>OY720424.1:12654159-13331736 GCA_963082815.1 Melanotus villosus | reverse complement strand
CAAACTTGCCGGTGCTATGGCAACGGCTCGTATGCAAACATACGAAAATTGACGCAGTATTCCTGTATAAGCTAACATGCTTCAGTTGGACGCTTGTGGTCTGAAGTATGTATTGCGGAGCGGCGTAACCTGCAGGGGCTTGCTGCATGATGTAATGTGCCGCGGGCATGAAATACATAAATTAGAATTCTTTTCTATATCAACTGAATTAAAGAAAACTACAATGATTACGGATTTTGAATAAAAAAAAAATACATTTAACCGAAAAATATAGGTGAAGCAGCGCTTCACCTGCGTCATCAGACGGGCCGCCGCTGGTATTTCGTCAACTGGAAACTCTTAACGTTTCAGCAGGTTTTAACCTGGAAAATCACCCTGAATTTTTTTTATTTTATAGCTGACTAAAGCTGACTAAAAACTCATATTTTATTTTAAATGAAAGAAATTGGCACGAATTTTGCATTCTAACCTTCAAAGTTCCCACCGAAAATTTTAAAAATATAGCCAATTCTTTAGAAGAAGCTTTGGAAATTTATACAGATTTCTTGCAGAATTGTTTGTTTCATCAACCTGAAAATCTGGACATTTCAACGGGTATTAAGCTAGTAGACAATCAACTTGAAATCATTTATTTTAGTATTTCAGTTTATTTTTCGGGAATCTGCTGAAATGTGCTAATAATATCGAGTGTAAAATTTCAGAATTCCTGAAATTTTGATGCCATGCTTAGATAATGTTTAACTTTACAATTGTCAGATTTCAGCCGAATTATTTAAAATGTAAACGTTTTCTTGGTTTTACGTAAATGCATCTCAAAATTTCCCAAAATCTTTTTCAAAATTGTAGTTTATTTACCCATTTGCTTATTTATTTATTTCTTTGTTTTAAAACTTAAAAGTTGAAGAGTTAATCAGTTAAGGTGGAAATGTTTTCAAATTTTTAATTGTTCGCAATATACTTTCGTAACTTGTTAGTTAATTCTTAGCATTTTAAAACACCTTAAAATTAAAATAATATTGCTGTTACAATATTTCCTTAAATTTATTAAAAGCAAAAATTAGAAATTTCGTTGACCGAAGCAGAACCTGGGAGTAAAGCAGTCTGTAAATTTATCTGAAAAAATTTTAGAAAATTTGTTAATCCCATAAATGGCATAAATAGTACAAATTGTTATTAAGTAATTAAAACTTAAGCTGATTTAAGAAATTTCTTAGAAGGCTGCGCAATACGGATTTCTGCTAGCAGTCCGAAAGAGCCTTAAGATCCAAGTTAAAAGATTTTTCTGGCGCCGAAAAGTAAACAGTTTTAACAGAAAGAATAATTTTTTATCAGCAAACGCACACAAGTGTACTATTAGCTTTAGCACTTTTTGTAACTTGTTCACAATTCAACAATTCTCTTTGCCTCTCTTTGTAGACACTTCAAAGCCATATTCGGCATCCCCAGCGTCTCTTTGTTTTCATTTCCCGTAAGGTTTTCATATTCACATTCGGGTCAAAGTTTAAAGTAGACCGAATGTTACCACAATTTTATTGTTAGTTTTATATTTTCTCAGTTTTCTTTAAGAAATTCCCACCAAATAGATGCCTTAAAGCCTAATGAAATCACGAAACAATGACTTCATGCAATAATTTTTTTTTAAGGTTTTTATTAATTTTCAGGGCGATTTGTTATTCTGTTTGAAGTCTTGATGTATTGAAAATCCTAAATTTGAATAATCACTTTTGGTGATTTAAAAAAGCGGTAAAATCGTTCGGATATCCGAACCTATATGTCTTTTGAAAAACCATGAACGTGGTTACAATTGCCCTTTGTTCATTTAAATTTCATATTCGAACGAACCCTTGTAATCCTTTTTCTCTCGGTAATTTCACCACATTTGGGTTTCGGTTATAAAACGTCGATCGGCGAATGATGAAAAATTTTCATTTGTATAGTTCGTTTACTCCATCGCTCCCCCTTCTTCATTATTAAGGTTTCTCATCACGTATAGACATATTTTCGATGCGTATGTTATGAGATTTGCTCTTCCGTTTTTTTTTTTTTGAAACGCGCCCCGAAAACTTTATTGACGAATACCAACCAACAGAAAAGTTAACGAAGTACATCCGAGACCTAAAATTCGTTGTTTTCTTTTAATGACCTGTGCGCTTTTATTGCGAAACCGAACTCTTTAACCATTATAAACTCATTTCTACAGAATTAAATGGCCTGGGAAGCTAAAAGATTTTACATTTCCTTTTCAGTACTTTGAGCATGGAGGTCCTGTCAAAGATTAAATTAGACGAAGCTTCCTCCTGCAAACGAACCAGGACGGAACAGCACTATAAGGTAAGATTTCTTTTGCCTTATTTTATTTTTAATATTCTGTGTTTATTTCCGCATTGAATTTAATTTAATTTTTTAAAAGCAGGCCCGGTATTTCAGGAGGCTCTGATATTCGAGCGGTCTTTATTTGATATTTAAAACTGCACAAATTTAATATCATGCGAACAAACTCGAATTTAATTTTCGTTTATGTTCGATAGGTCGCTTTGGATTACTAAAGCGATTACTAAAGCTTTTTTGTTATTTTTAAACACCGAATCTGTGAATCGACAAAATTTAATCACAGCGTAGAAATTTCGAAATTTGGTTATTTTAGTGAAATATATTTGGAGCGGTGCCGAATATCTTTTTGACCTAGTTTGTTTAATAACAACAAATAGCCAAATTTTCCAATTTTATCGGACACTTTTTGGTGGTTCTTCGTGTAGGCAAGATGAGCGCCTTAAGTTTTTCCAAGTTGAACCCACATCAAAATCGAAAATAAACAACGAAATCGCCAATTTGGAAAAACTTGTTGAAATATTAATATTTAGAAAGTTTTTTCTTTCCTTTTGGGGATCGATGCGTTGAACTAAAAAGATACGTATAAGGGGTAGGTAGTGTAGCGACAAGTTGGAGGGTGCGTATCCTATTAAAGGGGAAAGGAACAACACGGGTTAGGGCCGATCCCCTCGGGACTTCGAAATCTGACATGTCTCGCTCGAGCAACTCCTGAGCTACATCGGATGGGAGAGAATTACATAAGTAACTTTCAATTTCAGTAAGCACAGTTTATTACGTGCTTGTAACTAACGTTGAAATTTAATCTTTATACCAAGTAAGCCAATATCGGAGGATTTATTTAAGCTTCTTACCTTTTACGCTGTAGTTAACAGACGGGGAGCTTATTAGGGTTTTTCAAAAAGGTTTAAAAAAACGTCACCTTATTAACGTGAAGGAATACTGCATTTATTCCTTTTTTCCCGTCGAGCGCAAGAACTTTTGTGTGCTTGTCATGCCTGATAGAGGTATGACATAAAAAAATGTAACGACGTTTTAAATTGGCTCGCTTATTATATAAGGGAAGAAAATACCTTTTAAATCTGACTCTTTTGAAATCACGGCGAATTGTGAAAATGTACTGAAAAGATTTCATTTCCTCATTTCCATGTTAACTTGATTCGTTATAAAACGTACATTTCAAACATTTAATTTTGAAATATGAAAAAGAAAATAAACCAGACTGTCCGTAACAATTTACAATTTATTCTCGACTTGTCACGAAGCAAAACTCAGTTCCTGAAATTTTAATGAATTTGAACTATAATAATTTTTAAGAATTTGTAGCTAGAGAAATATTGGCTCCACCAAGATTTAAACCACATAGTGGAAAATTATAACTTATTCGTTTGTTTTTCGATGGCGCACTTTTACAGAAAAACTTATGTAATAAGGATTAGGTAACCTTAGTCGTTTTTTCATAAAATATTTTCTTGGAATTTTTGATGGAATTTAAGACAGTTTCCTCAATATTTTCTTTATGCGAAGCACTGACCAAGGACGCTCAACTTCTTAAAAAGTACGTCATTTAAACTCTGAAGTAAACCTAAATTTCATTCCAAATTTGCCCCCAAAGTAGCCAACTCTTAAAAGTTTAATCTCGAAAGAGAATCAAAAACAGCAGATATTGTTGAATTGTTAGTTTTATTAAAAAAAAAAAAAAAATTTTAATTTCCTAATCTTCTTAAAGCCAGAGGCTCAAAATAATCACTCTTTACCGGCATCCCTTCCCCCCTGCATTTTAAAATAGAGACATACGGAGCAAAGTAAATAAAAAATTGTATTTGCTTAATTTTTTTTACTTCCCGTGTGCCGTAGATATTGGCCGAAAAACAAATGTAAAACAAACCCCTCGAGTCAATATTAACTCTTTACATACTTGCGGGTCTTATTTACGGAGCGTTGTTATTTTAAAGTGGTTGGTCCTATTTTTAACCGAAGGTATTAAAAGGGACGGGGAAAACGATTTGTCGTGGTACGTAGCGACAGGTTCAATATTGTAGTTGGAACGGTTTGATTTGTCAGGTTTTCCCTTAAATAAATAAGCAGCGTGGCCGCCCCATGGGGGTTGAATACCCCTTCACAACTGTCACCTAGCAGGATGTAGATCGAAATCGCTGCGGTTCGGAGGAAATTGTATCCTATCTTGCGGGAAATGTTCCCAGTTATGCTACTACGGTTCGGTTCTCTTTCCCCCCGAAACCACCTCCTCGCCCCATCTCGTACCTATGTCCATCATTCTTCGAAATTTGATTTTTGGCGTGAACATGCAAATCACCCCACGTTTTCTTTTGAGGCATTCAAGCCTTACGGAAGGATACGACTTTTCCCCCTTTTCCTACTGTTTATTCAACGTTTTGATAACCGAAGTGCTTATCGATGAAATTTATATTCGCATTCGAACGTATTTTTCTTGGTGTTTATGAAAAGGAAAGATTTCCACTTTATTTGTGAGTACTTTACGGGAAAGAACCAACCGTTGATGATTTCGAACGAGATTTATAAAAGCGTATTTGATGTATTCGTATGAAAACAAGATTGTATATCGCATATACATAAATCAATATTCATGGCAGTAAAGAGGAAAACATTTGTTTTGGAATGAGGGAGGAAGAAAAGCTCGAGTTTACCTAAATGCGTTTTCGAGATCAACGGGGGTTGAGTGTTATCGTTTTAAAATCTGCATTATTTTCTTCTCTATAGTAACGAATTCAGAAGTCGTATTTTCCTTGGGAAAATAAAAGAACGAGTTGGAAATATATTAGGCCGGTTCGGTACACTTATACGAAAGTCGTAAAGTTTTTATTGTAGAATATGTTTTATACGTTTTGCAGTACTATAAATAGGATTTAGTTAAAATGTATGGAAATAAAGTATTTTCAGGAAATTAAATTATAGAGATGCTCATATATTGGGCGATTAAGTAGGATAAAAAACAGATTAGACCGTGGTTGAGGTGGTCGTAGGCACATCCAAAACATTCAAAGAACGAACATTTCCGCTATTTTAGAACTGAAAAAGACCGTCAAATTCAAATGTATGCATTACTATTTAATGAAAATTTTTAAGAGTTGGCCATGGAAATTCGGAGTCATAATAACACTACAAAACAAAACAGAGTGATTGTTGTGTTTAGTTTTATAGTATTGTAGTACAAAATTCCATGGCCAACCCTTTTGAATTTCCTGTTTGTTCGTATTACCTATACAGGGAATTTTTCTTTTTAGTATACATATGCCCTATGTATACTTTTACAATAAACGCAATATGTAGGCAACCAACTATGCACTATAAACGTCACGTCACGTGGTGCGTAAAGGTTATGTTTCATGTTTGTAAATAAAAAATAAATCAAAATTAGTGGAATATCAAAATAATGTTAATTCAACGATTATACTAAAACATAAAATATCAACGATACAAAACAGAAAGAAAAATAAAAACAGCAACAGTTAAATACTAACTTTTTGACATTAACTTAATTTGATGATTTAAAAAATTAGCATGCTGTGGCAAAAATCATCAAATGAAGTTAATATCAAAAAATTAGTCTTTAAGTGTTGCTGTTTTTATTTTCCTTTCTGTTTCGTATTGTTGATATTTTATGTTTTAGAATAATCGTTGAATTAAAATTATTTTGATATTCCACTAATTTTGATTTATTTTTATTTACAAACATGAAGCATAACCTTTACGCACCACGTGACGTGACGTTTATAGTGTATAGTCGGTTGCCTACATATTGCGTTTATTGTAAAAGTATACATAGGGCATATGTATACTAAAAAGAAAAATTCCCTGTATAAAATTACGTATAAAACCATATGTGTTTCGATGTATCCGCCTTGAAACTATTTATAACTACGAAATTCCAAATAGTGTTAGATCTTTACACATTGCATACTCGTTGATATAACTGGCTCATCGTGTAAAATCTTCGAAATAACTCTGGTTTCGCGTTGCATGTTGGTAGTCAACCCATTCTACAAGTGAGAGTAGAGCGTTTTTACTTTTACCATAGAAGTCAGTCGTAGGTTACTTTTACATAATCATGCAATTAAAAATATTAAGTTGGATTTCACGAAGGTAAAATAATTACTTTGTATCTAACTAACAATAATTAATTAATTATCGGTTAATTAAAAACATGATATGCATTTCTGGGATTTTCTCAAAGGCCAATTACAGAAAAAATATGTTATTCCTTGTCCCAAGAAAACTTTAATAAAGCAAATTTCCAATTTCACAAAGAGAATCAGAACTAACTCAACTTCACATATTTAAAAATTATTTTTACAAATCTGTGCATGAACCCCTCTATTTTGTCATACTTACCAAAAAGAGAAATTTAATCGTTAAAATTAACGAAAATTATATAAATAATATTTTACAAAACGGCCGACGCTAACGGCCATAGATTTCTAAATAATTTTCTGATTACATTAAATAGAATTAAAGTGAAAATAAAATTCGTAGCCGATGATTTTGGGTCAGATTTAAACTTTAAATTGGGAAACTTTCACTTGTTTCGTTAATTTATTTAAGGTATTTACTTTTACACGCTTTTATTTAATTTTATTGTGATCGGATTTTAAATTTCAGGGCTACTGATTTAGAAATAATTTATAATTAAATGTTTTTTTTTTTTAATTCTAATTTGCAATTAGGGATTTTTAATTAAAGCCCAATTTATGGCTCCGCCAAACGCACAGAAATTAAATTTTGATGTTTAAATTTACAAAATACACTTCATTGAATCAATCATTGTAAATTAACTGTGAATTTAATTAATAAAATAATCAGAAAATTAACGTCAGTGGAAAATTTTAAATCGAGGATGCAAGTTTTTGTTAATACTTCTGTTGACCTATCAGAAGAATCGTTTTTTTGCCGCGATCATAATTTTTTTGCAACATTTGCGAGTCTTTCACTTAACATTTTGCAATCTCGCCAGTATTCCTATTTAAAGGTTTAGGTGTTGCAGCCGTGACCTTTGGGCTGAAAGGAGTTGCATATCATCAAAAGAGGTCGTACTGTTATCTTCTCTGTATGTTGAACGCGTAGGGCTTAGATCATTTAGATTTCAAATTTATTGCTTAATTCTGATGCGCCCTGAATAATAAATAGACTTACTGTTACATATATAAAGTTGAGGTCTTACCCAATACTACGTGAAGTGTTTAAATAAAACTAGATTCCTAAAAAATGAAAATACCAGTTCGTGTTTACTTTATGTTTTGGTGGGTTTTAGTTTAACTTTTACGTGTCTAATTTAAACCAAATGCAATAAAATGGAAAAAATACAAGTTTGTTTTGTGGCTGGTATTATTACGCCGAGAAAGTCACACTTTATTGTACGAATGTAATAAAGGATTATTTCGGAAGTTCATTGTTAAATTACGTATTGTATTAAGCAAAATTAGAAAGTCAACATTTGGAAAATATATTTAGGATCAGCTGGTAAATACGATAATAATTCGCACCTGTTTTAATGAATATCTCCTGGTTCAATTAACCATACGCTTCCTTATTTATTATAGGATTGAATTGATTTTGTAAACATTTGGAATGGTAATTACTGTTTTCGTTTATCAGGAACTTCTTCGATTCAATAATTTGGCTAATAAAAGCAGGGAAAGTTGGATACTTATTTGTAAGTACCTACCGTTAAAAAAAAACTACATGCAGGAGCAAACCCACATGCTTTTTATTTATTTATTATTATTTTTAGACAGAACCGTTGATTGAGTGGGCAACCGCAATCGAATAAAAGGCTGTAGAAACAGATTTTGCGTAATACTATCTCGTTTGGAATGAATTTATTGTCACTTAACTGTTTTCTTTAGGCTACTATGTATTTGCAACTGTTTAAGTTTACAAACAAACCTTATACAAATAAAGCAAGCAGTTGCTATAAACAACGATTTTGTACAGTTAGCTCAACGTGCTAAGTTTAGTCGGGAAACTTAACTCTTTAACCAAATTAAAACGAGCTTAAGACGATTAAAAAATGGGGAGATTATCTTTAAATTTATTTCGACTGGAACTCGAATTCCAGAGCCTCTGATTAAGCATCTCAACTTTTACTTTTCGAGCTTGGAATATTAAAATACTAAAGTCAATTTATCGAAATCTCTTTTACATCTTACTAAAATTATTTATTTTTCATTCAAACTTTAAGAAAATTTTATTTAGTTCGGACGAATAAAATCCCAGTGTTAATTTTTCTGTTTTTAGATTCGATAAAATGCCCGGTTTGTTCAGAAAAAAGGCACTTTAGCGATGGCTTCTTCTAGTAACAATTTACCAGAAGAAGTAGGCCCTCCGGAAGCCGTCGTAACTCGGCGAATACATCCGGAAAACGGATACGTCGACCGGAAAAACAGCGACATAACTTGTAACCTCGAGGACGTGAAAAGCGCTTTATGGGATTTACAAAACGACAGAATGTTATCTAATTTAAAGAAGCGCCTGAGCGAATTAAATCGTTTAACAACAGATAACAATAACTGCGATGAAACTACGAACGGTCCAATTCGAGCCAATTTATTTAATTACCGAGAAGGAAATAATAAATACACGAGAACACGCGGTGAAAGTGTAAATAATAACGAACACGACGATTTAACTAATTTTCAATTTATGAGCGAGCGCGATGATGGGAAAGCTTTTAGCTTAAGTGCTAAATCTGAACCGAATTCACCTGGAAGGCGTTTATCGTTACCTTTAAATGTTACGCCGCAATTAGCGAAGATAAAGCGCGACATTGTTGAGGATGGAAGCCCGTTAGTTAATGTCAACAAAAACGTGTCTTCGCTGTGCAGCAACCAGAAATTAATCGTAGGAATCGAGAAAACTACTGAGAAGGAAGAACCAGACGATACAGAAAGATCATTGAAAAATGCGGAACGAATATTCGGTAGCGAGGTAAAAATAGAGAAAAATCCGATTATAAATAGAATGTCAACAAAAAACCACGAGCCACCGGATCAGAGTGAACGACCACTAAAAAATAGAAATTCGTTCCATCAGGACGTAAACGAAGCGTTAAATTCGTTACTGTGGCAGCCGTACGAGTATCAGAACAAACAGATGAGCGAGGACAGTTCTTCTTTGAGTTCTTTCAGTTCTTGCTGCAGCCTCTCGTCGCTCGACCTTGAAAGAGGGCCAAACAATGGGTCCGTACGATCCGAAAGATGCGGCAACACGGCAGACCTACATCTCACCGTCGAGATGGTTAATAACCTAACAGCCTGTGGAAACCAGCTTAACCAATCCCACGAGGAAAGCACGTCACGTGAACGCCTTACAACCAGCGCTGCAAGTAGGTTGCTTGTTGATGTTAGTGCTTGCGAGAGACGGGTCGAGGTAGTTTTGTGTTCGAACGATTCCGACAGTGCTTTCGCCGTTAATTGTAATGAATTTGGGCCTAGTTCGGGTAATATGCGCGTGGAAATCTCTACACTTCCAGTAACTCCGACGTCGAATAATGTCGTCACGACGACTGCATTAAACAGAACGCCGGATGCGGAAATACCGACGACGAGAACGCCGATTAACAGTGTCGTTAACTTAACCCATCAGAATGGTGCAGGTGGTGACGGCAACGCAAAGAGCATCGCTGTCGCGGTTGCTCAACAAAGACATTCTTACATTTCACCACCACCCATTCCTGCGAAGCACGGCTACCAGCGCAGCATATCCTCGGATATGATACCGTCTAACCTAAACTCTATCGTGAGTGCGAACGTCGTCGGTTTACCTAACCATCCCCGACATGCATCGGTGCCATCCAGTACGACACAAAATAGAAATTCTGCAGGAAACGGTTTCATATTTCCTAATCACCCGCGCAACTCGTCCGAACCAAGCACCGTGGTACATCAGCCAGTGGCCGTCAACCACGCACGTAACGGTTCTACCCCATCGACCGTGATGGCCACCAACAATCCGGTTCGAAACGTCTCCGCTCCTACGAGCGTTATAACTACGAACAGCGTTCGAAACGTTTGTGCCCAATCTCACCCCGTTACTACCACGAATTCCGTTCGATCGAACGTGACAGTCAATCAAGGTACCGGTCAAGCCCAATTGAGCAACATCAGTTGTGCCAATATCGTTTCGATTCTAAGCCATCATAGGCACAGTTCCCATATAACGAGTACAGATGTACCGACGTTTATGGCGAACAGTTTGAGAAGCGCATCGGTACCCAAGGTACCGTCGCAGAATATTGGTGAAAGTAGTACTACAACTTTGAATATATCGAATAATCAACGGAACTGCAACGATTCGCAAAATAGGATACCCATTAATGTCAGCGCAGTTGACGTTAATTTCTATAGGGCAGTACCTGTTACCGTCGTTTCAAATGTACCGACCATACAGTGTTTAAACAATACCACGGAACCTGGGAATAACGTCTCAAATGTCAATATAGTACAAGCCATGCCGCCCACCACCATCGTCACTAACAATCAGCAATGCACCGTACCGATAAGCAATCCTCAGATTAACACATCGTCTACTCAGACTAGTGCAGTGACATTTCCCTTAAATCGCATCCAGGTACCGTCACATCAGTTAAATGGCGTGACCGGTACCACCCAAGTAACCGTGCACAATAGTCAAACCGAAGAACCCCAACTAGCACCCGTTCAGAGAATTCAAGAAGAAGTGCGCACCCGAACTTTTACCTCCACGGAAGCCCAAACCGACGATACCACTGTTGGTTCTGCACTTGTTCGTAACACCGACCGTGCCCTATGTAGGGAACAAAGGCGAAGGGAGCGGCGCGAACGCCGCCACATGCGGAGGATGAACAACGCCAATCACCAACACGCCGGTTTAAATTTCCAAGGAACAACCCGTGGAAGTGGAGCTTGGAACAACACACACAACGAACGCTTACCAGATCTCTTAAACAGTCATATGCCACCCCCGTATTCCCCAAACCATGGTAACATTAACGTTTCCTCAAACGGTCCGGTTGTGTCCAGTGCTTTGGTGCATAATTCGTTGGTACCGGGAACTATAGTGCCTAATAATGTAGTGCCTAGTGGTGTTGTGACGAGTCACTTGGTACCTTTTCCACCACCCGTGGTTTCTGGTCAAGTGCCACTTGTGCAAGGAGGTGCTGTCGCCGTGCAGGTGCCTGCTCCTTCTGGATTTAGATTCCCGTTCCCAACAGCTGGATTTAGAAGGTAGGATTTTTATTATATTTTTCTGTATCATGGTACCGATTGCTGTACGTACGTATTTGGCAAAATTTCTTATAATCAGTGTGGCTTTAAGTTTTAACCCTGTGACTGTTATGGACATCGTTAAGGACGACTTCTCCATAACCAAATAAAAAACTATTAGGTATTTACTATGGAAACAATGGTATTTAACAACCGGGTATGAAAACGACTTAGGAGTCCTTAACCCTCCATGTTGCCGGCCATACTCCCTTGCGGAGTATAAGTGCCATTACCTTTTTTAGCAAGAAAGGAACGTAACTCGAGATGGTGAAATTGCCCTTAATATTTAAACGTTACGTTACTTCACATGCAACCATCTACATATATCATATGAATTCCCCAAAATAAGTAGTGAATTTTACTGTCATTAAGTTCACGTATTTTGTGCCACGGCCGTTAAGTAGCAGGTTTTTTTTGGAGTCGCCCGAAGCAAAAAATAACACGTAAATCAACACAGAACAACATAAAACCGTTTTCTGTAAGATTTAACCTTTGCTGAAAATCACCGAGTTCGTGTGAATTTTAACCCAAAGGTATTTGAATATTTGAAAAACTTTCCCGCAATAAATTTAGTTCAAATTGGTAGGTTTTTAATTAAATTTAATAAGGATACGGTCCGATACGGTTTCTCACTATCACTTTTATTAATTAAGGAATGTCGAGTTATTTTTGAGATCGAGTCATTGCAGCGTAAATAGTTTAAACTTATTTTTCTTGTTTGTTAGTGAAAGTTGTCTAATATTTCAACTCGAGAAGTGTTGGGGTTAATTTACTCATTAGAAGGTATGGTTACTGGTTTCTCTTTGCGGTTATATCAAGACTTAATAATATCAGAACCGTGTTTTGTGAGTTTTAGCTCTGAGCATCGATATAAAATTTTTATTAAGAAGGACTAAAGTGTATTCAGGGAAAGGCTGCACTCGATGTAAACAAAGTCACGTGATGGTTGACAACCACGAGGTCGAAATAGGGGCTGTAATTGGTTGTATAGAGGTGAAAGTTCCCTAATCCTATAAGCTGGTGACGCATTTTTACATAAATACGTATTTACGGTACTTACCTGTGTACACGTTACAAGCGCGTACGCTAACGCAGCCAACAATTTTACGCAAAGCATTTGCGAATCAGCCGCTGTCAAACTTGTTTGTTTACATCGAGTGCAGCCTTTCCCTGAATACACTTTAGACTTTCTTAAAACAACATGGAAAAATTAAAATGAAAAAAATTAGGAAGTTATCATTGAGAATCCTCCCTCATTGTTGAATGCAACCATAATGACATTTTGAAGTTACGTTATTACATTTTTAGGTTTCACGTCCAAATTTATGGATTAATGCTACAACAGTTTGCTTAACTTCTAGCATTTGTGATCGCTAAACTTTGACTTTAAACAAACGTCTAAGAAAATGCTCTAACCTAACCTCAAAATGTCATTATTACGGCTGCATTCAGTGATCCGTGGGAGGGGTATTTACACTGACATAACGTTTGTGCGAACAGTTTGCGAGGTGAAATTTTATTGATCCCATGGTACCACATTAAACCATAAACAAAGTTTTTATGGAATAATTTAAATTTAATTATTCACTTTATGCGTGGATAATACTTGTCACTTCCATATGCATGATGCGTCCGGATTGTAATTATAATTATCGACGTGGAATAAATTTGCACTAAAAAGTTATTTTCTAAACGAAACACTTGTAAAAATTCTAAATAAAAACATTTGCATTCTATTCTTTCCATTTCCATCTTCATTTGGCAATTAATAACAATTTTATTATCAAAAGTAAATTGAAATGTACACGAGTTAAATAATACTAACTACTAACCTAAATTCAAAAGTCTCACAATAATTCCAATAAAGTGTCGGATGATAAACCAGGGGGGATAGATTCGTCATTTTACTGGGGCAACCCTCGTTTAGGCAGAGGAACTGTAAATGGGCATCCTCCCCAATTCGGCCAAGCAATTCCCTACGAATAATCCCTTACTATAGTGTAATAAATTTGACGTAACTGAAATTGAAAGTTCATATCTTACAGTCGTAGTCGTTGTGCTTGGCGTCCCTTTGCCTTGATGTTAGTACGTGATGGTCATTTTAAAAGATAATACCCCTTCTGGCCACGATAAATCTGCACGGTGGTGGCCGTTTCGAAAGAGAGATAATGCTAATTCAGATACCTAATTTAAACTGGAGAGAGAAGACTTTTTTTCGGAGATAAATGCTCAATTTGTTTGTATCTTGTAGGTACCGTAATTATAAAAAAGACCTGGGGTGTTTATGACACGCGATTAAAATTTTTGCAGAGTAATTTTTGCAGTAATTACCCGCTGTAAATTAAGTTGGCTGTGTTCTTTGTCGTGTAAAGAGATTTAAAGTAAGCTCTTCGTGTTCAGGACATGCTAAACTTTATCTTTTCAGTGCAATTTAGAGAACAATTTTACAATTTGTATAACTTAGATCGACGGATGTTTGTTTATTATTATTTTTTAAACATAAATTTCGGAATCCCAGTAGAAAATTACGAATTTTGTTATTGTTGTGAGAGCATCAGCGCCTGTGGTCCGCACATTTGTTTGAAATAAAGCTTCTTTAAAAATTGTAATTCGCAAAAAGTCCTGAGGATATCAAAACCAATCCCATTCAAAACCTTGTGCTTTTAAACAATTCCGTTATCCAACAACAACGTACGCGCGATGGAAAATTGTTTTAAAATCCCAAATATACAGAGCTGCAAACTGCAAATGACAAGAATTTGTTTTTTGTGTGCTTTTTTATATTCTACTGAGCCCTGTGTATTTTATACTCATTGGTGAAACCGAAATTCCCTTGGTTTTTCAAATTAATTTATGGCGAAGATTAAAAATTATAATTTAGGAATTAATTTCGTTCGTGTAGCATCGTTGTCTGTAAAAAAATTGCTCGCCATTAATTTGCAGCCAGTTATCTACGAAGACATAATTGTAATGAGTGTTCAGAAAACTTTGTGCATTAAACCCTGTTACTACAGTAGTAGGAATGTGTAAGTAACGTAGTTAAATATGTAACAATCAGATTTAGCTAGACAAACTGAACTACGTAAACTTGTAAGTTTACACTGCAATAAATATCAACTCCATACCGTAATTCCTACAAATATTTATTATCTTAACACTTTAGCAAGTTTAGACTTGTGGAAGATCTCCTTTGTGGTTTAATGGCTCTTTGTTTCTGTACTACGTTCGAAATTTGAAGGTATTAAACTGAAAATACTTATGAATTCGTGATTTCTGTTGATTGTTTGATTGGACTTTAGATATGTTGGTTTTTCATTTTCGCTTGTTCGTCTGCATATTCAATAAAAATTGTATCCCCATTTTTTGATCGACGCCTGCTGTTTTGATTTGCTTTTGATGTATCTTCTTCTTGGAGTGGCATGCCCTTTACAGGGCGTTGCCTTTTGATGTATCTGTATATACACCTTAATCTTAAGGACTGTTCATTTTACTAAGCGGACACTAAATTATTGCTACAACTATTAAACTTTTTATCAAATTTCACTTTATTTTATTTTGAAATTATAAGGCAACTTATATCGAAGTTTATTACTTAGATAAAAACTAAATATAATCAAGAACGATAGAAATTTTGAACTTTTACTCTTATACCAGTTATAAGCCTTTGCACATCATCAACTGAAATTTTTCGGTTAGCTGCACCCTACATTTGTTTAAATTCTTCAACTGTTTTAACTTTTTGACCATCTTTTATCAAGTATCCTTTTGTAATAGCTCGGTAGTGCTCAATGGGGCGAAGCTCAGGACAGTTTGGTGGATTGTTCCGTTTCTTTACAAAATCAACATTTTTAGAATTCAACAGTTCCAGCGTCTTAGCAGAATAGTGTGCAGATGCTAAATCTGACCAAAATAATGGGGAATGTTTGTGTTTACGATATAGGGTTAGTAAACGTTTTTGTATGCATTCCTTCCTATAGACTTCTCCTCCAATCGTACCAGTTGCAAAAAACATTGAACTTTTAAGACAACAAGAGCATATGGCCTGCCATACAGGAAATTTCTTTCCGAATTTATCTATTTTAATTGCTTTTACATTATCGAGTACATCTTCTCCCATAACTGCATTGTAAAATTGTTGCCCTGGTAACGTACTGCTTTCCATTTTGACGTAGGTTTCGTCATCCCTAAGAATGCAAGGAGTTTCGTTTTGAAGCAAAACACTGTACAACCTCCCACATCGTCTCTTCGATTGTAGTTGTTTGTTCTCACTTCCCTTTGGCATTTTTTACTTTTTGTAAGTCCGTATGTTATTCCTCTTTTTTATATTTTGTACAGTACCAATGCTAACACCTTTCTTTTTAGCTATTTCACGTACAGCCATAGCTTTTTCTGACTTTAACAGCTTCACAATGTTCTTCTCAGTTTGTACATTTTCTGGGCCTTTTCTGAGCTGCGATTTAGGTAAATCTTTAAGCGTGTGATGCTCCCCAAATTTTTTGATAATTTTAAAAACCACCGACTTTGAACACTTTGTAATATTTGCGAGTTTTCGCAAGGATAACTTTTCTGAACACCGCTTTTGCACAATTAGTTTTCTGGTTTCGACATTAATTTGCTTCATAGCTGCAAATATTGGACAACTATTGTAAACAAAAGCTACAACTTAAAGTTCTTACTTCACTGAAGTCATCAATGCTTATTACTAAAAAAATAGTTGCAAGTTGAAGGTTTAGCATACGATTAAAGGTGTCCGTTTAGTAAAATGAACAGTCCTTACACCAACGTAACAGTCAATAAAGCTAGCAAAAAGTCATGTTTAATCTTCATATAATTATTTCAACCATTTTTAATGTCAGCTGTACTGATGATTAAAAAAATTGTGATGAATTTGGAGATTTTTCTTTGTTACTTCTACTTTTCTGGCAAGGAAAATGTCGTTTTCTTCATTAGCATTGACTGCATCGAGGAAAAACTTTTAAGGTGGTACAACCCGTTCAAAAATTTGTAACAAAATCGCATGCAGCTGGTTTTATGTAGGTACATCTGTATTTCACATTGTTTTTTCTGGACAAGGATTCTAACGTGGAGGCACTTAATGTAAGAAAAAATGTTTACTAATCCTTTTTGGTATTATACCTTAAGTATTGTTTCTGGATTTTATGTCGTTTTCTTGCCTTACTGTCAAATATTTAAAAGAGAATACAAAGGTTCAGGTTTTATGGCTAAATTTCAAAAGCATAAAATATGTTATTACTCGTATTTTCCATTAAAAGTAAATTACTACTACCTAAACAAAAATAAGAAGTGTTATGATACAATAAATTAAAAATAATTTTTATACCACATCCAAAATAATTAGGTTAATAATTGTACATTTTATCTTAATTATAAACTGAATAGAGTTTCGTTATGGCATAAGATATTCTTAACGTCAGCAATTTATTTATACAGGGTGTAAACGAAACCAGGAACACCCCTCTTTTTTTCCACAAGTTTTAAATTAATGAAATGAAATTTTGGGATGTTGAACTATTGGTAAAAACGCATTATACGATGTATAAATCACTGAACTAGCGCTTCCGGTTTAACCGGAAGTGACATCAACTTCAGATTTTTAAATAGCACCCTGTATATTTTTTAACAGATTCTTGTACTATTCGAAATTCTCTTTTCAATGGTTTTTTCAAATTTAAAATTGGTAAATAAATGGCGTAGAAAATTGCAATTGTTTCTCTGCAGGGAGATGGCCATGAAATCAATGTTCAAGTTAGCAATATTTAACAAGTGGGCATTCAAAATTATTGTAAACATGTTTTAGTACAATTGTGGTAAAAAATCGAAAGTAGTTTAGACCAATAGTCCCAATATTTTTAAATTTTATTGAAAAATTCTAAAAAAAAAAAACTTTCGTATGAAATAGCTGGCCATAACTCCATTTTTTTAAATGGGACCTACCAATATTTTTTGTTTTTTCTTAAAGAGTTTTTAATTGCTTTTCTAATGACATATGTAAATCATATTTTTACTCACAAAAATTCCATGGATAACTAAATTTGTAGGTATCACTAAGAGCTAAAAAGTCACTTAATATTTTATTTTCCGTTTCATTGGAATTTTTGTGAGTAAAAATATGATTTACATATGTCATTAGAAAAGCAATTAAAAACTCTTTAAGAAAAAACAAAAAATATTGGTAGGTCCCATTTAAAAAAATGGAGTTATGGCCAGCTATTTCATACGAAAGTTTTTTTTTTTTAGAATTTTTCATTAAAATTTAAAAATATTGGGACTATTGGTCTAAACTACTTTCGATTTTATACCACAATTGCACAAACATGTTTACAATAATTTTGAATGCCCACTTGTTAAATATTGCTAACTTGAACATTGATTTCATAGCCATCTCCCTGCAGAGAAACAATTGCAATTTTCTACGCCATTTATTTACCAATTTTAAATTTGAAAAAACCATTGAAAAGAGAATTTCGAATAGTACAAGAATCTGTTAAAAAATATACAGGGTGCTATTTAAAAATCTGAAGTTGATGTCACTTCCGGTTAAACCGGAAGCGCTAGTTCAGTGATTTATACATCGTATAATGCGTTTTTACCAATAATTCAACATCCCAAAATTTCATTTCGTTAACTTAAAACTTGTGGAAAAAAAGGGGGGTGTTCCTGGTTTCGTTTACACCCTGTATAAATCGTTTATAATTTTACATTCTAAAATGTAAAATCTGCATAAAATGTTAGGGAACAGTTTTTGATATACCTACTTATGACGTGTAAGGCATTTAGTTATGTTACGCAATAGGGGAGAAGCATTCATGATTTTTTTTTAAATATCTATACAGGGTCCTGCAACAGTGCGTCGGGCTTTACTAGCGCCCTTACCGTGAGAGATAGAAAAAAAAGTTTAAAGCATAAAATTATTGGTTCGAAGAGGTCTACGTCGCAAAATTATTTTCAATAATACAGAGTGTTCCACTTTTGCGCTATAATAAAAACATACATTTTTTTAAATGCAACACCCTGTAACTTTTCATGTCTTCCGATGTCATTTTTTAACCTCTACATAACTGTCTACCCACTTTTGTATTTTGTGTCAGTGTTACCAACTTATTAATTTTTTTCCGAAAAATCTTTCATAAAGAGACTTCACTTTAAAAATCATAAGCGACCTTGATTTTTGAAGTAGAGGGATAAATTTTAGCAATAATTGTAGTCCGGTTAAAGAGCAACATTTTGATATGAGAAAATGGGATTCAGTTGATACAGGGTGTTACAAAAGAAAATGCCAAACTTTCCAAACTTCAAAGTGACATAGCTCATTTTTTTCAAATGGAACCACCACTGTTTTATTTCGCAAATCGATAGCTTTTTTTATCCTCTTTAATTTTGTATTTAGATGTCCGATACCTAAACCCCGTAGTTTTAGAGATATTAAATACTTTTCACGAAAGTAACAATTTAATTACATTTTATGCACCGAAGTGGGCCGTGCTAATGCAAAAAACAAAAACAAAATGTAAGTAAGCCTCAATGTAACATTTTAGTAAATTTAGAATCAAAACGGATAATACTTATGTAATAAAATTAATTGTTTTATTCAAAAACTATGAAAAGTAACAAAATTCAAAATGCATAAAAGACAAACGACTACAATAAATGTTCGAAATGTCTTCCATTTTCATTCAGGCACAAAACTTGATTTTTTTTGTGGGGATACGTGAAGGGAATTGTTTATAACGAACTACCGACAACACAAATAAATATGCAACAACGAATTGTTGACGCTTTTGCAAGTATTTCACCTGAAATGTTACGAAGAGTGCAAAGATCTTTTCAGCAGCGAATTAATTTGAGCCTGAATGAAAATGGAAGACATTTCGAACATTTATTGTAGTCGTTTTTCTTTTATGCATTTTGAATTTTGTTACTTTTCATAGTTTTTGAATAAAACAATTAATTTTATTACATAAGTATTATCCGTTTTGATTCTAAATTTACTAAAATGTTACATTGAGGCTTACTTACATTTTGTTTGGTTTTTTGCATTAGCACGGCCCACTTCGGTGCATAAAATGTAATTAAATTGTTACTTTCGTGAAAAGTATTTAATATCTCTAAAACTACGGGGTTTAGGTATCGGACATCTAAATACAAAATTAAAGAGGATAAAAAAAGCTATCGATTTGCGAAATAAAACAGTGGTGGTTCCATTTGAAAAAAATGAGCTATGTCACTTTGAAGTTTGGAAAGTTTGGCATTTTCTTTTGTAACACCCTGTATCAACTGAATCCCATTTTCTCATATCAAAATGTTGCTCTTTAACCGGACTACAATTATTGCTAAAATTTATCCCTCTACTTCAAAAATCAAGGTCGCTTATGATTTTTAAAGTGAAGTCTGTTTATGAAAGATTTTTCGGAAAAAAATTAATAAGTTGGTAACACTGACACAAAATACAAAAGTGGGTAGACAGTTATGTAGAGGTTAAAAAATGACATCGGAAGGCATGAAAAGTTACAGGGTGTTGCATTTAAAAAAATGTATGTTTTTATTATAGCGCAAAAGTGGAACACTCTGTATTATTGAAAATAATTTCGCGACGTAGACCTCTTCGAACCAATAATTTTATGTTTTAAACTTTTTTTTCTATCTCTCACGGTAAGGGCGCTAGGAAAGCCCGACGCACTGTTGCAGGACCCTGTATATTGTTGGAAAAATAAAGACCAGCTATGTATTTACACAAAAATGGCTCCGCATTGTTAGGGATAATTTATTTTTTTGATAAAGATTTGAAAAATATGTAGAATTGATTGTAATTGGTATGATAAAAGCTTATCCTATTATTTCAAATATAAAAAGATTCGACAACAAAAAGGTGCCAACATATGTACACCGAAAATTAATTGTTCTTATATTACATACAAAATAAGATTATAGTGTAAAATTGGAAAGGTCTGATTATATCATAAGACATACTTAAACGTTGACATTTTCTAGATTAAAAAACTATGAAGTATTAAATTAATTTTGAGTTGCTTCCAAACAAAGGTATTCGGATTTGGAGGATTATAGAACTTCGATGTTAACCATTTTATGAAAATTTCTGCATAAAATTGTTTCATTTTTCACTAGACCGCTACTAAATCCTATTAGCTTTGTTTCTTCTTATACCCTAGTGGATATCGGATACTCGTTGGCAATCCACTTCCTCCATAACTTCCTGTTCTGTGCTAATCTTTCCAATTCTTGTTCTTGTTCTTCCATTTTCATCTGCTATTTCTGCTCTTTTCATTTCTTCAGTTATTTTCTTTCCTTTTCCATTAATTGAACTTATATTCCATGCTCCTATTTTTATTTTGTTGCTTCCTATTTCTTTACTTTCAATTGTATTTTGTTCTGTTTTTTCATATTTCTTATATATTTTTAACTTTTTTATTTTTTTCTAGGACTACTTTTGGAAGATTATTTATTTCAATCTGTTGTATTTCGAATTTGTTATGTTTTCTTGTATTTTCTTTGTAATATTATTAATTATAATTTTATTTCCTCTTTCCTTGTTCTTAATCTTTGCCTCGGTCGTCTCCGTGTTTATATCTATTTTGTTTTGCTTTAATTGCTATATATGTATAATTTTCTGTTTCATATCTTTGACTTGCTGATCTATATTTTGTTTTTGTTTTCTGCTTTTTATTTTTAATTCTTTTGTATTTTGCATATTTTCTTTTATGATGGACGCTAGAAGAGTTTGTATTTTTCCAGGCTTAGGTTTGTCCTTAGCATTTCTTTTCTGGCTTTCACTGTTTTCCTCGTGATCTTCTTCGCTTACTTCTCTTACCTGGTTTTGTTCTCCCTTCAGAGGCGATTCTACTTCCCCTTTGCTCATTTTCTTCCCATCCACCATTATTTTATTATAGTTCAATATTACACGTCTTTTTTGCTCCCTCAGTTGTTTTTGTAATATTATCAGTTATCAGTTCCCTCCTTTCCTTCAATGTTTCTTTTGTATAGTCATGATCTCATGATCAATGAATATTTGCTTATTCTTTAGTTTTGTTTTCTCTTGCATCACTAAACAGTTTACTTGCTGGAATTGTCAAATTTATATGCAATTGTAAACAAATTCTAAAGACACAAGATAGTTGAGAAAACTAGGGAGAAGTTATCAAAGATACTTTATCAAAACGTTTCCAGCTGTAGTAATTCAATAGGACTAAAAAAAATTAACAGCTTTCTTAAATAAATTAATCAAAATTTTGTGAAATTAACACTATAACAATTACGAAAGTCTATAATGCTTCTCTTATACAATAAACATTTTATTCGCCAAATTTTGATTTATGCTAAAAAGTCTGGGTGATCTCAGACTTTTTGTGGCGGCAGTGTAAAACCCTTTGAATATAAAGCTAACAGGAATGAGGATATACAAAACATCCGTGAGACCAAGATAGATGATGCAAATGGCGGCTGAATGTTTCCGGTATGTCAGTGGCGTACCTTTTAGAATGAATACGGGATACGTAAACTTTTGAATATAAAACATTCAAAGACGTAAACTGGCAAAAAATGTAGTAAAAGTATGAATGAACAAAAATTAGAAGCTGCAAGAAATAAAATATTATAATACTGACGGTTAAAACAGTTTTTTAAATATATATTTTGCAAAGTGCTAATTTATATAAAATACGTACATATGTGACGCCTATGACCTCGTGACCTTTCTTTGACATTGAAATTATAACATCGAATTGTTCTTAAATATTATTCGTAATGAACGTAGTTACATTAAATGAAGGTAAATACTTACTTATGGAAAGTTATTCCTAAATTTTTATTTGTCCTTGTTGGAGAAAAACCACAAACAGCACAACTAACCTATTATTTGTCAGCTGTCAGTCTCAAAACTATGACTATAAGTAGATTATCAAAATGGCGACTTCCGTCGCACTTTTTGTATGGCTACTAAAACGATACCCTCCTTCCTG
Source organism: Melanotus villosus (assembly GCA_963082815.1). Classification (NCBI taxonomy): domain Eukaryota; kingdom Metazoa; phylum Arthropoda; class Insecta; order Coleoptera; family Elateridae; genus Melanotus; species Melanotus villosus. The sequence goes on along the minus strand of OY720424.1, from coordinate 13,309,133 downwards.
TAGCTTTATATTCAAAGGTAAAACCCAACGTAACTATGACTAATTGCCCTGTAATTATCTATCCTTATCTAGCTTTTAAATTTACTTCAAAAATTACGTCTTAATTTATTGACAATTTCTTGATTCTGAAGTTTATTGTTGATGTTTTTCACGTTTTTCAGTTTGCATTAAACTGTCTTATGACCTAATAGAATTACGTTCAAGTAATAATAGCGTTAAGTTGCTATAAATATACTGAAATGGTCTTGCTCTTTTAAAAGATTTTATTTAAATTTAATTTATTTATTATTAAGCCCACATTCAATATTTACAATTATCCCTTGCTTTGCTCTTTAATTTTACTTAATTGTTTGCATTGCTCTTATCTCAGGTCGTTAATTAGGTTCCTTGTTAGTTATCTTTCTAAGTATATTTTTACCCAAATAAAATAAAATTACTCAAATAATTATAATGCAGATTTTTATTATAGTTTTTTCCTATCAACCCTGCCTTAAACCTATCTTATAATTACGGTATTTACACTCACTATTTACACCGGTTCCTGGGTTTTGTTTGAAATTTCTTCTTTTCCAAAATAATTTCTATTTCACCACCAAAATCCAATTTGCCTCTGTTTCAAATTTAACGTTCAATTTCCTCCGCTTCAATTTCAATTTTCAATTACCTCTGCTTGAAATTCAATTTTTAATTGAATTTGCTTAAATTGGCTCTGCTTGAAATTCAGTTTTCACTTGCTTCTGCTTTTATTTCACTTTCGATTCAATCAATGATTCTTTTGATCGTTAACTCAATTTAAAGTTAAATAATCGGTTGATATTTAGTATTTTGGGACGAGCAAACCTATTTGGTTGTTGCCCCTTTTAACGCAAAAATATCACTTATTTATTAAATTGTTTTTTTCTGTATCCAAGATATTTTTATCTAAATTGTTTTTCACTATAACAACTATTTACAAGGTTTCTAATAGTAACTTATTTTACATTTCTATAACTACCAATTTAGCTAATTATTACTAACAAACATTATAACAATAACTTATTTACATTTTCACATAACTTAAATCTAATCTAGCTATCTTAAAATTATATTACAATTTTTAATAATTTAAAATCTGCATTACTTATATTTGGCAAATAACATTTTTCTTTTATAAATTAAACAAACAACTTAACCTTAATTATATACATCCAATTAAGTATCATCTCAATACATATTTATTAGAACTAATCAGAATGCATTAAATATGTAATAACTGGTTTAATGAGAATACCTTTCCAGATTTATTTATGTTAAATCCTTGGGCATACAGTACAGATTCCATATATACAAAAATATTTTGGAAATAATTAGAACGACAAAATTATCAATAAACATAATTTTTTAATAATTAATCAGTTTTTGAAAGAAAAATGTTAAGAAGTACGCGTATAAAGCAAATTACATAGGTAATCAAGAAATTGTTTTAAATAAAATTAATGTATACAGGGTGATTCAGAAATAAGTGCCGTAACTTTAAGGAGAGGTAAATATTGACGAAATATGTATTAAAAAAAGTTAAATTTTTTTTTTCTAGATGCGGTGGTTTTCATTTTACAGGGTGATAAAGAAGAAAATCCAAGAATCAGTACTAAGAGACTTTCAGTACAAACTAGTTTATCTCAAGCACAAATTGGAGAATTTTGAAAGATAAATGCAACTTCATCCGTTCCATCTTCAACTGCATTGTGTTATTTAATTTTTTTAATATTACCTAATTAAACTTAATTCGTGTGAAGCTCTGAACAAAAATTAAAAAATCTCGAAAACGAAACGTTTTAGCGAATCCAACAAAGAGTACCGTTTTTGCGTGATATCGAATGAAGAATCGTGGGCATACATTATTCTAACGACATACAGGGTGTAAACAAAGTTTTGCATCAAAATGTATTTCGTGGCCCCTGTTTCTGCGCCACTTAAATATTCTAAGTTATCAAGATTATGTGCAATTTATAGGACACTATGAATAATTAACATGTTCATTTTATGAAATTCATATCTGTGTGCCGAGATAAGATATTCGACGAAATATAAAGTTTTTGAACCTTCTTTATCACTCTGTAAAATGAAAACCACCGCATCTAGAAAAAAACTCATATTTAACTTTTTTTAGTATTTCGTGAATATTTACCTCTCCTTAAAGTTGCAGCACTTATTTCTGAATCACCCTGTATAGTGAAAAATTGTTTTTACTTTGCAGTTTTTTAATGAGTCAAATTTGGAAGCTTTTTAATTATCGCCAGCTAATTTTGGAATCATTTAAAATTCCCACCGGGTGTTAAGGGGAATAAACTTCGTTTATAGAATCAACGAAGGTGTGGTCTACAACACGGATAACAGACAACTTCACAATCACAATCGTGCATCACCTTTGTTTAATATTAATGCACCTTCTAATAATTTAACTTTTCCGACTAGAAATTCCCACATTCACCGGTCGATTTGCAGATATTGCAAAGATTGTTAGTTATTATTAAAATTGCAGATGTTCGATAGAATGGGTGCATTATTCGAAAATAATAGTGTGGTAAGTGAATAACCATTATCTTCGTAGTCTCACAACAACATTTCTAAAGTATCCCATAATAATAATTGTGTTTGACGTTAGCATAATTTAAAAACACTTTCTGTTTTATTTGTTTTTGTAGAAAATAACCACTGCATTTTAAGTGAAACATCGAGCGTCCTTCCATTTGGTCCTCGATATTTCCAAACTGCGGATTTGGTTACAAAACTCGCCGAAATCTGACATTAATTGAAGTCAACGTACCGGGGAACCCTTAACGATTTCCACTTTTAAAAACCTTGGCATTAATTGATGTTCGGTACTTCGCTTACGAAAATCGAACGGTTTTTTTTCTGTACCAAAGTAATTTTCTTTGTAGTAAATAAACGTTTGTTATATCAAAGTAAAGGTTTGCTATTAACGGTAACGCGATGAATTTGATACTCACATTCTAATATACAACATTTTACAAAATGTCAGACCGAAGGTCGTCGATTGTTGATGATGTAACTTTTATAAAATAGTAAATGTGCAAGGCAATAACGGTTTTCGTTTTTTCCTTTGTTAGTTAGCGCCATGCATAATTCTAAACGCTGCAGATGGCTCGAGTTTTAATAAAGACCATTTACAGTGCACTAGTGCAGGTTTATTAAATTTTAAAAATTGCAATACTCTATAAATTCTACACCTTCACTACGACGTGACTCATATCCAGTTAAAAAAAATATGTCTACTCGTTAAGGCGCGTGTTTAGTGAAGTAATGTAATACAAATTCTTGTCTTAATTAAACAGCACTGCTGCTGCATAGGTTAATTAAGAGAAAATGGTCGACTCGGTGTCTGCAATTTTCCAATACCTGTTTACTGAGTTCATAGCAACGCAGTCTTTGATCAAATTGAATCAAATTACATATTTTGTAAAAATTAAAGGACTTAACTTAAAATTCAGTTTTTTGCAGTTGGGATGAAATTTTTATGCATTTCACAATGCCAAACGAAGTAATTGAGTAGTTAAATAAAACAAATACTTTACAGTGGCCTTAGACTTAGAAAATCAAAAACTGTTTGTCACCAGCATCTAACCTAACCTCATTGAACGTGAGCTGTAAAAACCCTGCTTTTTTGTATTAGTTCAATTGTTTATGAGTGAACCAAATCTCAGAATTTTCCAATCAGCCTAAAGTAATAAACCTATTTGAATCCAGAACAATTTCACTTTAAATTTTTTATTTAGTTTGTAAATGTTTGTCAATTCTGAATTTTAAAAACTGTTAAAACTAAAAAACTTGAAAATTCAAGAATGAAAACCCTGCAAGCTTGCAAGTTTATAAAAAAATCTTATTAAATGTAGACTGTGTCTGGGGCACAGTTTTTGAAAAGAGAAATTTAACGAAACGAAAAGTTGCTTGCTTTATGAATTTTATTCCTAACTGAGGCAATTCCTCCTGTTTTTTTTTTTTTTTTTTTGATTGCGTTCTTCTGGAGTACTGAAACTTTTTGGAAGTTACAACGAAAATTAAGAATTTAAACCTTTAAAATTTCAATTTTGGAAGTTTTAAATTCACTCTAAAATTGTTTCTACTTTTACCAGAAACCGGAAAAACAATTTATTAATAATTCTCATTTCTTTCTAAATTGATCTGCAAATTATTACAGTTTTTGCTGTAATTACCTGTTTCTCTAAACCTTAAAGTTTTCGGATTTGTAATTTGGAAGTTTTCCAACGTGTTACACGACTTAAAATTTGTTTTTCTATTTTGCGTTTAGAATAACTCCATTCTAGCACCCAAATGACGTCATTTGAGTGTTAGAATAAGTCGTTGGTGTGCTAGAATAGACTAGTAAAATTTACTGTATTGATGTTGGTAGCGTTGAACTGTCAACTGACATACCTACGTCAAAAATTCTTTTTCATACTGGGATTTGGACTTGTCCGGCAATAAATTTTCTAACGTTTTTTGTGCAATTTGCCTAATTTTCGGCGGCGTTAGTGATAAATTTTCTTCTGCATTCATTTTTAAACATTAAACGCGAAAATAAAAAAAAACTGACGTTTCAAATTAATTTTTTTCACAGCCGCCTAAAATTACGCCACATAAACGTCACCAACCACCGCAAAATTCCCTAGATTTAAAATTTTTATTTTTTAATTTATAAAATGGTATAAAGCGGCAAAATAGAAAAAATAGTATAAAACACTCGTTGCAGAAGGTCCTTCAAGCACTTATTTGTTCCTCAACTCGCCGCTATGCGACTCGTTTTGGAATTTCAAATTCGTGCTTGAATAGATGCCTTCTGCAACTTGTATTTTAATATAGTTACTATTATTTTTTAATTTTCAAATTATTAAAACCTGGTTCTAAAATTTTATGTTTTTAGCCCTTAACATTTTTAAGTTTACAAAACTGCTGAAATTGAAATACAGGAAATATTACACAAATTGAAGTTTTCAAATTTGCCTGTGGTTTTTATAGTACAAGGTGTATCAGAGGGTTTTGCACTTTTCTTTCTAAGTTTGCTCAGCTATCATCAGTTTTCACAACTAACTTTATTTGGAACTTAAAACTACATTTATTGGAAATTCATGTATGGAAAATTATACCATCTAGATGTCGCCCATTTCTCCGCTGGCACTCTTCCAAGCGATGCCTTAGATTTTCCATTACGCTTGTGCATAAGTCAGGAGTAACGGCTTCAATCTCTCCTGGATACGATTTTTAAGCTGAATCAAATTTGCTGGGGCGTTGTTACAAACTCGACTCTTAAGATATCCCCAGAAAAAAAAAATCGTTTGGGGCCAAGTTCGGGCTTCTTGGGGGTCAGTTGATGTCGCCTCTTCTTGATATCAATTTATCCGGGAACCATTCTCTTACAGCTTATAATGCGGTATTTGCTGTGTGGCTAGTAGCCCCATCTTGCTGGAAACACCACTGGTCATTAAAATCATCAAATTCTTGGAGCGCAGGGCCAAAAAATTCACGGGTCATTGCGGCGTACTACCTGTCAGAATTTATAGTAACTGTTTGTCCGTTGCTATTTTCAAAAAAGTATGGGCCTATTATGCCACTGGAGGATATTGCTGCCCAACCAGTAACTATAGGGCTATGGAAAATGGCGTAATGGAAAATCGAAGGCATCGCTTAGAAGAGTGTCAGCGGCGAAATGGGAGACATCTAGATGATATAATTTTCCATACATGAATTTCCAATAAATGTAGTTTTAAGTTCCAAATAAAGTTAGTTGTGAAAACTGATGATAGCTGAGCAAAATTAGAAAGAAAAGTGCAAATCTCTCTGAGACACCTTGTATTTACAAATTACTAAAGCTGTTTTCGGAAAATTAAGTTTTTAAGCCTTAAAATTTCGAAATTTATACTCAGTAATCTGCTAAAACTTACCGAAAAATAGAAACACTATACGCACTAAAGTTTTCAGCTTTGCTTTAGGTTTTTGTATTTATAATTACTTAAGAGTGTTTTCTGAAATGTAATTGAAGTTTTCCCAATTTTGCAGCAATTCCCTCATCTTTGGTATGCAAAAAAGGTATACTATTTAAATGTTACTAAAGTTAACCGTTTATTGCTGCCCTAACTTTAAATACAAAAAAGTTTATGGTTTTCAAGATATTAGGTATAGCAAAAGTAAGGTTCGTTTAAAAGCTACATTAAAACTGAGGACGGATTATTGTTTCCCGTCCCAAAAAATGTAGTTATGTCAATATTTCGAAAACTTTTGAAATTACAGAAGAAAATTAAGATTAAAATTTCGACTTTGACAGCCTGCATCTCCCTAAATATTAACTTTTGAACTAAGGTAACTCTAGGTAAATCGTAATATTTTGGTCTCAAGAATCTTCTGTTGGTCTGTGTCCCATTACTTATGGCCACCACCCTGTATATAGAACCTTAAATGTTCAAATTTACTTTTTTAAAGGTTTTTTAAATTTTCAAAACTGTTTCCTGAAATTTCGCTTTTATAAAAGTTTATATTTTCAGCTTTATGATTTGCAAATTTTCTGAAATATTCCACGATTTGAAGAATTAATATGTTAATTGTCAATTTTTTCAATTGAATGAAGCTTTATGGCTTATCTTTTCTGTTTCCTGATAAGTTTAACTTCCAGATATTTGTGGGGTAACTCGTGTCATGCTGGCAAGGTGTTTATAATGCAGAAAAAAGCGATTCGAATATTAGCAAACATTAATTTTCGGGAGTCTTGTCGACCATTCTTCAAGGAATTAGAAATTATGACACTCCCTTGTCTCTTCATCTATCACTCGGTGATAATAATTTATAAGAAGTTGGATTGTTTTCGAACTCATTCAGATAATCATCATTATGAAACAAGATCGTGTAACCTAATCATAGCGAATAAATACAAAAAAACCAAATCTATGCGTAATTCGTTAGATGTCAGACTTTTTAATAAATTGCCGTCTACATGGAAAAGTTATAATTTAAGGAAATTTAAACTTAAAGTCAAACAGTTGCTTATTGTCAAATGTTATTACTCTGTAAACGAGTTTCTAGTTGATGTACTACCAAACCATTTACATGATTAAATGTACTAAGGCTGTTTTTATTGTAATCTTGTTTGTTCTTTTATTATTGACTTGCTACAAATGTAATTATTTATATAAAGTAGTCAAATAAAGATTATTATTATTATTATTATTATTATTATTTCTTGGCAACCCAACAATAAATTGTTCATATAAATATCCGAAAGTTAAATTTACTAGAAACTCTTTCAAATTTCATTCTTCAAACATAAGGAATTCTTCCGTATACAAATATTTCAATACATATATATGAATTTTAAAGCAGAATGTTGCTTATTAATTCTGTTTTTATACACAGAAATGTTTCAGACATGCCTTGTAAGCGACAGATTAATTTTTGGCGATAATGTATATACCTGGCTTCAAAAAAACAAAATAAAAATCTAAGCTTTAATTAAAGTTTGCTGTAAAGCTTGTAGGGTTTTAGTATTTCATAAATTTCTCTTTGATATTAAAATTTTCCTTTGTTAAAATTGAGATGTTTGAGTTAATAAAGTTTTAAGGTAATGACAAGGAAGGTAAAACCGTTTAGTCTGGGCAGTTTGCCCTATATGTAGTTTTACGGTTTCCAAGTTAGCGTTATTGTTTATGTTAAGTTAAAATCCGGGGTTCCAGAGATGCACATGCAAATCGTTCCGAATAAGTATATCGTCACGGCCGATGGCAATCCTCACATAAACCAAAACTCGGTTTACAAACTGTAACGATTAAGAAAACAGTTAAGTTATGTAAAATTAATGGCAATTTTCACAGCTAACGAACACTAACAACCATTTTCGTGAGGCTTAAACACACAAATTTATGCAACCTCATCTTTGTGTGGTTTTCATCCATTTTACGTTAATAATTCATCTTGTAATAACTCGTGGAAACAGTTTAAGATGTTGGTTTGGATAACAAATAATCCGGCCGAGTGTGTAACTTGGCGAATTCTGTCGTTTTCCAGAAGTTACCTTCTGTTTAATTGATTAATATTTAAAATTTTAGACCTTCTAGAAATTTAAAATGTTTTAAGATTGTAAAAAAGGGGATCATTTTAATTTTATTACCGATTTAACGTTTGCCTTTACAGTTTTCTGTGGGGTTGGTGGGTTCATCCTTGGTATATTTTTGTTATTTGGTCTAGTGTTGAGTTTAGTTAAGAGGAAATTCCATAAATTAATTCCACGCGTGTGTTCGATCGATTTAGTGGTGTTTATACTTTGTGCAGTAATCCAAGCAATCAAGCTTTACGGTAATGCCAAGTTTAACAGTAAATACATTAGTTATAGTTGAGAGTTTAACGGGTTCGCGTCAGGAATTGCATATTACGTTGTGGGTTTTTAGCCAGGTCACGAAATACTTAGGTGACTTGCACGAAGTGCGAATATTATTTTAGTTTTAGCCGTTTCGGGATGAAAGTCCTTGTAATGAATTCTCCAAAGTTACCGAACCGATAACCGTTTTTGAAGTTTTCTTCCTGAATTTAATTTTAACTTAAAACTTCGAGGGAAACACGCATTCTGAACACGACCTCGAATTGCGACTGTAAAAAATTTTACGAAGGTCCTCCTATTTTTTTTTTTTCTAAACCGATCAGATTATTACGTAATGGACCTTAATATAACCTCAGTTTATATATCAATTTTATTTTAAAAAATATATATAAACCTAATAGCAATTGAAGCAGAAAATTATTCGTAATCGTTTTTACACTGAAAACTAAATACATACGTGATAACGAATCAATTAGGCCGCGGGATAAATTTAAATTTTGTATTTTAGCCGGAAAATATTAATTTTTTTGTAGTCTGGAATTCTGCCAAAAATTAATTAATGGCGAAGTTGGCTATGGGAACCGTATTTAATTATAAAACAACCGAATTATTATTTAGCACAGAAAAAACTGAAACTCGATATTTTTAGGTTTATTTTTAAAAATCTAATTTTCCCCGTAACGTTTAATTTGGTTAGTCGAAAGCCTGCCAAATTTGATGGATTATTTGGTCCTCAAATCGCAGCTCTTTAATTTGGTATTTCTAACCCTTCGAAAATTAATTTTCAGATCACTTTTCGCGGTTAATATATTCTATAATTGTATCCCGATTTAAATATACCTGTGCAATAGTTTTGTAAATATTTAACGCCAGATTCTTTACCCACACAAAGCTTTTAAATTACAGGCCCAACTAATAATTTCATTACAATTACGAAATCTTAAGATAAATTGCTAGATCATGATAAAGTATTCCTTAATGTTATTTAAATTACGTTTGGCTTTTGTATAGTTCGAGATTTCCTCCTCAACAATAACACCCACGCCCTTAACTTCGAGCTTTCTTCCCTTAACTATAATAATATTGCAATCGATGTTTTCGTATAAATATCGCGCTGTACAAAACCCTATAAATTTTGATGCTAAACTTTCACTTCGTTAGAACCATTGCGAATCATTCCGCTGTAAATTCATTTCACATTAATTTAATTCCCGTTGTGATGCAAATTATTGCTGCATTGTTTTCATAACCTCTAATAAACCTTGAACACTGAAACGATTTTTAAAAGCGATTACTGAATTTAACACTAGTTTTCCCATTTAGGGACTTAATTATTAGTGATAAAGGCCCTACCAAGGTTTCTTGTGAAACACCACTCGCAAATATGAACTAATTTTCTGGCTCATGGTAATTCCCAGCATGTCGATGATAAACTAAATTGAGGACTTCCAACCGTTTGTGATAATTGGATCATTTGTGTTGGGCTATTAATAAATAATAAAATTGATTACCTAGCAGGGGCTTGTTTTATTGTTCCTCGGTTAGGCTTGGTTAAAAATAGAAGTCGTAGAACTATCGGATTTTTTGAAATTTTTAGTACTTCTTGTAATCAGGGCAGCATTTGGTTGTTATGCGGATTAGTTTAATGATTTACAATTTGTAAAGCAAAATGTAAAATTATGAATGATTAGTCGACCTCCAAAAAATCTGTTTGGTGTAATAGGTATTTATATAAAACAATTATAATTAATTATTCCAAGAACGAATTAACTCGAGCCCTTGACAGTAATAAATGGATTATCCACGGTTTGTTAGAAAATTTCCGCTTATTGTCTTAGTTAAATTAACTTCTTGGTCCGTCATTTCTGGTAAAACTACATCCTCGGCGAAGCTAAATTTATTTTGTTATAGTTTTTTTTTGTTATATGTATATGAAAACTGTAGGTACGCTGTTTCCAAATTAAAAATGCAGGAGAACCGTAGCAAAATATTTTTAATTAAAATGAATGTTGAAATCCATATTTGTCGGATGCCTGAGAGACCAATACATAATAAATGAACAAATGTAGCGATCCACACATTGTAAGCTTGGTAACAATGGAATTGCGACTTGCTTTTTAAACTGTAATTTTTGCAGCTTTGCACTGAGTCTTCTCTGTGCATGGCTGCAAAACTGTTAAAGGATTTCAAGAAACTCCAGAGAAAAAGTTGGCAATATTTAAAAAGCTAACCTAACTTTTTATTTGTTAACAGTAATACAACCAATAATCAGTGTTGTCATCTTTCCTTCCTGTGCAAGTTTTGAAATATTCAAATCGTGATTTTTAGGTGGTTAATTATTAAAATACCAACCCGAATTGTGAAAGGATCAATAAAAATAATACAAAACGATTAATTCGGTCATCTTTAATTATTCGATGGAAAGTACATTTAGTTTGTCGACTGAATATCAAAACGGTACACGAACTGTGGATTATGATGATAATGGTCGATCCGAGTATGTATTTGCATGCATGTTACACCATGCCAGGTGCTGAATGGGACGGAGTTGTCTCATATATCTGTCCGCCTGTGTGTTGTATGCGAATTCCACCATCATCGTTAGCATTCTCGCCATGCAATTTCCCGAATACACCATCGTTTGCCAAACTAAACTGGGATGCTCCGGAGTGTTAATTATACTCTAAGACTGTTATTATGTAATTATTACGTACGATGATTTTAATAAGACAGAAAGTAATAATTAAAGTCATTAAAGTTGCTTAACGTTCTGATATTTACAGATTTCCTACTTTTTTAGCAAAATTTGCGGTTGTATTTTTGCCTATTTTCAAATTGTTTTCTTTTCAAGTAGTAACCTAGAGATTTTCTACAAGTAAGATATAACCAAAGATCAGGCGAAAGCCTTTCTTTTTATGGTCAGAAATCAAAAACAATTAAAAGGGCAATAAAAGAGAGCAATAGAAATAAAAGCATCGAGAGTATCGTTGTAAAAGGCATTAAAGGGCGAATTTTATTGCTCGGAAAGTCCACTGTAACAAACAAATAAACAACCGGCACTAATTCGAAGAAATAAAAAATAAATGATGTGCGAAATAATACAAAGCAACAATGGGTGGAAACACCCACTGTAAAATAATTAATGGTACAAAATCGAGATAGTTTGGACGATAATGTTCGTCTGCTTTATTACAAATGGCTATGAAGCACATATTCGTTTGTTTATTAAGTAAATATTGGTTTGTTTTCATGTTTGTTCTTGTTAAATAACTGTCTGTTGGTTAGATAACCATCAGGAATGAATTATTCCGTAGGTGTTAATAAATAACCGTATTAAAATCGAAATTTGTTTGTGTCCTTATCAGGAAAGCAAAATTTTAGATACTTTATCATTCGAACAGAATACTTTATGCAGGTTTAAGTCCAAAAATGTCATGATAACGTAATGGTAACCATTGATATTTCTGAAGTATGAGCAAAAAGAAAATTCGTAAGGGTTGCAGTCGTAGCAACTGTCACTGTCAAGGAAGTGTGATTATTTTGTTCAATTTTGATATTGATTGTAATACATACTTCAAAATTCCGTGGCCAACCCTTACGAATTTTCTTTTTGCTCATGCTGAAGTTTAAACCAAAGAAGTGCAAATAAATGACCTTAACAGTGCTCTTCTAACAAATGAAGCGAAATTTTTAATACAAAATTTAGGCTTCTGTCAAGTCGCTCATTATTACATCTACCAAAAATATAACCCCAGAGTAAAACTTTTGAAAAGGGTCGGATTTTATTTTTCTAATTTTTTACAGTTTGGACAAACGAAATGTTAAAGGCAGATTTATCATAAATCTGGGGTTTAGTTTAGGTTTTGCAGCTTTTAAAACAACTGTTTATCCATATATCATCTCAACAATACTAAGTTACTAAGGAAAGGCTCGAATCGTCCTGGTTTAGGTTCTAAAAACCGTTAGGAGGGGGTCGTGTTGGCTTGCAAAAACAGTTTGGGTCCAATTTCTTTTAATCCCGTTCAGCAGGAAGTCCGTGCTTAAAATATGTCACCACACACTGCCTGCCTAAACAAATAGAACGCGGTTACTTTTCTTTTCTCCTCATAAATCACACCCTCGCTTTCATGCCAACAGCACACAGATGCTAAACTTGTAGCAGCCACTAATAAGGGTTCGAACTGATCAAAGAACCAGGCAAATTCCTGTAGAAAATGAACCTTAAAGCGGCCTCTTGTAAATCTTTAAACAGATGTTTGGAAAAATCGTAACCGCAACGGCCCGTAGAATTCATTAGGGAACTGTCAAAAATAAATAACTCCCTTTAATTTTTGCCCGGATGGCGGATTGGATCGGTTTTAACAAGCGGTTTAGGAGAACGACGTAATGCCTTTTTAATTAACGCCTTAATTGCTTTTTTGGCTGTTACTACGTAAAGGTCTTTTAATTACATTCCGGGACATCTTGTGGATTAATTTGGGAAATATTTGTGTTCGGGACGAAACCTGATACCTAATAATTTTATCGGGCCCATCTGCTGAATTAATTATTCCGAATTTCATTTGAATTTATTTTGTTCGACATGGACAGCGTCTCGTTTTGGGGAGATAATTTCGTCTTATGTAAAATAACTTAGCCCGATATTTTAGAAAGTATTTCTCGAGTAAGCTTCTTACAAGTTATTTTCAAACTGCGTCAAGGAATTTAGCTGCCGGTTTTATTGTAAGTGCCAAAAAAACGTTCTTCAATTACGTCACATTTTTTCCCTAGGGACGTAACATGGAACCTTACCAAGTTCACTTCTGGGACAACACGCGTTTTTAAAAATATTTTCGAATTGAAACTGTGCCACGTAAAGGACCCTGTTAGTTCACGCTCAAGTTTTTACGTGTTGGATTTTATCCAAACCTAAAACAACTTGATAGTGTAGGTCAGGACCTCGTCAGGTGTTTCGTTTTATATTTGTATTAGGATTACGTATGCTTGCATTCCTGTGAGTTATTTTGTGTGCTATCTTGGAAGGATTTTGGGAAAATATATATACTTCAAGGTGATTCTGCGTGTTTTCCTATTTGAATTCTTAAAAAAAACTTTGAATTTCTAGATCTTTGATTTTTTGTAACACTTAAAGGTCGCCATTTTTAAAAGCATAAAGTTTCTTGATTTACTAACGGGACTTTTAGAAAAGTTTTTATTTGCTAAGAGTTTTTAGGAAAAGTGATAAAAATTTATCTAAATCTACCTCGTTATTCAAACCATAAAACATAAATTAACATAAATTTCTATTTAAAAAGGCAAGTGGAAAGTTTACTAAGAGTGAAGATCGCCCAAAATAAGACAGAAAACTACTGGAAAAACTTGTTTAGAACCATAAGTTAATGTAAATTTCGTCCATCGAGTGTAAACAAAATAAGATCTTTTCGCCTACTTTTACCTCTTCAAATCGGTTTTAATTGTACCCTTTTTTTTATCGTAGATTAAACTAGTTTGCCGTAAAAACTGTAAGTCGTGATTTTAAAAGTTAACCTATTAATTACAAAACATCGCAGGACCTTTTGAAAGCAAAACCGTCTTCAACAAGCTTCACAAACAATTGTCATATCTTCTGTTGATATTGACAGCTTAGAGTTGAACAAAAGTTAGATTAAGTAACATGTACCCTAAATTATGTATCCCAACGTTTGATTAGATGTAAAGCTTGTTACAGACTGTGTTGATATTTTCTGAAAGCTACCACGCTATTTTTATTTGATTATCCACAGAATCGAAGGCACAAAAAGTAAATCATAGCGGTTCCAAACATGATGGAGTTTCTCATATTTCAACGAATTGTTCACGGTTATCATTTGTAAAAGATGAACCCATCCCCGAGCATGACGAATAATAAATGATACGTTCTAGGATTCCAGGAATACAAGGCAAAACGCCAAGATTTTGTAAAATAAGGACAATTTTTCTTTTTTTGTTGTATTAACAATCTCGGAAATGGGCGAACTACTACTTAAATAATTCACGTTTTCATTTTACTTAAACGTTTACGTATCCACTGAGGAGTAAATGGAACAAAAAAAAACGTGGAAGGATTAGGCACCTTCGATGCAGCTCACGGACGAAGTTCGACAATAAACCTAAATCACGAAAGACGGGCACGAATGCAAAGACGTTGTGTGTGTGAAAATTAGCACAACAAAGATACACGCGAAGCAATTATGTCCTTCCTACAAATAATAAGAAAATGACCCAGGAAAAAAAGGAAGAAGAAGTCGAGCTTGTAGCGAGTGCAACGGAGTTAGAGAATTCCATCCAACTTATAAATCAGACAAGGATAGGCGCGTTAATCACGCAGCTACGTGGGAACAGAATTTTTTTCTAAGGAAAGTTCAGATACCTTTCACTTTATGTTATTTAAATGAGCAAATCCTTCTAAGGCAACGAGAAGATATATATTGTGATGATATCGCCCTACGTTGGGTTCGACATTTGTAATGATATTAGATGCTACCTCTTTGAAATTAATTATTTTTGAAAAAACTAGCACATTTAACACATATTGCTCCGGTTAGCTCAGCCTGTATTTTACAATTTATTATTTTAAAAGAACTCTCATCAAAGGACGTTAAAGGGATCGACTCATTTCAATCTAACAAAATCCAAATAAAAAAATTTAAAAAAATAATGCAAATCTTTTGATAAATTAACACACAAAATTATTATCCAATTAAACTGTCACTAAATACCAAAATTTGTTATTTAATAAATACCTTTTTAATCACTTTTTAAACATCACACTAACAATCCTGTAATCCCACTTTCTTATCGATATCCACAACAGCTACAAACTCGTTTTACTCCTATCAATATTATCCCAACTTCTTATCGATCTCCACAATCGCTGCAAACTCGTTTACTCCTATCAATATTATCCCACACTCAATTTTTATCCATTAAAGAAACTTCCAACTTCAATAATTGTATTTAATTAATATATTTTTTCAAAATTATAAATATTTTTCCATATATTTTATATTTATATTATTAAACATCTTCTTTAATACATTTGATAAAGGTTTTATTAATTTTTACTTTCCATACTTGCAACGCATGTATAGGAAAGTATTGGAATCGTGCAAAAATTCAAAATCGTAAAAATTCGAAAAAAACACATTTTAGGGTCCAGGCATCCTAAATATGTGTTTTTTGAAAAATGTCTGTGGGTGGGTGCGTGCGTGCGTGCGTGCGTGCGTGCGTGCGTGCGTGCGTGCGTTATCGTCATATCTCGAAAACTACTGGGCCGATTTTCATCAAATTTGGTATGCGGGCCTATAATTACAGTACATCTATAAAATAAGCTTTTCAAAAAAATCCGGAACCGGAAACGGAAGTTAGCCATGTTTTTTTGGGCGCAGATTTTTCCCTGAAAAAAATTTCAAAATTTTACTTAGGAAATCAATACAGAATTTGAAAAGAAATCGAATAATTTTTTCCCGAAGTTTCTATGTCAAAAATTGCGCCCGCGGCAAATTTTTGAAAAGCGCAACTTTAAGGCCGATTTTACCAAAAATGCAGCAACATATTTTTATAAATCTAACGCCAAATTGTACCTCTAGCTCGGCTGATTAGAACTAGCTGAAAAAAAAATTCAAAATTTCAAAAATAAAAAGTCCGGACAGTTTGGGAAATTTTCAAATTTTCAAAAAAACTTTTCTCGGAAACGACACACACGATTTTTTTTAAATGTTCTGGGTCGATAGTAAATCAAGATGCCTTTCAAATAGCGTTGATCGCATCCCCAAAATTTTTCCCTAACGCCTTTTATGACCATTTGAAGTTTTGGACTTTAACATTTTTTTTCTCAAAAACGCATCGACATATTTTTATAAATCTAACGCCAAATTGTACCCCTACCTCTACTGATTATAATTAGCTGAAAAAATTTTTCAAAATTTCAAAAAAAAATTTGTCGGAAACGGCACATTCCAAAGAAAGAAGATAAATATCAGGGCAGGAGTCACCGTTTTAACGACGGCGGTATTTTGGTCCAGCGGTAAGAGACCAAGCTCCCACCCGCATACGGTTGGAGGTTCGAATCTGCGTGACTACAATATATATTTTTTTGTTTATATTACCCACTTTTTCAAAAAAATATTATCTTACTCTGCTTATTTATGTTGAAAATACAAATTATTTATTATAAAAGCATTATTACATATTATATAGGATTATTATTAAATAACTTGTCGGGACTTTTTCGTTGCAAAGTCTTTAATTATGTCATCAAAATTACTGTAATATTTTGGCTATTGTAGGTGTTGCTGGATCCTAATTTAGGATTTAAAATTAACTATCCTTCCCTAAAAGAGTTACCGATTTCTAGCTTTTTTATTTTAATTATTACTTTTTTATGAATGACTGTGGCGTTATCGTCATATCTCGAAAACTACTGGGCCGATTTTCATCAAATTTGGTATGCGGGCCTATAATTACAGTACATCTGTAAAATAAACTTTTCAAAAAAATCCGGAACCGGAAACGGAAGTTAGCCATGTTTTTTTGGGCGCAGATTTTTCCTTGAAAAAAATTTCAAAATTTTACTTAGGAAATCAATAGAGAATTTGAAAAGTAATCGAATAATTTTTGCCCGAAGTTTCTATGTCATAAATTGCGTCCTGGGCGATTGTACCTCTAGCTCGGCTGATTAGAATTAGAACTAGCTGAAAAAAAATTAAAAATTTCAAAAATAAAAAGTATGGAAAGTCCAGCGAAGATTCTTCGCCAATTTTTTTTTTATTTAAACTATAATTCTTTATCAAAATTAGAATTTTTGAAAAAAGAATCTTCACTTCAAAAACTGTATTTTTTAACCACCTTTCAGTTTTTTTAAACATTCTCATCTCCCTGGATATTTTTTATTTTACCTACTATTTATTATTTTTTTAAAAATATAATAAAACCTCTATCAATTAAAACGTTAATTTAACAAAATTCACTTAAATCTAATATTTGTACATTTTTTTTAAAATCATACAACAACATTAACATTTTAACCTATTCATTATTTACATTTTATTAAATTGTACATTTCAAAATCAAAATTTAAAAAAAAATATTTATTTATATAATTAAACTAAAAATATCATTTCAATATATTTATATATGTATATAATAATACGGAATTCTATTTGAAGTGGAACAAATCCATTTTCCAATTAGATTTCTTCCATTCCAATTTTAGATTATAATTAGTCTACGAACGGCGGGAGAAACGGCGCACAACTAAACTAAAATTGCCCTCCATGTTAATTGGATGATACACTTTAGGAAAGATGGTTCGCCAACCCATCAAACGTAGAAAGAGTTTCCGTCACTAAAATTAGTTCTTAAGTGCTCGGAAAGTAAACAAGAAATTGGTTTTTCAAAGTACCCTTTAAATTTAACTGTTTAAAAAATAAATTAGTTTATTTAAATGGTACAATAAACATCTTCAGTTAATGTGTGGCTAATTAGACATGAAATAACTGCATAAACAAACAAAAATTTAATTTACTAAAACGACAAAATATAGTTTATGTCATACTCTTTTCTAAAGCAACGTTCTTTGGACGATTTATAGAACAAAAAGTGACACTTTAAAGTGCTGGTATCATTTTAAAGTCCTAGAACGAAAAGTGTCACTTTTCGTTCTATAAATGCTCGTTGCTAGGAGATACGAATTGTTGCGCCTTAGATTAGTTACTTAAAACTAATACTGCTACAAATTGCTGGAGATTTCTTTTAATAATTTAACAACTTTAGAAACAGTATGACATAAAATTATGTATGTACCTCAGACGAAAAGTGTCTTTAAGGTACTCGCAAGTAATTACGGCCTCGGCTACCAGCCTCGGCCGTAAACAACTTGCTCATACCTTAAAGACTTACTTTTCGTCCTAGATACATAAAATACTATTATGACAAGCTTTATAACCAAATGTTGGTTATAGCCGGATTGCACAAACATGATTTAACAGCTTCGTAAAAATCAACAAAATCCAATCAAAGTTTGAATTCATATGACAAATAATAATGCCAACCAAAACGTCCAAAACTGATACTTTATGTCAGCTTTGATTATTTGTTAATCTAAAAAAAGCTATGTTAATTAACACTGTCAACGGTGATGTAATCACATAACCTAACTTCTGTTATAAAGTTTGTTACAGACTGCTTTTATGCTTTTCTAAGTTCGATATTTTGGTATTGCGGTTTATTTTCGCGTGGTTGAATTAAATCTCAGGAATTTGGATTATCATTCGCTTATTTATTACCTGTTTAATTTATGCAGCGACTACATAACTAATTAAGATCGTGCACAATACGCCCACTTTCGCACAGCCTACTTCGAAGCAATTAAAAATCGAACTGTTTTACATTCCAGCTACTTTTTATTGGTTTGGAATTGTAGATATAGAAACATTTATAGTTTTGTCGGTGGTGCAAAAATCCCAAAAAGGGACCTAGTGGTGAAAGAACATGGGTTCGATCCCAGTTGTAAATAAAATTAAAGTTAAAACAGTTGTCTTTGGTAATCTTCTGTAGCATGGTAGGCCGTTTAACAGTTGTTTCTCCAATACAGGAGTATGTGGGATGTTTAATTTACTGATAATTCTTATTGTTGCTTCCACAACCAAGCGCTTTAGAACAACTATTTTTATTAATTGTTTTAAGTCAAAGCAAATTCACCACTTAAACATAATTAAAACTTTAAAGAAAACATGAATACAAAGTCGCCCATCCGCCCTTAGTAAACTAAAGGAAAAAAGGCCAAAAGAGAACGGATTTGAATACGAAGACAATAAATAATGTAATGCGCGCATTAATACGGTGTACATTAAAGTGATTGTATTCAAGGCAGTTGAATAGGTAGATGAAATTCGTATTGTATACCTGTTTCCTTTCATTGTTATTATGGAATAATAAACCGAGCCCGACTTGCTTACTCCGGTGCACATTGTGCGTTAATTGGTCTTGGGTTTTACAATGAAAGTTAATACCGCGGGCGACATACCGCAACAAAATATGAAGTCTAATTTGTAAATAAGTCTCTAAAACACCAAGAAGCCTTTGTTCTAAGTTATCCTTTTGTGAAACGCATCTAACCAAGCGTTTCAATATTTTCTCTTCGTTTTTGTTATTTTTATAACTCTACCTGATTATGTTTATGAGTCAGCTTGATTTTAAAATATTAATCCGTGAAATTATTATGTTGAAAAACCAAAAAATAAAATTCTATACGTTATTAAGGAGGCCTTAGCTCTCCATATTGCCAGCTGTACTCCCTCGCGGAGTATAAATGCCAATACCTTTATCTACAGTGGCGTAGCAGAAATCTCCAGCCCCCCCCCCCTCCCCGGAAAGAACATACTAGGGGCCCCTAATATTATGTTGTTCAGTTGTTTACATATTGTTATGGTTGCAGTCTTTTAATTAATTTCTTTTTATCAATAAAAGAAGCTCCATACAATTTTTCAGACTCTCTACTTAATATTTTTGAAATTTTGAATTAATAATGAAATTTTGACATCTCAGGGTCGTTGAAGGATTCGTTTTTTTTTTGAATTTTGAAAAATGAGTAATGTAATAATTTCAATCAACTTTTAAAATGCAAGATTTATTACAACAACTTATTTCTAACTGAAAATTAATACAAATCTAAAACTAAAAACACTCACTCACAACAACCAATCCCCGAATTTGAAAAATCCCACCAAAATATAGTTCCTTGTCCAATTTATTATTATTTGTTCCAAATTTCCTTTTTAATTATAATTTGATTATCCAATTTCCAATTATAAAATTTTATCCAATAAATCCAAATCAATATTAACAGTTTATCCCAGCTTGTAATTATTCTTTATTAATTAGTGTTAAAGTTTCCGTTGATATTATTTTATTATTATAATTTTTCAGAGGAAAACTTAAAAACACGTCTTTCACGTTTATTTCAGTTTTAACAACTGTTGTTTTTCGTTCTTCAATTTTTATATACTTCCCTAGTTATTCCCCAAAATCTCCCATTCCTTGAATTTGTTTATAACATTCATTCTTTCACATACATGCATATAAAATATAACTATGACTACTATTTACAATAATTAACACTAAATAACAATAAATAACAATATTTACAACAAATAACAATAAATACTTAAATTAATCTTAACTTATTTACATAATTAATCTTTTAAAACTTGCATCCTAAAAGTATACTCCAAATTTGTATTTTTAAATAAATATAAATTTTCCAAAAGGTTAATATCACTTCAATATTGAAATCAAAAATAATACGATCAAATCGCGAGCAACTGGTATTGTAAAGAGTGTTTAATGTGAAATTCACCAGTTCATTGTTCGTTACTTTGAAGTGATACCGAAAAAATTGTAAATTTTTCGATATTCATAAATCATAAAAGTCTTTAACTAATTTAACATTCATGCAGCAAAATTTAAATTATAGGTCGCGTAGTGCACATATTTAGCATATGTTTCAGTATTTTTTATTTTTGAATTCTGCAATATGCACCGTTCATATTCGCAGCTCTATCGTAACATTGCCAGTGTAGCTTTTGATACATCTAAAATCCCTTTTAAAATCTCTCTTCATTCACTTCTTATCCTTATTCCTGCTGAGCAAGTATAATCGGCAATTTTATTCTCTTACCATGAATCATTCATCTCATGATCTTTTAGTTTTTTTAATCCCTACCAGCAATTAATATCTTTACACCAAACCTGTTTAGAATGTTTATCATTTCTATCTGCAAAAAGCCAAAATGGTTCGTAATAAGTAGGTATAGGATTTGTATGCACTTAAAAATGCTGAAATATAATATACAGGGTGATTCAAAAGGTATGGTCCAAACTTGAGGGTGTGATTGGTGATGTTAAAATAAGTAAAAAATGCCAATAAACTCATGTCCGATTCACAATTGTTTTCTAGTTATAACAACATTTAGGATAATTTATTATTAATAAAGAGCATATACAATTATAAGAAAAATTAAAAAGTATCACAACAAAAAATTTTCAAAATGTCCACCTAGTACTTGTATACAAAGTTGGCAACGCCGACGCACAGAATCTCGAACATTCCTCAACTGTTGAGGATGTTTTCGAATATCTTCAACAGCTTCATTTATCCCATTAACTAAATGGCCCCTGTCCTGAATTTCCGTTGCATAAACTTTTTCTTTTAATGCACCCCACAAGTAAAAATCTAGTGGATGTGAATTGTGCAACGGTGCCCCGTCATGCTGATACCACATGGATCTTCGCACATCAAGATGCAGATCTTCTAATAATTCCGACAAGGCAATATCTAAAAGGTCTAAATACATGTTCGGTGGTCAGACTGTCTCCGGTGAGGATACCTTCTCCCATATTCTACCACAGGTGCGCGGGCATTTCCGCTGCAATAACCATACACAAAATGCATTTCTGCACACAGAAAATGGCTCCATCATTAACACATTTATTGAAAACTACGCCAATTCAAGCTTGAAACGTCTTCTGCCATAAGGAATTAACATTTGTTTTACTTAGTTCCTTAATAACGTGATTTGGCAAAACACAGATAAAAACAAAGAAAACCCCTGTAACTAGATACCGGTTGGAAATAAGACATGTGTTTATTGGCATTTTTTGCTTATTTTAACAACACCAATCACACCCTTAAGTTTGGACCATACCTTTTGAATCACCCTGTATATGCACTTAAATATGCACTTAAAAATCATGAAATATGCGTTTATTAGAAATTTTTAATAAATATATGCACTTTCATTATAAAAAAAAACACCTGTTTAGCGTTATTTAAATTTTATTTACAGAAATTATTTTAATTAGACATCCTATGCAATAATTTAATTAATTATATTTTCTAAACATAGAGCGTTACAGTTCACAATGACGTACATTTTTAAATTTTCAAAAGTGAACATATGTCATCCCTAAATATTGTTTTATATTTCGAGAAACTCCGTTCCACATCGCAAGACGTAATTGGTGCATACTTAAAATTGTTTAATTCTACAAGCGAATAATGTTTTAGCTCGTCTAAAATGTCTTGGCCAGATAATGCATCGTTTATGCTCTTAATTAAGTGAAAACCAGGATTACAAGATTAGTAAACAAAAGTACAGGTAAATTTTTCTATGAACAGTAAGTTGTCAAAGGGTCTTTGGAATTTCCTAATACCTATTTATCACAATACCGCGGGATGTAAGTACCTATTTAAATTTTAGTTGAAACTTTTTCTTTCTTAGAAAATATTAACAAATACACAGATGGTTAAGGCAGTAAAATATTTTAAAGCCTAGTATTTAACAATAGGCTTAAATTATGGGTTTCCCCAAGACTCAATTAAACCGCCCTTGGTTGGTTGTCTAATATAATACTAAAATTATTTAAAAAATATTAGAAATTTCATAATTAAAACATGTAAAACGCCCAAAAAGTGGTAAAATATGCACTCTCGTTCAAAAATGCCAAAATATGCATGCATTTATAAAAAACACCTGAATATGCATTTATATGCACTTTCAAATTGACATATGTGATTCATATGTGGCTTTTAAACATGTAGAAATATAACTCTGCATATATTATGTTTGCTATAAGCAGAAAAAACATGCAAATGCATAGAAATCCTATACTTAGTAATAACTAATAAGCAACTTGGAGCTGAGGCAAATAACACAACCATTTACTTTCCATTTTGATTCCTAATTTAAAGATTGAGAAAATTTTAAAAATATGCGTTCTTTTGTACATTTTTTAAAATTCTCTGTGGGTTTACAAGAACATATTTCAATAATTTTTTTTTGTTATGTCGTCCAGGCAAGTGTTGCTGTACAAAGCCATATCTGAAGCAAATACTTTTGAAACTTGAGATAATTTCACACCTTTAGTTTCAGTTTCACTATCACGAGTATCAATTAATTTAAATTTTCTAACACTAACTGCAAATTAATAACTATCCACATTGCTAGAACTTGCACTGCTTAGATTATGAGCTGCAATATATTCATCAGACCATGAGACCGTGTACTTGGCGAAGGTTCAGTTATAAGAGAACTATCTGTAGGTAGAGTGGTTACATTTTCTCGTGAACTACTGCGCGGAAGACAAAATTGTGTTTACGTCGGTTACAGGCCATCTTAAAAACATCGTCATTCGTTTATTATTGTCATTGCGTCCATCTTGGGTTAGCACGTGCGTTTGTTTTAAGTTATCGTTGTGTTTAATTATCTGTCTTGACCTTGGGGCTTCTAAAAACTTTTAAATTTGCCGCGCAAGAGAGTTTCATGTTTTCAGGTTTCACTTTTAAGTATATTGGTCTTCTTTTTTCTATAGTCATCTCTTTCCCCGCTCTGCGCATTTCGCGGTCCACGAGAAAATGTAACCACTCTACATGTTTTTAAATACTTTTCCTCCTTTTTTTTGCGAATTGTACCATTTTGAGCTCCACATAAAGCATTTTTTTTTATCCGCATGAACTAATTCTTTTATGATTTTTAACATCCGATTTCCCCAATAGGCGTAAATCCCACCTCTGCGAGGGGCGAGGGGGATTTACGCCACTGTTTATCTAGGAAATAATTCTTAAAATTCAGTAAAAGTAGAAATTTGCGTAATTTAAATAACAATTAGACGCGATTAAACTTTCTCTTTAGTTAATATTATAAACAATTACATGGTACATGGTATGTAAAACTAGAATTAACATGTACGCCGCTATTTCAGCCAAGTTAGGTTGCCGTAACCAAGAACACGAGCAAAAGTGGTAGTTGTTCCATTATGTAACAGTAAATACGTGATACCGCAGAGATAATGTGGACTTGAGAGCAATAGATTGTACTAAGTTGGTCGTCTTTGGGGCCCTGCTGTTATTATTAACACGTGTCACGTAATTGGTTTCGACATTATCGTACTAAACCCAATTCGGAATTAATTGGCAAACATTATTGTTCTTGAAGGTCGATTAATTAACATTATTGTTATTAAAACGACATTCTTAAACGTCCGTCTCAAATTTGGGCTGAAATTTTATTCGTGCTATAACATATTAGTTTTACACTTGTCAACATTATTAGGAGGACCGCGATCTAAACCCTCATGATTGGTGATGTAAGTTTACATGGACTTCTCAGTTGTTTCGGAACGGCTAGCGTTCTAACCTTTGACTTTAAGTATTAAACTCGTTCCTTGCCATATTCATCTTCTCTATTTATAGAAAATCCGAAAGAAGTGTAAGTTACTGGATGTCCTTTGTATTTTACTTTCGCGAGCTACCTACTTCGGTTGGATATCGTCCTTTCACAGCGACAGAACATTAATTTATGTCTTTGAAGTAGATTTAATTTCGTTCTTTTCAAACTTCTAAAAGGTCAAAGCCGAGTAACTTTAAAAACTTTGTAGTAATAGAAACAAAAAAAAATCGTCCAAAGCGCACTCCCAGAAACTAACAGAAATTAGAATCCAGTTCTACCAGGTCCGTTTTGATGGCGTCTCACCTTGAAAATTGTTATCCTTTCAAACGCGGATCTACACACGCCTTTCTCTCTATTGACTATAAATATCGGCGTGCCATTACTTCCCCGCATTGTCCTGTAATTAGAAATTCCGATAAATCTTATTACTGTTCGGTGCTGTCATGCAGGCGAAGTTCGTGCGTTCGATTCTTTGCCTATGGCCGCGAGGTAATTTCGGGTTTTAATTTAGAGAAAGAAAAAAACCGTAGGTAATCGTTAAAGCTATTCATCTTCGGATGTTTGTTAGGCACTCGTTATTATCGGGTTATCTTTGACAAGTCGAAGGTTTTCAGCGCCTACACTTTTTTCCGTCGTCCTCCATGCAAACTACGATAATTGATTATTGGTCTATTTTTCGTGATTTTGTGAGGGGAGAGATTACAGACTCCCACGTTAAAAGTATAATCGGTCTTGTTTTAAACTTTTTTCCAGAAAAATTTCCAAAGAAATGGCAAATTGGAAAAATTTACATTTTAAGCTGCTGAACACTGGATCATTTATCAATCGGTCGTAGTTGATTTGGTTTTATTAATGTTTAACCCAACGCCCTTTTGATTCCAAACCGAACGTTTAAACCACCATACCACCAAATCTGTTTTTAAAGTCTCACCAACAAAGTAAATATATTAAATTCGCAATAATTTAATCGCCGAGTTGTAAACGTTTGCTTTATGATGAGTTTTAGTTTTGTTAACATTAAAATGAAGTAAGACAATTATTGGAGAAGTCATGAATCCCTATGTAATCCAATTTAAATTCGTAACTCGAACAATGCGTTGTGTCAACACATGTTCATCCAAACGTTATGGAACTCCAGACAAAAGCAACAAGTTGTTGCATTCGTACCAAGTTAAACAATTTCATTTTATTGAATCGTAACTGGGTTTGTTATTCGTATAGGAGATAAACGAACGTTCATTATTTGCTTATTTTTATAAAAAAAATTAGTTGGGGGATAAATCGCTTCCTGAGATTTTTAAGCTTGCGCTTTATAAAAAACAGGATTTTAATTATAAAAGGAATTTTTGAAAAACAAAAAAAATCATCGCAAATTGTTTCCCACAACTCCCTACATCACTGCAAATATTTAATTTAATGGTCTCGTGCGGCTCCATTAATTTTAATAGAAATGTTTAGCTCGAGCGGGAAGTAACGCATGAATTTTTCATAAAAAGATAATAATCCTGCGTTAATAACAAAATTGATTATGCTCGTTTTCAATTGGACGTTTTTAGGTTATTTGCTTTAGATCGTTTAAACAGGTCAAGCTGGTTAGATTTTGCCTTCGCCATTTTGTTATTATTAAACGTAACGTTCATAAAATTATGTTGATTTTATTCGAAAATAATTTAAGCAAAACAAACAGAAGTTATTATTCTGGCAATTATGTATTGAGCTTTACAGGTTGATGATCGCTGGCAGAACTGAAGTTAACCGAACTGGAAAATTAGATTTCAGGGTCCTTGCTCTTGCGGAGTTGACTTCGAATATTCCACAATATTGAAATTTTACGGTTAAAACTCGGTTTGGGAACTTTGACATGTGTGACGGTAATTGCTGAATTTGTTACGAATGCAAACATTTTTCTCGTATTTCTTGAAAGAACTCGTTTGATATGCGACCTTTGTCTAGTTTCGGTAATAAGAAGTATCTTTTCACAAAGCTCGCAATCTTAACGTAATAAAACAAAAACAAAAGGTTTGGTATCGAGGAGTAACATTGTGTTTGGGTAGGAAATGGTGGGAAAAGCGGTGTAGGCTAATCAAAGAAGAGTCAACACTAAACATTCCAAAGGCTGGAGGAACGAGTTTTACTTCCCAAGAGCTGTTGCGATAATCATTTGTCCAGCTCTCTGGTCGACACACATGAATGAAACTCGCTTCGGATGAGTCATTAAATTTAATTCCATAAAAACCTGAACGAATTAAATAATAAATAACGTCAAGATTCTTCGAGAAAACTAGTAAACCTTCGTGATATATAGGTAAACTAGGATGGGTCTGATTCTACAACCTGTTGAACTATACGATTCCCCCCTCCGTGTATTTGTTATTAAAAAGTAAACTACTTTCACGTGGCATTTTAAATTTTTTTAATTTTGGTTTTTGGACTTCTGTGTCGTCCTTAACGGTTAATCTCACGGCAGGAGAATGCATAAATGCAAGGCTGTACGGATGTTTTTATTTTTTGATACCTTCTCCTCCCAGCGGGAGATCGTTATTTTTTTAAATATTAAACCGTTGGATAGGAATTTTTATTATATGTAAATTGCGCAACTCTTCCCAAATTAGCGAAGTTGCGGCTTTATTATAAATTTCCGGCTGTAAACCAATATTTTCTGAGTTTTTAACAAAGTTTGGTGGCTTTGGTTTTCCAAACATTTTGTTTAAATTTTTACCAATAATTGGGGCATCGAAAAAGAAAAAAATTCCTTCATCCAAGATTCCCAATAAAACAGTTTTTCCTAGGTTCTTCGGTCTACCTTACCAGACACTCGGTCTCAATACAGAAAAGAAGCGGTTCTGACTGGATTTGCAGCATTTCGTTCGCGCTCAGGATATCGTAGAATACATGTAACGATCTCTTTTCATCTCGACCATTCTAACATTCGAAGAAAAGGACGAGGTGTTCTGTAAATGTTTGCAGGCAAGCGGAGTCCCTCGGTTAAATACCTGACCGTCACTCCTTTTCATGATCTATCGAGCATCTGGGGATCTACAAAGAGATTATATGTGTACGTTAAAGGATGTTCTTATACAGGTATAAATCGTCCTCTTTTTATTTTTCGGACGAGTATCATTCCCTTTAATTAGTCACGTAATATCAGTGGATGGAGGAAAAAATAGTAGGTAGTTGATTTAGTGGTGCGGTTTGTATCGTTTTGTAAAAGGAATAGGAGAACGTGCTGGGCGCTGTTGACATCTGAGATTAATGAACGAGGCGATTATTGGAATAATTGTAAACATATAAAACGAGGATGGTTTGTTTTATTGTTAGGGTAAATTACTAGCCTCGCCTGAAAATATTACTAAGTATTGTTGTTGCAATGGCGCTTGAAATAACCTCAAATCGTCTTTTTTTTGATAATGAAGCTTCTCGACGAGGTTCTCCCCAACAAAAATCTGAAACTAAGTATTTGGACTTTCGCAGGTATTCGTCTACGTTTGAAATTGTAAAATATATACAGTGTGATTTTAAATAATTATTGAGGACAATTTGAATTTTGCGCCACAGTTTTCAGTGTATTTCATATTTTGAATTTGGCTAAACTGGATCAATTTGGTAACAATGGTAACTTTTGCTGTGAAATAACAGGAGTAACTCGTTTTCCGTCTTCATATTTTGTTTATTTGGTAGTCCAGGGTACAGACCCCTTTTTTTCAAATTATTAACACTCGTCTAAAACTTCGTGAATGGCTTCATTTTAACGTAACCTACAACTTTTTGATCTACGAAAATTCTCGGAAATGGGCAGTTTTCATTCTGGAAATCGGAAAACACGTCAATTTAATGATGTACTAAAAAGGTATGATCAACCCTTTGCTTTCCGCTTTAATCGTAAGATAATTTGATAATAAAATCTAAAACAAAATTGGCCTACAAAAATATTGGGCCGTTTGCCGAGACCTCCACCCTCAACATGTCAAAATAACGAGGGTATGAAAATTTATCAACAATCAGCTGATTTTCACGAAATTGTTTAATAAATATTAGTACAATCAAATGGTCATACTGGTCTACAATTTTCATGGGCAGTTTTTTCAGACCTACGCCCTAAACATGTCAATTTTACGATAACCCTTTTACTGATTAACACTTGTAGGCCACGAAGTACACATGATAGGTGAGCTATTTGGTGATTAAGTAATGTAGTGGCCTACAAAAATATTGGGCTGTATCGCTTAACCTACAAAAAAAAGACAAAAATTACATTTTTATGATTCCGTATATATAAAAAATTAATTTGGTCGTTATTAATTACTTCGTATTAATATTTCTAATGTGAGAAAATAGAACACTTGTTTTTTAATTAAAATTTTATGTAAAATTCGAAAATGTCATAAAATGTGCAAAGAAAAGCTGGCAAATTGGAAAAAACAATTTTTTTGAAAATCTGAGAAAATTTAATATTTTCTTTAAATAGCTTATTAGATTGAAATACTTATACTTTTTGGGATTACAGTAGGTGGCCAACTAATTAGAAACTTTTGTAATTTTCAATATTATCTTTCTTTTAGAACACATTTATTGCTTATATAGGTATAACATACTTAATTTCTATTATTAACTATTACTTTACTGGGAAATCCAATTAAAATAAAAATTTTGTTATCCCCCCCCCCATTTGATTGATTCTGCCATATACAGGGTATCTCAGACATGACTCCCCAGCCCTATAACTTTGTTATTTTTAAAAATAACTAGAATAAACTATATATATTCGTAAATGGGAGCAAATTCTCTATAAGATGGGGAAAGAAAATGTTAGAAAATCTGTACTCATATTATGGCAGCGATATTCAACTTTTTTTTTCAAATTGCACACTATGCTTTTTTTCGCTCATTCTGATAGTACTTTTTATTCTCTTTATAACCATGTAAACCAATATTGGTCTTACATAAGAAAATTCTCGAAAAAAATACGATTGAAGGTTGAAGTCTAGGTTTGCCATGGAAACAACTGATTGTTGTAATTTGTACTCGTCGGCGATAAAAACAATAGCGGATACCTTTCTGCATACAACCTTGCTGCTCTTCTTGCATTCCTCTCGCATAAACCATAAATAAAGATCATATCAAGCTTTTCAGAATTAGTGTAATTCATTTCTAATACTCTTATGATTTTAAACAAGAACATACAAATACAGAAAGAGCACTTGTCATTCTTTACAACGTAAATTGCAATTGTTTTACAGCTATACGCTATTGTTTTCATCGCCGACGAGTACAAATTACAACAATCAGTTATTTCCATGGCAAACCTAGACTTCAACTTTCAATCGTATTTTTTTCGAGAATTTTCTTATGTAAGACCCATATTGGTTTACATGGCTATAAAGAGAATAAAGAGTACTATCAGAATGACCGAAAAAAAGCATGCAATTTGAAAAAAAAAAAGTTAAATATCGCTGCCATAATATGAGTACAGATTTTCTAACATTTTCTTTCCCCATCTTATAGAGAATTTGCTCCCATTTACGAATATATATAGTTTATTATAGTTATTTTTAAAAATAACAAAGTTATAGGCCTGGGGAGTCATGTCTGAGACACCCTGTATACTATCTACGCATTTTCTCGCTATAGTTTTAGTTTCAGGGTAATACAGATGTAACCATGGAGGTAGGAAGTAAGTGGAGGGAGTGAAAAGCTGTTATGATTAGGGCTGCGCGATATAAAAAGAATATGGAAAATATCGATATGGAAAAAGTATCGATATATCGATTTATTCGATATATCGGTTGAAATTTTGTACAGAGCCATAATTTAATATTCTGAACAACTTTTCTTAATAATACTTTGCCGTATTATTGACCAAAAAGACACTTTACCTGAGTAGAAAATAGTTTTTTCACATTTTTCATGGCCGTCTTAATTTTTAAAAAACTAAAAATCTGCTTAAAATTCTTTTCAAATCAAGCAGGGCGGAATCCCAAAACATGAAATTGAAATTCTCAAATTTTTTGTCAATTATACCTATAGTGAACTCAATCCGGGGACACACTGTACAACTGTACATATACGGCCCATTTATATTGTAGGCCACATATTTCAGCGTGTTCTACGCTTCATTTCAAAAGAAAAAAAAAGAAGAAGGAATGGTTGTTAATCAGTAAAATGGTTATCGTAAAATTGACATGTTTAGGGCGTAGGTCTGAAAAAACTGCCCATGAAAATTGTAGACCAGTATGACCATTTGATTGTACTAATATTTATTAAACAATTTCGTGAAAATCAGCTGGTTGTTGATAAATTTTCATACCCTCGTTATTTTGACATGTTGAGGGTGGAGGTCTCGGCAAATGGCCCAATATTTTTGTAGGCCAATTTTGATTTCAGTTTTATTATCAAATTATCTTACGATTAAAGTGGAAAGCAAAGGGTTGATCATACCTTTTTAGTACATCATTAAATTGACGTGTTTTCCGATTTCCAGAATGAAAACTGCCCATTTCCGAGAATTTTCGTAGATCAAAAAGTTGTAGGTTACGTTAAAATGAAGCCATTCACGAAGTTTTAGACGAGTGTTAATAATTTGAAAAAAATGGGTCTGTACCCTGGACTATGGTCTTCTAATACAGTATGAAAATAAATAATGACAAAAATCGTTTTTTTTTTAAATTATTAATATAAGATTAATGATCCCTATTCGAGGCGCTACTGATAGAGCACGTAAACGGATTGCATATTGCCAACATAACAGTAGATTAGTATGGCACCAAATACAAATTGTCCTCAATCATTTAAAATCACACCATATATTATATACAGTGTATGTCACATAACAATATTTTAGAAAAAAAAAGTTTTAGAATTCATAACATGTAATGAAATAAAAATAGAAGACATAATAAATACAACTAAAACCCTTTAAATTAAATGTTGAAATTGCATATCATTCACCTCTTGATAATATCCATCTATTGGCGATTTAGATAATCACACACAATCTGTGAATAATGTAGTGGTGCGCTATCTTGTTGGTACCATATTGATTCATCCGGCATTTGGGATTTTGATTATTTGGATATAGTGCTACAAGTGCGGAAATTATCTGTTGTAGCAAATTCAAATATTTTTCAGCATTTAATGCGCCGTCAATATAAAATGGTGCAACAATCGTGGTACTAATTTCTTGAAAATATTGTAATATAACATTCCATAAAATTTGGCGTCTATACGCAGAAAAATGCGAACTTTTAAATGGTATTATCGAAAGAGGGTATTGCCATTTAAAAAAACTGATGATGACGTCATAACTCGACCAAGGATGACGTAATAAAAAACAGCTGTATACCAAAAAATGCGCATCTAAAAAAGAAAATCGACGTGTCCGAGAATTATTTTCTTACTTGCCCAATATAGTCCAATCAATATATACATTCGATCTTGCAAAAGGTCGGGAAGTTTTGAAATTTGGCACAGAATTAGATTTCGAGGTTCTTATTGAGCCCCTAAATTTGCCAACATGGCGTCGCGCCGCTCGCGACGCCATCTTGGAAAAATGGCGCCGAAAAACATAAAAAGCTTTATATGTCCTAAGCCGTTGATTTTATCGAAAAAATACTTCTATACAAAACTATTCTCTATAAAATTTTCTACAATTTTGCTCAGTATAATTTTTTTGTACGGGCAATAGTTATGGAGATACAGCCTCTCAAATACGGGGTAAAAATTAAATTTGGCCTTTGTTCGCATTTTTAGACGTATAAGTTTATTTGTTGCATAAATAATAGTAATTTGTAATACAAGTGTTGAAAGCTTGCGTTTGCCACACGAATGTGAAGTTTGCAGCACGAACGCTAGTGAGTGCTGCAGTCACATGAGTGTGGCAAATACAAGCTTTCAACACATGTATTACACACTATTTTTTCTACAACCACAAAAAATTTAAATATTTCTGCAAAATCAAATCTGACATTCATCAAATGTCATTTATGACATTTTGATTTGCGTGCGGAAAGTAAACAAATTAGCGTGTGGAAAGTTTACTTTCCGCACGCAAATCCAGATTAATCCAGATTTGCGTGCGGAAAGTAAACTTTCCGCACGCTAATTTTCACTTGTTCGGCAAACACTCATTTTCAATACTCGTATCTATGGAGACGAAGTCTGAAAATCTCACTTTCCATGGTGGTTGTAGAAAAAAGTATATTAAACAGAAATACATTAACAGTGACGAATTCTAGTATGTTAATAGCAAAGAGAAGAATAACCATCCCCCTCCTCTAGCACTCCCTTCTCCAGGAACCCCTTTAGTGGTGGCTCATGGTAATTTAGAGTGCAATAGGCTGTAGCAGATTATGATACTCAGAAGTTGGGTCAGAAATGTTCGACATAAATTTCGTTTTTCGTCATCTGTTGCCACTTTTGGCATGACCTTTGCGAGTGGTGTAGGATGATGAATAATGATTATAGGATTTAACATTTTACTCGTTTCCACGCTACCCATGAGGTAGAGTAATCGGTGCTTTGTTTTACTGTGGTATCCCCAGTAGGCCTAATCCACAATTCCAACTAGTTATCGTTAAAGGCCCGACGGGCCGGCGCAATCGGCATCCTCGATCTCAGGATCCTCTGGAACATCCTCAGCGTTCCCATCTATTTCCAGGATATCTTGAAACAGATGTAAATCGTCAAGTTCTGCATAGTTGTGGTCATCTTGAACTATGTCAACTGCGTTGCTACATGCATTTCCGTTACAAACAGCACAGATTCTCGAGCATTTCAAACCCGCTTTGCGACAGCTGCAAGCAGGACCACAACCCTTTCGACATTTACAAGAAACGCACTTCAACGGGTTAGCTGGGGCAGGTTCATTGGGCGAAGTTATGGCCACCAGGCCATCTCTGGATATTTTCCACCCCCAATCGAGTGGATTCTTCTCTACACCAAGCCACTGTTGAACTTGATGGTAAGTTCTGAATGAGTGCAGTCGAGCGGCCTCGCTTGTTGGTGGTAGGGAAGCAAGATGGAGGGTGCTTTTTGCAGCACACTTGGCAAAAATATTATAGCGAAGCGAGTTGAGTGTGGAATTGGTTTCGTCATTTTTCCCGTATAAAGCATTAAGAAATTTCTCCCCCGCCGCAGCTACGCTATCAGGCTCAGCATCACGATTTTTGAACACTCCAATAATGTCATTAAGAGACCGATAGTTTTTGAGCGTATTGAGAAATTTCACTTTTCCCGTATTGTAGGCGGACGATGTTGTATCGCAACCACTGAATGCGTGCAAAAAAGAGAATGTAATCTACTACAATTTCGTTGAATTTCAAGCTGCGTGAGTTATACATTTTCTCTGAGATTCGATTGCCTGGTTTTCGGAAATAAACGTTGTGGTAATCGTGCCCTAGAGCTGTTAGAAGGACAAGCAGATCGATGTCTTCTCCTACAATATAGACAGACTGCCACGAAGAGGACATTTCCAACGCGGTAGTTACAAAAAGGGTATCTGCGTCTTCTACGGCCTGCTTAACCACAAAATCAGCCTCTTCGAATTTCTTTTTAAGCATTGCGATTAAACGACCTTTATTTGATTCATTCGCTTGCCAATCCAACTTCTAGGAAAGAAATTGTCCAAAAAATCACGAATAGGAAGCGTAAAGTGCGGGGGTGCGCCGTCTTGTTGAAACCAAATACTATTATTTGGTAGATCGGGATCATCTTCGTTCGGGAAAATTTGTGGGAGTGCAGGTACAAGGTCGTCTTGCAAAAACTTCAAATATCTTTCCCCTGTGAGGGCTGCTTCAAAAAAGAAAGGACCTAATACTCTATTGTCGACTATTCCTGCCTATACATTAATTTATTTTCCGTGGATATTGAGTACGGGCCTACGGGCCTTGCCTCGCCCAATACCTGCAATTTTGTCGATTAACTGTGCCATTTAGGAAAAACGTGGCTTCACCTGAAAATAGTATTTAGCACTGTATAAAAGTGTGGATTAGCATGGCACAAATTCATCATAGTTTCGCAAACGTGAAGTCGGCGGTTACGGTCATCCTCATTAAGCTCTTGTACGAGTTGAATTTTGTACGGATGATACTTTTGTTTCCTTACTATAGGTAATACTGTGGTAATACTGTGCGTTGACTAACTTCATTTTCTC
Source organism: Melanotus villosus (assembly GCA_963082815.1). Lineage (NCBI taxonomy): Eukaryota > Metazoa > Arthropoda > Insecta > Coleoptera > Elateridae > Melanotus > Melanotus villosus. The sequence continues at coordinate 13,274,380 of OY720424.1, read as the reverse complement.
ATTTTCTGCTGCAACTCATCGAGAAGTATTATGAGGATTCTCTTCCATTCTTAACACAATGTCAATTTTCTTATCTTTATGAACTTGTGGACGACCAGGTTTCGGAATGTCTTTAACATCTCCAGTTTCTTTAAATTTGCACTCAATTTTACTGACTGTAGACTGGCCGATAGAACGATCTGGATATTTTTCATTAAACAAATTGCATACCTACCTCTTGTGCTGGGTTCTAGTCTTATCCCCGCATCAAATTATAAAATTAAAATTTCTATCCGCTAGTTTCGTACCACTATTACATTTGGTTTACAATGGTATAAAACTGACGCGTTTTCAATTATTTGATTTATACCTACTTGATTTAAGGTGCAGTAAATTTACTCAGCATGGGAGCCTACATCTTGATGTGGTTATTTTATTAATAAAGTATGTTTTCTAACTTTCAGTTGTCTTATACTCAAAATTTTCTTACGTAAAGTATCAAAATTTTATGTTAACGTTTTGACAATTAAAAGATTTATCGAAATCTCGAAAAAAAGTAGGGCGGTTCCATTTAAAAAAATGCTGCTTACGTCATTACTCGAAAACAGATAACGACCGAAAATCAAATTTAATGGAAAAATGTGCATTTTCGTAAAATAAAATACCCGTGTTCGAGGATTTGTTCGACAATTAGTTTGTTTCAGTTTTACTTAAATTTATTTCATACTTTAGCCGCTCACTGTATAGTTTTTAACGAAGAAAAGGACTGTAAATGAACACGTGTTATTACCTCTTAACTTTTTTAATAATCGTTCCCATTTGGATGTTACACTAAGATACCTTGTGTTACACAAGCTTGTTTATGTATTTATTTATTTATCCCCAAACATGCAGAGCATAATTACATGGGAACACAAAAGAAAAATAGTAAAACAAAAATATATAGACAATATCATAAAAACAAATACGTACAAAACTAAAAATAAACACTAAACTAATCTAATTAGTGTTAAAATACCTGATAACTGATAACCAACCGATTGCGTACTTATATTTAGTAATGAATTAAATTCAAATATTGTTGTAATTGAATTTTAAAATTACGAAAATTCATTGCAAAATCTAAGTCACTACTCACTAACTGAGAGAGTTTCATTGACTAAACTTAGTAAAATTAAAAATGGAGACTTTCGGGTTAGCGATGTGCTTGGTAATGCAAATAAAGTGGTGGGTCTTAAACAGCGGGAGGGAGTTTTGAATTTCAGTAATGATAAAAGTTCCGGATCTTCTATAAAATTATTTTTTTAGAGTACTTAGAGTACCTTTATATGTTATAGTTATTTTGAATTTATCTACTAGAATAATTTGTATTTATTGTAAAAACTTTGTCTTCTTTCCTTGGTTTAATGTTTTGTTTATTTCATGGTTTGTTAAAATACCCAAAATTGATTAAATTAATTTGAAGTTTCTCTAACGTTTGGTTAGGTACGTTTTGAATATATAATTCTACCACAGCATTGCTTTGCCCTTCAGTGTAAATGTAAAATATCACTAACATGTCATACTTTTCAAATTTCGGATAGACAAACACTATAACCATAAAGCAATTACATTTTACATTTAGTTTTCCATAAGTAAAGCTACCTAACTAACTGAATATTGTTGAATTTTTTTTAATTCATTTTTGCCCATATGTTACTTGATAATTGTGTGCAATTACGATTTGTAAATATTGGTTGATATTTACTCGTATTTCATTTATTATATAAAATAGGTGTATTAAATCGTATGTATCTAAAAGCGACCTATTTAAGCCAAACACGGTTGTTGCTATTCAAAACAAATACAGGGTTATGTTATAACGCAAAACTTGATAAGCAAATTAAAATTTCACCATTAAATTCCACACAGAAAAGTACCTTAAAGATATTGTTACTTATTATATCTATCCCTACAAACAACTGTGGAAAGGATTTTCGAAAGATTCTACTTTCGCGTGTAACTCAAAAACAAAAGGCGATTTTAAACTTTTGGTTTGCACCATTAAATTAGCCTCGAAAATTTGGCCCGAGACTCCTTTAATACTTTTTGCGTAGGTGTAATTAGTTAGAGAGAGTTTGGAATTCCTTCGGAAATGGTCCGCCCTGTACTCTTTCAACAGTCAGGGGACAAGTCAAAGAAATAGAAAAATCCTAACCGTGGGAACCTTGGTTACAAATTTGGGAGAGTTTGATCAAAAGATCATTCTAGTTTTTCAGGATTCATCAGATTTTCAGGATATATTTGTTTGAAACAAATTTGTCAAACAGCTTTGTTCGTCCTTACGTTAGCGATTTAATAATTGTTTTGAAAAAAAAAAAATTAATAAAGTATTCGTTTTTGCACATTTCTAATTTTTCAAACTAATCCTTTGTAAAAGGTTAAAAACCCCAGATTTTTATGAAGTTTTTCAAAAACCTCATCAAGAATAGCATGGGTTCGTTCTTTGGCCAAAATCACAATCAACGTGCCGTGCCGTGCCTTCTCTGACATTTTTCGAAATTTCCTGGAAGAAAGTGTCATTGATGCCTTGAAATTTGGAAGGGATTGGTTAAAAGATGACCTTCTTCCTTCGTAGTTTTTGAAGATTGTTCAGGATATACTTTTGAAACTACAGACTTCTTGAAAAGCCTTCTTCATCTGTATGTGAGCGCTTTGACGAATAAATTAGAAAACATTTTTTATCCTTTGGAAAACGTTAAAAACTCCAAGATTTTCCGAAGTCTTTGTACACCTCATGAATATCCAGAATTCCTGAAAACTTTCCCAAAAATTGATATTTTGTTTTTTATATTACGGATCTTGCTTCAACATTTCTTCGTACCTTCTTTGCAAGTTCACGAAATTTCCTGGAGCAAAGCCTCGTTGATGCCCTAAATTTGAAAAGCTAGAACTGGAAGATGCATATCTTGAGCTGTCTTCAGCCTCCCAAAGACTTTCAATATTCTTTCTAGTAACAAAGTGCCCTTTTCCTTTATTTGAAGATTTCTACGGTGGATTAGTTTATGTTATTCGATAGCTCCACTTAGAGACCTTAGAGTCGAAATTCCATTAATAAATACTTGGAAAATATTGAGGAAACAAGCAGCTTTCCCCCATAAATACAATTTCCTAGATTGCTTGTAATAACAACAACGACGAACGACAAATCAAACGAACGTAATGAATAATTCATACCCTCAGTATAAATCGGTAGCAATAACGCTTAATACGTAATCAACATGCGCGCGATCGCGAGCTTTATTAATGAGAATAATAAACGTGTAAATACAATATGATTAAATTAATACGATTACGTCGCTCGATTTATTACAACAACAGCCTTATTATTATTATATAACAGGCTCAGTCTAGAAATCGAATAGGAAGTAGGAAACTTTAGCATCAGATGTCTTCTCTCATTAGATCACTCGCTGAACCTCGACTACATCGAATCGTTTTTTTTTAACGATCGGGTTAGATAATTTTTTTTTAGAGCTTACCATAGAATTATGCAACATTTCGAACGCGAACAAGCACAAAACTGTAAGTTTTCTCCGACGATTATCATACATAAATTTTAATGCACTGTTCTTTCTTATAAGAAATGGATTCCTACTGCCAAATACATGTTACACAAGTTTAAATTCGTTGCCGATAGTATTTTATTCCCAGGATGTTGTGAGAAGCACGCTTGTTTACTGGAAAATTAATTCTGTTCGCAATTTTAAATTTACATATAGAAATTTCTGCTTACGAGGAAATGCACTTGTTTTGAATTTTGAAACCGTTACGGAAATTTCAGAAGTTATTAATGTTGTTTCCCAAAGATTGTTTTAATGGGATTTCATTTTTAAATCACCTCAAGAGAAGTACAAAAGAACATAAAATCATCTACTGAAGAACGAAAAGGGAGAAGGAAATACTGTTAAAATCATCTATAAAAACCTTTTTGTAAATGGAAAAGCTTGGAGAAGGAATGAAGAAGAAAGCAAGCTGCTCGAGTTTAAAAAGAATGAGTAATAAGTCAGAAAAGATAATAAAGGTAAGAAGAACATTGGCAATAAAAACGGAAAGGAGTATGGAATGTTTTAAAGGAAAAAGAATAAATTCAAAAGAGAAACATAAAATTAAAGAAAGTAAAATGTCAATGAATGTTGACATAGCATCTAAAATTACTATAACTTCCTGGAAAGTACAAGGATTTAACAGAAAGGGGAAAATAAAACAATTAATAGAATAATATAAAAAATACAATATTGAGATTCGAATACAAAAGAAGAATGGATCGCGAAAATAAAGGAATATACAGTATAGAGTGACCAGCAAAAAGATAGAAACATATGGGAAAAATTTTTATTATTAGACTATTGAAAAAACTTTTGTGGCGGATCGCTTCTGCATGCCCGATAACCTAAAAATCGAATTTGGGATATGTCACGTGACCACTGGTATGGCGGCAAAAAAGTGAGGTTATATTACAAAATATCGAAGAAAATTATTTGAAAAAGTTGCTTAGAATTTAATTTTAGACCCACATGCAAAATATCAAGCATCTATTTAAAAAAGTTGAAAATCGCAATTTTTCCTGAATATTCTTTTATTTCTTTACAAATACCCAATTGTTTCGCTTGATTGAAGTCGAACCTATGTATTTGGATAACAGTGGAAGAACTTTCTAGTTTTCTCTACAATTTACAGGACAAAATCTAAAAAACAGGTTGTCGCTAGGACGCTCGCTGTTTCCATGGTTTGTATCTAACAGCTGTAGAAAAGTTTTACGAATATTTTTATGCTGGAGCACTTAGAAAAGCTCAATTTTCTTGATTAGGGTCGAAGTTCATAATTTGAAAACACAAAAGAATAAAGTAGCCAATAAACTAAAAACCACCGTCCTTACATAATTTCTCTTTTTCCCTTTTCTTCTATAAAATTTTAGGGAGATTTATTCGCGGTTAGCGGTGAAACTTGACTATTATCGAGAAAAATTATCTTTCCTTAGTGCTCTCGCATAAAAACATATCTAAAAATTTTCTTCAGCTGTTAGATACAAACCATTGCAACAGCGAGTGTCCTAGCGAAAACCTGGTTTTTAGATTGAATCCTGTCAATTGTGGAAAAAAACTAGAAACTTCTTCCACTGCTATCTAAATGCATAGGTTCGACTTCAATCAGGCTATTCAAAACAAAAAAATTGCAATTTTCAACTTTCTTAAATAAACGCTTGAAATTTTGCATATCGGCCTAAAATTGAATTCTAATCAACTTTTTCAAATAATTTTCTTCGATATTTTGTCATCTAACCTCACTTTTTCCGACTTCACGTTGTTTCTTTTTAATTTGCCGCCATACCAGTGGTCACGTGACATATCTCAAATTCGATTTTTAGGTTATCGGACATGCAGGACCGATCCCCCAGAAAAGTTTTTTCGATATTATAACAATAAAAAATTTTCCCATATGTTGCGAACTTTTTGTCGGCCACTGTATCTGTATATGAATGAATGGAGAAGGAAATATAAATAGCTTTGAGCCTGATTTTCCAGTAAATGAACGGATAAAAGATTTAGTAATTGATTTAAAAAAGATAACAGACAGAATAAGCTAGCTAAGAATTAAGGGGAAGTATAGAAAATGTACTATCATTAATGTACATTCACCAACGGAAGAAGTATGGTCAATTTTGATATAAAAATAAAAATAGGAGATCTAAATACTAAAATAGGGAAAGAAAAACATAATGAAAAAATAATAGGAAATGAGAGTCTGCATAGCAAGACAAATGATAATGGACAAAAACTAATGGACTTTGCCGCAAGAAATAACCTCAGAATTAAAAGTACATACAATGCTAAAGCTACTTGGATGTCTCCAGACGGAAAGGCAAAGAATCGAATAGATCACATGCTTATAACAAAAAGACACTCGTATCATATGGAATCAATAAGGTCATATAGAAGGGCAGATAGATATAAGCTCAGATCATTTTATGATAAGAGCGAAAATGAAACAAGTACGGCCACACCTATAAAAGAAGAACAAAAAAGGTAAGGCGATAGCAATGATATTAGAGGAGTATCCTACCAAGCACAGGTATAGGAAACTAATTCAAGAAAAACCAAGAGAAATGCCAAAAGAGGGAGAAATAGAGACAGGATGGAATATAATAAAATTCACTATAAATGAATGTGTGATTGTATGCCAAAAAAGTAAAAATGGTAAGAAAAATAATTTATTCGACGAAGAGTGTAAAAAGATAATACAGGAAAAAAACAAAAGCAAGAATTATTTGGTTGCAAAAACAAAATAAAGAGACAGATGAAGAATACAAACAACTAAGAAATAAAGTCCACGCAATTTGCAGAAAAAAGAAACGAGAATTAAAAGAACAGAAAATTAAAGAGGTCGAAGAAGCGTATAAGAATAAAAACATTAGATTATTCTATAAAAATATTAAATGTGAAATTCAAAGACCTAGGGAGAAAACTTTAGGTCTCAGAGATGAAGATGGGTATTACATTTAACAGAAGAAAACATCTTGGAGCTTTGGAAACAGCACTACAGTAAACTACTACAAAATCAAGAAGCCAAACAACTAAGCAAGAACGAGTTAATAGATGCATCACACCAATTACCAACATGGAAAGAGTATACAAAAGTTTTAAAGAAATGAAAAACAACAAAGCACCAGGATCTGATAATATACTAGTAGAATATATAAAAAATGTAAGTGAAGAACTGGGGATCCACATGAAAAATCTACATTTCTAAAAGGGTATAACAGAACTAAGTAAAAATGAGATTGACAACAACAAATAATAAAGTACAGTTTAAAGGACAAACACCAGAAAATTTTGTTAGAAACGTAGGGCTAGGACAAATTAATTATTTAATAGTCTTAAAAGATGTATTAAGCAGAAACAAAATTAATACAAGCTGCAATATCTTGATGTTGATGACGTCGTATTTATGACTCGAACAAAAGTAGAACTGCATATAATTATAAAAAAATTTGAAGCATGTGCAAAACAGGCCGGACTAGAAATTAATACTAATAAGTCTGCGAATATGATGTTGCGGTAAAAACAGCAAGATGAAAATCAAGAATTAGGTAGTAGCAGTAGCAGGTAGTAGAAACAGTACGAGCTTTAAGATAAACAATAGTACAGTTAGGGGTGGAGATAACAGAAATTTCAAGACGTTTGTTGGCAGGAAGTGGAAAGAGGGCTATTAAGCGACAAAAGAGTATCTAAAGCAGCTAAGGAGAAAATTAACAAATCAGTAATAAGGCCAGTGGTGTTATTTGGTTGTGAGATCTGGGTGCTAATAGCTGAGGTGGTAAAGAAAATTGAGGCTTGGGAAAGAAGAATCTTAAGAAAAATATATGGAGGGATAAAAGAAAATTAGATGTGGAAGAGAAGAACAAACAACGAATTAGAAGCTGAGGCATATCAAGAAGCAGGTATAAAGACAATAATTCAACAAAATAGATTGAGATGGATGGTGCATGTGAAAAGCGAAAATGAAAATGAAATGACAAAACAAATAATGATGAATGAACCAGAAGGAAGAAAGAGACGAGGAAGACATGGTGGGAAGAAATAGAAGCAGATTTAAAAGAGTTTAGAATGGAAAATTGAGAAGAGCTAGCCGCAGGCAGAAAAGCATGGAGGGAAAAAATACAAGCCAAATGCCAATAGGCCTAGTGTGCTGTTATATAATATATGTATGTGTATTAGTTTGCTTGCATTTACGTTAGTATTTTTATTTATTGAGTTATAAATTAATTTTAAATCTTTTAAGCCTTGTTTGATGGTGATCAATTGGCAATGCATTTCCTAAGTTTGTTGTGTAATTCTGATGAGTTAAACATCCGTTTTTCCGTGAAATTTTGAAGATTTCAAGGTAGAATTGCCTGTCTTATAAAAATTGCTAACAAAATAAATTTTGTGTAGATACGAATTATAAGGGAAAGTTAACCTTAGTTTCCGTTTTTTGAACTAAAAACCTCGTTTCGTGAAGGAAACCGCAGCAAATATTATTACTAAGCAAACTCAGTGAGCTTGTTTAAGTTTTGAATCGTCGAAATTAAAAATTAAAATTAACATAACCTCATTTTCAATATTTATAGATGATTCGTACCATTTAAGTCCTGTCTGGAGATTTTTCTTCCATTAATACTATTGGCTTACTTAATGGCAAAGCGAATTTTCCTTGCATTTTTTTAAATTCCAAAGTAGAATCGTTGTCGTGTTCAAGCTCGCTTTCCCCTGTAAATAAATACAACATTAATATTGTTCTGTTGTCTTATATAATTATATTAGTATAAAGGCGCTTCCACATCAAGCGTGCCGAACCACGCCAAACCGCTCAAAACGTTTGCGAACGTTTTGTAACAAAATTTGTTCGTGCGCAAATCACGGATGTTTGTTAGTGTTTGCCGAGGTTCCAGTTGTTTGAAGCAATATAATAATAATAATATAATTCTACAAGTCGTAAAAATCAAACGTGCACGAACAGGCTGATTACTTTGATGTACCGACACCGCGCGGAAAACATTTGTATGTGCGCACTTTGATTAATTGTGCGCGCTTCTTCGTCCACATTGAGCGATCTGCAACGTTTGCAAACGTTTTGAGCGGTTTGGCGTGGTTCGGCACGCTTGATGTGGAAGCACCTTAACAGGGGCGGCTCAAGATAAAAATCTCACCCGGGCAAGAGGGCATTTTGGCGCCCCCCCCCCCCCCCCCGTATTAACTATATCTAACGACTATGGTGGACAATTAATAAAAAACAAATTAACACTGCATTCCAAAATTTTATTAGTGTACATTATAAGCAATAAACAATAATTACTGCTAAATTATTACAAAAAACATTTGCGAGCTTTTTTATCTGCAACAGAACGCATCGTAAGCGGACGAGTCTATTTAGTTTTGGAGCGCTAAGCAGGGGAGTAAGCTCCCTTGGTGGAAACAATGTATACAGTGTACGGTACTTAATATTTTTTGACGTTTCTGGACGTAAACGTTTCAGTTAAATAATAAACTACTACGTATTCCTATAATGAAAAAATAATCGTTTTAACAGTAGATTGCAAGATTGCCCAAAATTCACCTTTACCTATTTTTATTAGCGAAAAGAAAATGATTTTTTTCTCATTTCATTTTTATTTCATCCGCCGATTTGGCGCCCCTCCCGGCGCGGCGCCCCGGGCAGTCGCCCGGGTCGCCCGGGCCTTAAGCCGCCCCTGCACCTTAACATGAGCAAAAAGAAAATTCATAAGAGTTGGCCATGTAATTCTAAAGTCATGTGTGTTACGATACCATACAATTAAACAAAATAATCACATTTCTTTGACAGGGACAGTTGCTTTTTATTTTGTAGTGTTGTAATACACATGACTTCAAAATTCCATGGTCAACACGTATACACCAAATATTGTGTTAAAACTCACCTTCCCCATGTTTCATTAAATATAAAATTTTGTATCGATTCAAAGTATACCGGGTGGTGCGTTGCCTCACGCACCATAGGGATTTCAATGGTAATTTTTTAATATGTAATTATTTGCTTCCCTAATTATTTTGGACCAAAAATGTAATTAAGGTTTTTGTAGAGAAAAAAATACTGCATCGATTGATGCTATTCTACACAATTTTTGAGTTTCGTGTAACAGAAGAACTGTGGGGATTAATTCTTGCACTTTGACAAAAATCACTAAAGCCATGAAATTTTTGAAACAGAGGGGTGGAGCTATGACACTGTTATAGCTCCACCCCTCTGTCATAATGACAGTTTGAAATTATTTTTCAATACGAAAAATGTAGCTTTTTGGCCTTGGTAAACAAATAACCATTATTCAACAAATTCAACAGGAAGGGAAATTACTTTTTAAAACAAACTTAACGGAAAATGAAATTATGTTATGTGACAATTTTAACAAGTGTAACTAACTGACAAGCCAGACTGTTTCAGTAATTCCAAGGCATCAGTGATTTTTATCGAAGTGCAAAGAATTAATTTCCACAGTTTTTCTGTTACGGAAAAATTGAAAAACTGAAAAATAGTATCATCGGATTGGGTATTTTCTCTCTACAAAAAACATATTTGCACTTTTGGTCTAAAATAATTGGGGAAGCAAATATTTACAAATTAAAAATTTAGCATTGAAATCCCTATGGTACGTGAGACAATGCACCCACCACCCGGTATGTATTATGTGCATTTTATATAAATCTGTGTTCCCTCATCGATCAATTCGAAAGCAATAATTTCCCTTAATTATGAAATGCTCAAATTGGGCACATGTGTTCAAGCGCGAATGAAATATACGACAGAAAATTGAATAAAAATTTATTATGCCACGATACAGAACATATTTTATAGAATTACGTCTGTCATATGAATTTTGTACGATTTGTATGTATCTAGCAAATAATATTACACAATGGAGATAAATTGCCGTTATATTTTGCATTTAAATTACGGAAATGAGTCAGTTTTACTGTGCAGCGAAGCGGTTCATTTATCGAATATAAATGTTTTTTGATTTTATATACGAGGTGCCTGCAAAAAATTTAGACTTCAGGCCCTTTTGCGTCCCACATAATTTTTCTTATTTCGTATTTAAAGTCATCCCAGTAGACCCATGGGATAAAAAGTCATGCCTTAACTTGTAATAATAATAATAATAATAATATAATAAAAATTTCTAGATTTATGTGATTATTATTTGTTTTCTATTTTGCCAACATTTCCCTAACCAAACTAAAACACGACTTTTAGTTCCATGGCCCACTAAGCATCACTTGATATTTCTATAAATTCTATTCAAGTAATTTAAATTCGTTTAGTACTAGTATATTTGATTTTATCTAAAAAAAATTCCCTTTCCCACCGTCACTTTTAAAGATCTTAAAACTGATGGCATTCCTTGTTAATTAATTAAAGATATTTAATTTATATATTCGCCTAATTATTTAAGTTGTATGCATGGTCCCTCGTCATTAAAAATTCTTTCTTCCAGCTATCTTCTATTGTTTCGACGCAGCATAATTAAAGTGCCTTAAAAGCTTTTGATGTTGTCTAAAGGTGTTTTACATATTTACGAATGAAATTGCCGTCCTATTAACTTCCATTAACCTTTGTTTGGTTAAGGTCTTATTTTATAATAATTATCGAAATTAGATCTCAATGTCAACCTGACACCTGACGCACGAAAAGAATTCGTTTTTGTGACGTAAAAACACAAGTGATTCGAGTTTGTTTTTCTGTGCATTTTATACCACTTTTCGAGCGTTTCATCCTCGACCCACTCTTTACTTGGGGGTAAATTGTAAAAAAGGATTTTCGTGCAAACTTCGCCACCCGCATACTTTTCTCTCAAAAGCGAGCAGCGAACAAGTAAATGCGTCGGAGTATTTAGACGGTTTAATCCGTAAATACCGTGGGATGTTTTGAGAGAACAAAGCGGATTTCGTACGGTTAATTATTTTTTAATTCCCCCGCCTTATCGGTTATTTAAATATTTCATGTATCGAATGAACCTGTTCTTGTTTATTAAATTATCGATTATTAAATGGGCCGTTTCGGTAAATTACAATTAGGCGTGATTTGTGTTTCTTGTTCCGGTTGCTAATTGATTATTCGTGTTGGATTGTTGTGAGAATTTATTGCAAGCCTCACTCACGTTTTGCTGTTGCAAAAGTTTCGAGTTCAAATTAAAATTTAAATAACTTGTGAAATTCAAATTCAATCTCATCATCATCATCAATTGACATGGTATGATGAAGAATCTTAGTTGGTTTTCTATCTCTTAACCTAACTTCGTTAGTTCATTCATTCGTTATCGTTAACCTATTATACACTTCGGTGTCGAGGCTAGTGCGTTAACGTATGTGGTTTTACACGTGCAATGCGGGTTACGTGATTGGTGCGCCGTTTGATCCTACATACTGCACCATATGTATAGTGCAGGTGTGTACGTTGTACGTATTGGACCTTGTTACTCTGCCTCTTAGGTCTGTATTCGGAGGAGAGCGTCGTTAATTAGGTGCCCAACAGCGAATGGTCACCAGGGCTCGATACCGACCTCCAGACTGCAGGAAAATCCTGCCGATTGGGAGATTCGAACTAAGGACTAGCACAACCTAGCCTGATGCTCTACCACTGCACCACCCTTTGTTTTTGGAAGAAGGGGAAAACTTTTATGGACACCATTGCATTCATGTACAGGGTGGTCCAAATTGGACACTTTTGATAGGAAACACCAATTTCTAGAGGAGCTAGAAAAAAACTAACCTACATGTTACGAGCTCGATTTTTGTGAGAAAGTGAATGCCGAAAACCGCACATCGATATCTTGAACTGTTTAGAAGATATAGGGTGGTTTTCAATTTTGTGCATTTTTGACCCACCCCCGTAACTTATTTATTTATGAATATTTTTTATTTCTGTAAAAACATTCTTAAGGCACTTTTTTTAAAGGAATCCAATGGTGTCCCAAGTTTTTTTGTAAAAAGAATAGTTTTGAAGCTATGACATAAACTTGTATTTTTTCTTATTGCTGTTTCTAAAATAGTATAAGATGAATTTTGTTAATCTGGAGTGCCATGTTGAACAATAAAACGAAATAAACTTACAGCTGTTATAAAATAAATGTTTAAAAAGGAAAGTAGCAAGTATTTTATATATTTAGAAAAAGAATATGCAAAAATATATAGGGTAGTCCATAAGAAAAAATACAAGTTTATGTCATATCTTCAAAACCATTCTTTTTACAATTTTTATCATTCCCGATTTCCCTCTCTTTCGTCTTCTTCTTTTCTTTTTATTATCATGCTTTCTATCGTTGCCCAATGCTCCTCAGATGCCAGGATAATGTTTATTATGTTTGCTTCCCTTAACTCTTCATTTGCCGCTGTTTTCGCCTCTTCTCTTTCTGTTTCCAAATTTCTAAATCTTAATAGCGTGTGTTCTGTTGTGTCTTCTTGTTCGTTACAATAGAGGCATATGACTGTAATCTGCTTTGCCTATTCTGGCCAAATAATTGTGGTAGCATCCATACCCTGTTAGCATCTGCATTAGATGGCATCCTATGTGTCCATGGCTGCTTTCCACCCATTGCCTCAGTTCTGGTATCAGCCTACGGGTCCATTCGCCAATTTGGAAATTCTCCCACCGTTATTGCCAGTTGTAAAGTGTGTCTTGCCGTTTGGACTTTTTCATTTGGATGCAGCCCAAAAGTTTCTGCCCTCTCTTCTGCCAGCAGGTCGATCGGTATTATGCTGGCGAGTACTCTGGCCGTCTCCGTAGGGACGGTTCTGTATGCTCTATTGATCTTTAGTTGTACCTGTTCGAGTTTCCTTTGGTATACTTTGATATTCATGGCATCTATTCAAATTGGTTCTCCGTAGAGGATTATTGAATCCACCACCATACTTAATGTTCGCCGTTTGGGTTCACTCGCTCCTCCTATCCGCGGCATTATTTTTGTTAAAGCCGTTGTCGCATTGTTCGCTTTCGCTAATATATGTTGGATATGTGGCCCGAAGATCATGTATTTATCCAACATCGCTCCCAGGTACTTCATGCGCCTTCAAGTTTAAATTCAATTCTCCCGTGCTTTCTTCTTCCTACTACAAGCACGGTTTCTATTTTTTCCGGCGCTAATTGTAGCTGTTTGTCTGTTATCCATTCGTTCATTTTGTACACTGCCTCGTTTACCGCCCTACTAACGCCTCAGTTACCTTTTCTGTTATTATGACTGCAAGGTCATCGGCATACTCCACAGTCCGTACGCCTGCTGACATTTCCACCTTGAGCACACCATCATAAAATACGTTCCACTGGAATGGTCCCAACACCGATCCCCGTGGAACACCTGCCGTTACTTCAGCCTTGCTCCGTCTTCTAGCTCTACGTATGTTTTCTAAGTAACTCTTACTTAGAGTCATAAGAAGCGGTGAAATAGCTCTCCTCTCTAATTCCCTCACAATCTCCTTTCCACAGCACTGAATTGAAGGCGTTTGGTATGTCTAATGCCACTATTACACAATACACATAGTTTCCTGGCTTTTGCAGATTTGCTCAGCTCCTTCTTTGAGTAGTTCCTACCCTTGATCGTCCCTGTATAAAGCCGTATTGTCTATCGGATATATGCTCCCCTTTCTTTAACTCCTCTCTGTTCCCAGCTACTTCTAACCTAACTTAACCTAACAAAATCAATTAAATACTAAAATCAACTAATTTCTGAAAATTTGACTAACGAAATATTTTTTTTTAATTTCTGAAGAGGAAACGTTCCACATTTAAATAATAAGAGCTACCTTGACAGAACAATTAAACCTAAATTCGTATTTAATATGGCACTTAGTCCCGAGAAGACTTCAATTTCACCATCACAAATGTATTATTAAGTATGATAACCGTAATTATAATTTGAAATTTGAAACCGTCACAATAAAATGTGCGACACTCTGCTACGATTGTTCGGGACGTGAATTGAGGGCGAAAATAATTAACTCGGGCCAATTTTCTAAAATTATTAATTAAACACGCGATGGACGTAAACATGACGAAAAAGTAAATTGAAGTCGACTTATTACACCATGTTCTCGTTAATTACTACGAAGGTTATTTGAATAACTTTGGCAAGGTCGATTCCAATTAACAATGGAATAGGAAGGTCCCGAAATTTGTTAAGAATGCGCCGTTTCCTGTCTTAGCGCTTCATTTACATGCGTGTTTCCGTTACGGTGAGAGATTTATAAGAAAGAAAGAAATATTAATGCAAAATATCGGATAGAAAACTATTTAAATTCTTAACTCGTTTTAAATGCAAATTCTAAATCGGTTTGTTATTCTTTCGCTGGCCTGTAATTACGCACTTTAAAAGGAATGCAATTACGCGAAGATGGCGGATGTCTCAAATTTGCCGATTGAAGATAAGAAGAAGTTCGTAACCCGTATAGGCCATAAAATATCTTCTGGTTTAAAATAAAAAGGCCTTTTATGCGGCATAGATAAATGTAATTCCTAAGCCGCCTTCGTTAAACACGTTTTAATATTTAAATGTCGATGTAACAAAATTGAATCGAATGCCGTGTTTAATTTAGGGTTCGCCCTAAAGGGCAAAGGAAGTCACGCCAGGTTAAATTTGAATATTAAAACTTTAAATCTGGGCCTACATTTTTAAACTGGGGTTAATTATTACCTCCAAATTAATGTCTTAATTTTTTAGATCGAATTAGGTGGTCTTTACTAACGTTTATTTTATGTATATTTATGGACGCAGCAGAAAAATTTCAAAACGATGCTTTTTTACCACGACAATAAGTAGGCCGTGGAAAAACATCAGAGTTTAGCAACATCTAATTGACCCATTACCGATTACCCATTAAAAAGCAAATTTGGACCCACCCAACATATAAACATCCCCTTTAAGAAAATATAAGGCATTTCAAAGCGAAACACATTAACAAAGGAAGAGGCATCCGTATATACATAGACCAAGCAATGACATCAATTAATTTTACAATAACACTATGTTGAACCTCCTCTGAATTAACCATGTTGGTTGATATTATTAGTCTTACATATTAAAGTTCAGAGCAAGATGAGATAGATTAAACTTGACGAGAAGGTTCTGTGACTAGCGCTGTTCGTGTAACTTTGTGTTATTATGAAATCGGTTCGAAATTCACTACGGATATTCACTTAATAAAGAACGTCGATTGTCGTTAATTTATAAAAAATACGCGGAAATTTATTTATATTTTTTGAATATGACACGAAAGAAGTCGAAAAACTAAAGCAATCTTGCACAATTTTTCAGGTTATTTTTCCGAAATTTCAAAAAAAAAAATCAATAGCATTGCGTTTCAATGTTTCAATAGATCATGGCCTACTTAATTGAAGAAACGTAAGCAATTTTGGGAAATTTTTTAAAACTTCAGGCCATTTCTACGAAATTCCAACAAAACAAAATCAGTAACTTTGCATTTCAATAGATCATGGCCTACTTAGTTGAAGATGTTATCTCCCCCGAGCACCTTTCTGTTTAAAGTGAAATTTAATGTTAGAAGTGAGATTGTGTCGAGAACGTTTGGATAAATAAAATAAACAAGCGGAGATACGAAATCTTGTGTAGGATTTTTTCTTTTCAATGCTCGAAATATCGACAGAAAGTCCCAATTTTTATTGTGCGTATGTTGATGGAGGGTTTCTATTGTTGTCAGCCTTTCAAAAGACCATCGACACGGCAGGTAAAAAGGTTCAAATTTGCGGTGCTTTTCATTTTAGTTTTCTGTATTTAAAGCCTTAAATAAACCGAAACCGTCTCGAGTATACCGAAGTTTAGGACGAATTTATGATTTATAGAGGCTTTTAGACCTTTGTGAGTTTCAGTGGTTCGTTGTGACTTTTTGGAATTTCTTATTATACAGGGCGCTTCGAATTCGTGACCCAAAATGGGGTTTCGCTTGTTGAATTAGCTTTGTTTTTATCATCAAGTAGGCCACTGCAATCGGCCAATTTTTTGCCTAAAGAGCAGGTTATTCAATCATTGGTTTTTTGAATATTTGACCTAAGAATTTGCAGCGTACTGATCGCCCAAAGGAAAATTCAAATTTCAGGTTATTTAATTTCCTTTTGAGTTATTGATGACTTGAAACACTAGAAAATCATTTTTTTGTTGGATACTTTACCTAAGAATTTGCAGCATCCACCCAAGTGCACTGATAATACTTGTTCAACTAAAAACTATAATGTTTGCCAACTTAATTACCAAAAACAAAAACAAACGTCATGTCTCTTCTCAGCAACTTTAACTTGGAATTTGAACCAAAAATTATAAGCACAACTAGTGATTTTTGACACATCACGCATCCTCATGATAAATTGGCCGAAATTATTTAATAATGCCGTTTCTGCAGGTGCTAGAAAAGTTACGCCCAATTGCGTGTATGTGGGAAGCATTTCCGGTTTATAAATAATTTCTGTACATCCAACCACAACATGGAATTCTGACAGCTGCAAACAAATGTGAAAGTTACGAGAATTTACAACAAAAAATGAAAACAGTAGCGTAACACACTTTGGGCCTGAAGTTCGATTTCTTAAAAAAAATTACTTGATATCAGCAGTAGGGTTAATTTAAGGAAAATTTTACAAGTAGTCTTCGAGTTACCCTGAGGACACCTATTAATTTTCCTTTTTTCTAAACCACGGATGTCTGGGTAACTGATAAGGATCAAATCATTTTAATTGGATTAAATGCAGTCGTAGCAATCAAGCTATAACGGATTGTTAAGTAAATCCGCTCTTTACAAGGTTTTAAATTAACTGAAATGCAATTACCTGGCATACTTCGACATTTTTAATATGAAGTGATTTATATCAATTACACACTTCCGGTTGAAAGAAGGGAATTGGACGGTTTTCGTTATAATTTTTAAAATTAAACTTATAATCGGCCCGGTTAATTCTTTTAGTAAAGAAAAAGGGTTTAATTTCTTTCCGATAAATACTTTTAGATTCGAAAAATCCTTTACATTTTTAATTTTAAATAAAACGTTCAAGTTTCAAAATTTTAAGTCTTTTTTTTTTCCTAAAATTAATTCTTAAGTTTCCATTTCAAACCTTCTACACGAAATACAAAAACAGATCTGAATCGAAACTTTTATAATTTTTGGCTTCGAAGATCTGTTGGTGGTTTGCTGCATTAGATATTTACTTTGCAACCGTAAGGGTATAGGTTCGAATCCCCAGACGTATTAGATTTTGTAAATCTTGAGCGACGTGCCACCTTAACAATAATTGCCAAAAAAATAACGTAAATTTTTGGGTTCAAAAATCAAGATTCTGAATGCTCTAAATCAAGTTCAAATTTTAAAAACAAAATTTCCAAAAATTATAATTATTTATGTGTTACAAATGAAAACTCCTGTAGGTACTCGTATTTATCAAAAATTATAAATGTTGTAGTTTAAAGTGTAAATATTGAATTTTTTGAAACTGAAAAATTCAATGTGGGAAAACATGCAAAGATTAGAACCTTCAAAGCTTTCCCAATTTTAATTTTCAGATTTTTAAAACTAACAAAATGTGGTTGAAAATTGACAGTTTTGAAAATATGTATGTACTTAAAAACGTTTTCGTTATAAAAATTCTTTTTGAATGTTTTAACACTTAGTTATAGAATTACGCCCCTAAAGGGCAAATTGAAAAATTCTTATCTATCATGCCCAAAACTCAATTCGAAATTGATATTCTTCCAAATGTTAAATCTAAAATTACCAGAATTTTGGAACAAATTGATACCTTTAATTTTTTTTATTTGATGTATTGTTTTATAATTCTCAATTTTACAAAAATTATGCAGATTTTAAAAAATTCAAGCCAATTCCTTTATTAACTCCTTATTTCTGGGTGGCTTTTGGTTGTTATAATTTTGTTAGTAAATATCGAAATACATAAATAAGTTGAGTGTACGAGTATTTCCATCGATTATTTCTCGATTAGTCGGTAATGAAACGGGCGAACTTAGAAGCCCCACGTAATCAAAAATTCATTAATCATTTTGTTGGTCGTGTTGTCGTTCTATTAGGAAAAAACTGGCAGGTAATAGCATAGCTGCAGGTAGAAATAGAATTACAATTGGGCGTGTAGCAATAAGCATAGCTGAATTGTGATTATTGCCCCGACATGACGTCCGGCATTTTGGCTCCAGATGGCTCATTTTACAACGTGTTCTAACATTTCCACTAAATAAATCTCTTTTCACCGATGTACTACACTAAACATCTGCTTGAAATTAATTTAAATTATTTAATTAATCGCTCAATTTTAAAACCGTTAAAAATCCCGGATCTTTTGTTGTGGTTTGATGTAACACGGTTTCTTTCTTTTCCTGTGTAAATTAGCACTTAATAAATCCAAATATTTGATGATTTCATAACCCAGAATTTGAATGCTTAGAAATCTTGACTTTAATCAGGCTTATTAAGGATTATTTTCGGTATTTTCTCTTTATACTTTTTTTATTGAACACAGCACATATTGAACAAGAAAATCCCACCCATTTTGCTTTTGTGTAAAAATAAAATGAACTCGCCAAAATTAGAAAAAAGCAAAATATCGGTCTCTTTCTTATTTTTAAAGCGAAATTTATGTAGAAACAAAACGAAAGTTCCATTAATTTTCTTATAAAACACGTAAACAGGAAATTCCTGTTTGAATAAATATAAGTTTAAGTAGGACCAAGGAAATCTAAAATATGTACGTGGGAGGTCTGTATTTATATATCTAATCTGGAGATTTTTAACGACTCATTATGTGCGAAAAATTATAAGCTGTACGTTTATAACCGTGAAATTGCATTCATAAAGATTTAAATTTGTAATGTTCCCACTTTGATAATTGACATTTTAAAGTGGGATAATCAAGATCAGATGACATATCACATTTTTTAGTCGTTTATTAACTTTAATTTCCCCCCAATTAAATTCTTTTATAATAAATGAATGAATGGATGGAAAACGTTGGTAATTATTTTACTAAAAATAATTGTGTGAACCTGCGGTTCTCCTGAAACTTTCACGTCTTAAAGGAGTGTAGGTGTGTTTGGTTTTCTAATAATGGATCTTAAAGAGACTTGAGTATTGTACGATTCTTATTTTAGACTTTTAGAAAGGCCTCCGTTCTATTTTATTATATGTTAGAGGCTCAATTCCTGATTCTGAAGGTTGTTCTGTAAGTAAATAAAGCTCAATTAACGTGTTGGTGTATTGAAAAAGACTTCTTTCAGTATTGTTAATTTTCCTAACATTGTTAACAACAGTCAACAATAACAGTGTTTCTTTTGTTTTCAGGTAAGCCGCCGATTGTTCTGTTCATGCTGAGCTCATTTTGTAACTGGGTGAGTGAGGTTTTATGTTTTGCTTCTTCGTTTGTGTTACTTTTTAGCACTGTGCCCGAAATAACTGCTTTATGTAATAATATTTACTTTAAAATGTTATTTGTATTCTCTTATGAAGTTATTGCGTCTTTTCTAGGTCCTTTTAACTGTAAAAGTTTGGTTTAATTAACGTTTTAACCTTCAGTTTTTGTCAAAAAAAGACGAAGGATTAGTTGAAATTTTTGTAATAAGCATCACCTGTTGACAAATTTTCCATTTTTTAAACTACAAATTTTATTTAATGTGTCAACTTCGAGTCTCATCTTTCTTCGGAAGAACATTAATCGTTGTTTAATTAAAACGCTAGTAAGTACCACCTGTAAAAAGTTTAATACTTTGTAAGTTATGCGTTAATTTTGAGGCAAATTTCTCTACACAAATAAACGGAACCGAATTATAATCAAAATACTCGCGACAAGTATCACCTGTAGTGGGCCTCAGTAGCATGGTGGATTCGCAGTCTGTCTCGTAACTGGCTCACATAGGTCCAAATTTCGCCACAAAAATTTTTCCCGGAACGGGAACAAATCCTGCTCCGATCAGTTATATGAATTTTAAACTCTCATATAAAATTTGGTGTGCCATGCACTAAATTTATCGAGAACGTTTAAGAAAATATGTTAACTTTCAGTTATATTACTCTCAAAAAACGAAGGATTTTTTGCAATAACCAGATAAGCACCTCCGGTTTATTCTTTAAATCTATTCAGTTTTTCTTTAATATGTTAACTTTGAATCTGCCTCTCTTCGAAGGGCATTAATTCCCACTTGATTAAAATACTGGCGATAAGTACCACTTGTAAAAAAATTTAATAGCGCAAGTTATTCGTTATTGTTGAGGCAATTTTCTCTCCACAAATAAACAGGACTGAATTATGATCAAAATGCTCACGACAAGTATCACCTGTAGTGTACCTCAAAAGCGCAGTGGATTCGCAGTGTGTCTGGCAACTGCTTCACGTACATAGGTTCGAATCTCGACACCAATATAGTTCTCTCAGAACGAGAACGAATCCTCCTGCTCAGATCAATTGTATGAACTATTCAATAATCTTAAACTGTGCCCATGCACCGAATTTATCGAAACCTAAAAAAACATCAAAAATATTTTATAGCTGGTTTTTCTAAAACACTTTAAATTCTGATCGGCGAGAGACGTAAAACTTGGTAATGAATAAGGAAAACTCTTTAACTGATTGTTCTGATTTCCATAAAAATAGGATGAAACCACCGACTGTAAACAGCAAAACATTCAAAAGAATTTCCTTTTAAACTAGCTAGCTACTTTGAAATTCACAACTGCATGAATAAACAGGTAACTTAGCTGTATCCCGAGACGCGAAGAAACTTCCCTTAACATTATTCACTCAAATACCAAGTCCTCTCCTTAATTTAAAAGTAGGTAAATGAAACTGTCGTGGAGAGTTCGTGTAATGTCTATCATTTGTCATATTACACAAAAGACTGCGGGGACATCGGGATCGATTTTCTACGTCCAAAAATTTTTAGGCAGGTGGACGAGTATATACGTGATAAACACGTCGCGTTGGGAAAACAACTTTCCAAATATTTTTCCTTTCGACTGTCACAAATGGAAAGAAAACTAACTCGAGAACAAGACAAACACGAGAAAGTATCGTGGGTAATAGAAGTTTAAACGAAGTAAACTCGATGAAATCGAAATGTGAAGGAACGTTTGGGATTCATCCAAATTTAGTTTTTTTTTCCATTAAAACTTAACCGCTTTGAAGCTTTTAATCGGTTATTTTCAAATTTTAAGCAAATTCCAAATTTGAATTTTTTATTTGAGCCCTGAAAACCTTCCCAAAATTTGACGTGTTATCAAATTCCGTTAACCTTTAGAAAAATCTATGTTTTGAAATAACTCGGTGAATCACTCCGTCAAAAAAATAAACCCGAAAGTTCGGTTCTTACAAAATACGAATTACAACAGTTAGATATCAAACTTGGGCATTTATTCGTATGGAACTGAACTTTAATCGGATTAGTCTGCGTTCCATTAGTAAAATTACAAATCCAATTAATTATTTCAACTTTCATAACGTTATTCCTCTCCTGTTACTTCGCTAAATATATATCAGCCTCAGTTAAACGTCAAGTGGTGTTAATTAAAAGTTTATCATAACGTTTTGGCCCAAAGCACAGCTTAGGCCCTTGATATTGATACGTAGAGGGTTTGTTAATTGACCCTAGCTTTAGTTTATTTGATACGATTTAACGGCTTCATCAAATTAATTATTCTTCAAAACGGACAAAATCGAATCAAAATTAGTAAACAAAAAATTGTGCTTTTTTGTCATTTTTGATCATTCGTTAATTTAACAAAAGTTTTGTGCAACCCACCCTGTAGGTCTTTCATTTAGCAGCAGCTAAATCTTGATAGTTTCCAGTAATGATCCTCCTATTAAGTTGGTGAACGTAAAATTAGTCACGTAACTGGTTCATTCCTGAATTAACGGGCGTTGAATATTTAAAAAGTGCCGCACCAAAATCCTTCCGTTTCTGATGGGCAACAGACAACACGACACGACTTCATCCTCCCGATTTATTTAATACCCGTAGTGTATGGAATTCAAAGGGTGCAGTCGAGACGAGCTTTTGGGGTTTCTATTTCAGTTATACCATTCGTTCCCCAAGTTGACAAGCCGGTGAGCGATACCGGTTTAGCGTGCTTATACATGTGACAACGTTGCACGGGCAAGTGACAGCTGCTGTCGGGGGCGGATATCGACTATCCCTTTCATTCTATCTCGTCTAAATCTCTCTCGCTCCCACACGAAACCGTTAGTTACACGGGAACGCTATCTGCATTGCACACACGGTATAACTTCCGTGGTGCAGGTAACACAATCGGAGCTTTGCAGACGGAACTGCATTATACATTGGCACTGGATTGGTCTTTTAGCCTGATTTTCAAATTTGTATTGTTTATGCTCGAACGTCGATTTATTGCAGCCACCACCAGGGATGTTCACGATATACAATTCAAGACTTCCTTATACAACAGCATTGTTTCAGTCCCATTAATAATTAGTGCTTCTATCCTTTGAAGGACGTTTTTCCCATTTTTGTGTAGACTTTTTTGAAATTTCGTTGTAGGTTTCTCAAGAATAACGTTCACTTAATGGACATTCGTTGGTTTTTGGTGGATCCATCCGATATTTTAATTTTCCTGCAGGTACCACCAAGTGAAAATGTTTTGTCGGTTACATTTCTCGATTATTTAGACCCCAAACGTTGCTGACTAAGATAAAGATGTGATATAGGTAACAAAATATCTGCACCTAACTGTATATATCAAGTGCAATCATTATCGGGTCAATCCGAAAAAAAATTAATAACACGTCTGTAACAAACTTTATATAACAAGTTACGTAGGTTATGTCGTACATGAAGTCGATAGCTGACACCTAACATTGTATGCTGCAGAGGCGTAGCTATAGGGTGCACAAGGGCCCTCGACCATCAACTTCAAGGGACCCATTGACCGGAAGGTAAAAAAGAGTAGAAAGTCAGTACCCAGTAGCCTACTTAAAAATCTACGGTATAGGCTCTTCAACAATTTTTTCTATTTGGTTGAAAAAAGTTATTTCTACTCTTTGGAACAAAACGCATTTATTATTTTCAGATAACCGTAATGTAAACCTTTTCTTTATTAAAATAGGCCAAGAATAATGAGTAACAAAATGATACAAATTTTAGATATTCTGGAAATTCATTTAAATCAGTATTTTTATAAAGAAAGCTTTAAAACTGCAAAAGCCCGAATCTGAATCTCGAACTTCTTTTACCTTGCTTACGGTGGCGAGGCTGATGCGTTAGCGTATGTGGCTGGTACGAGTGCAATGCACAATCCGGCCTGACTCTGCGGTTTACGTGGTTGGTGCTCTGTTTGACCCTACATACTGTACCATGTCTATAGTGTATGTGTGTGACCTTGTTACTCTACCTCTTAGCCCTGTATTCGGAGGAGAGCGTCGTTAATTACGTGCCCAAGGACTCGATACCGACCTCCAGACTGCAGGAAAATCCTGATCATCGGGAGATTCGAACCAAGTACTAACATAACGCTAGCCTGACGCTCTACCACTGCGCAACCCTGGCATCATTTAAAAATGCATAAGCCGTAAAGTAAAATTTTTAATCGATCTTTTTCAAGTTTTTGCAAACATTTTCTGTGAAATCTTTATCGAATCGATCTATACATCGATTAACTCGCCGTTTCGAATAAATCGGGGTATCGAATAATTCCATTCGTTTAATGATTTAACATGTGAAATAGATTCCTTCCTGTGTTGATTCATCTGATATTTCACATGTCGATAATTAACTCTTTAATCTGATAATTTCCTATCGAAATAAGCATTTCATCTAATTATTTCATAAATAAAAAGGAAGCTCGTAGGCGCAGAGGTAAGAGCGCTGGGCTTCTAGCTAGGGAGTCTTGGGTTCAATCTCACCACTGCACTGTAAGGATTTTTATAAAGAATTCCCCACTTGAGCGAGTTAATCGTCTGGTTACAATTAACGATTCTGTCTGCAGAGTGGTTAACTGCAAATAGTAACAAGACATATACAGTGAACACTTAATACACGTTCACAAACTCTGCAGAAGGCAACGGGACACTACTGCAGAGAACACATTTCCTTAGTATAAGAGGGATATAACAAAGTTCACGGCGCCCAGTCGTTTTAAAATGTGGCTTTGATCCCCTCACATGGCAGCCAAACCGCCACTACGTGTGATCTCTTGGCTACAAATTCCAATAATTAAGTCAATACTTTAACAGTTCAACAGTTTAACAATTTCGTACCATTGATATTTATATCGATATACGAAGAAAAATATACCAGTCCTAATCAAGAGAGACTTAGTAATCTTAGGTTGTTAACCATCGAGCACAAATCTGCATTATCAATAGATTTATTTAGGAGGCATTATTAATAATTTTACAAAGACCAGAGAAAGGAATTTTGAATTTGGGTAAACCAGTTTTTATTTTAAACAAAATTACTACTTTACCTAAATGCCTACAAACAGATAATAAATCATCAAAAAATTATCCTCAAATTTGGCCAGATAATATCTACATATTTTCATGATGAGAGTTTTTCGACCACATTCTGCAACTTACGTTTATGTTTTTTATATACATATTGATATGCTGGTAATCCTTTAAAATTATCGCATAAATTAAAATTTTCCAACTAGCTCAAACTGTTTTAAAATTAATATCAACTTTTAGAAAATCTCTTAATTCAGGGTCGTTACATGGATCGCATTTATGAATTTAAAATTCATAAAGTAATTTAAAATCAACACCTTCAAATTCTGCAAATCTTTAACAATAATCAGCAACAAAATTCTAATAACTAAACCAACACTTTTCTTTAAAATTAATAAATTTTCTAACTACCTTTTTGATTTAACACGAACAACACAGCTCCTGCTTCGATTCCAAATTTACCAAGTCCTGCCTTATTTTCTATTCAACAACACACCTCCTATTTTGATTCCAAATTTACCAAGTCCTGCCTTATTTCTATTCAACAATACACCTCCTGCTTTGACCCCAAATTCACAACTCTTTATCCCAAGTAAAATTTTATTTAACAAAATAAAATTTTTATTACACAATTCCAAGTTATCTCTTTACACAATAATATCAATCTTTTATATTGCTTTTAACTAATTATAAAAAATTATAATTGTATGAAATTAAATCGAATTTAAGTGTTAACTTTTAAAACTCAAGTTTTCGTTAAATTTTTAACCTTCAACTATGTATTTATTTATTTTTTTGAATTCTCATTGGTTAAAATTAACACTATTCTAAATTATTAAAAAGTTATTTCAAAAATTAATTATCAAGATATCTTAATCTACTTATACCGGGTGTCAACAAAACCTGGGGCACCCCCATAAGTTCTTTATTTTTTAAGATATCAAAATGAAATTTGGTATATGTAATATACTCTTTAAATGGCATTTGTTGCCATAGGAAATAAGTTTCTGTCACTTCCGGTTTTGCCGGAATTGACATCAACTTTGTTATTTTAAATGGAACACCCTGTATATTTATACATTTTTGGAATTTCCATTTCATTCTACGTATACTATATCAAGTTTGAAACATTTTGATCACAAAGTAAATACTTGCAGAAGAGTTTATTTGTTAATCTAGGATGCCATGACCTGCCTAAAATAATGGAAGTCAGAGTGCTAAGATACTCAAAACAAATCATTTTAGCACTTCAACTGTAGCAAGTCCATCACTTTTTTTGTGCATTTCATTTGTTTCACTTGTTTTGAAACCCAGTGTCTAGATTTAAATGTCTAAAATACATTTTTTTTTGAACGGAGAGTGTTATTCCGAATTAAATTTTCATATTAATCCCCCGTTATGGGTATCAATAAAATTCTTGAAAAACGCTCGTTTTTAATATCGTAGTGTCCCACCCTAGTGTCATTTGAAAAAATAGAGTTATTCTCGAAAAAGCTTTTTTGCCAACTTTAAAGTTCTAAAACAATTTGTCTCGAGTGTTGGGGCACATTGACTTTCATTTGGCGTTAGTCATGGCACTCTAGATTAATTTCTGCAAAAATTTACTTTGTCATCAAAATGTTTCGAACTTGATTCTACCATACGTAAAATTGAATGGAGATTCCAAAAATATATAAATATACAGGACGTTCCATTTAAAATAACAAAGTTGATGTCAATTCCAGTGAAACCGGAGGTGATAGAAACTGGTTTCTTATGTCAACAAATGTCATTTAAAGAGTATATTACCATTTACCAAATTTCATTTTGATATCTTAAAAAATAAAAAATTTATGGGGGTGCCCCAGGTTTCGTTGACACCCGGTATACAACACTATTTATAAAAATTAACAACTATAAACATTTTAACAGTAAGTTTATCTAATTTTAAAATTAACAACTATAAACATTTAAACATTGAGTTTACATTATTTCAAAGATGTTTATTTATTTATATTATCCCATTAAAATCAGAACTTTCCCTCTTAAGAGATCATCTAAAATATCATATCAATATATGTAGATATATTTTTAAGGTTACTTTCTTTTATTTGTTTTTAAGTTAACTTATGTTGTTAGTGCGTAATAAAAAAGTTTGTCCACGACTACTCAATAATCTGTCAATTATTCATGTGTTTGGTCAAGTATAATGATATCCATAATTCACTACCAGCAGTGAATAATCATTATTCACGGTGGCATGGTAACCATAATTGTTTATGGTGTATAATGAAGTAAATAGGTTATTTATAATCCTACCACTTCGTTTAACATAAAGCCCTAACACATGGTTTTATTAGCGTTATTATTTAAATTGTAATTAAAAATTCTTAGTATTTGTAGTCGTGGACAAAGTATAGTATACGACTCGCTATAATGGCTACTAACTATTACCTCGGATAATTGCAAAACTCGCTCGCTGCACTCGCTCGTGCGGAAAAATTAGGTAGTAAAATTTTCTGGTAAAAAGTTCTTACACAAAAACACCTTGATGCTTAGCTACGTCTTCAGAGGCGTACAATCAGTTGTATGAGCATATAAAGCATGTTACAGACGGTTCTAATTTTCAGATGTCACTGCAATAACGTTTTTTATTTGATTATTCGTAATTGAACTTGTTTATTCGGTTCGTATTCGCAGAGGTAGCTAGCCATCTATCAGAAGATAATTTCGCGCTATTATCTCTGAAAGACAAACCTCGAATGCCAAACTAGGACATGTACAGCCAACTGCATGGCACGGTTCACCTGATCCTTTCATTTAAATGAAAAAAAAGAACTAGTTTCTCCACCTGCTTGTTTAATATTACCTTTTACAACCGATAATAATTCCTTAATAGTTAGGAGATTCCTAATAAATTGCAAATTCGTGGAAATTTAAGTTCTCAAACCGGTAAACTTTTATGTTTTACTTCTGATTAACGCCATCTTAACGCTTGTTACCTGCAATAGTGATTTTATTGTGCCGTTAAAAACAGACACAAAGCACTCTGCTCCTAACGTTTCATTAAAGCTTCGGGCTTTACTTGTTCAAATTGAAATCCACAACTTAATGCTAGGCCATTCGGTTTGAAGCTTTTGATGATGTTTCATATCTTAAGATTTGTCGTCAGATGATTGATTAAATGGGCGGAATTTGAGAGATCGTTTTTGAGTGATTGGTCATATCGGTCATGGGTGTTCCATGGACGCCTACAAAATCAACCCAAATGCTAAGAAAATTTCTTTGGACGTCCATGTATTCACGCATTTTCTAAAATTATCGAACCGACTTTCAGCTAGAAATTTACAAGGAATCGTTTCCTCTATCCAAACAGTATGAGAAACAGACAAATGCAACCTCATGAAAGAAGTAAATCAACCATACATACCTGTGATATTTGAAAGGCAGCGGCATGGAACACTGACCTTTACGTTGGGGACCGCATAGATTCTCCGATTTGTCGTCAGTTTACGTCGCAGTCTTTCAAATTGCACAAGTTGGTGCCAGACTGGGACGCCGAATCGATTACCACGGGCCCAAAAGACGGCATTAAAGAACATTACTCTAGTTCTATTATTTCCGTATCAGTAATTTATTACAACAGTAACATTTATTTAGGGTATCGACAAGCGCCTCTCGATTTTACTTTTGGTTCTTTGAACCAGCAGGACGTTAAAGTTGCGATTTCGTTATTAAAAGTATTTAAAGCCCTTTTCGTTTGTCAGATTTCTTTCCCCAAATTATCCTAAATGGAATAAGTCTTCCCTATTTAAATGGGGTTAAAATGTTTGGCCGAGGAAGTCGTGTTAAATATGAGTCGAAAATGGAGATAAATTTGATCGTTGACTGAAATTCAAACAAAACTTTTCATAAAGTGGAAAATTCATTTTTAAAACACCTCCGTCTTAGTCTCTCGGAGAGAAAGCGGAGGATCGGCCCGGATGACATCAGAATTGATCTGCAAAATATGCAAATAGAATAAAACGTTGTCTCGTCTCTTTATATACTTTTCCATTCTGAATACAAATATGTTTTACGAAACTGGCCCAGTTTATTGTTTTCGAAACTAAAATTGAAGCATAAAACATAAAGTAAACGGATGCGAAGTGAGTGTGTTATTTTCGAGACGACTGTGGGCTTGTTCCTTTGGATTTGTTGATTTTTCTATACTTTAAATGCAAATTCTACTTGGTAAACATCTTTCTTCTTTTAATATTGTGTCGGATTTGCGACCGACTCGAATGTTACTTGCTCGTAAAAACATGTTAATAAGATGAATTGCTGCTCGTCATTCCTGATACTTAATTTAATTGTTTTTCCTTAGAAATTTAATAAATTAATTAGTCCTAAATCGGTTGAGCTTCTTTGATTTGTCGGGGAAAAGTTCGCAAACTGTAACTGATGACAGTTAAAACTATGATTGAAGAGCTGTTAGACTTTAATACTTGCATTTAACATCGCCGCATTTACTAAAATTTTCATGTTTGCGCGAAACAGCTCCTGTTGCGCTTAAGGTTGACTGTAATAAAAATTTTATAGCCTCGCACGGATGCTGACGGAATTTAATACACGCTTACTACTCAGTTTGAATGGGAATATCGGTTTTTATTTTTATTTTCTGGAAAATTGTTACAATTTCCTTATCGAAGAAGGAAACGCTCTTTATTTTTAAAAGGTTGCACCTTAGCTAAAAGTCGTAAAGGTATCGGCACTTACACTCCGCCAAGGAATATGACCGGCAACATGAAGGGTTAAGGCCCCCTAAGGCGCGCGTGCTACGTGTACGGGGTGAACACCACGCCTTCAAGAACCACTGTTTTCCGGTTCCCAATGACTGGGTAAGCCACTCGCAGAGCATACAAATCTAAAAATGTGTATCGAAGACAAGCGCAACACTTAATACTCGAAAGCCTATAAATTACACACTTTCTCCAGATTCAGTTTTATGTGTGAGCAACCAAGAGACCATGGCTAACGAGACTAGATTTCCGTTTCTTCGCAGTTCACATGTCTCCGATTTCTTCTTGTCTTTTAAAAACCAAAACAGAAATTCACGTGTCTTCGTTAACATCTATTCTCTCAGTAAAAGTATCTCCGACCAACATAAACAAAAATTTTTAGGTTAATTATTTAGAGTGGCCGTGTATTGATAACCAGAAGAATTATTAGGCGCCGTCCTAGAAAATTTTAAAGCCCAGTAGCCGTGTAGCCGAGTTTTATGTCCCTTAGGAAAAATACCTCGATTTTTGTTTATACACTTTCACATTGTCACTGGCATAAATCTTTTAGATGAATGTGTTTAAATGAGCACCTGTTGCGTTTGATTTTATGAGTGTGTGTGTTTATGCTCTCGACTTAATCCAAGAGGATTTCCAATTTATCTCGCTTAAAACAACCTTTCTTCCTACGGAAACTGATTTCTTCTTTCGTGCTTAATTTTTCCTTATTAAATTGTTCCGCATAAAACGATTCTGATTTCGAAACGAGAGCGACTCGTAAACTCCCAAAAAGTCGTAATTTAATATTTAAAAGGAGGAGGAATAAATAAGAAACGTAACTCGGAATAACTAATAGAGCCCCGCTAATAAAGTATGCATTGCAATTTAAAACGGCGACTGAAAATAACACTCTAAAAGCGGCTTTAACTTCGCTTTATGTTTATTAAACATTTTCTGGAAGGTAGACGTGTTTTAAACTTTCTTCGCTAAATAAATAGACATTCCTAAAACTTCTGCATCGTCCGAAATTGAAATGTGAAACTATTAACGGTAAAGCTTTTAGAAACTTGTCAAAGTCGATGCTGAATACGGGACGAGGGATGGGCTGAGTAATTGAGATTCATGTTTTAGGGGAAATTAATAAATTAGCGGTTTTCCCAAAGAAACGTTAAATTCTAATGGGACGAATGTTCGTTCCTGTAAATTTTTATTTGAGTAAACTATTGGGGAAAGATTCGTAGGATGAAAGGTGATCACAGTGGCTTTTGAAAAAGACAGACGAGCTTTGTGTCAAATGTGGGTTATGTCTTTTGTCACTCAACTTTTGTTATGCTTATGAAGCTTGTTATACAGGGTGTCCCAGAACGTACCAGAAATCAATAAATCAGAAGGAATCAATTGGGTAACTCATTTGAGGTCAAAAAGTCTAAACATATGTCCTAATTTCAACGGCCAAGGAGTTATTCTGTATTTTATAATTTGTGATTAACATATTCATAAAAGTAATTTGGCTGTGATTGTTGGGTTCTTAATAAAATTTCTGGTTTATTTCAAATAGTATCCGCCTGTTCTATTCTACGACGTAAATGCTCCACAGTTCGCACTTTGGTAGCATAAACTAACTGTTTTATGTGGCCCCAGAGGTAGAAGTTCATGGGAGCGAAGCCTGGTGAACACTGTGGCCAAGCCACTGGACTACCTGTTCCAATCCATCTCCCTGGAAGATGTGCCAATTTCTAACTCGTAGATGGGATGAGCGGGCGCCCCATCGTGCTGGTACCACATTTCATGCCTAATACTTAGCGGGATTTTCTAAAAAAACCTCGTAATTTTCAGCGTTCAAACGTTGTAGTATTTTAAATGATCCAATTAAGCGATAATTTAAGATAGCAGCTACCACATTCACACTAAATCTGTGTTGGCAACGAGAACATTGCCTTAAATGAGGATATATACAATATCGGCATAGTATTCCGCGTTCCAGAATAATCTCAGCATTGTAATTAGGGATGTTAACAAACCTTTTTAATACAACAATTGCAACTTGAAACTATTTAACTTTTTAGTATGTTGACAGTTAACTCTGAAAACAATTATCAACAATAACGTACAATTGTTTCGCAAACAAATAGCATTCATATTCATGGCCTAGGTGATGTTCCCTTAAAAATTATAAAATCAAGAATAGCTCCTTAACAGTTGAGTTTATGATATATGTTTAAACAGACTTTTTGGCTCCAAATGAGTTACCCAATTAATTCTTAAAATATTTCTGGTACGTTCTGGGCCACCCTGTATATAGATGATTAG
Source organism: Melanotus villosus (assembly GCA_963082815.1). Taxonomy (NCBI): domain Eukaryota; kingdom Metazoa; phylum Arthropoda; class Insecta; order Coleoptera; family Elateridae; genus Melanotus; species Melanotus villosus. Next base: position 13,242,347 of record OY720424.1, on the reverse strand, counting down.
TTTGTGTCTTAATCGGTGTAAATTACGCGTTCAGCTTGACCGTTTGAATTTAACTTTTTGATAGCCGGTGACCATTCTTGGTGCGGGGCGAAAAAAATTCAAATTTGAAGCTCGTAAATTTAAACTAACGATATCGGACCATTCCATATAACGCAGTTATAACTGTTCGGTAATAACTCATCACCCATTTCCGATTTTCCGCATAACTAATTTGCAGCGGATACATCAGGAACAATAACTGTTTTTGATAGATCGACGCTGGACGGTTAAAACACAAAGCCCCGTTAAAAACCATGATTGATTACTGTTTGTTATATTAAACAAAAGGCCGTGGTGGATAACAGCAACGGCAGCAAACAACAAAACAAGGGAAAAAACTGACCGTCTATTTTGTGTCTTTCGACACGTTGTGTACGTCCCCACACATAATAATAATACCGTGGGTGTCATTAAGAGAAATACATTAGTGTGGGAGATAACGCTATGCATTTTAAATACACGTAGCAATTATTGTTATTGTTCGTCGAGTACGTCGTGAACCTCCATTAGGAGCATTAGACGTGCTCTTTGCTATTCTTTTTGTGCGTTTTTCCTACCGTGACCCACTAGCACACTTCGCCCATACTTCTTTCTAGTGTTTAATGGTGTTCTTTGGTAAATTTTCGAAACTTGAAAATAACGAATCTCTGTTTTCAGGGATGCTCTATTTCTGGCACCGGTATGCTGAACGAATGAACACGCGGGACAGGCCTCTGCCCGTTTTATTTCTGGTACTCTGCTAGAATGTCACTGCCATATCTATCGGACAGATTTATGTTGGTAGAAAACCTAATGTTTTTGTAATGGAGCCGAATTTACATATCAAAGAGTTTGTATTTTATACTGACTGTCATTTTTTTTATCTGAAACTTCTAGTTTTGCACAGTTTTCGGCCTGAATGTGCAGGGTGAATCTCAATTTTCAAAATAAGCCGAAAAAGATGTCGTCAATAGATATAGAAATCAACGCTTGATCTCGCCTTCACACAAATACGGTATTAAATTTAGCAATTATTCCTGATTACATATTCAACGGTGTTTCCTTTGCATAAATTAATTTATGCAATTATTACCCTCGGAAGGCAACCTCAAAGGAACACAAACACTATTACATCCTCAGAGCTGTAAGTTATGACGCTGTGAGTTATTACGGCGGCAAATTGCGGAATTAAACTATGAATATAATTGTTCGTTAACTCTGTAGAATCAATTCTATACAAAGCTAACGTTCCTCTGCCTATATTATTTATTAAACTTTGAGATAGATGCTCGTCAATCATTCAGCATTTCTTCTCGTGGCCGGAAAGTTGTTTAACATTCAAAGTTTCTTCATTTCCCTTATGGCTTCGGCGTCTCTTACGTTCATTTTAATCCTGAAAGTATCTCTCTAAACAATCTACAGTATCAGAAAAAAAGTTATCGAGGCGGACTCTGAATAAACTGGGACGTGTCCGTAGTCTGCAATAAGCTTTATATTATGTGTGATTATATGTTATGCCCGTTGTTGCTGGTGGCTCGAGTTAATTAATAAAATATAAATCTTGATACAGACGATGCTTTTATTTTTGGGAGAACTTCAACAATCTTTAGATAGAGTAAGACACTTCTACCATTAAAACTAGCGGTCTAACAGCTTTTAATATTAGTATTTTCGACACTGGTTCAAAGAAAATTGGCATATTTTCTTCTTTTTCACATGGCCGCATCCTAAATCTCGGTAGTAATAAATCAATTATTTCCAGTGGGCCATAGCATCGCTTTCTTTCGACCTTTCTTCATCTTTGCTCTTCTGATTGAAACTCTTCTAAGACAAGTTTTGTACTTCATATTTTTCTTCATCTTTGCTCTTCTGATTGAAACTCTTCTAAGACAAGTTTTGTACTTCATATTCTTCGTGTTTGCTTGATTTAGTTAAGCCTACGAAACGTGGAAACGTTCAAGGTGTTCACCTCGGCTTAATTACATACCTCTACCGTTTTTTCAATAATGTAAAAACCGCAAAAAGCACTCATCGATACCTATGTATTATTTACAAATTTCACGGCATTGCAAACCGACAGAAGCGGAACAAAACTTCAACCTCAACCTTGCCTGAAGCCCTGAAAAACGTTCGTGTATAGATCCGCAAAGGAAAAAAGTCCAGAGTTTTCGAAATAGGACAAGTTGAAGGATGCTTTACTAAATCTTACCCGGGTTTAATATTGCCGAATGAAATCTCTTCGATGGTTTAATTAAGCTCCTAAAACTCGCAAACAACAATTTGGCAGGGGGTTTGAAACGAAGGCAGGCTGCCCCGATTTTTGAAAGGTAAATCACGAAACGACTTCGGTACAAATTCCGGCTTAGTTAGCTTACTTAATAGCCCAAAATTGTGCTGGTTTTATTTAATATTTTCTCTGTGCCATCGCCGCTTCATAATTTTAAAGTTTTAGGTCAAACGAAATGTGTGCACCACGTTCGTTAAGATGGATAATTGAAATAATTTATAAAGTCGTTAATTTAAACTCTTATTAAGAGGAATATTAAAACCTGAAACGTGGCGAATTCGTGTTTTTAAGTTTTTAGTACAGGTTGCGAAATACTTTTGCAAATAATTAATTTACATTGATCTAAATTAATTAAAATCGATTCGGAATAGGCACCTGTTGCGTAGACGATTGCGTACTACGACAGAATTAATCATAAATTGATTGATTTGCCATTTAATTTAAGCGTTACGGATAAAAATTCGATTGTATAATTAAACAGATGTAAACATAATTTTCTTTCTTATATTTTAATGGGAAAACAATTATAAGACCTTCGATTTATGATAATTAATGTGTCATCTGTACTACATCGATTTACTTCCCTATTGTCGTATCGTTTCAGGTTATAGTTGTGTGTTTGTACTAAAATCAAACAATCATTAGTTTAAGATTATTGTTGTACTAAATTAATGAATTTTGTTACTAAAACTTTCGACGTTGTTCGAACTTGTAAACTTCGTGGAAAACTTCAGACTAACGAAAAAATTGAAGCTAAGCTCAAGTTCTTCTCTACGAACTTTTTGAATTACAACATAATTAGTTCAAAATCATCGTGAACAGCTCTGAAAACGTGAAATCAAAAATTAGACCCGACCCGACCCCGACAAAATAGGAAATACCAAAATTCCCCCGGCGAATGAATTTTTGGGATCCCCGCTTATAAAATTCGATTTTTCCGTTTTCCCCCTTTCGATGTAAACACAATATCGACGTAGTCCGTTTCTTTCGAATATTCTGCAAGTGGCGAGTGCAGAGGAAACGTGTTCGGCATGGAAACTTGAAAATTTTGCTCTCTCAGTGTTAAGGTCACGTGTTGTATGTTGAAGTTCGTTCGCTTGATTTTATTTAAAACTAGCACGTTCCGCTTCATTGGAGTAAATGAGGACCGACACCAATTTTCTACAAATTGTCCAAGTGGAAATTTATGCACTGCAGAAGAAAAATCACTCTTTTTATTTATAGATTTCCATTTATTTGTTTGGATTTGTTAAATCTTTCGGGTGGTGGATTTTTCTTTAAGAAATTTCCTTTGATTAACGACCCAAACTTTGATATTTTGAATCCCTATTAGCTTTTAAATTGATTTGAAAAATAACAAATATTCGCTGATCGAAAAATTGTTTTCAGGCAGCAAGACACAAACAAAACGGACCTTTGAGTCATCAATTTTTTTTATAATAATTAAAGTAGACATTTGAAAATCAATTCTTAGAAATCCTAAGCAGGATCCAAAACATCAAGGTTTACCAACGGAAAATTTTTGACTACATGGAAAAAACTGAAAACTCAACGGTCTGTTTTGATTATGTCTTACTGGCTGAAAAAAATATTCAATCAACGAATTTTTGTTATTTTTCATTTAGCATTATTTTTTTGTCGAGTTTTTAAAGTGCAAAACAACCCGACCTTTCTGTGTTTTACAATAATCCAGGGATTTTTCAGAATATTTCACCGCCCAAGAAACTGTATTTCTTTAACTAATTTCATTCCTATTTTTATTACATATTCCCAAACAAATTAACTAATGCGTTAAATCAATCAAAATTAATCACGATTTCAGATCGTAAATTTTCGTATTGCCGGAAGATTAAACAATAAAAAACCAAAAAGTCGACATGAAATTTCGTTCGTTCAGCTTTTTGGCCGCAAATTACGAAAATTGAAAGCTTTTCACGAAGGTGTCAAAAAAACCGTAATTTTTATCCCACGAGAAAATTTAATGGGTTCATAATTACACCCCGGGCCTTTTTCATTTGCGTTGCTTTTTTTAACGTGCTATGTCAATCAATTAAGAGAGAGGCTGCTTTTGTTACCGACCGCAGCGATGATGCATGCGTGTTACCATACTTAGAAAATCAATCGTTTTAAAATTTCTTTGTTCACGTTTCGATCATTTTTATCATTTATCATACTAGTAATTACCGACAACGCTAATGCATTTATTTTTAATTCCTAGTGCTGCGTATTATTTGTGTACCAAAGGGTATGTAATGTATAGATATTTAATCTTTTGTGGAATGCAAAGTTATCACTTGAAGTTTTTCAACCTTTGTTAAGTCCGATTATAACCCACCTTATCGTTTTACAGCGTGATTAGGATACTAAACATGCTGTATTTTTATAGAAAAGGGTGGATTTCGTTGCCTGTTATGTATACGTAGATAAATGCACAAGAACTGCTTCTCCATGCATTATATGTTTACTCTTATTATTGTTCTATTCGCATTGTTTGTTCCTTATGCAAAATTACGTGCTAATCTCTCATTAACAACCCTTCCTTTGGTTCTGGAAAACCTTTAAACTCGGTTTAACAACGGACGATTTTTTTTTTAGAAATTTTAGGTATTTTCCTCTCGGGGTGATTGGACAAGTGTTCAAAATTGGAACTTCCGTTTTTCTTATATACACAACCAAACTTATATGGAATCACCTAGTATTTCTTACTAATCATAAGAAATGTATGAAAACGTTTTATGCAGATAAGAGATAAAGGTTTTTGTTGGAAGTAAGATAGGTTTTAGTTTATAGCTGATCACATGTGCATTGATAAAAATTGTTATTTTTGTTTCCAGTTGTAAAACTGAGGTGACAGAGTAAACTTAACATTGTGTTCAAAAAAGCTAATTGCCCTACGTAGGTTTGTCAGAAGTTCAGAGGGGAAGAATTGTTACTCTTGTTAAGCAAAGGCAAATCGCAGCAACAGTGGGCGTCTCTCAGGGCGTTGTTTCAAAAACCTATGCAAGATTTTTGGAATTGCAAACTTTTAAGAAGGGACCTATACAAAGTCGTCGCAGAGTAACTACTGATTGACAAGACCGGTTTTTAACTCAAATAGCTAGAAGAAATCCAACCTCTTCTCATTCAGAGCTCAAAAGGCAACTTTTGCACGCTGCAAGTATTAATGTTTCTGTTGAAACAATACGAAAGAGACTTCGTATCCGAAATCTATTTAGTAGGAGACAGTTAAAAGTTCCCGAGTTATCCAGGCAGAATAAAATTGATCGGCTAAATTGGTGTCTGGAACAATTGAAGATTGGCAAAATGTCCTTTTTCAGATGAAACCGGTTGAATTCGAGTTTTGAGAGGTCGAGGTAGGCAGGTCAGACTGCTAACTGCCAGATCTATCCCAAAATATAAAGGAAGAACTGTAATGTTCTGCGGAGGTATAATGGAAGAAAAAACTCCTTTGGTTCCCATACGGGCCAAATGGCAGAGTTTAACAGGAGGCAGGTATGTTGATTTGGTGCTAGAACCCATAGTTATGCCACAGTATAGATACTGTATCTACACGGTGGGCCAAATTTATTTGGAACCCTCTTTGGACTTGAATAACTTTTTTGGTTTTGGTCCGATTTTGATGAAATTTAAAACCCATATTAATAGAGCATATTTAAGTTAAAATGTAAAAGACCAACGGAAAAACTTAAGGGGGATCTAAGTAAGGGGCATTTTTATAAAGCCTTGCTTTCAAGGTCGTTGCAAAAGTTACCCTGTTAATATTTCAATTCCAAAAATGATAAAAGCTATTAATAAGTATCCGGAAAGACTAGCCTTAAAATCGGATTAAAAAACTTTAAGCGTTCGGAGCAAAATGAAAGGCATTCTGGAAGGGTTTATTACGATATACGAAAGCAATCTGAAATTTCGATGGATTTACCTTTTGAATTAAAAAATAAATTTAATAAAAATAATATTTATAGCCTTTCAGAATGCCTTTCATTTTGCTCCGAACGTTTAATACTATTTTAAGGCTAGTCTTTTCGGATACTTATTAATAGTTTTTACTATTTTCTGAATTTAAATATTAACAGGGTAACTTTTGCAACGACCTTGTAAGCAAGGCTTTATAAAAATGCCCCTTACTTAGATCCCCCTTAAGTTTTTCCGTTAGTCTTTTACATTTTAACTTAAATATGCTCTATTAGTATGGGTTTCAAATTTCATCAAAATCGGACCAAAACCAAAAAAGTTATTCAAGTCCAAAGAGGGTTCCAAATAAATTTGGCCCACCGTGTATATTGTGGTTAGGCTGTGGAGATGTGCAATGTGAAACAATTTCGTTTTCATGCACGATATTGCCCCTCCATATACCAGCAGAGTTGGAACAAAATTTCTGGAAACAGAAGCTGTCACTGTTATGGGATAGCCTGCTTGCTCACCTGATATTAATCCGATCGAGCATATGTGGGATTTCATAAAAAAAAGGACTAAAGCTGAAGGAAATGTGGAACAGCTCATTCAAGCCGCTCAAGAGGAATGGTCAAACTTACCTCAAGAACAAGTTAACAGTTTGATTAGAAGCATTCCCCGCCGGATTGAAGCTTGTATTAGAGCTAAAGGTGGCGACACTGATTATTAAAGTGAAAAACCAGTTTTTATTTTTCTTTAACCAACTTCAAATTTTTACATTTTTTGTGAGTTTCTATTAATTTCAAGCGTTTGTTACATTGTTTTATTGTTAATTATTAAACTGGTTTTGTATAAAGTGCTTTTCATTTTCCATTAGACATTTTTACTGGGTGATTCCATATAAGTTTGGTTGTGTGTTGTATATCAGAACCTCTAAATTGCAATAATAATATAACCCACCTCAAACATATAAATAATAAAAGGAACAAACATATAGATCCTTTTTTACTATTTGCACAACCCTCAAAAGGGTTTACTCTTACAAATGGCCGTGTTTACTTAAACCTCGAAAAACAGATTCAAATGAACACAGGAGGAAAACTCAATTTAAAGAAAATAAGAGCAGATCCAGGTGTTTAAAAACCGGGAGCGTTCGGTTAAATAACCGAGGGAGCAACAATCTGTAAAGAAAACGCAACAAAAGGAACACAATGAAAAGCTAACATCGCCTCTGGTTTCACATTACCGAGTAAAATAACAAATAGTTTAGTAAAGCTCCCCAGAAGCCCCGTTTGATTATTTTAAATACGACGAAGAGGAGCGAATCCGACGTGCCCTAAAATATCTCCATTTGTAAATGGGGAACGTTGGTGGTCCCTTCGGCAATTTGTTCTTGGGGGGTAGGTGGAATTTAACGGAGAAGGACGAAAAGGTTTCCGTGTAGGAAGGTAAAGCTCGGGGAAAAAGGTGGATTTAACTGATTATTGAAAAAAGCAACCGTGCAAAAGGCAGGGAATAAAAGATGTCCTCCTACCCTTTGAATTCGATAAAATTGTCTTGGGTAAACTGTAAAGTAAAGTTAGGGAACGGAAACAAACGCACTTTCAAATGGATCGTTATATACGAGGAAGTCGAAAGGCCTTTTCGACCTGCTGAGGTTTGACGTATTTTTATTTAATTCAAATATAATCAGTAAAATATGTAACAGCAGTTTATTGTCCTGAATGAGAGAAATAATGGCGCCCCATATAGAAATTACGAGCTTTGTCGACGAACAGGAAGTATTTCAATGATTCAGATTTCAATATGGCAGCGTAAGTTTAATTTGGAGCTTGATGATAACGTCTGTCCGGCTGCCACTATTAATGGAAAATTCATGGATTAATCGAAAACGCGATTTTAATTGGAACTACGCGATTTCATTTAGGGCTACGTATTGTCCTGTTTAAGCCCCAAATTAAACTTGACCAATCCACAATCGTAATGGTTATCCATATGGGCCCGTTATTAATTTTAACTGGCAATATTGGATGCGGAAAATGATGAAGTTGTTTGCGTAGCATAAGTTTGCCTTCAAATTACCCTAATTCGCTGCCTAAATTTGAAAATTCCCGCTTTGAAAAGATGGAGAACGTAATAAAACCATAAAACTAAATTGGGTGCTTGAATGAAAAAAAGGCCCGAGAATTTACGTCGCCGGATTTTTCATTCAGTCAAACGGATTTGATCAAGACAATTTTGTCCGGGGCTCGTAAAAGAAGAAAACGTAATTTTTGATAATTATCGGTCCCGTACGTTTATAGCACGCTTAAAAACGGCAATAAAGCACTTTAGTAATTTAGTAATTTTCACCATTAGGAAAAGCGAATTCACAAAGGAAATACGAAAAAGTGAACCCAGGTGTAGGTTTTTCTGCAAGGATTGAATGTCTTCACTGTCACATAGACCGACCACGATTTTAAATTACTTCGTGGCGTGTCGTCTACGACTCCGGGGAGAAGACCTGGCTTAATTAATTTTAATCACTCGTGTGTGTGTTTTTTTTTTTAATTATTGTGTGGTTTTGACGCCGTTGCTCAGATAAGAATTTGTATAATAAGACAGAGTAGGATTCGATTTTTTTGTCAGAGATCGAACCTACTTTAATCATTCAATTAGGTCCAATTAAAATAATCGAAAGTTTCACGCTTACTATAATCAGTTTAATCCAGTATACAATAATTATCGCACTTACCTTGAGCTTTTAAAATTGAATTTAGGTTACAATTACTGTTAGATTAATTATTTATAAAACCACGAAAACACTGGAGCAAAACAGTACTCTGTAATTATTAGGCTTTAATAATTTGAAAAACACGTCCGTTTCAAGGACTGTTGACTGCTTAATTCCGCGTTTAAATCCTTTAAAAAGTAATTAAAACCATTGTTTTAGATGTCACTCGTAACTTTTTGCTTTGTTTGTTTAACTCAATTTGCGTTTTTACAAACGCCTTAAAGGTATAAAATTATTCTTGGGCGTTTTATCCCCCCCCCCTCCCTTTCTATCAACAGATTATCTTCAGGTTGATGTACCTACATATTTCTATATCCCAAAACCATAAAAATTAAAATTAGTTTCCCGTTTTAATCAGAAGTAAATTGTACGTGAATAGTTAAAGGGATACCCGAAAACAATTCCAACTAAAAGTTGTAGGCAAACACAAGGGGCACGAAATAATTAATAACAATGGTAGAAAATCCATTTCAATTTTAATTGAATTTTGTTTACCATTCTCGCACTTTAGGTTGCTTTAGTGTGCAATTGGTTTTCGTTTATTAAATTTGTTTGTGTTTCATGTAAGTTTTACGAGCAGCCGAAACGGTTGATTTGATTTCTTAATTGTTTTATTTTTATTAGAGGTAAGAAATACTAGTTCACAAAACTTTTCGAGTCTGTTGTGAATTATTTTCTTGAATTTATACTATCGTAACACCAATTTTCTCCACACATTCTAAAAAAAACGATTTTTTTTTTCGAATTTTTCACGGAATTATTTAGCAAAGCTAAACGAATTTTGTTGAAAACGCAAATAAAAATAATTGAAAATGCATCATCATAAAATGTAATTTATCTCTAGTTTATTTTAGATTAAAATTTCGACAACAAATTGAACTTTCCGGTGCGTAAATTATGCAGATTGTGTTCATAATACCGAGGCTGGATCCCTCGGTGTCCCTGGGAATACAATTTCGAACTTCAATTGTTGCTGTCCTGGACTGTCTGCATTTTCGGCTTGTGTTACGCTGCAATATTACCAGAATTTCTATATAAATTTTCGTGTAATTTGCTCTTTTTACTGTTAAAATATCGGTGCGTTTACTTTCCTCCATATTTTTGTAGGGTAATTCGTTTAGGTTTCTGTATGTGAAATGTAAATTTCAGAACTGGGATTTTTTTTGGAAATTTGCCTAATTTTATAGTAGTTGAAAATGTAATATAATGTGGCGGGTTACCTTTTCAAATTGAAATTGTGCGAGTTGTGTTTAAGTTTCTGGAACCGAAAAGGCTTTGTTTGATTTTAGAAGGTTTTGCGGGTATTCCTTCATTTATTGTTTATTTTCGAAAAGATCACCTCGTTTTGTTAATGTACAGGATGTAATTGCAGGGTATCGTAATTTCATAATAACTACGAGTTTAGATTTTTTAAATTCATCTAAATAACCGTGACGAAATATATATTTTCTGAAAACTGGTAAAATAAAGAGAGCAAAAATCCCAAAGCGTACTGTGAGTTGCATTTAAAAAAATATTTTTCTCACTACCACCTTGGTAAATTGACATTTCATTGTCAAAAAGTCGACAATAATGGAAACTAAAACATTTAGTTGAACAAAAACAGACTGTATCTAAGGGCAAAAAAGACGATTTACCGCGCCAGGTCATTTTCCGCGCATGGTACCCCATAACGCTACACCATAACGGATATTAAAAAAAAAAATAGTTATAATGGAGAATACGTGCTTATTTATTAATATTAAAACTAATTTTACAATTGGAACAACGTTGAATGTTAAATGAAGGTGTATTTACAAAATGTTTGATTTCATTCTTTTCGTTACTGAAAACAGAAATTGCGTTTATGTGTTTGTTTGTACCATAGCAACAGCGCCGTTAAACTGTCATAAATATAAACGTCACAATTTTTGTTAAATTATTAATGAATTTTATTTTGTGGTAGTGAGAAAAACGTAATGCGCAACGCGTAGGTAAGTTTCTTTTTTATCCTCGGTGGCTTTATGGACCTCAGCTGCGCTTCGGTCCACAAATTACCACCTCGGATAAAAAAGTTCACTTACCATAACTTGGAGCGCAAATAACTATTTTTGTATACTCAATGGTAAACGGCCATTTTACTATGTAGAAAATAGTAAAGAAAAGTGGCATTTTTCTCGTTAGCAACCTTTTCCTCATTACAACGCTTGAGTCATTAGCAACCAACACTTTATTCCTAGCAACACAGTCGGTTTGTTTACTTGTTACTATACTATGTACGTGTTGTAGTTGCTATGTTTCCGTACAAACATAACCTTGATAAATTTAACAAATTTGTCTAGAAAATTCGAACTTTTAGTAGGTACTTACACAAAAAAATAGCGTATTCAACGCGCAAGAAAAGTGGTTTTCTAGCTCGTGAAATTGTAATTCACTCGCTAACGCTCGGGAATCAAACATTTTCCACTCGCTAGAAAACTGCCACTTTTCTTTACTTGTAGAATAATCTACTAAGTATTGTTATTTGTGTTTTATCAAATTCTTTTTTCTATAGCAGCTGTTAAAGTGCTACTTTATCTATTAATTTGAGTAGATAAAGAATCACTTTAACAGCAAGGGTAGATAAAGTATACTTTAACAGCAAGGGTAGATAAAGTAATTTTTCGTGTACTAGATAGAAATCAAGCATATGGTTCAATCAAAAATCGTAGTGGTACTTTTCTTGTTAGCTACACTTTTCTTCATAGCAACACTTTTTTTCATTTATTCAATTTATTTGTATAAATATTCGTAAATGTACAATTGTTCAAATTATTAAACGAGGTGCAAATTTCAAACGCGTATCTTAATAATGCATTATCACATGTGTACAATATTTTATCTACAGAGCCCGCGCAAAATCTTAAAAACGTTTAAAAATAATCTGACGTTTTACATAATTTTTTTGACAAGTCGAAAATTCATTAAAATTGTAGCTGTAAAAATGGACAAATCCATGACGACCACAGTGAAAAATAATACCTTGATAAATTTTGAATATTTATTTTTAAAATTAACGTGATTTTCGTGAAGTACACGAAAAAATAGTATGTCCAACTCGTAAGAAAAGTGGGTCTTCCATGCTCGTATAAATTTTTAATCCACTCGCAAGCTACGCTTGCTCGTGAATTAAAAATTTACACTCGCTGGAAAACTCTCACTTTTCTTAACTTGTAAAACAATCTACTATTGTCCACGACTAGTCAATAATCTGTCAATTATTCATGTGTTTGGTCAAACATAATGTTATCTATTATACACTGCCAGCAGTGAATAATCATTATTCACGGTGTCATGGTAACATCATTGTCTATAGTGTATAATGAAGGAAATAGGTTATGTTTCTAATCCTACCACTTCGTGTTCGTTTAACATAGTTCTTCTTCGTATTTGTGTTCGTGGACAAAGTATAGTATACGACTCGCTATAATGGCTACTATTACCTCGGATAGTTGCAAAACTCGCTCGCTCGTGTTGCAAACATTATCCTCGGTTTTAATAGCATTCATTATAGCGTCGTGTATAATGGCGATGTTATTAAGATATGGTGTCTCCACTCCTTCAATTGTTTGTGAACTGTATTCTTTGACAAGACGCGTACTAGTTCCAACAATTGCTGTAAGATGGCGCTAATGACAGTGAATGTTGACACCAAGAACTGTCAGAATATTTAATTTTGAATGTTATCACAACTCTTGGCGACACAAAGTATTTATGTTTTGCCCGTGCTTTTTAACTGATTTTCGAAAATGCCCAGAAAAACATTTGGGAGATCAATTTATGAAAATGCTTGTTTGTAGCATTGCAGCAAACCTTTTGCGAAGAAATATTTAGTTCAGAGAAAAAAATCGATTTGTTCTTAAAGCTGCAGCGTTTAATATTATATTTATGTGTTTTGAATATCTTCTGCAAAAAGTGCAAAATTTATAAAAATACGTTACTTTATAATAGGTTATGATTATGAAAATATCAAGTTTTATGCTGCCATCTAACGGCAAATATCTAAACTAGTACGCAAACTGTCAAACGATACAGTACCAAAGTTTTATATGGAAAATAGTGGGAGTAGGAACACCATATTAATAACATCACCTGTATAATATACTATTATTTATTGTTTGTAACCCTAGAAACGCCCATACTAATGACATTTTAAAACGTGACTCGATTTGTAATTTTTTAAACGTCAATGTCAAATAAAATTTATTTTATAATATTTTTCCTTTAAAATAAATGCTATAGAAAAAAATAGAGTATTATACTGGACGATAAAAGTTAATTATCTTCTCTAGCGTAATTAGCGTCTCGACTGGCGTCTCTACGCTAAAATACGCCCTCAAAGATAAGGGATACGTACAAAATAGCGCCTTCAAAAATAGCGCCTCAGTAACCGCGCTTCCTAAATAGCGCCTTCAAAAACAGCGCCCGGCAAAAACAGCGCTCGTCAAAAATGTCGTCAACAAAAATGTCGCCACCAAAAACGCCGCCTAGAAATAATAGCGCCGATCAAAAATGTCGTCGGCAAAAATGTCGCCTGCAAAACTAGCGCCATTCAATAATGTCGTCGTTTAAAAATGTCGACATCAAAAACGTCGCCCGAAAATAATAGCGCCGATCAAAAATGTCGCCTTCAAAAATACCCGTATATACCCGTGTATTACGACGTCGGCGTCGGTCGGTTAAAAATATCGACATAAAAAACTATTATTCAAAAATAATAGCGCCAATCAAAAAAACGTCGCTAGCATACTTTCGTCAAAATTATTAGATTTAGAATATTCCTTACAAACAATAAATAATCCTATTAAAAGTGTTCAGAATATTAACTTGTATTTAATACGTAGATAATTTAATAGTAAGACAAGAAAATGGTGTAGCGCTATTTTTGAAGAGTCAATCTTACCGCTGACATTTTCGATCGGCGCTATTATTTTCTGGCGACGTTTTTGATGTCGACATTTTTAACCGACGACATTATTGAATGGCGCTATTTTTGCAGGCGACATTTTTGCCGACGACATTTTTGATCGGCGCTATTATTTCTATGCGACGTTTTTGGTGGCGACATTTTTGATGGCGACATTTTTGACGAGCACTGTTTTTGCCGGGCGCTGTTTTTGAAGGCGCTATTTTGGAGACGCGGTTATTGGGGCGCTATTTTTGAAGGCGCTATTTTGACCCCCAACCAAAGATAAAATACAATTTTATCGTCTTGTATTTCTTGCTGTTATATTTCACATTTTTTGACATTTTTCTACTTTTCCTGTGGCTGTTTTTTTGCTCTTCTTTCTGTTTTCATTTATTCTGTAGCTTCAGTATTTTCGTTTTTCTTTGGTTTTCGACTTTTAATCTCATAACCCTCGTTTTCTTTTTCTCCTACTCCTCTCCCTTTCCTCTTTTTCGGCTATTCCTCCTCTTATTATTTTTATTTTTCTCCTTATACCTTTCGTTATCCATTTTCTATTAATTCTTGGTATTTTTTGATTTTAATGATCGTAACACCTGAACACAAATATAGAAAAGCAATGGAATGACATTAAGAATTGCCGTAAAACTTACAAACAGAAGAGAAAAAAGGAAAGACTGGATGCCGGAAGAAATTTTAGATATGATGGAGGAACGACGAAAATATAAAAATACGGGTAACATCAGATATAAAAAAATTCACAGAAACATCTTGCGAAGCATAAAAGAAGCGAAAGAATCATGGTTAAATGAGAAATGTACACAAATCGAGGGCCTGGGGACAAGCACAACAACTTTAACATACACAAAAAGATCAAAGAAATGGAGGGTTCTAATTATCAACAGAGAACTGGATCGATCACAGATGCCAAAAATTCCAATAGATGCAGATGACAAACTAAAAAGATGGAAGGAATATATGGAAATGTTGTTCGGAGACGTAGCAAAAAATAACCCTTATATGGATGATCCATATGGTCCAGAGACAGAGACAACTGATGAGGCTAAGATGGCTATAAGACGACTCAGGGAAGAACAAAACACCAGGACCAGATGAAGTATACAGAGAAATTCTCAAACTGTTGGAAGAACCACAGGTCAAAATCCTCACCAAACTATTTAATAAAATCTACGAAAATGGATATATACCTAGAGACTGGCTGATGTCAAAATTTATACCAATACCAAAGAAGCCTAATACCCGAAAATGTGAGGAACACAGACTGATGAGTCATGTTTTGAAGGCATTTCTGAACATAATTCGCTCTCAACAGTTTGGATTTAGGAATGGTGTGGAACAAGAGAGGTACTGTTCAGGCTATAAGTCCTCATTCTGAGAGCGCGGGACGTCGACTGCGATGTTTTCGCCCGCTTTATCGATTTTGAAAAGGCCTACTACACAGTGCCTCATGAAAAACTCATTGAAACCATTAGAATAATTTAAAAGTTGTATTTGGAACAACAAGCAACTGTCCGCTTAGGGATTATAAATAAAGGTGTCCGTCAGGGATGCGTGCTGCATCCTACACTGCTTAACGCCTACTCTGAAAATCTGTTTAGAAAAGCTTTAAGTATGGTAAATGATGGTATCATCATCAATGGCGAACCCATCAACAACTTGAAATACGCCGACAACACCGTCTTGTTGACAGACAGCGCTGAAGGCCTGCAAAGAATAATAAATAGCGTGGTGGGCACATGTAATTATGGTCTCAATTTAAACTGTAATAAAACAAAAATCGTGATTGTCAGTAAAAATCCTAATACAATAGGTAATTTCACAGTAAACAACACACCACTAGAAAGGCTTAGTTATTTGGGATGCAACATCAATAATACATGGGACCACTCTTACGAAATAAGAACTCGAATCGAAAACTCGAGAAACGCTTTTAATCGTCTGAAAAAAGTTCTCTGCAATCTCTCATTGTACATCGATATCCGGATCAGAGCTCTTAGATGTTACGTGTTCTCTGTTCTTCTTTATGGAGTGGAAAGTTGTAATCTTACTTAAAGCACTTGCAAACGTTTAGAAGCGTTTTAATGTGGTGCTACCGATGAATGTTGCGAGTCTCATATTTGCATCACACTACTAATGACACCATCCTCGAAAGACTCCACAAAGACAGAGAAATTTTAAATACCATCAAATACAGAAAGCTGACGTATTTTGGGTACATCATGTCATTATGTGTAATGCAAAATATCGCCTGCTACAACTTATAACTGCAGGGCAAAATCAATGGCAAAAGAGGTTAGCAAAAATGGACAGGCCTAACATCAACAGATCTGTTCAGAGGTGTGGTTAACAAGATAAGGTGGGCCAATGTGATTACCAACATCAATAGAAGATTAATAACACGCAGTCTGGTTTCTTTTTTATCAATAGTGCTTCTTGTTACTCTTCTTCTTTATTTCCTAATTTCTTTATTTTTTTAATCATTTTACTTCTGCTTTTCATTTCTTTGCTGTCCTCCTTCAAATCCTTCTATATTCTTAAATATTTTTTCGGTATTTTCTTTTGCTTTTAACTTTTCATCTCCTAAACCTCCCGCCTTCTTCTACTTCCTCCACCTTCGAAACTGTTCCTAATACACGAAACAAGAAAGCTGAATCGAAACATGCTTGAAGAGATTAACCTCTGTCACTTTTGAGGCGTTGTCTTTCCTCCAGATTTTCGTCGCTTTTTCCTTTCCTTCCTTTCCTTCCTTGCCTTCTTTTCTTTCAAGCAATCCTTACGAATGGCGAAATTAAACAGAGATAAAACTGAACATTGCTATAAGCGTTGATTGAGGGAATTGTCCTCAATCAACGCTATAAGGGAAAATGCTAAAAATAAGAAATTTCTTGCTTCCCTTTCCTTTATTTTAAGCAATAATTGCAAGGTGTTTTAGAAAACGAATTTTACCGAAACAGAATATTGGTAAAATTAATAAATTTTCTTCTTGGGCTGGTTCTTCGCTTTCTAGCTTATCATCTGCTTTTTGGCGATATTTTCGGAATAAATAGCCTTTTTTTCTAGCATTCTTCTGGCCCTTCTTCGCTTCTTTTGCTTTTCTCCTTTTAATTACTACTTCGCCTCTGAAAAAAATCTCAAGTACGAAGTATCGTTGCTGAAGCAAAAATAGGATACGTTTTTTAAAAATCTGCTTCGTCTTCTTCAATTATTTTTTTCTTGCCTGCCGTTTTTAATGCTGAAGCGTTAAAACAACAAGAAAATAATACAGGCTGCGTATTTCTTTCTTCATTGCTTTTTATTGATTTCCCTTTCATTCATATTTCAAACGAGTTGTTATCTTCATCCAGTATGCCAGCAGTATGACCTACATCAAAACCATAATTAGAAGAAATTAATTCCGATATTTCCTTCGTTTTCTTTCGGTATTTTTCCTAACTTTTACCTTTTTCTACTTACCACAAGTTTCTATGTAAATCCATTATTTTTGACATTAATAGAAATTTCCAAAAGAGAAAGTCATCTTTATTCGGCCTTTCTTTGCTTTATCTTCGTTCTTTTGTTGTTTTTTTTCCCTTAGACTCTTTGTCCCAGGAAACCACCTAAAGGTGTTAAAAATACGAAGGAAAATTGCTGAAACAACGATGAAAAATTACTTTGACGAATTTTTCTTCTTCTATCCTTTCATCTTCCCTTTCTTCTTGCATTTTTCTTATGCTGAAGCAGCCGAAGAAAAATTATCGTTGTCGATATTTACCAAAAATTCTTAAAACAGGAATTCCGATAGGGAAACGCCAACCGGGCAGACCACCTAAGCAATTAAGCATTGGATTGAAAGTTGAGCTTCACTCGGAACGCCCCCTTGAAAGAGATATGTCAATGAAACAAACAGGCAAAGCCTACATAAAGTGGAAAAAGAAGAATTTTTTGAATTTGTTACTGATCCTTTTTTTTGCTAGAATAACTAAACTTTTCTTATAGTGTACAAATAATAGTTCTTAAATGAAGAAGTTATTTTGATTTTTCAAAATTACAGATATAACTATGTAATTGGCTTTCTTTGGTAACTGTAAAAGAGTACATTTCAGGAATACAGCCTTTTCAAAAAATTAGCCTATAAGTTTTTTTCCTATCCACATCGTAGTTATCGAGATACCCTGAGATTACCTCGAATTTGGCTCACCCTGTATCTTTCAAGACAAAAAAATTAAGAATACGATGGTTTTTTGCATTGTAAACCTCTAATTTATTTCTAACTACGTAAGGAAAACAGGCTTCTTACGTAATTTTAAAATCATTCTGTTCCAGATGTGCGAGATTTTATTCATAAAACTGCCAAGAAAAAAAAGACAACGCCATTACAATTTTAAATTAGCTCAACTACAGTAAAAATTACGTAACTTTATTATACCAATTCATAATTCCCAAACTACTTTTTTTTGTTGTTTCTAAAGCATCAAACAAGAAAAACAAAGCTTCATACATTCACGTCTAAACGAAAAGATACGTATCTTAATAAACGAGAAGGTCGCGAAAAACCGCAAGAATTCCAAATGAAGCTTATCTTGTCTTACAAAGTAATAAAAGTTCCTTATAAGGTTTGCAAAGGAAACGGTCTGCTTATGCTTAGAATTAGTCATACAACCGGCGAGATAAGGAGGAGTTGAAAGTTTGATTCGTTGATTTTAAAGTTTCTTACCCAAAACACGAATGTGGGCCAACTTCTTTTAGGATGTGGGAAATATTTTGGTAGTTACGTTCATTTATAAAAAGAATCCCGTGGAGTTTTACGAATTATGTATAACAAAAAGAAAGCAGGAACAGGACATCCCTTTTACCATTTATGAGCATTAACGAAATTAGAATTCCATTCCTCTTGTATATGCAGAAAGAGAACGGACGTTTCTCATTAAAGTCGACTATGCTTCGTTATCTCTTAATATTTTTCTATTCACGCAGTGAATTTTTATGTACCCACCTGTGTGTAACGTAATATTTCTCTTTTATAGAAGTTCGGTAATAGAATTAGCGAGATTCGTTCCCTTTATTAATATTAATGGGAACTTTGTATTCGGTCCCACGTTCCTCTCTGTCCCTACCCCGAATTAAATTTATTCGTTTATTATTTAATAACGAAATAAAAATCTAGCCTGATTATTTGTCGTTGTTTTTCTGGCTATTCTCGTATCAAATAGTAATTCCTGGAAGAGAATGAAGTCTCTTTAAAGGAAGATCCAGGAACCATGTTCGATTAAGGGAAAATAACAGTTAGTTATAATGCAGGGTTTCTCATACGGCAAGGGGATGCGGATTTATAAGATGCAAAATACGGCAGCAGAGTCCCTGGGGATTAATATGAATGGATTACTACAAAGTCTGGCCCGTGTTTGCTGTCTGTCTCTTACGCCTGACCTGGCTTAGCCCCGCACGCTGCCCCAAAACGCAAATTCAGATAATTTCGTTGGACCGGATCCAACCTTCCGACATTTTGCGAAGGGTACAGGAGGGAATTAAAAGTATGCGGAATATTGAAGGGAATTCTCGCGTTCACGCCAGGAAATCCCAGAAAAATATCCCTCCTTTTACGCGAACGTTCCTTTATCGAGTCGCGCGTTTATTACAATTAACCCGATTTACTCAGGATCGTTTCGAGTTATGTTCCTAAATTGGCGTCTAATTTAAAGATTTAACCTTTTAAACGAGTGCTTCCCTTTTGTGTAAATTATGACATTAAAATGACAACTTCTGTCAACGTTAGGTGGGAGATACTGGTTATAATTAAATTTGAAGCCCTCGGGCGTATTTCAATTTCGACAGAGTTTTCCATGTTTTGCTCTTTCTCCCATTCCTCCCGCCTCATTTGCTCTCCGATGACAATATTTATCGGATTACATTGTGAAAATGTAAAGCTCCATTCACTCCATTACTTTTTATTACGCGTATTTGTTTTCAGGCATGCCGTTAACCTATAGTACCTATATTGTATAACTAGTGCTGAAAGTTGAATATTTCACATTAGTGTGAAAGTTGAGCCACGAGCCTCTGGTGAGTGGCTTAATCACACGAGTGTGAAATATCCTTTCAGCACGTGTTTTACACTATGCTTTTCCGACGACCATTTTACCAATTTTTCATTAAATAAAAAGGAACCAGCACCACACTTGCAACACTTTGACGTTTTAAATATTAATTTTTTTGACAAATGACGACTTTTGACGTCGTCCACCGACTGTTTTGTGTGGTTTAGCGTGTGCAAAGGGGCATTTCACACAGTTTCGTTGCTGTGCGAAATTTGTTATTTTCAATACTAGTAAACCGTGTGAAATGAGTCACTTTTCATAGTGGTCGTCGGAAAACGAATTTCTATTCAATTATCTTTATTACATTACTTTTTCTATGTTAACTTGAAATTTAATAATTACATTGCTCGAATATTGCTCGGCTTTCTGTTGGAATCATTGAGATCTAAAAAAAAAACAACAAATAATACAGTGCTAGCAGCTAGCACAGTGAGCGTAGAAAAATCCATTCACAGTCTGTAACAAGCTTTATAACAAAAGTTCTCGTATGGCTTACAACACAAAACCTAACTTTTAGTTGACATAAAGCTTGCCACAGCCTATTCAGACGTAACAAACTTAATTTAAAAATAGTTTATGATGGTTTTTCTCATTTCTGTATGAAACTCCAGTCATTTTAAGAGGCTGTTTTTGAAATATGTTTACGAACAGAGAAACATTAGTTTTTGTCAAAAATGAATTCGGTCTTTTTAGACAAAGTTCGACCATGATTCGATTTTTTAATAGCTGAACTAACCATTAGGCGGCAGTCCCACTGAGCCACCATCACCTATCACCACCAAGCGCCACCAACTGAAATTACATGCTGCAATCTCACTGCACCACCGCTAATCACCAAAAATTTAAATTTCCCGCTTGCCTGTTAGTGATTTTTTGACTGGAAATTGATATATTGGTAGTAACTTTGGTATTGAAGGTTATAATTATATTATCACGTGTCTTTGTGTTGGTTATGTTTGTTATTCGCGTGCCAAGTGTCAATGTGTATTTTCGATTAAGTTTATTTTAGGCCAGAATACCCACAAATGGAATAACCTGCCCAAGTTTAACTTATATTTAAATTTCCCGCCTTTCGCGGTCGTAAATCAGCTGACGCTACACGCCTTGGCGCACGCGCCGTGTCAACAACCACCGTCCACCAAAATTCAAACATGTTGAAAATTTCAAAGCGGTGGCCACCATTTGATGACGGTGGGTGGATGTCGGTGGTTCAGTTGGACTAACAGCATGTGATTGCATATGTTTAAATTTTAGTTGATGGCTGTGGGTGGTTGATGGTGGCTCAGGGGGACTGCCGCCTTAGTATGAGGAGACATAAAATTTGGTTGCCTTATTTTGCCGTTTTTATGACTGAATCATTTTTATATTCCTCTCAAAACGAGACATAATTTATCGTTTGTGGCACCATGATTTGTCCTAAAAGAAAGTCCGATTTACACAAGAACAAGCCCGATTTACTCGTGATACATTTCATGGCCAAATCTTGTTCAAAAAGAGCACGAATGGGCTATATAAACAAATGTACTTCTGGCTAATCTTATATCAAAAAACAGGTATGTAACTACAAAGTCGATTATTGTATCAAAAGTAGTAAATCTACTCATCTGGCCATTAACCAAATGGTGCAGTAAAATATTGGGCGGCTGCCTGATGGCATAAAAACAATAATACTAGCACAGTGAGCGTAGAAAAATCTATGCACAGTCTGTAGCAAGCTTTACAACAAAAGTTCTCTTATGGCTTACGTCACTCACCTGTCAACGTCACGTCAACGTCACGTAACACATAACCTAACTTTTGGCATAAATCTTGTCCCAGATTATAGTCAGTCGTAACAGAATTAATTTAAAAATAGTTTGTTGGTGGTTTTGCCACGTATAAATTTTGAAACTTGACTCATCTCTGTATGAAACAGGGGAGTTGTGATAAAACCTCCTCATTTATTTTACAGTCTGCGGTAGTCCGCTACTTTGGGGGTTGCTCACCACTGGTGAATTAATTTTAGGCTCATTACTCTACTCATTTCTCTTCACCGCTTCCATCATCTTGTAATGTTTGCGGGATTGTTTTTTTTTTTACGGCGGACGCGTGACATTTTTGCCCTTATAATTAATCGTTTTAACTTTTGGTGGTTGTTTTAGTACGTTTTAAAAAATAACCATCAAGCTTTTATTTTCATTTTTTCGTTCGGGTAGTTTTTTGCTGAATTAGCCCGACGATATTAAACAACTTTAATCAAATTTTTGGATTTTTTGAAACTATTGAATGCTGAAATATTGTATTCTTTTTACCTTGTGAAAATTGTACCCTCCGACCCTTTAATCAGCTAATTACAAACTTGATATTCGTGCAGTAACACCGCCGCTCCTAAAACACCGAATTTTGCTAGAACAAACGGAACTGAAACCCATAAAGTAGAACGAAATTGGCGAAAACAAATCCGTTAAGTGAAATTGTGTTAGCTTCGAAGTCGGACCATAGAAAAGAGGACAAAGAGAATTAAAAATATAGCTCGGGTTAAGTATTGAGAACATCTGGGCTCCTCTTTTCTAGTTTAGTTGTAAGCATTAAAGTTATTGTTACTGCTTCGGAGCGTCTTAAATTTTTGGGAACGAAACGGCATGGGAAGGAAACAAGTTTTAATGTTTTCCTCGAATATGTGGGATTCGTAATTGAATTTTCAAAAAGTGGTCGTAAAGAGGTATTCTTAGCGTCCGAAACGTTCTGGTGGTAATCTGAGTGAAGGGAAATTATAAAGGAACCGTATTAGACCATCAATTCCGAGTGTATTCATTATTGTCGTTCCGCTTTTAGTTAAAAGTGCCCCTGGGAGTACTCGCCCACCATTTTCAACATCTAAATGATTAACGGCCAACATCGGAGACGTAAACGATCCTTGGTCTTTTGGAATCTCCTAAAATCCCTTTGTTTACTGATATAATTACAGTAACCGGACCGTAATTAGATTTTTCGTGCCAGTTTACTCATACTTAATTATTCTTGGATCCTTGGAGCTCTTTAAAATCGTCAGAATCAAATTTCCTTTTCCAATCATGAAAAGAATTCGAAAAACGCATAAATAAAATATAATAAAAGGATACGTTCTCCCCTTATCGACTGGCCTTTTCCAGTTATTACTCCCACTAGATTGCCGAATCCTTTTTACGGACAAACAATTTATAATGTTCGGGCAAAATTCCGCAGACGCCAAATAGGTCGAAGCTCCGGCGTACAATAAATAACGCATTAAAACAGGCGCTGGTGGAAATCCGGTCCTGATCAGGGCGCCATGTGTCGTGTTATAATTTAGGGCGATGAGTCTCCAGGGCAACATGCTTCATGGTGGTAGTTGTCGAGAGCGCCACTTGACACCGGTCTCGGAGCACCCTATTAGCTTATAAAAAACACTCATCTTCGCCATCCTAACCGTCCTTATTAACTTAACATCGTAAAAATACTCTCATCTGGACCACTCTGACAACGTAATTGGGTTATTTTTTCATGTCGATTTACGAGTGGTGAAAAGCCTGATGTTTTTGGAAAAATTCTGATAAAATTTCAAAGTTACTAAGTACCTAGTTTTTGTTTTTCGAGCTGCTTTGACTTTGGACTTTATTTTGTATGACGCCTACATATGTGTAGATCAGCAAATAAATCGAAATTTTTCCGTAATAACAGTGGGCGTTCTTTATCCCTACAGGGTTTACATATACATCGATGACCAATTTTTCAAAACAAGAACAAATTGATCGCCCCATTCCAGTTGAAATAAACCCCTCAAAAAAACTGTTAAGCTTTTGAAAAGACAAACAAGCGATATATGAAAGGAAAATGCGGGTACGTCAGGAAAAACAGCGTCCATCAAGATCAACTCTACTTCGATTTAAATCAGTTTTTGATGTCAGTCATTATGCTATTGCATTATGAAAACCGTTAAGCAATCAAACGAAGCAGAAGCACCAAATCACATCCCCAGCCGATCAACTGCAACGTCAAACCAGTCGAATACACGTACATATCTATAATTCCAGTCGCTTTAGGAGACAGGGGTAGATTGATATCGTTGATAGGTGCCGTAAAATGAACATACCGAATAATAAAGTTCGGGATTTTACCTGGATAAATACGTTTACGAATAGAGGGAGTCAAAAAACGGTAGGTTTTTAGGTTTGTTTTTGTAAAAATTGAATTCCCGTATAAACTGTTCACGATCTTTTTGGGCAAGATTTGACCATGATTTGATGTCCTAATAGTCGAACCAACCCTTTTTATTAGTTGACATTAAATTTGGTTGCCTTATTTCGCCCTTTATGTGAATGAATCGTTTATCGATCTAATTTAAAATCATCCTTAGTGAGCTATGGAATTACAAGTCATGTCTTAACTAATAATAACTAATAAAAATTAAGGTATCTAGATTTTTTCTGATATCAATTGTTTTGTATCAAGAGATGTAATTTAAAGTCATCCTCAGATGACCATGAAATTAAAAGTAATACCTTAGCTAGATTCAAGAAATATTACGTCCGTTATTTTAACGGACTTTAACACTACCTTAAGCCCATCGCTTTGTGATCTCCAATCCATGTCTTCCTATCCATGGTTATGTTTTTCCTCAAGTCTTCTTCCAGTGCCTGTAACCGCCTCTTCCTTGGCCTACCCCTTTTTCGCGTTCCTGCCCGCACTCTTTTTCATTACCTTTTTTGTCATCCTGTCGTCCTCTTGTCTTTCCATGTGTCCCAACCATCTCAACCATTGGGCCTTTATATATTGTGTGATATTCGGGTATCCATCTCCTCGCTCGTTAGTTCTTTTTTCCCATCCCTTTTCACTGCGTTTTCCTCTGTAAATTCTCATAAGAATCTTCCTTTTCCATATTTCAAGTCTTTGTTGCACAGCCTTATTTACCACCTTCGTCACTGTATGTCGTACTACCTTCCTCTCACTTTTGCTTTTTATGGATCGGTGTTATTAATCCTGTTGTTTCTGAGATCCACACTTCTTGTAATATGTTGACGATACTGCTTTACTGCTGTAACTTGTCACCTCCGTACTTGATCAGTTATTGTTCTTTAATCTGTTTATAATTGCTGCTATTTGTGCCTTTGTCGGTCCGCTTATCTCTTGTTCTCCTTTCTCCTCTTGGCTTACATTTTCTCTTTTATTGTCCCCGTCTTTTGTTCTTTCCGTTATTTCATTTAGGGCTTGTTTAAATCTTTCAGTCACTTACTCCTCTCCTGCGACCAATTTACCTTCCTTGTTTTTGCATTATATTGGTTTTTATTGGTGCCCTTATTTGTTTCTATTGACCTCTTCGTAAAAGTTCATAATTTTCTTATTTTGGTACCTTGTTTCGATATCTTTCGTCTTTCTGTTTCCATTCTCTGGTTGTTGCTCTGCATTCTTGTTTTATCGCTGTTCTTTGTTCCTTCTAACTTCTTCCTCCTCTGTTTCTGGACATTAAGCCTTAATTCCTGCCTCTTCGTTATTTCTGCTTTTAGAATTTTTTTTTCCTTTTATTGACTCCCTGGCGACCCTGGCTGCTTCATTTATGCACTTGCTGACTGATTCCATTTATTTTCTACTGCAACGTCTGTTAGCGTTTCTGTATTGCATTTGTGTTGTGGTATTTCTTCTTTGTTTCTATATCCTGGAGCTCTTGCATGCCCACGCAGCCTCACGCTTACTTTATCTATTATGGTTACATTTAGTTCAATTTTGATTCTCAATACGCAGTGGCCCGAATCCGCATCTTCACTCCTCTGGGACCATACCCTAATCCCTAATGTAATGTCTTTCGCGTGTTACTCCTGTTTAAGGATAATTTGCCATTTTCCCTTCTATATTTTCTTCCTCAGAAAATGGGCATACCTATCTGCTTTTCTACTGCAAAAACTTCTTAGTCGTAGTCCATTATGATTGC
This sequence comes from Melanotus villosus, assembly GCA_963082815.1. Classification (NCBI taxonomy): domain Eukaryota; kingdom Metazoa; phylum Arthropoda; class Insecta; order Coleoptera; family Elateridae; genus Melanotus; species Melanotus villosus. The sequence goes on along the minus strand of OY720424.1, from coordinate 13,216,436 downwards.
TATCTTTGTGCTTTTTTCTGTTATTTCTTGACATTCCCCTTCTCTGCTTATCTTAGCATTATAATCTTCATTTAACTACTTTTAGGTCATGTTTCTATAAAGATTAGGATTCTGTATCCAGTTCTTCGTAGTATGTGACCATTTCTTTCTCTCCCTTCTCTACCGTAGGTGCGTGGATATTTTACTATACATACATTTCTGTGTGTTCCCTTTATTTGTATCACATCATCATTATCATCATCAGCATAGATCCTTCCACTCCCAAGGAAGCATAGGGCGTCTTTTGACAATTCGTCGACAATAAATTTTATGACATCGGAATTGTCAATTCCGAACCGTTTTTTTTGTCTTCCTATTTCACTTTACACCCATGCACATCGTGTCACAAACACTTTTACACTTTTTCTTATCTATAGCCTTGTTCCATGTTATTCCTTTTGTTGTTAAGTTCTTTATGTGTATTTCTCTTCCAGGTGTTCTTCGGTCTTCCTTTAATATTACATTCTAATTCTTGTTTTGTAATATCACCATTTGGCTTCCTCAACGTGTGACCAATTCATCCCCATTTTCTTCCGTTTATGTGTTACTTGAAATGGCTCCTGCCCTCCTATTTCCCGTAGTTCAACATTAGATATTTTTTCTAGCCGTTTACGCTTCTTCGACTTGGTTCCTAAATAACAGATGTTTTCCACTACTTCTTCTATCTGTCTTCCTTCGAAGTAATTTGCTTGATTTGCTTGAACAATGCCACCCTTTTCTTCTCTTCCTATTTTCATAGTTTATGTCGTACTCTTTTCCTACTATTTCTTGCATTAAGCTTGCCACAGACTATTTAATCGTAATAAAATTAACTTAAAAATCGTTTGATAGCGGTTTTCCCACGTATATATTTTGAAATTCGATTCATATCCGTCTGAAAGAAGAGATATGTTATAAAACTCAGTCGTTTTAGAAGCCAGGGATAGATTAATATCGTTGATAGGATTTCACCTGGAGGAATTTTATGTTCTTCTTGAAATACGTTTACGAAAAGAGGGAGTTAAAAACGCAGGTTTCTAGGTTTGCTTTTGTGAAAATTGAGTTCAGGTATCATTTTGGACAAGATTCAAGCATGATTCGATTTTCTAATTGTCGAACCAACCATTGGCATGGGTAAATATCAAATTTCGTTGCCTTATTTTACTCTTTGTAACTGAATCGTTTATACCTTATATTTCAGTCAAAACGAGACATAATTTTAATATTTAACGAACTACTTAAGGCTGGCATTTACACCATGAAATATACCTCATTTTAAGCACATTTTGTTCCAGTTTTTTTAGACTCATTTTTTAAGCAGGAACGGCAGAGCATTTTTTTTTTGTAATTATCCATGTCTTTTCTATCTATTGATAGAAAGATTTTTTTTAATTTCAGTATTAAAAAATCTAAAGCTCTATTTTACTTCAAAATTTTCAAATAGTTTTGACAAAAATATTAATATCGAAAAAATCTCTCTATCAGTAGATAGACACAACCACTCTCTTTCAAACGCCACAAGAATTTTTTTTTCAAAATGCAAATTATTCCAGAAAAACTGGAAATAAAGTTCTAGAAAAATCGGTGTAAATGACCCATTTACGCTACACTTGACTAGGCAACACAAACAGCACAGTCACAACGGCTTTAAATCCGAACTTTCCGCAAACTTGACAAGAAGATTACAATTTAAATACACAGAAAATCGTAATTTTGTTTGTGCCATATCTTTTACAGCCATACCACAAATAACTATGTAAATATGCAAATTTTCAAATATGAATCTTACGCAATTCTTGACCTCTAACCTCTAACCTCAACTCGTTTTTGACGTTCTGCTAATCGCGCCTTCTTATGACTTTTTGATTTTTTAAGTAGTTATGCAACTTTAGATAGCTACGTCAAATAGAAATTGACTGTACATGTAAATGCCAGCCTTAAGGGTAGTTTCGTCGCCGTTTGTAGCATCTTATTTTGTTCCAAAGAAGTCCGATTTACACAAAAATAATCCCAGTTTATTCGTGACAAATCTTCATGGCCACATCGTGTTTCTAACAGCACGAATAGGTTGTATAATGAAGTGTAGCTGGGACTAATCTTGTATCAAAAAAATAGGTACGCAACTACAAAGTCGATTATTGTATCATCAAAAGCAGTAAATCTAATTATCTGCCCATTAACCAGACGGTACAGTCAAATATATTAAACGTCCAAGGCATCCTGTACAAATTTAATTTATTAATACTTATTCTATTTGGCAATCTAGTCTGAGGGCGTAGCACCTGCTTGGAATGTCGTTCACGTCTTAACCTCTTTCAGCGAGCATATGTTGTTATTGCTTATATATTTTGGCAGCACAGTTAGGGAAAATTTGTATCCTGGGAAATTTAGTCAGTACCTTGGAAACTCTGCAACTGCATTTACATACCCATTTTAATACGCTTCGCTTCTTTAATAACATCATTTTACCTAAGTTGTACTTGGAGAATGCTTATTTTGTATGCGAATTCGTAATTGGGTGGAGGTTGCCTAAACGGCTCACTAATGGAGGGATTTTTAAATATTTTTGTAGTAGTTTACTCGGCCTAATTCAATTTTAATTATTTTATTTTTTGGTATATTTTTAATTTGAAAACCTTCGAAGGTTTCTTCCACTTTTCTATATATGTAATAAGACTGGTTTAGCAACTGGATTGGGTTTTGTTGATATTGTTAATAACAATTTAATTGTTAAAACATAAAAAAAATTTAATGAATGCGATATATTTATTTAACTGTCAAAGTCGAGGTCAGAATCGGATCACCGTTAATAATCAGTTTTAGATTTGCTTTTGTTTATGATGCTAATGAATATGTGGGTTCTGATTGTTCCGAATAGAATTTCAAGGCCTGATACAGATAAAACAAAATGTCAAATTGGATTCTCTTGTCTGAAACTATAGTATTCAAACCTTCAGATCGAGCTGATGGGCATTTAATTTTGATGTGGGTGCAGGCATGGATTTTTTTAATTGATGTGAAGGGGTGATTTATCCCACAGAAGGATAAGCTGCGTGTAGTTTACACAATTAAAATATTAACCAGCGATCAAAAAAATTTCAGCATCAGGTTTTTGTGAATGCTCCTGCATTGTTGAATGCAAGAATGCAACTGTTACAATGATATTTTCAAGACCTTCGCTTGTTTTTGTACTTTTTACTTTGATTTAAAACAGCTAAAGGGCTGTATTAATCAGTAAACTTTAATGTGAAATCAACGGCTGTGAAAACTCAATAACATAACCTCAAGTTGTCATCACGAGAAATAGGAGTGTTCACTTAATATCCGTAGAAGTAAATTTTGTTGATCGCTCTGTAACAGTACAAAAGTGTTAAAGAGAGTTTGGGTTATTTTAATATTAATCGAACGAAAGCGCTTTCCAAAGATATTTATTTAAAAAAAAGGTAAACTTTACACCTCCCAGCGTTACAATCACTTTTGCAAGAAATACAGTGTTTACGACACGGTCTATTTGCGGTCGGTTCGGTTAAGAAATCTTATAATAATATTTCATCTTTTATTGCCTGCCTACAGGCGGATAGCCGGAAACATTCGATTGTACGTAACATGGAAGTATCGATATAAAAGTGCAATAGTCGTAGGTTTTTTTGCGGCTGTCAGTTTATCGTTTTTGATTTTAGTGGAAAACATTTATGCCAGAAAATATTGGTCCCGATGACTGCAGGGAAATTTGTCCTTTTTTTCGTTTGACGAATTTTAAATCCGAATCGGTTTGTTTTCTATTCCATTCGTTAAAACGTTTTTTCTGGCGGACCTAAATTGACTTTTGCCATTTGATTGCTCTTGTGGAAAATAGAAACCGAGCGTGAGTAAAAACGAATAAGAATCGCACGAAGTTAAGTTTAATTAAGTCTCGGATTATAAGAAAAAGTAATTAACGCGATCATCTTCTTTTAAACGCAAATAGGAATTTTCGAAATATTAATAATTATTTCGAGTTTAGGTGAGGGAAAATTTGAATAAGTAAGATTTAAATGAGTTGTTTTTCTCCAGAGTTTTTGCCTTCACCCTTCCTAAAGTAAATCTAAAAGAATCATTTCAAATTGTCTTGTTTAATAAAATTCGTCTTCCAATCCGGGTTTATTTAGTTGCCAATTTAAAAACCGCAACTTCATCTTGATAATAATTGCAGTTCGCCAGCATAATTGCATTTAATACTTGTCTCCAAGACGAACAAGTTGTTCCAGAAGCAGCGAACCTAATAAGAAAAGGACGTAGACCTGAAATGACATAAGGATTGCAACGTGGAATGTCGACTTTGCTCGGTTTTTGTTATTTTATTGCATGCTTATACTTGGGAATTTATATTCCCATTTCCGTAAAGTGCGCTGTTATTGTTGGAATGTATGTTGAAGAACCTAACATGTTTGATATCAGAATTTCCAAAGAACAACGGCCCTGATATTCGCGGTTTCATAAACTTTTATTATTATTTTTTCATGCTTAAAACTGAGACTCCTCTTTTAAAACGGACATAATATTAAAATATTATTTTCCCTTATTTATTTATTTTGATTAACGAAATTGTTTCTTTTATGCAGAAACAAATCGTTAAGTTAAACATTGCGATTAAAAATCCTCAGCATAACAAGAAAGTTATTACTATAAATAAATTTACATCAAAAAAGGGCTTTTAAGAGGTACGAGCCACCGGAGAGCTTTAATAATTTCGGACCTAACCCCGTTAGTGGTTTGGAACGTCCTTGAAAGTGGCAAGCAGCACAAAAATATGCAAAAAAGTTAGAGTAAAACTGGCACTCCTTTCCTTATAAGTGAACCCATTCAGTTCACCAGAAGAACGTTTAGACCTCGATACAAAAGGACGCCCGAGGAAATTACGTGCGGGTGCTACTCATCCTTGTCGTTTTTCACGAAGGGGATTCGTCGAAAAGGGGAAAAAACGTAGATTGGCACGTGTTGTCGACGGAAAAATTTGTTCTTTTAGAGCGATCTAGTGGGCTTCGCGAATAAAATCTTTTGTGAAAGTCGTTTGCCCCGAGAGAACAGAAAGTGGTACAGCTAGGTTCTCTACTGATGATGTTGGCCGCGTAACCCTTGAACTCGTTTGCGACTAAACAAATACGGAAACTCCTATTCATTAAATTTTATGGAACACTGCGGTGATTGTTTTGAAGATATACGAGCTTCACGTGAATTTTCAACGAGAAGTCTTTTAAAGGCTGCCGGGAAATTCGAGACTGCGATGGAAATCGGATTAATTTCTTGCTTTTTGCTTAAAATCGTAACATTACCCCCCCCCCTTTTTGTTCGTTTAACACAAATCTGATGATTATTTTTCTCGACATTCTTTGTTCTTTAACTTCTTTAAACAGAAGTTGCAACAAAAACTTATTGTTCAATTTCGATTATATTAATATTCAACCTTAACCTGTCAGGTTTCATAAGCAAAAAACGAACAAATCAATTGAGCCCACACGTAAAGGTCGTACGTAATATTAAAATCGTTGATGCACCTTTATGGAACAATACTTTTTAGACCAATAAGCACGTTATGTAAGAACCAACCAAGTGGACATCCGACGTCCTTTCATTTTATGCGATAATGGTTGGTAAGTTGCAAGGTAATTAGTGACGTGCACCTTGTGTAACTTACGCTTTCTATCCATCGTGTGTGTTACGCGTTGCGTTAACAATAGATTTATGTGAATATGGAAAACTCGTACGTGTCGTGCGGGTGCAGATTTTTACAAAACGTTTTGTACAAGTAAACCGACCAACCGTGACTTAGAAAGTTTTTTTTTATTAAATGAAAATTACGGGTACGTTTTGATAACGTTACGTGTGCAATAAAAATAACGTTCGTCCTAAGCGTTCCTGTTTTAGCAAGAGTAATTTTTTGCAGAGAAATTATAAGGAAACTTTCTCCAACTGTTTCAACTCGATAACTTCACCGGGAACTCGCTCACCTGTTTTAAGAATTTTTTTTTTTCGTCGTCCCAAAAGCTCGTTTATGTTTATGACTAAAATTTTCCTTCTAGTTTTCCTTAATCGCCGGTTATCCAATTAGTTATGGTTAGTTACCGAGGAAAAATTAAAAGGCTCCCATAAAATAATTAACTTAACACTTGCGCATCAAGAAGTTGGATAATGTTTTATCTTTGGCGAAGTTTTAGCGCGTTAATTCCCAAGTTTTGTACGAGTTTGGTTTTTCTGTTTTGTTGCGGGAGTTTTCCGGTGCAGATCTTGAATAACGTCTATCATGCTGTGCTTACATGTTTTTTCGTTTTGCTAGCAGGAAATATTTTCCGCAGAGATTATTGTTATTAAGTAAGTTAATAAGGTTCAGAGGCGAAAAATTATTCTTGATTTAGGATTAATATTTTCAGCTTCTTTGAAATCAACCGACTGCTTAATTTTGGGGTACATTATTTTTGTTCCTTCAATTCGGTTGTTTCATTCTGCAAAAGTTCGGGGGTAATGCAGCATTTTCGATGAGTAGTACTTTCGTATTTTCCAATTGTCTCCCTTATTATTTAACCAAAATGGAAAATTCAAAAAACAATTTATTGTTAATGGTTGAATAGAGGTACCTACAGATTTTGAATAATGTGTGTAATTAATAAATAAATAATTAGCCTTATGGGCCTTGTAGTCCCATGGCTTGTTGTGCGATCTTTGTCCATTTTCTTTTCTATTTCTGTACCTGATCTGCAATTGTTGTAAATCTTGCTCTACTACTTTTTCCACTGTGTTTTGGGGTTTTCTTTTCTTTGTTTTCCTTCTATTTCTGTGTCCCAAATTTTAGCTGGAATTCGTTATTTACTCATTCGTATAACATGCCCTAACCCCTTAATTCATTGCGCTTTGATGGAACTTATATCCGCGTCTTCATATAGTGTGTGTAATTAGTTAAATAAAAAATTGTAACGTAAGTAAATCTTACGAATTTTAAGCAATAATGTGTTCGTATTGTAACGTTTATAAAACGTTTATTTAAAACTTCAGTTCGTGGTGTGAATTATTTATTAACAAATTCAAACAATGCAACAATTAACACGAAACAACAATTAAACACTAAAACGCAAAACTAACATTCTAATCCGAAACACTAACTAATTTATTTATACAGTTTATTTTTTATTTTCTTTATATTTACGTACTTATATTACTCACGTACATTTATTTTTACCGAGCGTTCGCTACGCGTCACATATTCCACTGGTAGGCTGTCGTTGGTAGACTGGTCGCTTGTCCAGGGAACGCGCCTTTGTACCAATGCGGCCTTCCAATCCAGTAAGTTCGACATTCCTCCAGAACGATGACGAATCTCTATCACTCGCGGTAACTCTTCTATTAGAGACTTCTATCGCGGATGACGCATCTCACACGTGCTCTCCCCGACTGCTGACGCGTCTCGTTACAATATTTTCCAGATTACTCTAAAACTATTGTAGGAAAACAAAATCCTCAAAAAAGGAACTGTTGATTGAAGGCACCTACAAAGCCTTTTGTTCAAAATTTGTTGTTATTAATTAAATTAAAATAACCAAAGTTCACCAACTTCACTCTTATTTTAAATATACGAGGATTGTTCAATAGAAACACGTTTGGACTGCGCCACGACAACGGAATTCAGTTGTTTATATTGATTTTTTAAGTACTAGTGACGCGTCTGTTAAAAGTATTTGCTGTTTACTTCTTTCTAAGCGTTGTCATTAAGTTGGAAAATGGCATTTATGGTAGAAAATCCGCCCAAGGATAATTTGCGTGCTTTTATTCAATTTTTGGCCGCTGAAGAGCGTCAGCCAATGGAAATTTATACAAGAATGAAAGCTGTATCTGGTGAATATAGTTATTCTCATACGGCAGTGGTTGAATGGTGCAATAAATTTCGACAAGGAAGAGAATCGACTAAAGATTTGGCCCATCCAGGACATGCTTCTGTTGCAGCATCAGATGAAAATGTGAGACAGTTGGAAATTGCTGGCGCATTGACGTTAGAGAATCTGAAATGTTGAGCATCAGTGTGGGAACAAAGTTGCTACTCAATGGACTCCACGACTGCTTACCGATGAGCAGAAGAATTTACGTTCGGCCTTATCACTACAGCATACAGCATTTAATACGCTCGACAACAAGGTAATGCCCTTTTATATGAAATTGTTGCCGGTGATGGGTCTTGGTGTTATCACTACGAGCCAGAATCCAAACGCCAGAGTATGCGGTGGAAGCATGCAGAAACTCCGAAGGCGAAAAAATATCGATTTCAATCATCAGCAGGAAAACTAATGGTGATCGTATTTTTTGTTTACCAATGTGTACTGCTCTTAGATTTTAAAGAACCTGGTATCAACATCAATGCTGAATGATATACAGACACCTTAAACTGTTTATGTACCAGCATCAAGAATAAACGACCCGGGAACCTCAGAAACGGTGCCATCCTTCTGCACGATAATGCTCGCCTCCATGTAGCCCGAACGGTTCAAGATCTGCTTGCTCGTATGCGTTGGTCTTACAACATCCACCTTATAGTCCCGACTTGTCTCCGTGCGATTTCCATCTGTTTGGCCCATTAAAACAATCGCTAAAAGGGCGGCGGTTCAATTCAGACGCTGAGGTATTTTACTGTTAGAGAATGGTTCCGCAAACAGTCGCAGGAATTTTACCAGCACTATCTATAGATTAGTTGATTAGTGTCCTACCAGTGAGACTCATGCCTTAATCTGTGTTTCTATTGAACATTCCTCGTACATATATTTAGCGAAAAATTTCTTGGCTGTATATTTATACAAGTTTCATGTACCATGTGTCATACTAAGTTTAAGAATGGTAGAATAGTTTTTTCAAAAAATTGTAAACATGACACCCCCCCCCCCCCCCCCAATGAAATGCATTATAAGTTTCAGGTACAATCTAAGGATTTTAGCGACCTGCTTGGTCGTGTTTGACAGGTCATTTAAATTATGATTGTGATAAGAACTACATTGTAAAAACCTATTTTAATTTCGCTATTTCTCCGAATTGAAACCACGATAAGAAAATCGTGTTATTATCGAATTGCAAATTGTATGTCTTTTAAATCGGACAGTTTTTAATCCACACTTAAGATGATGTTTTAACATCATTTAATTTTCGAAACTGTGTTAGGGTCTACGCGAAAAAAAATGCAAGGGTTGTATTTATTAAATTTTAATTTTATTTTCTGAAAAATTAAGTGCTTTAACTTAAATAAAATTCAAAAAAGTGAGGTGCGTGTATGATTTAAAAATTATTGCTAAACTATCTAGAGGATTCTTTTATGAACTAATTTAACTAATAACCTGGTCAAAATAACATAACTGGAGATTATTTATTATTTATTCAATAATATACCAATGGCCAACAAGGGTTGGGGGTCAAAATAGCGCCTTCAAAAATAGCGCCCCAATAACCGCGTCTCCAAAATAGCGCCTTCAAAAACAGCGCCCGGCAAAAACAGTGCTCGTCAAAAATGTCGCCATCAAAAATGTCGCCACCAAAAACGTCGCATAGAAATAATAGCGCCGATCAAAAATGTCGTCGGCAAAAATGTCGCCTGCAAAAATAGCGCCATTCAATAATGTCGTCGGTTAAAAATGTCGACATCAAAAACGTCGCCAGAAAATAATAGCGCCGATCGAAAATGTCAGCGGTAAGATTGACTCTTCAAAAATAGCGCTACACCATTTTCTTGTCTTACTATTAAATTATCTACGTATTAAATACAAGTTAATATTCTGAACACTTTTAATAGGATTATTTATTGTTTGTAAGGAATATTCTAAATCTAATAATTTTGACGAAAGTATGCTAGCGACGTTTTTTTGATTGGCGCTATTATTTTTGAATAATAGTTTTTTATGTCGATATTTTTAACCGACCGACGCCGACGTCGTAATACACGGGTATATACGGGTATTTTTGAAGGCGACATTTTTGATCGGCGCTATTATTTTCGGGCGACGTTTTTGATGTCGACATTTTTAAACGACGACATTATTGAATGGCGCTAGTTTTGCAGGCGACATTTTTGCCGACGACATTTTTGATCGGCGCTATTATTTCTAGGCGGCGTTTTTGGTGGCGACATTTTTGTTGACGACATTTTTGACGAGCGCTGTTTTTGCCGGGCGCTGTTTTTGAAGGCGCTATTTAGGAAGCGCGGTTACTGAGGCGCTATTTTTGAAGGCGCTATTTTGTACGTATCCCGCCAACAAGTACAGCGAAATTGAAAATAAAAAAGAAAAGACCATACTTAACGGATTATAAAAGGATAACTTTTATGGTATCCTCTATATTCATATAACTAGACTGTTAGTGTCTCTTCTAGAATTTAATCACTGATATTTTAAAAGAAATTAACTCAACTTTTTAATGTAATTTATGATTTCAAACAGTCTCATCTGTATGTTCATAAAAAAAAAACAAATATTTAGTTTTCTTCCGAATCTAACTAGACGTTGATCAAATTTGAAAGAGTGTTTAATTCTTCAACCAGCTCGATCGTACTACCAATAACTTTTTCGGATGCTTCACCAAACTGATATTTAATGAATACGTTCATTAATTCTGCAAATAATTTAAGTATACCTTTATATTTATCGTGAAAACTATTTTACACGGAAAAACTTCTCCGACGATGAATTTGTTTGTAAAAACCTGAGTTTAATCCATGTAAAAACTTGCATAAAAAAATTTAATAATGAATTTTCCCTTTTCCTATCTAAAACACGAAAAGAATTCAAACCTTAATATGTCCTTACTTCTCGATTCTAACCCAAAAGTATTTTATAATATTTATTATCGTCATCATAATAAGTAAATATTCTTTTTCTTCAAGCGTATCATAATTGTAACATTTTGCTACTGAATACACAAGGTAAAAATACTCCATTATGTTACTAATACAATAATGGGAATCATTTTGTTACTAGTAACATCAAGGCCCGCTGAATTAATATTGCATATAAAGCCTTACCGCTTCATTTAGCCAAGACGCAATTAGCAAGGACGCGGGCGCCATTTGACGTGAACTATACATTTGTGACAAAATCTGAATTTATAGGCACCATAACAATATTTCTTAATTCAATAGCTAATGGTTGTTTTAAATTTCGCAGAAAATGTTTCTTTTCTACCTCTTTTCCATTCGTTATAACAATCCAGACGTTGAATATTACTTTTTTGTGTATTTTTCCAGGCTCCAGTGTATACGTCTTTTTGTATGTACCGTATGTCCGTTTTCAAAACACACCATAAGGAAATGCTTGCAAAATTTAATATTTCTGTTTTTATAGTATGAGCAAAAAGAAACTTCATAAGGGTTGGCCATGGAATTTTGTGTTACAATACAATTGAAATTAAACAAAACAATCACACTTGTTTGACAGTGACAGTTGCTTTTTTACACGTGACTTCATAATTCCATGGCCAACTCTTATGAATTTTCTTTTTGCCCATACTATAGTTTAATTGTGAATTTTTATAATATAGCTAATTTTTAATATGTAAACAAACGGCTGCAATGACTTTAATTTGAATTGGTAGGCTCGTCAAATAAGGTGAATGCTTTTGTTTGGCGCACGCTTTATACTCTTGTATTTCGCAATAAATTTTGGATAAAAATTAGCAGTATTATTTAATTATATTTAGAAAAAATATTCGAATTTGTTCCATCTACGTTTTCCCTTCAAAACCCATAGCAGAGATAGAAACTGAAATTGACAAGAGCTGCAACTGATAAACAAAAATAAAATAAATTATCGAAAGAACTAAAAAATACTACAAGAATACCTTGAAGCACTAACCCCGACTGAAACCACGGATTACTCCCTTTGGAAGGCTACCCGTAAAATAAAACATCCACAGCAGCAAATACCACCGATCGGAAATCAAGACAATACTTGGGCGAGGACTAATAAGCAAAAGGCTAAACATTTTGCAGAACAACTTAAGACAGTAGCAACAGCAGAAAAAGAAATTAGCAAACTACTAGAAATTCCACACCAGATGGAGATGCCTCTAAAAAAAAAACAAATCAACTGGAGGTAGAAAACAATATGGCAGTAACAAAAGAAAAGGCACCGGCATACGACCTCCTTACTGGAAAAGTTCTTAGGGAATTGTCTCAAAAAGGATACAAAGTATTAACATACTTAGTAGGTACATATACAATGAAATACTACGACTAGAATATTTCCCCTTACAATGGAAAGTGGTAGAAATTGTCATGATACTGAAATCCTGTAAAAACTCAAATGACGTTACATCATATCGGCCCATTAGCTTTTTACCAATCTTCTCTAAAGTACTAGAGAAAATAATCTTGACACGAATAACACCAATAATTAATAAACATCAGCTCATACCTGATCATCAGTTCTGATTCTGAAAACGGCTGCTAAACCAAATTAACCAGGACTTTGAAAATATGATTATTACTACAAACTGAAATGCGCGTTTCCACATCCGTATACACTTTTAAAATCCTATCTCACCAACAGAACCTTCCGAGTTAAAATCAAGAAGCTTACACTAAACTGTTTCCAATCCTATCAGGAGTACCACAGGCAAGTATCCTTGGGCCTATATTATATTCAATATATATGTTACGGTCATTGACGACAATCCGGTCACTCACTTTATTGGCCGGTCAGTATCGATAATACCTTGCTAAGTCGGGCATCATCAATAATGACCGGCCAATAACGTGATTGTCCATGTAAATAGGGCGTTGTTGACAATTAAAGCTTCAAGTGCGGTTTTTACAACCTTGTCCGGGCGACATCGCTAGTGCCCACTAGAGAGCGGGCGGTGATGATAGTATAGAAAGTTAGACTATGTTTATGTTACGGTCAATGTGGTAAATCTGGTCAGTGTTAACAATGACCGGTTAATGTGGATAATATACTTGGTATAGCAATTAAAAAACTGTTCTTCCTCTACCTCTAACCTCCAATAAATGCCTCTGCCAAAACAGTAGAGGTGTTTATTGGAGGTTAGAGGTAGAGAAAGAACAGTTTTTTAAAAAATAAGCGTACATTATCCACATAAAAAAATTAATATTTGAAAATATGTTTATCTTTTTCGTATTTTTTAGTTACCAACTTAGATTGTAAGATTTAAACAATATATTTGTTATATCATTTGATTACTAATAAACAGTATATTTTTTTAGCATTTCATTACTGATTTAATACATTCACGTGCCCGCTTTACATCTTTGTCCGTAACATATACATCGGACTTGCCAGGAACCCCTCAAGCAACTATAGCTACCTACGCCGATGATATGACAATCTTAGCATCGCACGATAATCACATTGTCGCTTCTAGAAATCTCCAAATACACCTAGATCAATATGAAGAATGGTTACAGCGCTGGAGAAGCAAAGCAAACGAAACTAAATCCGTTCATATTAGCTTCGCACTTAAACATGGAAACTGTTCTCCAGTTATAGAGAAAGTGACCAAATATGGAATACCTAATTATTTTAAAAAACTACTAGCGTCATCTCTCATTTCAACATGCAGACCATAAGAACTAGTTCTTAGCAGTTTACTGTAAAAGTTTCGAATCAATGTTACCAAACAAGAAGTTTTTTCACATGCAAGTATTTTTTAATTTGTAGTCAAGTTTTTTGATTATTTTATTAGGTTCTTTTGTTTGTATGCCTTAGAAGACATATTTCGTTAATTATTGCAAACAATCCTTTGATGAAGTTTTCAGTCTTTATTTAAATAAACTAGTTTTGTATTAAAGTGAGGGTAGTTCCTAATATGGAATATACTGTGAATCCAAATAATAATACTGGTCAAGTTTGGATTCAATGCATTTTGTGCATGGGCTGGGCGCATGAAGATTGTTCAGGTGCTTTGACTGAAAACTTTGTGTGCGATTTTTGGTGAAACACAAAAATGCTCCTTTTTATATTATTAACAAATATTTTCTTTCTTTAAACTGTTTTGTACTTGACATTGTTATCTATTGTTTATTAGAAATTTTGGGAAATATGTTATGCAAAATTTATATTTTTTTCCCTTAAAATAAAATATTATAGCAAAAAACAAAAACGGTAGGTATTCCATATTTGGTCGCATTACTCTACTAAATGCTACCCAACTACCGTAGAAAGACACAATTAAATACTTCAGCCTGCGTCTGAACAGAAGAATGACATGGCGTACACACTTCTTCACTAAAAGAAAACAATTGGGTATGAAATTCAGTCAAATGTATTGGCTACTTGGCAGAAACTCTATATACTATATCGATTGGCAATAAACTTTTGTTATATAAATCCATCTTAAAACCTATCTGGACATTTGGAATACCACTCTGGGGTACTGCAAACAAATCGAATTTATAAATAATACAGAGATACCAGAATAAAATACTCAGAACGATTGTTAACGCGCCACAGTATGTACCCTAACACTACTACATTCCGACTTAGGTATTGCAACAGTACGACAAGAAATTACAAAATTCAGTGCCAAATACAAAGACAAGATCTCGACACACCCTAATCAACTGGCAAACACGCTGTTCGATGAGGAAGAAGAGCCAAGAAGATTAAAACGGTTCAAACCGCAAAAGCGGTTCGTAGCTTTACTTAAATATTCTATTCATTTCGCCATATTCTTATCAGAACAATAAAGAATGCTTGCTTACTGGAGCATCGATCTTCATAACATGTATATTGTATATGTATAGTAGCTTAAGTTTTAGGCTAAGTATCTACATAAGATGTATTTATTATCTGTAACAGCGGACAGATTGTACATTAATTAAGAGTTAATCAAAAAAAATTGTTATTCCTAAGTTTATCATTTTTTGAAGTTTCGTTGATATCTCGACGATTTTTTTCGATGTAGCGACATTTATGAAAAAATCAAAATTACTTTTGGTTTGGGATTGTTACAATAAAGCAAATTCGAATATTTGCAGTTTCTTTGAAATCAATCGACTCTTTAATTTTGTGGTGCATTATTTTTGGTCTTTCGATGTAGTTTCAAGGATCAAAAAGGCTGCAAGTTTCCGCAACAAATTAAATTCGTAACAAAACTACGTTGTTTCGTTCTGTAAAAGTTCGAACGCTTGCTTTAAGGTTCTTCTGCAGCAGTATGGTAAAGTAACGTAAAAATAGCATATTTTCAAATGTATTTACAAGCTTAATTTAGGAGATGGAAATAGCCGCGATATATTTAATTGCATAAACCGTCTACATTTTCTTCGCTAGGTAATTATTTTACAAAAATTAATTTTAGTTTCTTTAAAATAATTAGTTATGCAAAATCTTTAAACTGTAATTACCTGAAAACTAATTGCGCTATTTAATTTTTTTTTAAACCATTTAATAGGTATCGTAATAGTCACATTCGCTACGTCATCACATTGTTACCATGTTGTACTGTTTTTTATAAAATTAGATTTAAAAAATTTAAATTAGGCAACCAACAATACTTTTTGTTAAGAAATTACTTAAAACTGCATAAGTGAATCATCCTACTCGAAGTGGCAATTTACCTGACCCTGTAGGGATTAGGATTAGTATTGTACAAGGGAAGAAATGTCAGCTTACAATGTTTGTATTTTCAATTTTCTTGTAGTAAAGTAAAAAAGAGGCCTTGTCTATTTCCGACTGCATAAAATTAGAAAATTACTAATAATGAATATAAGGAATATAATATGTCAACTAAAAATTTGGAGGAGCGGATCCGCGTCTAAAAGGTCTCGGCCTTACGAGTGTATAACAGGCCATCAGCCTAGGCTTCGTCCATAAGAGGAAGAAGAAGAAAACTAAAAATTAATAACAGAAAATTGTTACATTTTATTTTTACCAAAATTTGAAAGTTAACTTAGAAAATCACTGACATTTAACTTACTTTTACAGAAATCTGAAGTAAAAGAAAAAATCATTGCATCTAGTTTTTCCTTAATTTTATTACTAATAATAAACACGGGATAAATAAGCGTGTCAATCGTACCCTTCTTGTCAAAATGTAATATTTTTAGTCAAATTTAAAACTTGAATTCTTTCGTAAACAGAAAGAGAAACTATTTCTTTTACAAAAGAGGATTATCGTTATTAGTTGTCAGTTTGAGTAGATGCTAATAACTTGGGCCGAGAGTACATCCAATTATTTTTACCTGCCATCTCTGGGCTGAAAGAACACGAATGACGTCATGAGCTGAAATCGCACGGGCCTAATAAAAAACTGCACGTAACCATTCGATGATTATTCAATAAGACACAAATAAGAAATTTGAAATTAGAAAAAACGCTTAATTGGTTAAGGGAATTATCTTAAATTTTATTATTATCACTTTTGTGATAAACAATACAAGATTTTTTAAATTTAATTATTGATATATAAATTTTGAATCGCGAAACTATCTAAAATTCTTAAAAGTGTAACACCAAACAATTAAATCAAAGGTTATTCTATTTTTATAAATCAAACACCTAGAGTCGTTATTTCCCAAATAAATTGACTTTATAGTGCGTGGTCGTCGGATCTCTGCAAAAACTATAGATTGTAAGTAAATACGTTTTAAATAAAATGATAAGCAGCTTTCCAGTTACTAAAATAACGTTTTCATCGCCCATACATATTTTTCATATGACTATTGAATAATACGTTCATTCTTCATTACATATGCGTTTCTGTTGAATAATGACATTCGTAATTCCAACCGCTGAATTATGACATAAATCGCATAGTTGTGCCTAATCACAAAAACTACAAATCCCATTACTCACGGCTTTCTGCTAATCGCGAAACTGCAAATCTTTTATTTCACAGTTGCATTATTATCTAATAGCTACGCATGTGTATGTACACGGCGCGGCGGTCATTTTATTAATAAAAGTTGTTGACATCATAATATATGTTCACGAAAAGTAAATAGTCATAGAAAAAGTATAGTATCCTGTTCGCGTATAATGGTATTTATTAATCGCCGAAGGCTTCACATCACACACATCATTATACGCTATTACATATTTCCTTTCAAAAAAATCATTAATTGATAAAGCTTTTAAGTAAGTTACCAAATTTTTTTTAGAAAATAATACTATTGTATAATTTATTTTTATATAAAATAGATTAGATAGATAGATAGACACATGGTGCTGTATGCAGGTAAAAAACGCCGTACCAATCAAATGACTCGCATGCGGGCCGGATTGTGCATTTCACGCGTAAGACCACATACGCTAACGCACCAGCCTCAACACCGAAAGGTATAAGAGGTTAACGATTACATACATACATAAAATAGATTAGATTACGCTACATTGCGTTATATCGTGCTTCGTATAAAAGTTTCAATGATAAATTTATACTTTTTTCACCAACCAATTTACTAATTAATGAATTAAAGTTTTCAACATCATTGTTGTATTTTCTCGAAGCTAAATGTCACTTGCAGTACAACTACTTTCTATTAAAATCACTTTGAAAATGAATCAAGTTTTTACTACAATTTTGTTGAAGCAACATAAATCTAAATCCTAAATCTTAAACAGTGAAGGTTGTTTACATTACCACAATAGGAGGATTAAAATATTTCTTCCCATAGAAGGCTTTAGTTTTTGGAACTGTTCGGAGGGTTGCTTATACATGAAACTGAATTTTTTTTAACTGCAGAGGAGCCTTAAGACTGGCATTTACCTAAAATATTTTTCTATTTGATGTTCAAAAGGTTGTATACTTACAAGCAAGAAATATAAAACCTTGTTACCTCCACAGGTAAGTTTGGTTTTAAGAGGATTAATGTTTCTTGGGAATTCTTAAATCGTTTGGGTTCAAACTTCGAGCTTTGTTGCACATTTTACATATTTGCTCGTTTTCTGATTTCTTGACGAATTTCAGATATTATCGGCATATTTTCTTGCCTAAGGGCCGGTTGCACAAAGATTTTGTTAAATTAACGAATGATCAAAGTTGACAAAAGAACATCATTTTTTGTTTACTAATGTGTTATTTGCCAGATGCATTCCAACTTTGATTCGATTTTGTTCACTTTGACGAATGATTAATTTAACCAAGCTGTTTGTGCAACCCGCCCTAAATGAATATTAATTGGTTTTTAAATAGTGCAATAAATACTTATACACACAAGTGCTCTAGTATTATGTACATTAACTAGGTATTAATCGCATTCCATATTTATTTGGGGAAAGTACCTACGCATACTTTTATAATTGTTTGGAATTCCTAAATCGTTTAGGTTTAAACTTCGAACTTTGTTGTACATTTTAATTATTTGCGTGTTTTCTGATTTCTTGGCGAATTTCAGATATTGTTGGCATATTTTCTTGCCTAAATGAATATTAATTGGTTTTTAAATAGTGCAATAAATGCTCTAGTATTATGTACATTAACTACTAATCGCATTCCATATTTATTTAGGGAAAGTACGCATACTTTTATAATTGTTTGGAATTCCTAAATCGTTTAGGTTTAAACTTCGAACTTTGTTGTACATTTTAATTATTTGCGTGTTTTCTGATTTCTTGGCGAATTTCAGATATTGTTGGCATATTTTCTTGCCTAAATGAATATTAATTGGTTTTTAAATAGTGCAATAAATGCTCTAGTATTATGTACATTAACTACTAATCGCATTCCATATTTATTTAGGGAAAGTACGCATACTTTTATAATTGTTTGGAATTCCTAAATCGTTTAGGTTTAAACTTCGAACTTTGTTGTACATTTTAATTATTTGCGTGTTTTCTGATTTCTTGGCGAATTTCAGATATTGTTGGCATATTTTCTTGCCTAAATGAATATTAATTGGTTTTTAAATAGTGCAATAAATGCTCTAGTATTATGTACATTAACTACTAATCGCATTCCATATTTATTTGGGGAAAGTACGCATACTTTTATAATTGTTTATAATAAAACAAAAACTCCTACTAAAATATAATTTGGCCAATAACATAATTAATGAGTTACTTACCCCCTCCTTGAATTATCAATTGTCATGCAAGTTGCTTATCTTCATTAGCAATTTTGGTTCAGTCTTGGTTGATCTTAATTTGTGTTACCATATTTACCCTTAAAAAATGGGGAGCAAACGTGGTGGGTATTTGTCAAAACCAAAACGTCGTAAGAATCAATTAAAGCGGGCGCGTTTAGTAGAACGTCAAAAACGAGTTGATAAGTTTAGTGATTTAAGTGATGGCGTCAGTGATTGTTCTATCAATAATGATAACAGAGAAGATACTGTGTTTACTTCTAGTGAAAATGGAAATTTATCTGACATTCCCGACACACCCGAAGAGTATTCTGGTGACGAATTGCCGGAGTTGTACATTGAACCAGAAGAACCTCAAGAATCGTTCGATTTTACTGGACGTAGAATAGTAGATATTCAGTACCTATTTAAATCTCTGCAATCTTTAAAACACGAAGGTTTTAACTGTACATTTTCCGATGTGGAAATTATTAGTGAAAAGAGACTTGGTTTTCGCAGCATTTTTACAAGTAAATGCAAAATGTGTAATAAAGTAGACACTCTATCCACGGAAGACCCAGCTAAAGAACAACTTGATGTTACAACGGCTGCAGTGTCAGGTAATTAATATCTTCTTTGTATACATAATTGACATAATTATAGAAAATAATCTACCATTTCGAGCAATATACCGTATGTCCCCGGATTGACTTTACAAGAGGGAAAACTTTTTTATTTTTTATTTTGTGAAAAAATGACAAAAAACAAAAATTTTTGCTCGACTTGAAATGCCGAATTCTGTAATTAAAAGTTTAATTACATTTTTTTTTGTTTTGCAGGAACTGTTTGTACAGGTGCGAGTTATGCGTGTTTGGAAGAAATAACTTCAGCATTAGATATTCCATCAATATCGAGTCGGACCTTTTTCAAACATCAAGAAACAGTATACAACGGTATAATGGCCTTAGCATGGGATGAACTGATAGAAGCAGGAAAAGAAGAAAAGAAGCTGGCACTAGAAGCTGGAGAAGTTGATGACAATGGGGTACCAATAATTACCGTTGCTGCTGACGGTGCATGGTCAAAACGATCTTACAAATCAAATTACAATGCCTTATCGGGTGTAGGAGCTATTATTGGTTGGCGAACTAAGAAAATTTTGTATGTTGCCGTAAAAAATAAATATTGCCGGATATGCCAGCAAGAAGAAAAATTACAAAGTGCCCTTCAGCATAATTGCTTCAAAAACTGGCGGGCTTCAACAAGTGCCATGGAAGCTGGAGTAATCGTAGATGGGTTCAAGAAATCAATCGAGATGCATGGCTTAATTTACGGAAAACTAATAGGAGACGGCGATAGTAGTGTTATGCGAAAAATTAAGGATGCTGCGCCTTACGGACCACAATTTATTATTCAAAAGATAGAGTGCAAAAACCATATCCTCAGAAATTTAGGCAACAAAATCAAAGAAGCAGTTAAAAAACCAAAAGTGGCTCCATTGATAAAATCGCATGTATTAAAAAGTCAGTTACGTTTTCGTTATGGTGTGACTAAAGCAATCGAGTACAGAAAAAATCAACAAATTCCTACAAAAGAAAAAATTAAACTGCTACAATCCGACATATTAAACGGTTACAAACACATTTTTGGTGAACACTCAGATTGTGCAGACTATTTCTGTAACGGTGCTAAAGAAAATGAAGAAAATATATACCCGCAACTTACGTCAAGTCCAATCTATGAAGATATTGTCAATTCGATCAATAGGGTGGCCATGCATGCGAATAGCTTGATAGAAGATGTGGACACCGATATTGTGGAAACATTTAACTCCGTTGTTGCAAAATATGTTGCGGGAAAAAGAATAAATTATTCGCAACGAGGGTCTTATACAGCACGATGTGGAGCTGCAGTTACATCCTTCAACAACAGCGGGGAAGTAAATTATAAAGTGCAGAAGTTATTAACTGGGCATAGTCCAGGAAAGCACGCAAAAACCCTCTGCGAAAAAAAAATTCGAAACCTGAACTGCAAAAGGCGTATGAAAACACAAGGGACGAGACCAAAAAAGGTATTCCATGCTGTAGATGATGATGGCGATTATGGAGAAAATGCCAGTATTGAAGATATGCAGCCAGCGATATATTTAGAAAAAGAAACAAGATTTCTCGAACAATTGGCAAATGAAGACCCAGAAGAAATTCAAAGATTAACTATAGGCCAAAGAAACAACTCTGTATGGAAGACGATGAGGGTCAAACGATTAACTGCATCAAATTTTGGAAAAGTTGCAAAATTAAAGAAAACTACTTCCACAGCGAATACGGTAAAGGCTTTTCTTTATCAAGAATTTCTTGGGTCTTTGGCAACTCAATACGGCATACAAAATGAAAGTAGAGCCATTGCCCAATTTCAAGAAATTTCTGGGTTAAAAGTAACAAGTTGTGGCCTTTTTGTAGACCCAAAATATCCATTTTTAGCTGCATCTCCTGATGGATTAGTAGGTGATGACGCCATCATTGAAGTAAAATGCCCCTACAATTCCAGAATGTCAACACCAAAGGAAGCAACTGAAAATAAGATTATAAAATTTTTGACGAATGATAGCAATGGTGGCCTTCAGTTAAAAATTAATGACAATTACATGCACCAGGTACAAGGCCAATTAAACATTTCTAATAAAAGTAAATGTTACTTTGTTGTATGGACGCCAAAAGGCTTATTTTATGAAGTCATACACAAGGATGAAAATTTCTGGAAAAACCAACTTCCCAAGCTTGTCGCTTTTTATAAAAAGGCACTTCTACCTGAATTAATCGATCCACGTAAAGTTAGGGGTCAGGAGTTGCGTAAGATTCATATTTGAAAATTTGCATATTTACATATTTAGTTATTTGTGTTATTAGTGCTTTCACTTTCCCATTTTTCTAATTTATCTGCACCTACTTTTTTGTTTTATATTTTATTTGTATAACTACTGCATATGTATGTACACAGATATTCTTTATCGATTTTAATAATTAATTTTTACATTTTTAATGCTTTAAAAATATATAGTATTTTTACATTTTTTTAACTGTTTTGTATGTGTGTTTATGCGTGTATAGCTAATCTGCTTCATATCATTGTTTATATTTGTATAATAAATTGTTTATTTTCAGTTGCTTTGTTTTAATAGTACACTAAAACTTGCTAAAACTTAAAATGCCTTTGTCCCATCATGAAACAACACTTATTAAATTCAAACAACAAAGAGCTCAATATTCCTAAAAATTCAAGCTTGATATAAGCTTACAGACTTGCAGTGGCAAGCTTGTTTCCAACTTGCACCCTTGTCGCGACACCCCTATTTTAAATTTGTTTCAAGCTATTTTTGCTATCTGGCTGTAGATCAGAAGTTTTCTTGGTAATAAACACAGTAATTGACGCTTCATCATTTATCACTTTTTATCAGAACCTCAGAACTTTCTGTTATTTATTATTTGTCAAATATCCTGTTTTTAACTTATTTATGCTTAAAAAAAACATTTTTGCTTTTCCAAATGTACACTCAGATTGTCGAAAGAAAGAAAATAAGAAAATCGAAATAGGTACGTCCAATACTGTAAAGGATATGGCAAAAACAAAGTTTTATGTGTATTGTAATCTCCTTGTCAAGTTTCCGTCAAGTCGGATTAAAGCCGATAAGAGCAGAATGACAAACGAGTTCTACCTGGAACTGTTTGTCATTCTGATATTTGGGTTGCCTATACACGGTACACACTAAACAAGAAATTGGAAATTTCAACGATTTTTCTAGAACCTTATTTCCACTTTTTTTGGAATAATTTACATTTTGAAAAAAAAATTCTTGTGGAGTTTGAAAGACAGTGGTTATATCTATCTACTGACAGAGAGATTTTTTCGGTATTAATATTTTTCTGAATACTATTTGAAAATTTTGAAGTAAAATAGAGCTTTAGATTTTTTAATACTGTGAAGTTGTTTTTTAGAAATTAAAAAAAATCTTTCTGTCAGTAGGTAGAAAAGACATGGAGAATTTCAAAAAAAAATGCTCTGCCGTTCCTGCTTAAAAAATGAGTTTAAAAAATTGGAACAAAATGTGCTTAAAATGAGGTATATTTCATGGTGTAAACTCCAGCGTTAAGGAAGTCCCGAAAACTATTCAAGTGTAATGTGTCGTACTCATTTGTTTATGGAAAAATATGAATGAAAAACGCCACAGGCATTTACGTTTTCATTCCTAGGCGCGCCGTTTTTTAATATTACATAATTCACAAAAAAAATTACACATGTACTGTGGACGATTATCAATTCCATGGTCGGTAAATATTTATAAGGAACACGAAAAGACAAACAGAAAAGCAGGGCTCGCCTTATTTAATATTGGGCACGCACTCTTGCGTTAATTGTTTGTTGGCTTATGAAATGTTTAGTAAATATTTATTACGGCTTATCGATACGAAAAAGGAAGACTCGTTTACACACATTTACACATGTTAGCAAGGACGTTACGATCAAACGTTAACCTTGACCGGATACGTACAATGACCAACGTTTGTTAAGAAACGTGTTGGTAATTCAGAATAGTCAAGCTACTTGCTGTAACTTTTAAAATAAAAATTTCTTAGAACTAGGTTAGACCATTGGGATTTTTTATCAATTAGATGACAAGTTTAAATTTTTGTTAAAGCATCAGAATTTTAAGTTTGGCCAAAAACTCGTAAATCTTAAATATTTTCCTAGTTTGTTCCCGTAATAAAGAAACCGTAACATGCTTAAAGCTTTAAGAGTTAGCAAGTAATTACCCTAATGGAAAATATACTGCGGCTGAGACGCATTAGTAAAAGGGAAACATTATGGTGATTAAAGTTATGACATGAAAAGCTTGCCCTTTCTAATTTGGCCAAGTAACCCCCGCTTCAGATTTGTGCCATAATATTTAATAAAGAGAGGCCCTTAGTATTACAACCTGTAATTAAGGTGAATTATCCAATTTCTTTAAAGAATACGAAACGCAATTCTACAAATAATTTCGCCGGAAGAAATCGGGAAATCCCTTTTCTCGGTTGAGAAATTTTAAGAAACGGAATTTGTAATAAAAGGCCTTGTCAGAGTAGAGATTAAACTTTTCGTTTTAATGGTTTTAACTTCTTTTTTCGATGTATTAGATGGACGTTTTCTTTTCGTGCGTGGATGGCTGAAAGCACACGAAGGAATTTATTTTTTTAGGCAAAGGGGCGCATTTAAGCGAAAATATATTTACATTCTTTGATATTTTTTTTATCCTTTTTGGTAGCCTCTAACCTAACTTGCCTAACATACTTCATATCTCTTGTTATTCTGATTGTGAAAATCTATCTACGACTGGGATCCGAACAAACCAAGACCAAAACAGACTAAAATTCAAGTCGCAAATTGTTTTTTAATATAGGGGTGAAATTTTAGTTTTTTCTAAGCTCTGCTCGGCTTAGAGAAAATTTGAAACATGGCGAGCATTCACCCAAGTTCACCAAGCTCCGCATTTTAAAAATAAGCTCGACTCGGCTCTGTTTTTAGGCTCGATCTCGCTCACAGCATGAGCCGAGCTGAACTCAAGCTTCGAGGTCTCTATTTTTTAGATTTTCCATTTTTTTTTTCATTGCAGATCTCGATATTCAGAGGAGCCCCCGAAAAGCTGTTGTGGTCTCCTAGCATGGAAACCTGGTTCTTTACGATGGTTTATAGCTTTAATAGCAGTGGTAGCTGTCTGCTGCGTTTTAGTTGGAACGGCGTTAGGTGCAATGAGGCCAGCAGGACGAGATCACCTCACTGTTTCGCTGTTGATGATAGGTAAGTGTATTTATCCCATCCCCATATTTATTTCACTTCCGATTCACCATGTCTTCAATCTTTAATTTAGATTGTACAAATATTACCAATGTAACATTCATACGAAAAATATATAGTTAGATAGCGATGGAACTGCTTTTTTGAGGTGTTTTTTGGGGTTTTATGTTCACAAAAACCTTGCATCACGAGGTTTGTTCGTCGTCATTATTTTATGATAGGCTTAAATTTGGTTTCTGTAGATCTAAAGAAAAAACCACACAGCAAAAAGATCGAAGGTCAAATAAAATGTGAATGTAGTTAATGCGATCAAAAATAATAGGGAAAAAGGTCTATCGAAAATGCTACGCATGGTGCATCAAACAAAGTACATAAGTATTATGTAAGGAATAAAGTTCCAAACTGCAATAAATTTAATTTAGTACCAAATTAATATTTAATCAAACCAACAACGGGGCTAAAATTCGAGGCAAACACGGCGTATTAATGCGGTAGCGATGTTGAGGGGTTGAGGACGCGGGGGCAGTACCGTCCCCCCGTGGGGGCAGACTTAATTATCGCAGTATTAAGCTGGCAGATTGCTTGCGTAGCCATGGTGACAGATAGGAATTTAGTCAAACATCACCCATCAGGGGAATTATTGTGATACCGACGTTAACAATTCGTCTCTCTGGTTTTGATGATGGCTTCGCCGAACGGGATATGCGAGAGTGGCCGCATAGTTTTAGTTTTAGAAATGCCCGGACTCGCCCGGTTTATTAAAATACTCCCGATTATTCATTATGAAGGGATCCGCAAAGGTATTTCAAAATTAAATTCGTAATTAAGTTGGTAACCTCGAACATCATAAATGCATCCACGGAGATAGTTACTTTTGATATTAAATGAACCCCCAACTACTCTCGAAACATTGCAATTATTTGCTTTTAAAATTTGATTTTCAAATTGATTGTTTCGCGTTTACGGGATATAATAACTGACATTCGATGGTGTTGGTTCAGCATATTTCGTCTGAGATTCACAAGGTAATATCTTGGGCCCATTACTCTGTCTGGGCTAAGATTGCCTAGGCAAGACCATCACCGACAAAATTCATAATAACTCCTTTGTTCACAAATTTATTAATGGCCATTTAAAATTAACAAGTTATTATTAAACAAAAAGTTCCATTCCACTATGTTTCCGCGAACTCGAGTAATGGAGTGCATAATAAATTATGGACCTGGTTACGCTGCACACATTTGCATTCTAAAAATATAGTTGTATGGGTGCAGTTTCATTTGTAACGCGGAAGCGCCGAATAAAATAATGTGTTTGACTTTAGTCTGGTGTCTGTGTCTAGCCAAGCTGCAGAATATTAAGCACACACCGTTAGCTTCTTTACTCGTGGGCTTGTTCAAATATTCAACTACACCTGTTGTTCAAACTTAGCTGTCGAGATGAGTTTGTTTGATAATTCGTTGCAGAATTATCTTTTGCATAGTTACATCCTCATTGTTCCTTTTAACAAGGCAAAATTTCTCTTGTTATTTTTTTCTTTTTTAATCGACCGAGTTAAAATTCCTTTATTAATATCTTTTCAGGAGTTGGAATCGTACTCGTAACAGTAAGCGGTGTGGCATGGAGATTAACTTCACATGACTCGTCAACATGTAGAGCAATGTTAGGATTAGGTTCAACAGAATCCATAGATGTATGTCCCCGACGTTTTGTACCCCGTTTACCCCCATCTTATGGTAGACCACATCACCCGTATGCTGCGATGATTTATCCAGAATTTCAATACAGACCTCCCCCACCTAGTTACCAAGCTTCTATGCAGGAGTATCGGTTAAGATTGCTACTCTTGGATAGAGGAAACACTCCGCAAATACAAGCTGGCGTACAGAATGGGCCCTCTCCTCCACCTACCTACAGGAGTTATGCCGGAAGCTTATTAAGGTATGTTAATATTTCATTATTTCATATATAAGATTCGCAGCTAGATAGCTTTTCTTATTGCAGAGCGCCATTGTCAAATAGACGTGACGCCACACAATCGGAATACAGTTTTCCACCGTCGTACCGATCACAAACCGGCTCAACAAGGCCAGCAACCATTGATCTACAAACTAACGTAATTATACATAGTCGGGAGCACTCTTTAAGCCTTTCCGAGTCCAACCATGGAGATTCGGTTGTTAATCGTGTTAGTATACTTAACAACAACGACGAAGATATAGCTTTGGACAATATAACAATAGATTCCCTTAAAATGGTACCAGAAAGTGAAATAAACCCCGTAAAAATGTTATTAAAGGGTAGTTGTAGTGATTTAGAGGGTAGTAAAGATGGGAATTTAGTTACGATAGTGCAAACGAGTGATCAAAATCCTGTTATTGTTACTGTTAGTGGATGTTCGCAAGCCGATACTGGCAGTACTGTGCAAATTACAGAAATACCTTCTGAAATGGAAATATTAGCACATTTATAGTCATTTCGTGCAATTTACGTGTTATAACCGCTTATATTTAATTATAAGCTGTTGTAAGATGTTCCTAGGCCCCTTAGACGAATTTACAATTTTACATTTGATCTTGTTATTTGACGAATATTATTTTTACAAAATTTGTGAGTTGGAAATGCTAAAAAAAATGTATTATCAAAAAATGAATAGATTTCAATTAACAATCCTGTGGTAACTAGTGAGTATCTAGTTGGTTTTAAATAAGCTATTTAAGACTGAAGTACAACAAATTATAAAACTATATATGATAGTAACATAAAAAAAATTATATAGTAATTTCAATTATTTTGCATAAAATATATGGACATCTATTATTTTTGAACTCTTAAACTTGGTGATAGTTTGTTCTTATCAAGTTAGTTGCTCCTGCTGTGATACGATTGTTTAAAAAAAAATTATACAACTTTTATTGAACTACGTGCGTGTGTGATGATTCGTTATTTTCATTTCATAATATTTTTAGCTTTATTACCCTAAAATTTTACTGTAAAAAAATTATTAAATCGTTACTAGCGATCAAAAACTTAGAGTGAATCGCCACATAGTACGTATTAAATCGAAATCGGTAGAGTTTGGTTTGTTTATGATACAGAAAATAAACCGCATAGGCAAACACCCAAGTATATTAAATTTAAAAAGAGTTGTTTGTTTTAATCGATTAGATTGTTGCATTACATTCTAATAGTTTTTAGTCAATTGTCATTCCTTAAGCTGAGAATGCATTAATCACAATGCAGATTATTATGTTGTACCACCTTGTATATTGCGATATTATGTGCCTATATTGTAGATAGTGTCATATTGTATTGTATTATATATTTTAAAGTGTATTATAAATAAATTTTTTAACCTATTTTCTTTACATTTAATCATCAGGTTGAAATCTGTTGGCAAATGCAAACTACATTATTTCTGACGGATTGTTCAGTCCGGTCAAAATTCGAGCCTCTGTAGTGTTATTTAGCACAAGAAACAAGAACGTTTTGTGTTAAAGTCGAGTGCAAATATACACTGCAAGGGTAAAATCGACCCAATTTAAAATTCGATGTAAGGGTTACTTTTCGATGTAGGAGTGTTAGACGTAAGTTTATTTTACATCGAAACAGGTGAATATGTCAAATGTCGTACGTAACCATTAGAAACCCTATATTTTGGAAAATGCGAGTGAATGTTTATGAGCTGCGTTCGTTTATTTGTTCTAAGAACGGAACGAACAGAACCAGAATCTGAAACAAGGTCACGTGGTACGCTTAAACCCCAACTATTTGTTCCGGGCGAAAAGAGTAAACTCCAAATGTTCCGTTCCGTAATAAACGAACGCAGAACAGAGTTTTTGGAGTAAAACGAGCGTTCCGAACAGATAAACGAACGCCCCTAGTGTTACCGTAGGTTTTTTTATATTTTCTCATTATTCTTACAATGATTTTTTTTTAAATTTTAGATTTAGCAAGGTCATGAAATTTTGGCGTTGCTATTAACGGTATATGACCGTAACATAACCCCTTTATCAGTATTAATGGAATTTTATTTAAAAAAAAGATTGAAGATAATTCGACTCAAGAAATAAAACAGCAGTGATTACTAATTAAATAACATTACGTAAGTTACATTTTTATATATCCATTGTTTGTTTAATGATTGCTCTTGTAAATTCTAGAAAGATGGATGCAAATTATGATGAATGTTTGGAACGAAATCCGTTTTTCCAATTAATACAAGAAAGTCACAGCGATATAATTGCGAAAGCCATAGAAGAGGTTTGGATAATATGTATACCACGTGCCGGAACGATGAAACCGACATCGATTAACATAGAAGATATTTTGGAGCACATACTGGTGCCGAATTCAAGTTTACCTGATACCCATTTTTATACGCTAACTAAACAAGAAGTTGCCATTCGAGAAAAATATATAATTACAAAATACGATGAGCGAATTCGTATCCTTTTTGATGAAACATGTTACATCGATAAATCTCGGAAGTACAAACTATGGTGCATCGATCGTCCGTTAAGTCAGAAATGTGAAATTTCACCATGTGAAGATTACAGTTGCATCAGAAACGTCCACGATTGTGTTAGGTTGTTATGGACAAAAGACGGAAATGTTTTAGAAGAAGTTAATAAGGTAATCGATAAGTTTTTATCGTTTGATTTTCAATTCGAAAGCATAGAAACATTAAAGGACAAAACTTCGGTTTTATACCAAAATTGTATGGAAATAATAAGGAAAGAACCATGTTTTTCAGATAACGTAACTTTAGCTGTAGAAACGTACGTTCATCATTGTATTTACAATAAGTTATTTCGTGCAGTGTGTAATTATACATCGCAAGCTGACGCGAATCTTAATAAGATTTTGCGTAATTTTTCAGATAGTGATTTAAATGATTTAGATATTAAAAGCGAATTTTTAGAAAACGTTTCGAGTATCAAACGTGAATTAAGTAATTTGAATAAAGTTTCGACGATTTTAGGTAAAATTGAATGCCTGCGATGTGTTGTTAAGATGTTATCTTACAAACAACAGTCTTTTGTAACTACCGATGATCTGTTAAAAATATTTGTTCTTCTCATAGTCAAATCAAACTTGAGCAACTGGTTAGGAAATTTAGCTTATATTACGCACTTTAGATTTAGCTCGTTAAACCTGAACGATGAAAATTCGTTTCTAATTACGACTTTAGAAGCTGCTATCGAGTATATTAAAACCGATAATATTTGTCCCCCAAGTGGCCTTGATAAGGATTATTCAAATATCGACACTTTAAATCACTTTTTTGAATGTGTTAAAGCAGGCAATCTAAACGCAATGAAGAAGGTTTTTGGCAGTAAGAGCAAACATACTTTAATAACTAATAAGATACCACTGTGCCATCCGTTATGTTCTTGCGAGAAATGTAAGTCTTACACTCCGTTTAGCATAAATAGTCAAAACGATAAAGGTTGTACGGCTTTACATATTGCATGTTTTCATGGGCAGCCACATGTTGTCGAGTATTTGCTTAGTAAGAATGTCGAAATTAATGTGTTGGACGATTTGTATTCGACGCCTTTGCATTATGCGGCATTAAAAGGTAATCAAAATGCCTTACTACTTCTATTGCATGCTAATGCCGAGGTAGAGCCACAAAATTGCGACGGAAACACACCTTTGCATTTAGCAGCAAATAACGGCCACGAAAGTTGTGTAAAAGCGTTGCTTTATTTTATCGAACAAAAAGGAGGTTCAATCAATGTTAACGCTGGGAATAATATGGGCGACACGCCCTTGCATTTCGCTTGTAAATGGGGCTACACGAGCATAGTTAACATTTTATTACAGTACGGTGCAAAGGTAGACGTAACAAACAAACGAAATCAAAGTGTACTGGATGTCGTTCATAACGATTATTTAAAAAAGTTGTTAATCGCTGACAATGCACAAAGTCCAAAACAATCGTCTACTTTTGAATATGCCAAATCGGACTCGACTTTACTGCGAGTCAAGAATAAAATCGTAGAGCATTCAAAACGAATAGATTTAGTCACGAAATGTATCGAAGATAATGACCTCCCGTTAATGTGCTTTTACTTAGGTATACCGAGTTCTCAAAGTAGTACGAATGTAGATACGAGGTTAACTTGCCATCCTTTGTGTACCTGCGAAAACTGTCAAAAACAATTTCAAAATTCTAATTCGTCCCCACCCTCCTTTCAAGAGTTTGAAAGTATGAACATCAATAAATGTAATTCGTACGGTTATTCTCCCCTGCATGTAACCGTGAAATATGGTCGTACTGATATGTTGCGACTTCTTTTAGATGCCGGTGCCTTAGTAAATGTAAGAACATCCAAACACCACTATACACCTCTCCATTTAGCTTGTAAGAATCAACAAATTCAGATTGTTCGTGAGCTTCTGCAGTGCGGAGGTTGTAATACGGACGCACAAGATGCCAAAGGTAATACATCTTTACATTACGCCTGTTTAAGTAACGATAGTAAAATTGTAGAACTTCTTCTTAGTAACGGCAGCGATTTCAATATTAAAAATAGGGAAGGAAGAACCTCCTTACAAGAGGCAAAAGGTAGAATGCTTTGTAATATCGTTAAATTACTAAACGGTAAATGTGATGGTAACAATTCGTCCGAAAACCTTTGCGATTTATTTTCTTTATAAATCTTTTTACAATTTTTCCATTTAAATTTGACAACTCTGATTTTATTATTAAATGTCTTTTCATAGAGAATTAAATTACTAAACACACGTATTGGTTAATCGTTTATTCTAAACCTAGTTTTAGATCTAATATTAAATAATGAATGTTGAGTTAACATCTTTATAAATGTAGAGAGGCTTA
This sequence comes from Melanotus villosus, assembly GCA_963082815.1. Classification (NCBI taxonomy): domain Eukaryota; kingdom Metazoa; phylum Arthropoda; class Insecta; order Coleoptera; family Elateridae; genus Melanotus; species Melanotus villosus. The sequence goes on along the minus strand of OY720424.1, from coordinate 13,184,724 downwards.
CACAATTATGTTATTGTATTTATTTCGTTCTCCCAATTAAACAAAAGTTTATACGAATAAGTCAAAACGAACTGTGATAAAGTGCAGTACTAAAATGTATGCTTCTAATTTTGCTAGTCTTCTTAGTTTACTTAAGTTACAATTCCACCATATTTATTAATTTAGTTTGTAAGTTTATTAAAAAACTTATCCATTACCTTAAGAGATTTTTAAATTTTTGCATCTAGATTGTTAACATTTATATTAAACATGTATATTTTATACACTTTTAAATAACAATTATTCACCTGATATGTGTTATTTAATTTTCAGTTCTGTATTGCTACTGAAAGCAAGCAGTACCGAAAGTATCCTGATCCCTAAGTGTTTTTATTATCCCTCTTTTCTCTCACCCCTTGCACCTCTTCAAATGAACTCGCATATCAAGTAAATTCAAATTAAACAGCATGTTGAGACATTGCCGCAAGTTCTTCGAAATTAGTTTTATTGACCGAGAGTAGTTCAAACGCACTACTGTGTCTTGACAGTTCAGGTTGTTTATTTGAACTACTTTGTAAATTAGCAAGACACGTTTAATAGGTATCGCGGGAATTTTAAATTAAAATCAGTTTTTGTTACAGATTTGGAAGTTATGTTCCACTGAAATAATAATAATAAGAACCTTTATTGATCGCACATGTTACAAAGTCGTAAATTATAACATAAATATAACTTTTTTTTTAAATTAAATTTTAAGGATTCACTCCTTTTGGTAAATATATTTTTTTAACGAAATAATGTAAATTCCATATTTAGAAAAATATCACCTCCGCAGGGATTCGAACCACTGACCTTCGGCTATACGCGCCACTGCTCTACCATTGAGCTACAGGGGCAGATCTCTGAAGATGTGATATTCGTCTAAATATAGTAATTGGAAACTGTGAAATCTAGTGTGCATTAGAAATCGTATCCAGTAGTTAATGAGCCGCTAATGTCTAAGGGGTTCGCATCAACTATCAGGACAGCTGTGATTTCTTGTAATGAATACCTTCATTTAGGGAAATTTCTAATACCGTAAAGAATTTTTCTTCATTTAGTTCTGATAAAATACTGTCGACCGTTGGAAGGGCATAATGCTCTATTTTAATGTACTTCTTCAATGGTCTCGGGTCCATGCACACCCTAATTGAACCATTTGGTTTTGATATTTTTTTTTTTTTTTAATTTTAATTGAATTTAGCAATCAGAATATACATAATTCCATAAGCTAAACTTATGTCTCTAATCTAATGTCTTGATACGGGAGCCTCCAATGACGCTACCGAAGAAGCTTCTAGTTACATTAGAAGTTGCGGACACTTGTTACAACGCTGACAATACTGACATACACTAACACTTTTGACATACATACATATGTATCACTTAATGACGCACACTAACACTAAGCACAGTTGTTTTTTTTTTTTATGGCACCAGGTCTTGTGGCCATTTACGTTTTAGACGTCTGACTTGTGGCTCTCTGGATATGGGTTGTAAAGTTTCATTTGGGTGAACTGCTAATCTTTCTTTATGTTTTTCTGATCTTTCAGCTACTACTTCGTTTATGAATGGGATTTTAAGATCTTTGTGTAGCGTTTGGTTCGACACGTACCATGGAGCATCGGTGATTGACCTCAGTGCCTTTGACTGGAATCTTTGAATGATGTCAATATTAGACTTGCACGAGCATCCCCATAATTCTATACCGTATGTCCAAATTGGTTTAATGATTGCCTTGTAAATTAGGAGTTTATTTTCCAAAAATAATGGCGATCTTCTTCCTATAAGCCAGTTCATTTTTTTAAACTTTATGTCCATTTCCTTACGTTTCTTCTTAATGTGGGTTTTCCAAGTTTGCTTAGAGTCCAGATACATGCCTAGGTACTTCACCTCAGTTGTTTGGGGGATTTGTGTGTTGTTAATTGAAACATTCGGACACGAAGAGCCTTTTATCGTGAATGTCACGTGAACGGATTTCTGTTCATTCACTTTAATTCTCCATCTCTGAAGCCAGTCTTGGATCACGTTTAGGTGATTTTGTAGGTAATGACTTGCAGATGCTGGATTTTTATCAGTAGCCAGAATTACTGTGTCATCTGCGAATGCTCCTATTTGAGTTTCTTGAGTATATGGAAAGTCAGACGTATAAAGAAGATATAACATGGGTCCCATTATGCTCCCTTGAGGCACTCCAGATGTTAGTGGGCATATTGATGATATGTCGTCATTATACTTAACTTGGAAATGGCGGTCTTTTAGATATGACTGAAAGAGTTGGAAGTATTGGTGTGGTAAGTTCAGCTTAATCTTAAAAAGGAGGCCTCTGTGCCAGACCTTGTCAAAGGCCTGACTGAAGTCAAGGAATGCTGCTGTACAATACCTTTTTTCTTCTAACGCTGTTCGAATTATGTTTGCTACCCGGTGACACTGCTGTATGGTGGAATGTTGTTCCCTAAACCCAAATTGATGAGGAGGTAACCAACTGCTTTGTAGATTATTTCCTTTTATTCTTTTATACACCAGCTTTTCGAGGAGTTTGGAAATTACGGGTAAAAGGCTAATGGGTCTATAAGAGGTTACTTCGGTAAGGGGTTTACCTGCCTTAGGAATTAGGATTATTTGTGCAAACTTCAGTTGTTTAGGCCAGTACGTAAGTCGCAAAACTGAGTTGAATACAATAGTGAGAAATGTAATTCCTTTTTTGGGTAATTCCTTTAGTACTTCAGCAGTTATTAAATCATAACCCGGTGTTTTCTTATTATACAGGCGTTTGATTTCTTTGCGTATCTCCCCAGGAGAAAAGGCAGCGACGGGTGGTGATAGTTGCAAAGGAGCTTGTAAGAATTCTTCAATATTATCATCCTGTTGAACGGAGTGTGGTTGAAAGGCTTGAGTTAAATGTCGTGCAAACAGTTCAGCCTTTTCATTGTCAGTTTTTGCCCATGATCCCATTTCATTTCGTAGTGGTGGAATGTTATTTTGTGATTTGTTGATATTTTTTGTGGCTTGCCAAATGGTATAGTCATGTTTATTAAGGTTTTCTGCAAATAGCCTGAAGTGCTCGTTTTTTGTTTCTTTAATTTTAATTTTTAATTTATTTGCTAACCTGTTATAATTTGTTCGATCTGTTGGATTACGAGTAGTTTGCCATAGTTTTCTCGCTTTTCGTTTCTCTGCAACTAGTCGCCTTATTTCTAACGGAATATTCGATATATTTGGTGGTTGATTTTCTATGGATAAAGGAGTTGCATACCATCCCGCTTCTTGTATTGTACATACGAGGGCTGTTCTGTAAATTTTTAGTTAGAAGAAAACTACGGAATTTGTAAAGAAAATAATTTTATTGTTTTTCAAAGTATTCCCCCTTAGACATAATACACTTCTTCATTCTTTGAAACCACTTTTCGAAACACGCTGAAAACTCTTTTTTTGGAAGGTCGTCAAGAATTCGCTGAAATTCAGCAACAGCCGCATTGGCGTCAGGAAATCTCTTACCACGCATGAGTTTTTTAATCAGCGGAAGCAAAAAGAAATCGTTAGGGGCAAGATCTGGACTGTATGGTGGATGAGTGACCAGTTGGACTCCGGATTCGTGTAAAAAATTTAAAGTTTTTGCGGCCGTATGCGGAGTCGCGTTATCGTGGTGTAACAAAATTCCACGCAAACCAGATCTTGGGCGATCACTACACAATTTCTCGAAGCTTGAGGAAGGCAAACTTCTGTATACCAATCAGCAGTTACAGTTTTACGATCTTCAAGAGGAATTACTGCAACTTGACCACTGTATCTGAAGAAAACGGCAATCATTTTTTTGTTTGCACTTTTACCGCGAATAACTTTTGTTGGCATTTCCTCCTTTTCAAACACCCAAACAGTTGATTGTTGTTTTGTCTCGGGATCATAATTATATATCCACGATTCATCCCCCGTAACGATACTAAATACCTGCTTTGAAGATCCTCCATCGAACTTTTCTAACATAAACCGTGCTTGTTTTTGTTCGTCGGTTAACAAATGTGGAATCCACCGACTTGCCAGCTTTCTTACACCCAGATGTTTATGTAAAATGATATCTACTGCAGATGATCCAATGCCTAGTTCGTCTTGAATCTCTCTATGAGTGATATTCCGTTTTTCCTTAATCAGCTTTTCGGTTGCAATAATGTTTTCAGCACAAACAGCTACTGCAGGTCGTCCAGGTCTTGGTTCATCTTCTAACGTACTCCTTCCACGTATAAATTCACGGAACCAGTAACTAATTGTAGATAATGATGGACTATTGTCGCCAAAAGCTGCCATTAAATTTTGGTGACTTTGGTCGTATGTTAAACCTCGTTTATAATCGTAGAAAATCATAGCCCGAAAAGCATTCCGCGGCACTTCCATAATGCTTAGTAATAATCAAACGAATTATAACAATCAAAAATTAGGATCTCTGTATGCTTTAACTTCAACCTTGCAAAACTGCAACTGGAAACTGTCAAAAGAATAAGCTTTCGATTGATGCAAATGTTTTTGTTTTTCTTCGCATCCATGGCCTGCTACTAACAATATACAGAACAGCCCTCGTATAAGGTGATTTGTTGCTGTTTCAAGTTCTTCCGGAGTTTTTATTCGAAGGTTAAGTGTTAGGTTTTTATCTATGTATTCCTTCAATAAATCCCACTTTGTTTTTCTGTTTGTTAGTCTAGGCTTTTGAATTTTTGTTATAACTGTTGTACTGATAGTAGCGACCACAGGTGTATGATCAGAAGAAAGATCGTAATTAGATTTAACCTCTATATAGTTTGGTGAAATGCCTTTGCAAATATAGAAATCCAAAAGGTCGGGGACTTTGTCTAAGTCGGTTGGCCAATAAGTTGGTTCTCCACTTGACAGGTGAGTGTATCCCTCTTCATTTATTAGTTTGTACAGTTCCCTTCCCTTCGTGGTTGTTAACCTTGAACCCCATACTGTGTGCTTGGAGTTGAAATCGCCTCCAGTAATAAATGTATGACCAAGTGATTGAAAATAAGGTTTAAACATATCTTTTGTAATGCGATGCCTTGGAGGGCAATAAACAGCAGAAAATGTTATCGGTGATGGCAATTTTTTGACTTGTATTGATGTGGCTTACAGAAAATCAGTTTTATATTGTAGGAGTTCGTAATGTACTATGGTACTTTTTATAATGATCGCTGTTCCTCCATGCGCCGTTCCATCCGGGTGATTGGAGTGATAAGTAGCATAGCAGGGAATTCTTAGGAAAGTTTTTTCGGTAAAGTGAGTTTCTGACACTAATAAAATATCAACTGAATTTATTTTAAGAAAGGCTATAACTTCGTCTTTCTTTGCCTGAAGTCCATTGGCGTTCCACAGAGCCACTCGTAAAGACTTAGCCATTAAGATACCAATTTAGATATGACGGTTGACAGCATATTCAATATCATGCTATTCTATTGTATAAGTTGATCGAACATAGTTTTAAATTCGCTAAGGAAGTGTTGAAGCGTTATATCTCCTGCTTGTTGTATATTTCTATTATGCTGCGTTTGGTTAGTATTATTAGAAAGTGTCTGACTATATGACATATTCAGGTTGACGGGATTAATAGGATTATTGTTTTGCAGACGTGATTGAAATTTAGGAGTAGCCGTGGATGGAACCATTTTTTTCTTTTGAGCTGCTTTTTGGAGATCTTGATACACCATGCAACCTTTATAGTTTGCTGGATGGGAGCCCTGGCAAAGTGCACAAGTTGCATTCGTTTCCCTAGTCTTTTTGCATATTTTAGAATCGTGCGATCCTCCGCATTTAACGCATGCATACGGACGATTACAGTACGCTTTGGTGTGATTGTAGTTTTGACACCTAGTGCACTGTGGTATTTCTGTACTATGCCTGGGTGGTAGGGTGGTTCAGTAGTGATGTATTTATTTTGTATGTACTTCAGATTGTAAATTTCTTTATTGTTTGAGGAAGGTTCAAGATCAATAAAGAAGGTTGGCAGAGGTTCTTTAGTTTTTCTGTTCCTTACATTTACTATGTTTCTAATTTTGTGTCCTAGTGCCTCTAATTCCTGCTTTATTTCTTCAGTTGGAACGGTTGGGTGTAAATGTTTTAGCACTACGCGATAGGCTCGATCGGTCTTTAATTGGTAAGTGTGATAGATTATGTTGTGAACTAATTTTAACAACATTGTCTGGCATACTTTTAGTTTTATACTGTTCGTCTTCAATAATGTTTCTAAAATCATTGATCATATTTGGGTAATTCTTTACACCTTGTATAAAGATTGGGGGCGGTCTTGGAACCTTTTTTACGTTATTTTCTGAGGTTTTCGCGTTTGCTTCAACTTCATTTATTTCAGTTAAGTGTGAAAATCGATTTGTTAGAGTAGTTTGTTCTACATCTTCAGGCTGAGAATTTTGTGTTTTGTTTAATTTTGTTATTCGTTTTCTTTTATTTCTTTTTATCTCTTGCCAAGCGTTATCAGTAACCATATTTTCTTCTTCAGAGTCAGTATAAAATTCGTTTGAGATTGATTGTGTGTTTGCATTATGGGTTTGTGAAGGCTGTGATTGTGAACTGTGTGGAAGATAGGTTTGTGATTGATTTGAATGTGAATTAGAGGGAAAGCTTGGTTGTATTACTTGCTGCGGAACTATTATTTGTCCTTTTGGATTAACCAGGTTTGATTGTATTTGGATGTTTGGTAACGGAGGATACGGGGTATAATACATACCAGCCTGATAATTTGTTGGTGGTGGCCCGTATCCCGTTGTGCTTGTGAATTTGTGTTCAAATATTAACGCAAGAATTGAAAAGGTGTATTAAATTTTTCACTATCTAATGTTGATAACGGCCTCAGGTTCACGTACTGATATCACTAACCGCGCGGCACACGTCCGCTCTTCGTGAACGCACAGACGGAACTCTGGTTTTGATATGATTACAATTCCGTGAACCCAGTCACTTGGTTCGTCAACAATTTCTAAAACTTGATTTTTAACCATTTCGTCTAATTCTTGTTTTAGCTTTTGTTTTAGTGCGATTGGAACCATCCTTGCTGGCGAAATCGACGCCACTGCCTCCTCTTTTAAAGTTATATGATACGGAGTGCAATTTATTCGAGACGGTTTGTCATCAAATATTTCTTGGTACTTTGTTTACTATTTCTGCAGCTGAGTCGTGCTTGACCTCATTAATTTTGGTATTAATGGGTACCCACTCCAAAACATGTTGCGCCGTTCAGACCTAAAATTGGGTCGTTGTTTTTCTCAGCTACGTAGAAATTTATCACCGTATTTTTCCCTTTGAAACAGCAATTCAGATTGCATTTCCCCAAGGTTCTGATTACCTGTTCGCTGTATGACGTGCAGCGTCGGTTTAAGGCGCACCGGCGCTGCCGGGCCCTAGGCCTAGGCAACGAGCAGGAGTCTGGCGTGCGCAACCCCTTGTAAATGGACGGGGTGTGGAGTGATAAGTCTGGTAAAAATGAAACAAGGAATAATTTTTTTGGCCAAAAACAATTTATTTTTCAACGTAGTCACCTTTTAGATCGATACACTTAGTCCAACTTATAGTGTAAGAGGTGTAGTGTAACTTATTAACTTATTACGGCGCTGAGTTGTCGCGGTGTCGCGAAAAATTTTGTTTAATAAATTTAGGGCCCCAGTGAGCTCCTGGGCCCTAAGCGGCCGCCTAGTCCGCCCAACGGTTAAAACGGCACTGATGACGTGAGCTTTGACATTGTGCGAACTAATTTCTGCTTATTTGGCAGCGACTTGTAAACATCTCTTGCGATTATGTTTACTTCACTACCGGTATCAACTTTAAAATAAACATTTCTGCCACTTACGTTTATGTTTTCTTTCCACGATGATACCCCATTGACACGTTTGATGGACAGAATTGCCTGATTTTCCTCAGATTCTTCGTTATCACTAGTGTCATTGTGTTGTACCGCTTTCACGATTTTCTTGCTTTTACACACACTCGCGAAATTGCACGGGGCTGCTAGCTTCGTCCCCCATCAAATTTAGAAGTAGGGCTACTTTTAATTTGTCAGGTTTTGAACTTTTCTCACTTGCCGCTAGGTATAGTTCAAACCTCTGTTTGAACTTCTCCCAGTTTGTTGCAACGCTCCCTGTGAAGTCCATTGTGTTTGGTATATTTATATTTTTTTCCATTTTAATTTATTTATTTAACCAGCAATTAACCAGAAATCTCCAATTACGTAATGCTGGATACATAACTTATCAAATCAACTTACAAAAATTAACAACAGTACTTTAAATATAAATATAAACTTAAACTTATACAAACCTAAACTTAAGTTATTGCCTATATTTCTTAAAATATTCATTTGCCATTTCCCTCTTAGTCATATTAAAAAAATCCCATTCCCAATCTTTATTCAATTTGTTGGCTAACAACAATATTCTATACAAAGACGAGCTGTTTCCTGGTACTGAGAAGATATTGGGTGTCCTCCTTAACCTAACATCCGGTACCTTAATTAGTATTTCCGCTAATAAATAGGGAACATTCAAATTATCATTTAACACATTGTAAAGAAATGTTAAATTAGCTAATTCTCTTCCGTTTGACATCGTTAAAATTGCTGTACTACTTTCATCTAGCAGATACTGTAATTGATCCTTGTACGAGACTCGAAATGGAAAAGTGCCTGTGGTGCCTGTACATTTAGTATATAGAACACGTACAAATTTTCTCTGTACATTTTCTATGAGATTACTTAAATAATAATTATGCGGTGACCAAACATTCACTGCATACTCCGGCTTTGAACGAACATAAGAGCAATACAAAATGTAGTATGTTTTTATTGAACTAAAGCATTTAGCGTTTCTTAAAATAAAACCTAAATTTCACGATATTACTAATGTGATCAGAAAAAGTTAGATCACATTTAAATTTTACTCCTAAATCTTTCATCGAATTCTCCCGTTTTAGTTGATTGTCTTGCATTCTGTAGACACATTCTACCCATTGTTGTTTTCTTCTAAATGACACTATTTTACACTTTGAAAATTTCAAAAAAAGATTATTATTGCCACACCACTTCAAGAGTATGGTTACATCTCTTTGTAGCAGTTCGCAGTCACTTACACATTTTATTTCTTTAAACAGTTTGAAGTCAACAGCAAATAATAAAACTTCTGAATTACGCGATAAACTTGGTACCTATATCATTTACTAACATTAGAAATAACAGTGGACCAAGTGTTGTACCCTGCGGAACCCCCGATGTAGGAACAAATGGTTTTGAGGCATACCCATTAATTTGAACAAACGTTTCTCTTTGAGATAGATACGATTCTAACAATTCTATTAAATTCTTGTGCAGACCAAATGCAGCTAGTTTACCCAATAGCACACTGTGACAAACCTTGTCGAAGACTTTACTTAAGGCTGTATATATACGGTCAACTTGTCCACCATTCTCCAATATTTTAGAGGTATAATGCATAAAATTCATCAAATTGGTAACCGTTGACTTCTTCGTGGTAAACCCATGTTGTTCATCGGTTATTAAGTGCTGTATTCCAATTGAAATACGAATTATAACCGATCTTACAATTGTCCTATAGATCTTTATTTTTATAATAATAATATATAATAATAATAATACGTTTATTGTCCTAGATCACAAAATATGTACAGGATTCGTCACATGTAATATGATAAAGTAAAATATAATAAAATTAAATAAAATATTGAGTAAAGATAGTAATAATAGTATTAGTCTATAAATACAATGGTAATATCATTTAACATAATCTGATATACAATGTGATTTTTTAAAAACTCAATTGCAGCAGGCCGTATTCTGTTTTAATATCCTTAGAACTGTCTGTATTAAGTCAGAATACGGCCTGCTGCATTTGAGTTTTTAAAAAATCACATTGTATCTACCATATGAACAAAAATTATTTTTTTAGATAAAGGGTGCCTTTGGAATTCTGAACATACCTTGCATGGTTGATTTGATTCATCGTCAGTAGTTGAAATTATACAGGGTGTTGGGAAAAGGTCGCACCCGCACCATACTACCATATTTGCCGTTCAAAATTAATCATAAAACTGCCTTCAAAATATTTCTACCTTATGTATTTAGGAAACTACAAGAATTCCTAATCTAAAACTTAACGCCACAGTACAGCATCTTTACTTATAAATATACTCGATTTTATTAAAAAGTAACTCATTATACCACTAAATGATTAATCTTGAACGACAATAATAAATAAAATCTGTAAAATTCCAAATTTATTTTGTCTTAAGAATTACCAAGAAGGACATTAGTTCATCTTGACAACACTGCCTTATTTAAGAAAATATTTTAAATAGAAAGTTGGCGTATGAATGTCAAGTTTGTGTGATGCCAGTTTGACATAAGAACATTTACAAAATTTTAGTGCCTACAATCAATGGGAAACCAGTTTAACGAGTATTGCGACATGTTGTGCTTAGGACAGGAAAACGGTAATACAACTAAAGCAGCTCAAATTTACGCACAGCGATTTCCCGGAAGACGCCATCGTGACAAAAATGTAACTGTCGTGTGGAACAACGGCTCAGGGAAAGAGGACAAGTTATGCCACCCACAGAAGGTTACGGCCACCCGCTAGCTGTTCGAACACCAGAACTCCAGAACTAGAAGAAGCTGTTTTAGCTGCTGTAGAAGAAGCACTTGGCAGGAGCGTAAGAGGAATGGCAAGGGAGTTTGGTGTGGATTGTCATACAGTACATGACATTTTGCGAGTTGAAAATTACAATTCTTACCGTTACTCTCGAGTTCAAGCTCTTCAAGTGCCGGGTGATGAAGGTTGGAGTTTTGCCAGTGGCTACTGAAGAGGCACGATGACGATCCGAATTTTCTACCGTAAATTTTATGGACGGACGAGTCAATGTTTACTCAGGGTGGTGTCTTCAACCGCCACAATAATCATATCTGGTCAGTAGAGAATCCACATGCTATAAGGGCTAGCAGACACCAACACAGATACCAAATACATCTGTGGGCTGGCATCCTAAATGACAATTTAATAGGGCCGTATGTTTTTCCCCCAAGATTAAATGCGAACAACTTCTTACAGTTTTTGGAGAACGATTTCCCGGGATTGTTAAATTTACGTGCGAACATGTGATACCAAATGGATGGAGCCCCTTCTCATTATGGTAGAGCTATAAGGATTTGGTGCAACGAAAACTTTCCAGGGCGCTGGATCGCTTGCGGGGGAGCAGTTAGTTGGCTTCCACGGAGCCCTGATATTACGCCCTTGGATTTCTTTTTGTGGGGCTTTTTAAAAGACAGGGTGTATGCCGAACCTATAAATGACATACACCACTTGCAGCAACGAAAAAATGCCGCCGTTGCTGAAATAACTCCCGAGATGCTGCGAAATTTGCAGCCCAATTTAATACGGAGGGCACAGTTATGTGTCTACGTCAACGGAGGACATTTTCAACATATTTTACAAGTTCATAAGTTCTTGTTTTTGTTAATTTAGTTTTGCTTAATTGCTCAATAAATTTGCAACAACTGCTTTTATTTATCTATGAAACCTACGAACTGAGCAAACATGTTATTTGAAAACGAAAATCATGGCTAATATTTTTTTACAAGCTTTGAAACGAGCGTACATTGTTGCCAAATTTATTTGTATAAAAATGGCTGTATTTGTAAAATTAACGGCTAGGGAGGATTTTAAACATCAGATTCATCTTATTTAAGTTGTACTGGACGCTATAGTGCTACTAGGGTGCGACCTTTTCCCAACACCCTGTATATGTTATGTAAGCTAATCAGCTTGTCAAATAAAACTTAGTTATTAAACTACGGGTTTATTTTCAATTTATTACATTATTAGATGTTGAAAATGGCCACAATTCTCATGCAAACATAAATTTACACGCCTTTTCATGTTTTCAAATGCGTTTCGGAGCATTTCGGGTGTGATATTAGCACAACTATTCGGTTTCGCAACTCAGGAAGTGTGTGAACTGGTGTCTTAAAAATTATGTTTTTCAAATGTGGAAAAACGAAGTAATCTAGGATAGTCAAATCTGGTGATCTTGGCGGAAATTCAGGTACACAACGTAAACTGATCAGACGATCGCCAAAAAAAAAATTGTCGTAAATAAGCGATAAATTGCGGAGTCGTGTGAGAAGTGGCACCATCATTTTGGAAATATCCCTGCTGTAGCTCGTAACACATCTGGGGTTCGTACAGTTACAGTAAGGAAAAATAAACAGTACACTTTCAAGGATTTTGGTAGTTTTAGTTTTAATTAGTACCTAATCGTTCAGCAAACTTTTATGTGTATTTTATTAAAACTATGTACTTTTTCATGATCTGCAGAAATTTAAACACTATAAACGTAATTTTTTAACTCCTATAAAAAAGATCCTCTTTTCTTTTACATAATTCAAATTCAAACGAAAAGTTGTAAACAAAATTGATAATTTGACGTCTTCCTTCCTTTATGTAGTTCTTTATCTTGGCTAAATAAAGTGGGCAGGACTTATATGTAATATTAATTCAGCGGGCCTTGATTTTTGCTATTCGGCAGGCTTTATAAATTCAGTTTTTAATCAACGCAGGCGACGGTATCAACACGTTCACATGAGTGACACTTGCCCCAAAACTAATAAATTTCATAGTTGAGTTAAAATCCTAGTACTGTGGTCTCTTGTAAATTCCTTTGCAATTTGATATTTTACTGGAAAGCGCGTGTGTCGGTGTCGTTTCTATACAAGGCGGCGAAACTAATTTGTAAAGGGACGGTGATTTCACTGCTTAAGTCCGAGGATTTATGAATTGCTGTTATTAGTTTACAAATGAAATTAATACTTTCCTGCCACATTATTGCCCCAAACACCCCTAACGTTAATGCTTTAATAAAAGTAGCCCAGTGGCCAAGTACATTTTACCTTGCAAAAGGTTATGTAGTTTTGGATTTTGGATATGTTGTATGTACCTAGGCCCTTATTAAAAATCCAAGTTTTCTAATTTGGCACGCCTGTGCGCGAGTCAGTACGACCACTTTTGTGTCACTTTTTTCGGTTTTCTCTCGATTACTCTTTACTAGTGCGTCCTATATCAAAAATTACTCTTACCTTTTTTGTAGAGCACAAAATTTGCGACAATTTACCCCCATAACATGTTTTTCTAAACTTCATAGTTACCGAAATACAAAGCTTCAAAGCACAAAATTTTTCCAAAAGTTAGGGAAAACTACCACAAAAAACACAGTGTCCATCATCTTAACGGTTTTTTGGTTTAATTTAAAGACAAAATGAGTAACACTTTGTAGCCATATGGTAGATATGTGCATAAAAAATTACAAATAAAACCAAATACATGGAATATACCGGGTGTCAACGAAACCTGGGGCACCCTCATAATTTTTTTTATTTTTTAAGATATCTAAATGAAATTTGGAGGTTTAATATACCCTTTAAATGGCATTTGTTGACATAGGAAACAAGTTTCTGTCACTTCCGGTTTCGCCGGAATTGACTACAACTTTGTTATTTTAAATGGAACACCCTGTATATTTATACATTTTTTGGAATCTCAATTCAATTTTACGTATGGTAGTATCAAGTTCGAAACATTTTGATGACAAAGTAAATTTTTGCAGAAATTAATCTAGAGTGCCATGACTAACGCCAAATGAAAGTCAAGGTGCCCCAACACTCGAGACAAATTGTTTTAGAACTTTAACTATTTTAGTTGCTGTATTAGAATGGCCTAAATTGGCAAAAGTGCTTTTTCGAGAATAACTCTATTTCGAAATAATTTTGTATCCAAATGATAGATATATGTATAAAAAATATACAAATAATGTGTAATCGTTTAACCTCTTATATCTTTCGATGTTGAGGCTGGTGCGTTAGCGTATATGGTCTTACGTGTGAAATGCACCATGTGTATACTGTATAGTGTATATGTGACTGTGTGTGTACGTATAGAACCTTGTTACTCTGCCTCGTAGGTCTAAAATAGAAATAATACAAATTAATACAAATAAGGCGTATATGCAAACAAAATTTTTTGTAGAAAAATACTAAACTTTAGACTTTTGATTTTTTGGTTCTATCTGTAGTGTCACTTTCATTTCTTTCTATAACAAAGTTAAAATGTTCAATGTCTTCATTTTCTTGGGCCATCAGCTGATCAATTATTGAAGCCGCTTCTTCCTCTACGTCATCGTCATTTGTAATAATCTCAGGAGCATTTAGGCATGATTGTCCACAGCAATTCTTACAAATAGTCTGCAGCAACGAATCTGGTGCAGCCTTTTTTGTTGATTTAATTAGAGTCAGCCCTCGCCTGTTTGTCGTCCAGCCCCAATCTAAAGGGTTCTTTTCCCTGCCCATCCATGTTTGGACTTGATGATATGTGCGTAATGCGTGATACCAGGCTGCATCTTGCGTTGGTGGCAGTCTAGCAAGGTGAAACTTGCTTTTAGTCATAGACTTTTCAAAAAGCTGACAGCGTAGATCGTCAAGAGTTTGAGCATTCATGTCCCCACCATACAAGGCTACGAAAAATTTCTCGTAACTTATGAAAAACTTTTTTAACTTTGAGGCTCTGTATTTCGGTAACTATAAGGTTTAGAAAATCATGTTATTGGAGTAAATTGTAGCAAATTTTGTGCTCTACAAAAAAGGCAAGAATAACTTTTCTGTAGGACGCACTATTAAAGAGTTATCGAGCAAACACCGAAAAAAGTGACACAAAAGTGGTTGTACTGACGCGCGCACAGGCGTGCCAAATTAGAAAACTTGGATTTTTAATAAGGGCCTAGGTACATACAACATATCCAAAATCCAAAACTGCATGACCTTTTGCAAGGTAACCCCCCCTTTTCACGACCTGGCCACTGGGCTAAAGGAAATACATTAAAATATAATCCCTGAAAAATAGAAAATAAAATTATAAACGCGCAGGTAGCCATCACAATTCACAATACTAAATTCTTATAAAATTATTTTAGTAATCTTTGCAACACAAGTGATTACCACTTCTGAAGAACAATACTGTGTGTTCAAAAAGTAGCTGAATTAGAGTAGGTGGTCGATTACAGAATTTCCAAGAACTTTTAACAAGATTTATTTCGCACATCTTGTCAGTTTAACATGTGGCAGTTTCTAATGTGACATTATTTGAGCGTATGATTCTATCAAAGATGCAATTTTGGATTTCCAAGGCTTGCTCTAATTCAGCTACTTATTGAACACACAGTACCAGATTTTCGTGTACATTTAAACAAAAACACACTGTTTGTTATGAACACCAGGATACCAGGAAAGATCACCGAATCAACTTCAAATTTCAAACAAACTATTAGATATGTCAAACGTTTGAACTACTACCGGCCAAGAGAGCTAATTTTAGCAAAACTTCAAGAATCGTTTCATAGATGCTGTTCAAATCAAAGAAATTAAATCAAATCAAACTTTTAATCATTTATTTATATAAAAACTGATTAAATAAAAAATATCAAAACATCAATCACATGTTAATAACATCTACTGGAGGGCTGTGGTTATTTAATAAACTATTTAGTAACGTTTAGAATTAGGTACTTACAATTTTACTTATTCAAATAAAAATTGTATCAAAATCAACTACACTCTAGTTGAATTAAAAATAAACTAGTAGGTACTGTATGATACTAAAGTATTATAGGGACCCGTAAAAGACTATGGTATTCTTAAATGTTACGCTTCAATTATGACCGTCATCTTTTCAGTAATATTAAAACACTTCGGAAGCTTGTCTGCGGTAATATTTAAATTCATCTTATTATCCAAGAGGAATGTCTTCGATTTAAGTTTACAGTGAGTATGTTCGAAATGTATCTGAATGCTAATAATTCTATTTACACCCGGTTTAAAAGTATGTAACGAAAAGATATGCGCGCTCCAGTTCGTATAGCTATTTACACGATGTTTTATTAACAAAATTTCGTTATTTTTAGTGGTGACCAAAACTTTCTCGCTATTAAATGTAAATATTGACCTATAAGCGACACACTGTGAAAAATACTCATATCCATGACAAAACATTAAGTGAAAACCCATACTTTTATGTTGTGCCAACGTTAAAGTAGATTTGCAGGCAGGTGCGGGACAATCGTATGGGTAATGTAAACAAACAAGCTCGTGCCTTCGAATGTAATAACCTTTCCCTATAAATTTGCAATTATGCCAACGACACGGGTAATTTGTTTCGGTAATGAGTTTACGTAATTCCGCACTTGTGGAAGGAGTACAGGTTGTGTAATTTTCAGCACAATCGCAACATATAACACCTTTTGGTGAATCGAATGTGGGCAGTGTGAGATAATTTTGACACTCTTCGCACCTCAGGGTTTCAAGTAATTGATAATTGATTAACTGTTGTGCTTTAGCAATAGTTCGAATCAACGTTTTTATTGTTATATTTATTTCAACCTTAACTGAATTCGGGTTTTCAAGAACATTTAAATATTTATTTATGGTTAACGACTGCATTTCCGAAATACCTGGAATGAAAGCGTCGCATTTATTTTGTTTCAAATTTATATTTAAATCCAAGTTAAAATTGTTAACTAGTTTAATTTTATACGTCGCTTCTAGCGGAGTCGTTGCAAAGTATCGTATGTCGTAACGCAACGTTGTTGTACTACCATCATATCTAAATTTAATCATAAAAGGAACAAAATCCTTAATAACCATCAAAATCTGTTGCCTATCTTTATCAATATCGAGAACAAACTGACCGAAAAGGGTAGTTAATTCAGCGTGCACTTCCATAAAATGCGAACAAACTTGAGCGACCGATCCTAGCCACGAACAAGACGTAAACGGTAACGAAGCACAAACAATAGGTTTGTAGCCACAACTTCCTTCGTGTTCTGTTGCATGACCAAATGAAAGTTGAGATGTACATCCGTATGCTTTATAACAGCATGGAAATATTGTTTTACTTAAAGCAAGTTCGAGTGCCAGTTGTCTATAAATCGGAGCACCGTCCACTGCAGGCGAACAACGGCCACAAATGCTGCTACCATCCGGTAAAGATCGTAAAGGGCTGCACGACAAATAACTTTTGCAAAGCGAACAGCGCAACTGTTCTAATATAACCTCTGGAAAATGAATAAACGTATTCTTGGATTTAGCGGCACCCATGGTGGTCTAAAAATTAATTTACTGTGCTAATTATAATGTATTATTTGTAAATTTTATAAAAATAAATGATTCGAGCATCAAATGCAACGTATATAAACAACTTGTATGTTAATATTGTTTGGTGTTTTGTTTATATTATATAATTAAGAACATTAACAAGGGATAGTAATATTTTAAAGTTTATGTAAATGTAAATTAACTTACTTGATGGATAATGTAAACGTATTTGTAAACAAATTTGTTTATTGATGTAGCTGACAATTTTCTTTATTTAAACTGCTGCTTCAAACAAAGGCAAGGTTACATGCTGTTGAACTTGTTGACCTTTACTTAAAACAAAGTTCAAGGAAGAACATAAACTTAAGTGATTTGTAAGAAATTAAACTTCAATTATGATTAGCTCAGTAATTAAATTTACCAAGAATGTTATTTGTTAGTTCTTCGATAATAAATGTGTATACTTCTAAGACAATTGGTAGTAAAATTAAATGTGATTCGCAACGTTGTTGCTCAAGTAACGAATATAAATGATAAGAATAATTGCAATGCGTCAATGTTTTGGGTTCAAATCACACAGCTACTGCTGACAGATTTTTCCAGAACCATCCAGATTTAAAGCAAGACTCGATAACATTGTTGTGAATATATAAAACTTAAAAGTAACCACCAATACTTAGGTTATATGCATTACGATATTGTGCTAAAGCAAAGATTATTTAATATTTCACGATAGTGAGTTGCATTTATATTTGTAGTTATGAGCAACACATGTACTAAATATTTAATATCCCGCCTTAGTAAACAGTAATTTAAATCCTAGAACAACCTACCCGAATTTGTTCCTCCTTTAACTCAAGGTTGATAACTATTTTTCCTAAGCTATTCATTCCATTTACCAACTTTAAATGCCTTGGTACCTATTAAAAATAAAGCAGGGTTCTACGACTTAACTGGGCTAGGCCATGGCTTGAAGCAATTGTTTTAGGGTTCTAAACCAGTTTCATGCCTTTGTTAGTTTTAGGTGTTCTTATAATAAAATAATCAACTAATAAGGAGACGCCAAACACTAAGGTGGGATAAGGCGGTATTAGAAAGTTTTTAAATGAGTGAAAAAAATATTGGCTTACCTTATTTAATTTTGGTCATCACTTCTTCCAAAATAGTCGCTTTGGGAATGTACACAACAAGCCTAAGCACCTCGAAAATACCACAAAAGTCCTTTTCACAAAGACTAGTAAGTTTGAAAAGCATTACTCTTTCGGTTTAAATTTCAGTAAGGGAAACAAGTTAAAATCGTTGAACGGTAAATTTGGCAAGTTAGAAGATAGAAAAAGGAAGAGATGGATTAAGGATAAATAAATAAACACAAGGATCCGACGCTCACATGGACAAAACGACAAGAGAAGAAGAAGAAGAAGACAAATGTAGCGCACAACTGTTATTTTTTTTGCTACCAAAAATTACATCGTATCAGGGAAGTGCGAGTGGGCTCTTTGTTATAATGTAACTACTAATGTTGTATCATAGATCTTGTCTTTTCCTTCATAAATCTTCTCTGAAGTATTGTTATAAGACAGAATTCACAGTACTGCTAGGAAAAGGACTGCGGACTCGGAGAGCTCGACTGGTTGATTTAAACACATGTAAGCATATGCTAAACATCACACTAAGCCAAGTAAACGTAAACAAACACGACCGTCCTCGACGAATTTGTTTGAAATTCCGGTCTGTTCCAAATGTGATCATTTCGGTTGAAGATAAATGATGTCATTTGTAAAATATATGTTTACTTCACACTTTTATAATAATTTTAGAGCCTTCTTTCTTCACTCGATATGGGTGTAATATAAAATATTCTCTCTGTGCTGTCCTCTTCTTTACCATTCCCTTTTGCCTTTTCAGAGTGTAGGGTCGTCCATTCATTTTCGAAGCTGGTTACGGTTGGGCGCCATTCTTTTAACTTCTTTTAAATCCTTGCCTCTTCGCTGTACTCTTTTCTCCAGGATTTGCTCTCCTGTTTCCCATGGCCTTCCTCTACCTCATTTTCCTTCGGATCTTGCTTCCAATGCTCGTCTAGGGTTTCTATTTTTGCTCACTCTTACTTACATTTTTTTACACCTATTTCTTCTCTGGTAACTATGTTTCTTATGCAGTCTCTTTTGGCCCTACTCACTAATCTTCTCAGGTATTTCATCTCTCGCGCCGTTATTTTACTTCTCATTTTATCTTGTATCGTCCGCTCTCAGATCCATAGCTACGATTGGTAAGTATATGCTGTTATATACTCGTAGTTTGGTCTGAGTACTTACTTCCTTCTTCACTATTATTGTTTTGTTTAATGCATAGCATACTTTGCTCATTTTTTCCGTTCTATTGAGGATCTCTTGTTCAAACGTTCCGGTGCTATTTATTATTATTCCTAGATACTCGTAATACTCAACACATTCAAGCTCCTTTCTATTACATGTAATTCGTGTTTTCTTGTGTTTCATTCTTTGCTATTTGTATTAGTTTGCTCTTATCTGTATTTATTCTCATTCCCCATCTCTTAATTACTCTGCTCCATCTACTGACTGTTTGTTGCAGCTTTCCGGGTGAGTTCGCTGGTAATACTTGCATTAAAAATATTGCTTGTAAGTTCCATTTCCTATTGTGACGTTGAATCTTGGGTTTTTTGGATTCCTGTATGATTTGATTCATTACTGCCACAAACAGTAGTGGGCTTAATGAGTCACCCTGCTTGATTTCTTTTTCCATTCTAAAGTTCTCCAATTCTGACCCCTTTATTCTTACTCTTCCTTTTGCTCCTTCATGTAATCGTTCTATAGCTTGTGGGAGCTGGTGTGTGACTTGTAACTCTGTTAATGCCCTCCAGACACTTTGCTTAGGTATGGTATCAAACGCCGCTTGTATGTCAATAAATGCAAAGTATAATGGTTTCCCTCTTTCCAGCCATTCTTCTGTTTCGTTCTCAGTACATATTATGTGGTCTTGTGTTTGTCTATATGGCCTGTATGCAGCTAGTTTTTCTACTATTTCTCCTCTATCTCTTCTCTTAACGTTTTTTCCAGGATTCTTGAATATATCTTCTGCACTACTGATGATAGGCAAATTTCTCTATAGTTATTGCACTCATTCGTGTCACCTTTCTGGTGTATTGGCACTATGATATTTTCTTCCCAGTCATCGGGTATCTCCTGACCTCTCCAGGCTAGTTGTCAAACCTTTACCCATGTTCTAACTCTTTCTTCTCCATACTTGATCATTTCAGGAGATATGCTGTCTCTACTGGCTGCCTTTCCTGTTTTCATTTGTTTTATGGCTTCCTCTACCTCTTTTATTTCAATATCTCTCTCTTCCTCCTATTCTTCTTGTTCCTCTTGTGTTGTTATCTTCCTTGAATTTTTGGTCAGTGTTTTCCATGTTTCCAAGATTCTTTCTTCTTGTTTCTATGTTGCCCCCACAATTGCTTATGCTCCATATTTGTCTGGTTGCGTCCTGTTCCTTTGATTTCCAATTATTTATTATTTGGTTGCTTTATGTTTCCCAATATCATGTAGTGTGATTTACACGTAGTTATTTCTAATCCGGTTTCTCTTGCTTTTTCTTGAAAATCTTTTCCCACAACTTTCAATTCTTCTTTTGTCCTACTCATTATAACTACGTCATCATGCTAAACACTGATGGGAGCTCTTTAATACATTTTTCTTTCTCTCAATTTGGTTTGTCTGACTTTAAAGGTCAAAACACGCAGAATTTCGTGATCCAGAAATCAACCAAAAATCGTGCAAAATAGAGTGCATTAAACATAAGATAGAAAATACAATTCAACTAATAGGTAAGCAACCTATTATATCTATATAACACTTTGAAACGACTGGTTGTTCAGTCCTTATTAAAATATAACCAACAAAATATCCATCCTCCAAATAAATTTAACGCCGCGTAAGACCGGCTATCAGCGAGCCAGCTGTAACGCGGTCGTCAACGCCGATACGAATAAGAGTCAAGTACAGAGACGGACTAAGTAGAAATACCTACCCGAATATTAAATCAACCGCATTTTGAAATTGAAAGTCGAATTTAGCTAGCTTGTGTATTGGCTAAGATTTGAATTGAGTAGAATTTTGGCGATAACAGTATACGAGACGCTGAAAACGACATACATTAATTTAACTACGAATTAACACCCAACAGGCATTATGGAGGAATTTATGACAGAACTAAGAGATAAATTGAGCAGGATGGAAGAAAGGGATCAAAGAATGTAGGAAGGAAATGGGCGGATCGAAAAGAAACTGGATAACAT
The DNA here is from genome assembly GCA_963082815.1 of Melanotus villosus. Classification (NCBI taxonomy): domain Eukaryota; kingdom Metazoa; phylum Arthropoda; class Insecta; order Coleoptera; family Elateridae; genus Melanotus; species Melanotus villosus. The sequence goes on along the minus strand of OY720424.1, from coordinate 13,163,200 downwards.
ACAAATAGAACTAACGGCACTGAAAAATGAAAATGAGGAAAGAAAACGCGAGAATAGCAAGTTAAAAGGTGAAATATATATATGTTAGCACTAAAGGCCATTAAGGCCTGTGGCTTGGTGAGTTATTTCTCTCCACTCCTTGCGGTTAAGAACTTTTTGCTGCCAGCCTTGTACGCCCAGTCGTCTCACATCCTCCATCACCTGATCGAACCATTTTATTCTTGGTCTCCCTCGGCGTCTGGTTTCGCATCATTTGCTTTGGGACCCTTTTGTGTGGCATTCTGTATAGGTGCCCCATCCATCTTATTCGTTGCGATTTCACTACTCCTATTATGTCCACCCCTCCCAAACTATCCATTATTTCTTCATTCGTCCTCCTTCTCCACATTCCGTCTTGTTGTACTCCCCCCAGTATCCTTCTTGCTATTTTACGCTCCCACACACAGAGTTTGTTTTGGATTGCCTGCGTAATTACCCACGTTTCACAAGAATACACTACCGTTGGCCTAATCACTGTTTTATACAGCCGTAACTTGGCTTCCTTTGATAACACTTTGGACATCAAAACACTATGGAGGGCACTTGCACTTTTGTTTCCACTCTGTATTCTTGCTTGAATCTCTGTTTCCTGGCAGAAGTTGTTTGTAATTGTTGCTCCTAGATACACGAACTCCTTCACCTGATCAAAACAGTATTGTCTCGTCTCGCTTCCGATCCTCAAGCACTTATCCATCTGGTGGCTACCTCCTTCTCCCGTTACCATATACTTTGTTTTTTGTTCATTAATTATTAAGCCGGCTTTCCGTGCTGTTGCCTCCAGTTTTTGGAATGCTTCTTGGAGTACTCGCTCTGACCTTGCTATAATAGTTACATCATCGGCAAAGGCAATGCATTGGCATTGTTTAGTGGTTATAACCCCTTGCTCCAGTTTTGCACACCTCATAATTCCTTCTAAAAGGTGAAATACATAAACAAAACGAGAAAATGCTACTGCTAGAAAGAGAATTAAAAAGGAAAAATTTGATAAGTTTTGGAATAGAAGAGATGGAAAACGAAGATTACCCGGCCCAACAATCCAAAATACAAGAAGTCTTCGATAAAACAGGTGTCCAAACTACAGCAAAAGACGACATAATCGACATCAGACGTCTAGGAAAGAAAATTGATAATAGCGCTAGACCTATAATGGTAGAATTGTCCAGTGGAATTAAAAAAATGGAAATTTTGAAATCTTCCAAGAACCTAAAAAATACTGGATGGAGCATAAACGAAGATTTCCCCAGAGAAATACAGATACAACGAAAAGAGCTAATAGAACAAATGAAGAGAGCGAGAAACAAGGGACATAAAGCAACGGTTAAATACAATAAACTAATCGTAAACGGGAAAGACTACTCCGTCGAAAATGCAAGAGAATGGACCAATGCAACACAGAATGTACAAAATAATACAAACGAAGACGAAACGGGGAGAGGAGTAACGAGAAAAGTAAGCCAAAGAACACCGTCTAAGGAGGATGAATTAAGAGATGAACAAGCCAAAGTCACGAGAACATTGAAATATTTTTAGCTTGTCAAACATTTGTTAATTTACCAGTGTTTTTATTGTTTTCGTTGTTTTCAAAGCCACCTTATTTACTTCTTACCTCATAATTGCAACAAAATTGTATTTTTCTACAAACACTACTAAAAACTGAATTTTTAACACGGCATACTGCAATTAAAAATGTAATATTAAATCGCAGCGTGTTAAAAGTAGATCACGTGGTTTACTTTTAACACTAGTATTAAAAGGCTGCTGTCACAATGACAATTTTGGAGCAACTAAAATATTAATCAAAGATTGATTTTACCTACCAAATTAACAAATCTAACGTTTCCCTACTAGCAGCTTCTTCTATATCGACCGGAATTTCTTCACTTAGATTAGAACTCATCTTAAATTATTCTTTTTCACTTTTGACAAGCATATGTCAAACAATACATATGTAAGCTCAATTCTAAATTGTTTCGTAAATGTCACAGAGTACTAGATTTTTTAGGTAACCTTTGGAATCTCTAATAAAAGAGTTTAAAATGCTTTCAATGGCGTTTGTAGAAAAAATAGTGTATGATATTCGTGTTAAAAGTGATTTTATTTTGTTCGTGGGGTTGCTCAACTCGCTACGCTCGTTTCGCAATCTCCCCCACTCACAAAATAAAATCTCACTTTTAACACTTGTATCATAAATAGCTATTTCTTATTTCCTCTTAGCTGTAATTTTGATTGTATTTATCGCAGATTTTAATAAAGCATATGAATAAATTCCTTATTAATACTAGCAAAAAATTGTGTTTTGTCCCAAAAACCATTTTGATGAACTTTATTTGCTCATAAATCACATAATTTAGTATTTTCGACGGGATTTCGATTTTTATAGTATTACACGACTCAATTAGAATAAATCGGAACAGTCATGGCACACTTAAATAGAAAACTAAAAATTAAATTAAAATAAATATTGAAGACTGAAATGTCACTTATGTGGTATCATTGGATTCAGAAAATTATGCGGAATTCAAAAATGCATTAATATATAGGGTGTCCCATTTGAAAATCAAAAGTTAGTGTCACTTCCGGTGAAACCGGAAGTGGAAAAAAATCATTTAATATGTCAAAAAGTGACGTTTAATAAGTATATAGGATCCCCCAAATTTCAACCATTTATCTTGAAAACTAAAGGAAAAAAGGGGGGCGTACCATGATCGTGTTACACCCGGTATATGGGAGTTATGACTGAGACTGTCCATTCATTCGGTGTTTTTTGTTGTTTCCATATTTTTTTTCTTTCTTTCTCTTTTACTCTCTTGTACCTTTACCGTGTTGAGGGGGCTGGGCACACCAAGCCACAGAGTAGTCCACCCCGCCCATTCTCATTCAGACTAAGCAGACCGCTAATTAACTTTCAATATGTCAGTTTTACGTGCGGAGTGCACGTTCCCGGTTCTGCCGGTTCTATATTTCTTTTAAAAATTCAAAAATCCTTTGAGCTAATGAATCATCGGCATTTTTGGGATGGTATCTATTCCTAGGGCTTTGTTGTTCTTCATTTTTCTTTTTCCCAAGTTGTAGGGAAATTTTCGAATTCCATTTCTTTTTCTTTGTGTTGTGTTAGCTCTTCATTGTCTTGCTTTGCTAAAATCTTTTTAAAGTGTTCCGCCCAGATGTTCATAATTTGTTCTTCGCTCATGCATAACTTTCCTTTGGTGTCTCTCAAACCTGTTATCTTTCTATTATTGTTTCTTTTTTCTTTTGTTAGGTTTCTATAAAATAATCTCTGGTTTTTGTTTCTATATGATTCTTCTATTTTTGCTAGCCTCTTGTTTAACTCTTCTTTTTTTTCTCTCTACACAAACTATTAACATTATTCCTCAGTACTCTGTATTTTTTTGCAATATTTTCTTTCTTCTCTTTGACTGCTTCTTGGCACTCTTGGTCAAACCATTAGTTTGTTTTATCGGTCTTGTTCCCTCTCAGCATACTTGTACTTTCTGTTATTGATTCTTTAATATTCCTTCATTCATCTTCTACATTCAATTTAATGGTACTCTCTTCTTTTAGTCTTTCTAAAGTTCCAACTTTTTTTTACAGCTGTTTCTTTGACACATGATTAATTACTTCCTTCATATTGGCTTTGACAAGGCAATGATCCAATCCATTATTCGCACCTTTATAGGTTCTTATGTTTTCTATGGCTCTTCTGTGTACCTTTGTTATAAGTAAGTGGTCAATCTAGTTAAGTGTTTTTCCATTTGGACTTGTCTAAGTCATTTTATAAATGTCCTTTCGTTTTTGCCACGTACTTACAATGATTAAGTTTCTAATAGCGGCGAAGTCGATTAAATTTTGGCAATGTTACAATGTTAAGGCAATATCCAGAAATTTTATATTAAAATAATCAAAATTTTAATGGAAAAAATATTTTTAAATTTAAAACTTGAAGTTTTTTTTTGGCTAGACCGCGTTTTTCAGTACGGTACTTGATTAACCCCAACAAAACACCTCAGTGACAATGAAATAATTTTATTTTATAACCGAAAAAGATCAAAAATACAGATTTAATATTGCATATTCGATTTGCTTTTTTGAATATCTTCAAAAATCCTTCTGGGCAATAAGCTGTAAACAGTCCAACAGCTATTGGGGTATCTAATTACAGAAGAGAGGTTCTGCAGAGTAGTACGGCAACTGTCCACCCGCAAAAATATTCTTTGATAACCAACCCCAAAGGGTCTTGCTAATGTTCAAACCTAGAGAAATGCTGGACTACTTATTCTAAAACGTCATCATAACAACACCGCTTGCTCCGATCTTCATCAATGTTCTCGTGAATTTCTGTGCGAATTTATAGAGCTATATCGCAGTTTTCATTGCTTGTGGCAAGTGAAAGATAAGTGACCGGAATAAGAAGGGTCAGGCATACAAAGTTCTAATAGAAAAATATAAAGAGGTAGATACATCAGCCAACAAAGAGACTGTTACCAAAACAGGGAGCGTCCTAGCGAAAACCTGTTTCTTATGGTAGCCATACACGTACCGGCCGGCCTGTCAGTTACGCCTGAACAGTCCGCCGGCCTGTTGAACTGAAAACCCCATACACCTTCAGTTGAAACCAGGCCGGCAAGCACTTGACATTTGACATCCTGTGATCATGTTCCCCAGTGATGAAGATGCGCGAGCGGTTCTAGCTTTAATGGTTGTATCAGAGGCAGTGGCGGCTGGTCCATAAGCGCTGCGACACTGCAGCACCCCCAGAACAAAGTACGGAAATTAATTACCTATTAAATTTGTACTTGAAAATATCAATAATATAACAATCATTCAATATTTTGCATAATTATTACATACATTTAATTAATTAAACCGCTTTTAAAAGGAATTATTTTAACCGAAGCTGTAGATTCCATTCAGAGCGCTGATGAATGTAGCAGTGTCGAAAACGTAGTACATTCGGTGCAAGTTTCGCCGCGATTTGTTTGTTTTAATAATACATGGTAAAAGTAGCCCGAAAGCTGCTGTCTGAGCAGCATCTCAGCATTATTGCAACATGCCGTTCAGCTCTTGGACATCCGATCCAACAAAAACAATAATAATTGTGCAAGGACGTCTGGGGCAACGGGCTGATACATAAACACCACGCACGGTATGTGTAATATAAACCGGAAAATTAAATAATAAGTAGTTCGTATTTCCAACTTGATTGCAGCATCACTGCGAAGACGGTCAAGGCTGCTCCAGAGTTAACAGGTGATCGAAAAATTTTGTGAAGCTAAAAATCGCAGAATGGATTTTATATTTAAATAAAAATTCTTTTTATTTCATTTTCCTGTAAGCTTATTTTTTTTATAAATTGAGTAAAATTTCGATTTGTTTTGTTTTATTTAAAAGGCACCTTAAAAATATCAAGGATCGTTACTGGTATGTAAATATATTACGAAAGCTGCAGCACCCCCATAATTTCAAGCCACGAGCCGCCACTGATCAGAGGCTAATAAAAAACGGAGGAAAAAACGTCAAATGTGGTGTAAAGAGTGGTTGTTGAGGAGACACGCGTATTCACACGTCAATTTGCTTAATGAATTGAAGCTGGCAAGACTGGCACAATTACCTAAGAATGGACGAAAATACGTATTTAAAACTTTTGTCTTTGGTTGCGCCATTAATTGCGAGAAAAAATACGGTGATGAGAATTGCGATCTCCCCACATGAACGACTGACAGCAACGTTGAGGTTCCTAGCTACTGGGAGAAGTTTGGAGGACCTGAAGTTTTCTACGATCGTATCACCCCAGGCACTTGGCAGAATTATACCTGAAACCTGTGAAGCAATTTACAAGGTTCTACATAGGGATCACTTAAAGCAGGGGTTCCCAAAGTTTTGTCTAGGTGGGCCAAAATATTTGGCGGGCCAAAAAAAAAGTGTTTAAATCGATAAAAAGTTAGACACAAGGGAAAGATTTATACTAATTTTATAACATAATCGGTCTTTATTTACGACAATAATTACTTTTTATTACAAACTGTTTATTAACACATTTCAAAAATAATTAAAAACAAAAATAACTAATAATAAATTCATCAATTGGTTGAAGTGTGTGACTTGTGCAGTTTTTGTTTTCTTTTAATAATAGGGCGGCCATTAAGACAATAAAATATATTCAATCTATATAATAACAAGATATATTACATATAAAATGTAGTATTTTTTAACTGAACAATTTTTAATTATAATATAACATTTATTTATTTTTTTGTAAAAATGTAAATTGCAAATTATCTCTATGAATTCAAGATCGCGCATGATCTGACATCGCGGGCCGCACTTTGGGAACCCCTGACTTAAAGGTATAACATGATAAATTCCTCCAAACACTGGTTTTCTTTTTCACGTGACATTTTAGGACGCGCAATATATTCTGAGTATAGGTTCTATCTAACAATCTGACTGACTGACGGCCTGTCACCTCATCCCACTCACGAACCGGCGCGCCTGCGCTCCCGTCAGTTCAGCCGGATGGACGAACGTGTTTTCGTTCGTTCTCCGGCCTCCGGTTCAGTCGGATCTGACAGGCCAGCCGGTACCCACTCACATTCCGGCCGCCGGTCTTCTGGCGGACTGTTCAGGCGTAACTGACAGGCCGGCCGGTACGTGTATGGCTACCATTAGATTTAGACCTGTTAATTATCGAAAAAACGAGAAAGTTCTTCCACTGTTATCCAAATACATGTTCCACTTCAATCAAGCTATTTAAAAGGCAAAAATTGGGTATTTGTAAATTGAGTTACAGGGTGCTGAAAAAATGGCGTATTAACTCAATGGTGCGTTGTTTACAGATACTTCTTGAGTATGGAAAAAATAGTAAAAAAATTATGTGTAGAATATTCTTCAAGATGTGGAGGTCTAAAGTTGAGTTTTTAACTTTCTTATTATTTTATATTAACAAAAGTTATACCTTTATTTTGAAAGTTAATAACGTAAATGATGAAAGTTGTAAATAATTTAGGCCGTCGCCGAAGAAAAATTCGAAAATTATTGATTCAAAAATGTTAAAAATTTGGAGCAACAAGCTCTAAATCCATTTGGCAACAGTGACAGGAACAACGCAGACGACGATTTTTTGCACACACATTTTAACACACACCTACGTGATTCAATATTTTTATTTATTCAGTATTTGACATTTTTGTCAAATTTTTCTGAATTATTTTCATCCTGAAAATGTACCAATTCAATGAATACGCCGATATGTATTTAGCATTAGGCCGCTGTAATGGCAATGCGACTGCAGGTGCTAGACATTATGAACAACAATACCCTCTAAGAAGACATCCTGATCCAAATGTCATTAGAAGATTAGACTAACTACGAGTACTAGAGGTGTAGCACAGGAATTTGGTTTAGATAGAAGATTAACGTGGACTATTATTAATGATGGGGGATACCACCCATTCCACTACACCAAGGTTCATTCTTTACTACCAGAAGATAACAACAGGCGAATTAACTTTTGCAACTGGTTACTTGCACAAAACGAAGCTGATCGAAACTTTACATCTAGGGTGATTTGGACAGACAATGTCAACACCAAACATATGTTAGAAACTATCAACAGCGTTTTAGTGTAAACGGATGGGCTGAGACATTGGGGAACCATGTAATTGGACCTGTTTTTTTTTTTACCAGCACGGCTACGCGGTGAAAACTTTTTGCAGTTTTTAACGAATACTTTTGTTGAGCTTATAGACGATATTTCTCTGGTAGCAGTGAATAATTCGTGGTTTCAATTAGACGGTGCACCGGCACATGACACATCACCAGTCCGAGCATGGCTTGATAACAATTATCCTAATCAATGGATTGACAGAAACGGCCCCGTACTTTGGCCAGACTTAACTGCGATGGATTTTTTCCTTTGAAGTTACATAAAAAATGTTGTTTATCGAACGCCAGTTCAAAATAGAGAAGATCTAATTAATCGGATACAAGCAGCCTTTCAATTAATAAATCAAAATATGTTAGAAAGAGTTTCAAATAATAGTATCAAAAGAGCTCGAGCTTGCTTAAACGCACAGGGTCTTAACTTCGAAAACCTTCTCTAATTATTTCAACAAAATTTGTATGATAATATTATTTGTTATTATTTGTTTGTTCCATTGTTTCTAGGATGCCTTACTTAAATACTGTACCTACTACTTTTTTATTAATAAACCACGTTGCCAGTTCAACTTATTTTAATAAATAAATAGTACCTCCATATCTTGAAGAATAAAACGCAAAGATTTTTTTAAATTATTTTCCCATGTTCACCAAGTGTCCCTTAACAGCATACCATTGAGTTAATACGCCATTTTTTCAGCACCCTGTATTTACAAAAAATTGCGAATTTTAATTTTTTTAAATAAATACTTGACATTTTGCGTATGGGCCTAAAATTAAACTAAGCAACTTTTTCTAATAATTTTATCTTGTCATCTAACCCCAATTTTCCAACTTCACAGTAATTTTTTTTAATTTGCCGCCATACCAGTGGTGACGTGACACACCTCAAATTCAATTTTTAGGTTATCAGACATGCAGAACCCATCCCCATAAAAGTTTTTTCGATACTCTAATAATAAAAAAGTTTCCCATATGTTGCAAACTTTTTGCCGTTCACTGTAGATGGAAAAAGGATACAGGAAACAGAAGAGTTTTGCTATCTTGGTAGCATTCTAAGCCCGGAAGGAGAAACAACGAAGGACACGGATAGAAGAATTGGCTTAGCATTCAATATTCTAAACAAGATATGGGCATCTAAAAGTATTACACTTGATACAAAGTTAAAAATATTTAGATCAAACGTAAAAAGCATTCTTCTGTATGGATTCGAAACCTGGAAAGCAACAAGCACACATTTAAAAAAGGTTCAAGTATTTATAAATAAATGTTTGCAAATAATATGCAACATATTTTGGCCAGACAGAATCAGCAATGAAGCACTGTGGAACAAAACAGGAGAAGAACAAGTAGAAGAAATCATAAAACGACGTAAACGGAAATGGATTGGGGCATACTCTCCGGAAACCAAACACCAGCAAACCAAGACAGGCTTTAGACTACTGTGGCAGTGGAAAAAGAGAACCGGGCAGGCCCCCAGATACATGGAAAAGAAGTATTCAAAGAGAGATAGAGAAGAACAATAAAACGTGGGGAGAAATCAAAGGAATGGCAAACGACAGGAAGAAGTGGAAAAACTTAGTAGAAGAGTTAGTACGAAAACCCACCGATGATACGCAGGAGTAGCAACCCTGTTATCGATTAGCAGCTTTGGAAACGTCCTGCAAGGATGCCCTATGCTCCATAGGAGCGAGAGGAAGAAGAAGATTCCCTCAGTTCTCTATTTCCCTGCTAAATCTTTTATCTTGTTTTGTAGTTCTCTCTCTTTCTGTGTCATAATGCTTGTTCCTCTTAGTTTTCTTTTATTCTTTATGATAACCACTTAATCTTTCCATTTGTCCAATTTTATTACTAGGGCTTGTTTTCCTCTATCTTTCCCTATTTGCAGGTTTCCTGTATTTTCAGATTTCTCTTTCAAAAAATTTTCCACTTCTTGTGTTTTGTCGTCTTTTATAGACAATCCTTTTATTATTATATTTTGTTTTCACTTTCTTGAGATTCAAACCTTTCTCCCATTTTTTTTATTTTCTTTTCCATCTCTTCTTTACTTTTCTTCCACTCCTCATGTTTTTTCTTCGATTCCTCTCAGCTCTTTAATTTTGTCTTGATTTTTCTTAAATTTTTTCTTCAACCCCATGAATGACAATATGAAAGGATAAAGTTCCAAAATTACAGAAGTGTGAAATAAAAGAATATTTAACAAAATACACATAACCTCACTTATCATCATCGCCTCAATCACCAGATTGGAATTTCAGACTGGACTGTGATGTTTACTGCATGTTTGGACGGTCATAAACACTGTATTGAATGGTTCTTGTGGGTATAAGAAATCAAAACTGTCACATCAATGCATAATTTTACTTCTAATATTTTATTAGAAGTAAAATTGGTCATGTATTACAGTCTGATTATTAATCAGATATATCATTCGAAGCAATCCTGCCGCAGCATTGAGATTACATTTTCAAAAGAAAAACATCACGGGTGGTACATTTATAACAATCACACAGTTTTAATCGGGTCTGTCAATGTATTTACACAGCTGCAATATTACAAGAATGAAAGGATTATAAAAAAGTGTATTTGTTATTGTTCATGTACAAATAAGAGATTTATTTTCTTATAATTAATTGCAAACTTCATAGTCAGACATAGGCCACTTCATTACAAAAACAAAAGAAAAGAGAAAAAACAGAAAACAATAATGGTATAACTTTACAGCAACATAACATATGGCACTTAATGCTTTTTCTTTTTTTTTTGATGAATATTGCAACTACATATATACTAAAATACTGCAGAATTGTGTTTGTGAAAAAATACTTTATAAAAAAATAAGTATTTGAAAACAACTATAAATATTTACTATCTACAAAATTCACAATTAATACGACTAAATACACGCTAAATTAAAAGAGAGCAAAAACGATTGCACCTTTTTATTTCTGCATGAACGAAAGGTTGCGAGTATAAAACGTTTATAATATAAATTTATTCGCTTTGTATTACGATAAACACATTTTAATATGGAACGAAATTTTAAAAGTGCAAAATTTTATGGCTCTCGTTTTCTCTTACTTATAATAAAAATTCAGTTCTACTCTTAACCAATAAAAATGTACAATTTAAGTAGGTAATAATCCTTAGTAAACTTATTACAATCGTTATAATTAAATGTGGTGAAATACTTTCTACATACAATAGAAGAAATGAGGTATATGAAGAACTACGACTACTTTACTAGAAAAGTACCAATTATTAATTTATAGTTACAGCTGCCTTAAGCTGTACTATATCATAATAAAACAACATTGTCGTTAAGAATATGTTCGTTTTTTACATACCAATATCCTTTTAGGTATCCATCTAATGTGTGAAAAAAGTTTCGGACATTTTCATCGATGTTTACGATTTATTTAGTAGTTTGGTCGAAGATTGTGAATTTCGCAAGGTTTTAACAACATAGATAAATACATAAAAGAATATAAGTGCAAAATACAAACAGCTATAAAAGGAACACAATTTAAAATGAATTCTAATAAAGAAGACTTTTATAAAGGCACTTTCTATGCACCTGCTGTATCAGTTAAATATTTTGTTTTTTATATTATGTCGATATTAAACATCATCACGTTTGGTATTGTCGTAAACGTGATTCACTGCCTCTCGTATTGCCATTAAATATTTTATTAGACCGGAACTTCGTATGCAAAATGTCTGGACGAAACTACGACTATTTTGGAGAGCTTGGTATTACAATAAATATTAATCATATGCGATGTGAAGTGGCAGTGTTAAAACAAACATTTTCATCAGAGAATACTTAACACAATCGTAGGCCAATAAAATTTATTTATATACAGAGCCCATTCAGCGATTTTTTAAAATTTTAAAAAGTCTTTAAAACAAAAACAACCCACGATAAGCTTTATTAAATCTCATGGAAAAATCAGTTTTCTTTAGTAAATTAACTATATTAAGTATCCTTTATTTTGAACTAAAATATTCAAAGGTCGTTTTATTTAATCTATTAAATAACAACAAAATAATAAATTAATAACACAAACCGTCTTTGTGTCGTTGTTAACGTTAGGCTTATATCTATCAGATTTTAATATAAATTAGGCATTATACAAAAGTGTAAACCTCAGTCGATTGGCTTCACCTGGGCCATTATTTTCCCCTCGTATAACGGAACTATATCAGAATCGTTACTTACCTCCTCTTGTATAACTTGATTACCTAATTCTTCGCATTCTGTTTTAAAGAAATACCTAAAAACATTTAATTTACGTCAGTCTCAATATTGTAATTGCGGTATAAAAGAAATTAATACGTAACACAAGGATATAAATACAAACCTATAACTTCCTTTCTTAGGTAAGTATTCTTTGAACTTATTTAACGTAATTTGACGGCCAGGGATTTTAGTAAGGTATGGAACTTGCTCATCGCAGAAGGAATATACAGCAGTTGTATATTCTTCCGGCATAGCAGGAGATGTAGGCAGTGGTGATGGCTTAGTTCTCGCAGACTTACGTAATGTCGATTGACTACTTTGTGTTATGTCCGGATAATGTTTATTCGAAAATCTACAAAAAATCTATTAGTTTGTTTTTACATCACAGCTAATCAATCATCTCCAACTGAAATGTAAAGATATCACACTTACTTCTGTCTAAATCGCGTAGTGCGCACATCATCTTCAAGTCGACGCCGTGCTTCCTCCAGCTGAATGGCAGTATTTGGAATCGGAAGAGGCGGCATACTAGGATCGGCTACAAACGGTTGCGCAGGCCCTAAACTACCAGTTGCGCTGTTGCGTTCGACCGAACTCGATCTTGAACCACTGTATGCTTTACGATGTCTGCGAAGTGTTTTATAAATAAGTTGTTTATTGCGTGAAACACGGTAATTTAGGAAAACCTACCTGTTGTGTTTGCCTGACATTTCGCTATGCGTATAATTTGTTCCTCTTCCACTTCTATCGGATTCCATAACCCATGCAAGAACTCTACTATCTTTAACTCCATGTACGACGGGTGGCGTATCAGAAACAACCGATACACCACTATCCGTGAGTTCGGTTAACGTTTTTTTGGATGACGATCTAAAACGTCCAAATTTAACCTTATGCTACAGAGATCAATTAAAAAACAGTCAATAAAAATAAGCTGTAAATTTAAAACCGAATGTAAGTCAAACCATAATGACTAAACTAACCTTCTACTGCTGGTTCCTCGAACAAACCTATCCCTTTCGTCACCATATTCGGTCATACTCTTTGACTTCACCATGTTCATCTTATGTTCAAAGCCTTCTGGGAAATCGTGAACGTTACCAGAGTCACTGCTGAATGTAGAAAATCCGTCCTTATCCTTTCGTCTCGGTCGAAGGTAAGGATCCTGGGTCCACCTACATGATTATAGTGTTAGTATAACTCAACGTTGCGACCATCATTAAATCCCACCTGTTTCTGGAAGGCGAGTAAGGTCTCGGACTAACAAATCCAGGTGAACGAGCAGGGGTAAGATCGGAGAACACCCGGGAAACATGTTGATCTAAGATGTCTTGGTCGTTATCATCTTCCAATTGCAGCTTTTCTCTAATCGCATTCGCTAATTCTGTCGATTGAATGTTGCTTAACCTTGTTTTTTCATCCATACCCGCAGGATCATCCTGATACAAATATTATAAAAGTTAGTCGTTATTTATAAAAAATATTTATTTAATAATCAAGTACCTCCATAAGTTTCCTGTTGAGCAATTCCTGAGATTCTTGTTCCCTTCTGACTTTTTCTAATTTTTCGATAAGGATAGGTGCAAAGGTTGCGGGATCGGTGGCGTGATATTGTCGACAGTCCATCCTTTGCGTACGTGGTATAACGGTTTGATGCATGTTTGTTTCCTTATTTAATGCCGCTTGCTCTTGCACTTGTTTTATTAGTATCGCTGCTTGACGACGTGAAGGACGACATAACGTTTTACCATCCCTAGTGGTTTCATTATGAAATGTTAATTTGTTTCTTCTATAATTACAGAAATGATTCACAAATGTTAAATAATCGTGAAATTTATAAATTAATATATGTATTTTTGTATGTGTGAGTAAATGCTACATGAAGCAAGAGTCGTGTATTAATGCACATTACATGTTTTAGTAATGTGTGAAATCTACTCAAACGCTGCTGTACAAAGATGTTAAATCTAGGAGTGTTAACGTTAGTATTTTAACAACTAAAATAGAAAAACAAATACCCAAATTCTTGGATGAAGGACAAAAAATTGAAGGTAGCAATACAAATTCTGAAAGCGTTAAAATAATGGGTAGGAGTAGAAAAATGAGAAATGACTAGGGCAATTAAAAAGGACATGAGTAAGGAAAAGTTAACAAAAGAAGGGAAAGATGGAATGATAAAAATGGGGACGTGGAATGTTGGAGTTTAAGAGGGAAGGAAGAACTAGTAGGAGAATTCGAAAAAGCAAAAATGAGTGTATTAGGTATAACAGAAACAAAGAAGAAGGGAAAAGGAATAGAGAAATTAAAAGGAGAACACTTACTCATATACAGGGGAGTGGAAAACCAAGAAAGAGCAAAAGCAGGAGTTGGATGTATAATTAGAGAAGATCTAGTAATATCTCTTGTGGATTGGACACCATATTAAGCGAGAATACTAAAAGTTTCAATGGAAATAGAGAGAGACAAGATGACATATATTATTATACATATATGGACCCGATGAAGATAAAAAATCGGAGAAAAAAGATAAATTTTGGGAAGATCTACAGAATATACAGGGTGGTCCAGATTTATTTCGGAACTTCACCATCGTGTTACTAATCGGAAAATAGGCTACACTTATTTTTTTGTTTTCGCCAATTTCGAATTTTTAGGGACGTACTGGCCCCCTCGAAGGGTGGACCCTGAAAATAGTTTTTGGTGATCATTTAAGGAAACTTGGTATGCACACTAACTACGTGAATTTACACGTACGATCAAGGCCTGCTGAATTAATATTGCGCCTGCGTCCTTGCTAATTGCGTCTTGGCTAAATGAAGTGGATAGGCCTTATATGCAATATTAATTCAGCGGGCCTTGGTCGTACCAAGGCCCGCTGAATTAATATTGCATATAAGGCCTTACCGCTTCATTTAGCCAAGACGCAATTAGCAAGGACGCAGGCACCATTTGACGTGAACTATACATTTGTGACAAATGTATAGTTCACGTCAAATGGCGCCTGCGTCCTTGCTAATTGGGTCTTGGCTAAATGAAGCGGTAAGGCCTTAATTGCAATATTAATTCAGAGGGCCTTGGGTACGACAAACAGTATTTTCATAAAAGTTGCTAGAGGGCGCCAGTTACTGGCAATAGGCATTAGTTTTTCAACGGTAACTTTTTTGTACAAAACTTTTTTAATTTTTTTGTTGCAGAATTCCCTTAGAAAAGTATTCTTGCGTTTTTTCCGTACGACGCACCGTTTTCGAGATATTTCATCTTTTATGAAAAATCATATTCGCTGAGCCTTTATTTCCCTGACTATATTCTCTCCTTTAAGTTTTTCTTCTATTTCCTTATTCATCTTTATTCTGTATTCATTATCTCCCATTTTTACTGGTCCTAGGATCTTCCTCATAATTTTTCTTTCTAGGATGCGTAGTTGTTCTTCCTCTTTTTTGGTCATTCGTATCGTTTCTGCTGCGTATATTATTGTGGGTCTTATTAATGTTTTATAGATTCTTGTTTTTGTTGTCTTTGTAATTTTTCGGTACTTCAGTAGTGGTTTATACAAGGTGTTTCAAAAAAACATGGCATAAATGATACGCCTGATAGAACACTGAAAAATAAGTGGGGTTTGCCGAATAAACATATGTCCTAAAACCCTCCATTTTCGTGTTACAGGGCGTAAAAGTTAAAAATTAAAAAATGATTATTGCCCATAACTCTGACGGTGGAACACATTTTTTTACTAAACTTGGCAACAGTTTTACTGATATAAAAGACACATAACTGCAGAAAATCCGTTTACTCACTTTTGCCAGTGGCGTACAGCAGCAGTACGGGATCCCTTAACCCCCCCTATTTTGTACGACACTGCTTAATTTTAATTTTGGTTGCATTTTTGAATTTGCCACTGCTTTTTACGTAAATAATGTATTCTTGTTTCACTTCTTTAAAGTGGATATTTTTCGAGATATTCGTACATAAAGAATGGGATTTACACTAATATTTATTAGTGTTTAAAAAAAAATAATAATTAAACTCGACATATCAATAAACACCCTTTAGATTTCAGAAGTAATAGGTGAATAGAAATTAGAATGGGGCTGAAACATATTGATATGTCGAGTTTTTTTTTTTTTTTAAACACTAATAAGCATTAGTGTAAATCACATTCTTTATGTATGAATATCTCGAAAAATATCCACTTTAAAGAAGTGAAACAAGAATACATTATTTACGTAAAAAGGATTGCCAAATTCAAAAATGCAACCAAAATTAAAATTATGTTATGTGTCTTTTATAGCAGTAAAACTGTCTGCCAAGTTTAGTAAAAAAATGTATACTACTGTAAGTGTTACGGGTAATATCATTTTTTAATTTTTAACTTTCAAGCCCTGTAACACAAAAATGGAGGGTCTTAGGACATATGTTTATTAGGCGAACCCCACTTATTTTTCAGTGTTCTATCAACCGTATCATTTATGCCATGTTTTTTTGAATCACCTTGTATATGTCGAGTAATTTGTATCCTCTGTGGATTCTTCCTGTTATGTCTTGCTCTCTGCTATTCTTGTTGTTTATTTCTGTTCCGAGGTATGTGAATGTTTGTACGTTCTCGAATTCATGGGTTCCCATTTTGTATTTCTTTTGATCATCTTCTTTCCCTCGTTTGCAGCACATGTATTTCGTTTTCTTTTCGTTTATTGTGAGGCCTCTCTTTTTTGCTTCTGTTTCAATTGTGTCAAGTGTTTGTTGTAGTTTAGTTTTGCTTCGTGAAATTACGACTAAATCGTCTGCATAGGCCAAGATTTGCATATCTTTATTCCTGATTGTGCTTGTGTGGTCTGTTTTTCGTACTATGTTTTCTAGTGTAATGTTGAATAGGTTGAGTGACAGCGTATCTCCCTGTTGTTGTAATATGTATGTAAAGATCTTGTATGTTACTCTGAGGAGGGTGATGTCCCTATAGTTATTGCATACTTCTGGGTCGACTTGTTTAAATATCGGTATGATTCTTTCTTTTTTCGAATCTTTTGGCAGTCTCTCTTTTTTCCAGATTGTTTCTATTAGTTTGTGTATCCTTTTGCGTAGTTCCTCCCCTCCGTAGTTTATCATTTCTCCATTTATTTCATCAATGCCTGGTCTTTTTCCATTTTTAATTCTTTTTATAGTTCTTACTATTTCTTCATAGGTTGGTTCTTCGTCTATATTTTCATTTCTTTCATTTGCCATTTCCCTCTGTTCTTCTTCTTCATCATCTTCTTCCCAGGACAGCAGGTTTTGAAAGTGCTCACTCCATATTTCTTTTATCCTTTTTTGTCATGATGTGTTTGTTCTTGTTTGTCTTTCATTCCTCTTCTCTTGATTGGGTTACTTCTAGTCTTTTTTATGTTCTTGTACATTTCTCTTGTGTTATTGTGTTTCCTGTTATCTTCTATTTCTTGGTCTATCCATTTCCTTTTTTCATTTTAAATAGTTTGTCTGCCTTTTTCTTTATTTCCTTATATTTTTCATGGTCTTCGTTCTTTCCCGAGTTTATCCATTTCAGTCTGGCTTCTCTCTTTTTTTCTATTTCCTTGTCACATTCTTCATCAAACCATATTTTACTCTTATTATTTTTTTTTGTAGCCTATGGTACAGCGCGCCGATCAAAAATGAGAGTCGGAAAATATGCGAACTACAAGAATTTTATTTACAATATTTTAAGCGGCAAGATATTCAACCAATCATGTAAAAATATTTAGTTCGGTACATCCACAGTCAAAATTACGACTTGTCAAATTTGTATCGTACTTGACAGCTGTATTTCTATTACATAATAATTCGTTTTACAATCATAATAATTCATTTTACAATGCATCATTCCATATTTTATCAAATTATCAATCATTTATTTTAACTCCACGATCTTATTTTCTTATATAGTTAGAACTGCCGCCGAAATCCTTTTTAACCTGAATGTACGCTGAAAACGACTGCAGCGCTCGCCACGCCTCCTCAGCTCTCTTGTTTGCTTCGGTCAGCTGTATTTACCGCTACCTGTTAAACATTCTTTAATATTTTCCCACTCTGTTTCAACTTCTTTTATTGTTCTCCCTTTTGATTGGTTAATATTTTGTTCGATTGCATCTGTATACTTTTCCCTGCTTTCTCTATTGCTTAGTTTTTCAACTGCCCATTTCCTTCCTTGGCTGATATTCTCTGAGTTTTTTGTTATTTTTTGTTTCACTTTTGCTATTACCAACATATGATCTGTGTCAGCATTGGCGCCCCTGTAAGTTCTGACATCTTGTATGGCTGTTGCTTTGTTTTTGTGGTTAGCACATGATCTATTTGGTTGTCTCTGTTTCTGCCTGGTATAAGCCAGGTCTCCTTGTGTTCTGTTCTGTGTGGGAATTTGGTGCTGCTTATCACTAGATTTGCTGCTGCCGCATAATTGCATAATCTTATTCCATTATCATTTGTTCTCTCGTGGATAGTGTGTTTGTCTGCAACCCCTCTGAGCCATTCTTCCTTCCCTACCATGGTGTTGAAGTCCCCTAGTACCACCAGTGTCTTGTTTTTTTACTCTGTCAGTTACTTTTTCCACTACATAGCGACCAATATACTAGAAAGAAGGTAAGTCAAAGATGTGAGGGTTAAATGCAGCTTCGAGATAGGAAGTGATCACTATTTAGTTATGGGTTCAGTAAAAATATGACAGCACAGATAGAAAGGAGAAGAGAGAAAAGGAGTTGACAAAAGAATTGATAAAGATATACAAACTAAAGGAAGAAGAATACCAAAGACAATAAAAACAGGTAGTGACGAAGAAAATACGAAAAGAAGAAAAACAGACAAACTGGTGGACACAGGAAATACAGAAAAAGTACACCAAATAATGAATAGATGGAAAGAGCATTTTGAGGAGTCGAACAGTACAGGAACGTCAGGAATACAGAAGAAATTATAATAGAAAAAAAGATAGAAGAGATTAATATAAATGAAAATAGAAATGGCAATTAGTAGATTAAAAAATGACAAGGCAACAGGTTAAAATAATATAAAACCTGAACAACTGAAATACATGGGAGAGATAGGAAATAAGATGCTACATAGACTAATTAATTGAAGAATGAAAAAATACCAAAAGAGTGGCAGATAGCGGTAATACTACCAATATTTAAAAAAGGGGACAACAGAATATGTAATAACTATAGAGGAATATTATAGTCGAAAAGATATATGAAAGTATAAGAACAGAAATAACAGGAAAAATGGAGGATTGCCAAAGTGGGTGTAGGAAAGGACATAGTGTGCAGGATCATATATTTAGTATCAAACAAATAATAGAAAAGACGTTGAAACATGATAGAGAAGCTTATAGGTTATTTAGACTTAGAAAAGGCATTTCATGAAGTAAGAAGGAAGTATGTATTGACAGTATTGAAGAAAAGAAGAATAAGTACCAATTTCATAACACAATACAAGACATACAGCATAACAAGAAATTATGTCAGAATAGGAAATGCCTATTCAGAAGAATTTATAACATCGAAGGGACTAAGACAAGGAGGACCTTTAGGTTCAATTTTATTTATAAAAATGATGGATGACATTAGAAAACCAACAAACAAAAGAAAAAACAAATAAACTAGAAATAGGACACAGAAAACTAGAAATAATCAACATCTCAGAATGTGCTTTCACGGATGACCTGGCAATATTTGCAAGAACAGAAAACGACCTTCAAAGAAACATGGAATGAAGAATTAAGAAGAGTTGGAATGATAATAAACACAGATAAAACAAATATTATGGTTATATCCAGAAAAGAATGAACAACAAATATTCAGGTAAATCACAAACAAATCGAACAAGTAAACACATTCAAATATTTAGGTGCAATAATCGATAGAAAAGGAACATACGAAGAAGAAATAACAGCCAGAATCCAGTCTACAGCAAAAGTCTATTACTCATTGAACAAAATAATAATCAGTAACAAAAACAAAATGATAATATACAAAACAGTTTACCAACCCATACTATTGAACCTAGTGAATCGTGGAATATAACAAAGAGAAAAGAAAGTAAATTAACGGCCATGGAAATGAAATATTTGAGAAGAGTGGAAGGGATCTCAAAAATGGAAAGAGTAAGAAATGAAGTAATAAGAAGAAATTTGGAAATTAAATCACTTAACAAAAAAATAGAAGAAAAACAACTGCAATGGTTGGGGCATTTACTACAAATGCCAGAAGAAAGACCAATAAGAAAAATATGGGAAACCAGAATAGAAGGCAAGAGACCTAAAGGAAGACCCAAAAAAACATGGGATAATGTTATGGAAGCTACACTGACCGGCAAAATTAACGCATAATCTAAAAAAACGGGATATTTTTCAATAAAATGTGGTACAACTTGTAGCTAGCTAAAAATTTCCATTAGAGGTTTCAAAAATATCTATCAGAATTGTTTCTGTTACCGAAAAACAATCGCGGGCTTGTTATACATAGTTAATTATTGCATCGTATTTTTATACTGCTTACAGTTTACGCGTGTCAGTATATTGGCGTTTTGATTTTTTACGCTAAAAAGCTTCGATCTTCGACCGTTGAGTAATCTTTGCCATATTTTGTCATTATTAATTTCGGATTTTACTGTTCGCTTGATAATTATGCCAGTTTTAAGTCGTGATAATACAGTTAAAGCAACCACGTTGCTGGAAGAAGGAAGAAGTCAACAGTATGTTGCAATACGGCTGGGAGTCCATCAGTCAACAATCTCGCGACTTCATAGACGTCTAAGAGAGAGTGGTAGCGTCGGCAGAAGACGAAGACAGGGCCGCAAGCGGGCGACTTCGGCGGTAGATGACCGTTTTTTGTAACTTAATTCTCTGCGCGACCGCACTTTGACGGCTCCAGAGCTTCAGGATAACCTTGAAACCACGCGAGGTGTGGGAATAAGCGAAAGGACAGTGAGGAGAATGTTAGGAGAAGCAAACCTCGACGCCAGACGTCCCGCGGTGTGCCCTGTTCTTTTCAGACGACATCGGACCGCTCGATTAGTTTTCGCCCGACAGTATGTGAACTGGGGAATAGCGGATTGGGAGAAAGTTCTTTTTACAGACGAGTGCCGATTTTCACTGAAGGGTGCTGATGGACGTCAGAGGGTTTGGAGGAGAACAGGTGAACGCTACGCCTACTGTGCAATTGTCGAGAGGGACCGCTTTGGAGGTGGCTCTATCATGATTTGGGGAGGCATTTCTTTAAATGCGTGTACAGATCTTGTCGTCTTTCATAGACCCAGTGTGACCGCATATTCCTACATCGAAGATGTTCTCCAAGATCATGTGTTGCCATTTTCAGCTGGTATCGAAGGCAACTTTTTGTTAATGCAGGATAATGCTCGTCCTCACGTCGCCGTTGTCGCTACTACCTACTTAAATGAAGTTGGAATTAATCGCTTGAACTGGCCAGCTTGTAGTTCCGACTTGAATCCAATCGAGCATGCATGGGATGATATCAAGAGACGGCTACATGCTCGAAGACCAAGGCCTACTTCATTGCACAAGCTGCGTGAGTTGCTGCAAGAGGAATGGGAAAGCATAGAGCAAGATTTCATTCGCAATCTTATCATGAGCATGCCACGGCGTCTCCGAGCAGTAATACAAGCCCGAGGAGGGCATACAAGATATTAAATCAAGTAAACATTGCTTCTGGTTCCTTTAACTCCGTTGATTTTTCTTGATGTGTTCAATCGTAGTTATTACACTTTTCATTAAAAGAGGAACGCTGCGGAAGAGGAAGGTGTATACGGGACTAGTTATACAGTTTAGTAGTTTTAAGTCACCCTCTGTTGTTTGACATATTTGCATATCTGTTAATCAGAATTTTTCAATAAAATATTATGTTATATAAAATTATGCGTTAATTTTGCCGGTCAGTGTATTTTAAAAGTAAAAAATATGACAATGAGAAAAGCTCAGACAGTGGCACAGGACAGGAAAGCATGGAGAAAATTAACCAAGGAACATAAATAAATAAATGAAGTGATAGTGTGAAAACCTCGACACATATAGGGTAGAAGAGAATCCGACTATACAGGGTGTTTCATAACGTACGGAGGAGACTGAAACGGTAGCTAGAGGGGACCAAAATAAAGTCATTTTCTTAATAAACTTTTGACAAAAACCCAATAACAAAAAAGTTACAGTGGTTTAAAAGTCTTAAAAAAAGTTTGCCATTTAGTCCAGTCAAATGGTAATTCAACTTTGCATTTTGGGTTGGCAGCAATTTTTTTTATCGGTGTATAGAGGGGTCAGTGGTGAGTCTACATCAGAGTTATAAGCCGAAATTAATTTTTCGGCTTATAACCTTTTTATTATTAATGCTACGTAAAAATATTATTAATAAAAATTATAGACAATATGATTCTCTACAAAAAAGCTTTGTACAAACTTTTTGTAAGATTCACAACTACAGAGATCTAGCCAAGAAACTAATTAACCCTTCTTTTCAAGATGGCGGCCGAATGGGGGGGGGGTTAGCATCCCGAAAACTCTGATTTAGTTTCACCACTGACCCCTCTATACACCGATAAAAAAAATTGTTGCCAACCCAAAATGCAAAGTTGAATTACCATTTGACTGGACTAAATGGCAAACTTTTTTTAAGACTTTTAAACCACTGTAACTTTTTTGTTAATGGGTTTTTGTCAAAAGTTTATTAAAAAAATAACTTTATTTTGGTCCACTCTAGCTACCGTTTCAGTCTCCTCCGTAAGTCACGAAACACCCTGTATTGTATGTATACTAGGTGTCCAAGATAAGAATGAGCAGCATGGGGATCTTGAAAACAGTAAAAGATACAGGGTGGCTCAAATTAGAAAAAAGTTGCGTAATTTTGAGCTCAATAAAATGCCGCCTCAAAATTTGAAAAATTCCGACTAATTCCGAAGATATCTGGAAAAAACCGAAATTTTGGAAAAATGTTTTTATTTTTTTCTGAGTTTATTTGAAGAGATATTTAAAATTAAAACACACTTTATTGTTGCTACTTTTTCTCCTCTACAGGATGGCGTTACCAAATTTCTAATTTGAGCCACCCTGTATCTTTTACCGTTTGTAAGATCCCTATGCTGTTCCTTCTTATCTTGGACACACAGGGTGGTCCATAAGTATTGGGACACAGACCAATAGTAGATTCGTGAAGCCAAAAGATTACGATTTACCTAAAATTACCTTAGTCCAAAAGTTAATATTTACGGAGATACAGGGTGTCAAAGTCAAAATTTTCATTTTCATTTTTTCCTGTAATTTCAAGAGTTTTCGAAATATTAATATGAAAATTGGGGAAACTACCTTTTTTGGGATGGGAAATAATAATCCGTTCTCAATTCTAATGTAGCTCTTAAAATAACGTTATTTTTGCTACAACTACCATCTTAAAAATACTTCAACTTTTTTGTACTTAGAGTTAGGACCGATCTAATTGAAAAAAACAATTGCCTCATCTTTTTTATGCAAAAAAGGTGTACTATTTAAATAGTATTTCCCTAAATATTAACTTTTGGACTAAGGTAATTTTAGGCAAATCGTAATATTTTGGTCTCACGAATCTACTGTTGGCCTGTGTCCAATTACTTATGGACCACGCTGTACATATAAAAATAATTAAAGAATTAAACATACATTAATGTCAGCGATTTGTCAAACGATCTACACAGCGGAAATTCAAAAGAAAATTTCTGGTATTTCATAACTAGATATGTAGCTAAATTGATAAAACTATTGAATTTTGTAGGAAAAGTAAGTGTTGTGTCACTGTCACATTGCCGGTTTAAATGACAGTTAAGATTATTATTTTATTAATGACGAAACAATGAATAAGTAGGCCCTCATCCTTAAATCTACAAAAATGCAAGCTCATTCGGTTAATGGGGCCCCGAGGCACTGCACCGATATACGTTCCGCCACTGTATTTTTAAAATGTTACAATACTGTAATTAATATTTTCAGACCAATCAAATCAAGCTTTAAACTCATAAAAATCAGTCATGCCATGCAATTGACTACAAAATAATAAAACATAGGAAAAGATCAAGCGAACATACCTTTAATTAGTAAGAAACAGTTCTTTGTAATACGAGGCTATTCAATTTCTTTACGTTTATTAGTGCAAATTAATTATTTTGCCTTTTTAAAATTAAAAACAGTTCGTACACCACTACCACATTAATTGGTTTTAGTTCGGTATTTTGTTTTACATATTTGATACTTACACAGAATTGTCTGTAAGTGACATGTTGTCGGATTCAGTACGAGCATCGGAATGGCTACTTAAAGATTGCAGTTCACTATCCTGTCGTGAAACTGGATTGTAGGAATTGTACATGGCATGGGCACCAACTCCACGGTATAAGAACATGCTACACACCACACGCACACGAAAATAGTTTTATTAAAAAAAAAAAAAACAGATCTTCACTTATTTACAATCTTATGTAAAAAAAACTAAAAAGCTATGCATGTAAATCGCTGCATGCTGCTTTTGTGCACACCGTAATAAACATTACTTTAACTCACCCAGCAAACGTTTCAGGTTTCGGTCGAACGTCCAACGCTCTGCGTCTTTGCGTTGCCAACAGTATATCTTTTGTTAATCGCACTGGAGCTCCCATATTTGGAGTGTGATAACCTGTGCTCACATAACCTGTACCTAAAATTAATTTGATGCGGTAAAACTTCGCTTATTTTAATTGAAAAAACATTACTAACCAGGCGTATGACTAAGCGGGGCAGAGGAACTAGTTACAAATTCCATATCTTCGTGTAAAGTAGGGAGTCCAACACCGGCTGCTAAATTCGATAACTCTCTAGTACTAACGGCACTACTGGAAGAGCTGGAGTCGCTGCTGAAGTCCCCACAGTTAATAATTGGGTTTTGGACAGACTACAAAGGGGTTAAATAAATAATTTGAATTATTCAAAATAGTCGAAGAAAACTTACTTGAACATATTGCAGGTACATTTCACTCTTAAGAAAATTAGGATATGTAGTATTACTGATGAGATTCTCAACTTGCGTTTGAGCTTCATCGAATAATCCTACAGGTTCTAAGGTAGGCGATGACTTAACTCGCCTTCCTACTTCCCTCCTCACTTCATCTGGTATTGGAAGAGCAGATTTCAGGAAAAAACGTCTAAAAACATTTTAATTTGATTATTAGTTAGTGGTTAAGGGTGCATGGTCTCGGGGTTAAACCCAAGTCGTGTGAGACAACCGAGTACGAGGCTTAACCCTCCATATTGTCGATAATATACCCTCGTGGAGAGCAAGTGCCTTTACCTACCATAATTTATAATAAATCAAAATAACCATTAGAACAGGTTTTGTATAGCTTAGCGAAGCAGATTGTTTTAACTTAAAAAAACAAATATCGAAGAACTTACTTATAAATAGCCTTAATGAGCTGTTGCACTCTTTCAGGCTCCTTTTGTTTCCGAAGACCTTCGCAAGCAAACCAAAAATCAAGTGCGTCAGCGTGTGGACGACCCTCGGACTGTAGATACCGACGAAATAATTCCACCCCATCGGGATCGTCCAACAACTGATGTAAGGAATAGGACCATCGCAAGCAAGTAGGTGGTGAAACATTGTCGCAGGGGGTTTGTGAGCCTTGTCTTTCATGGCGAGCGGATGAGTGGGACTTACAGCTTCCTTCCGGTTCGTAACCTGCTGAAACGTATGGATCTGTAAATAAGTCATTCGTTCATATTTATACATTTGTTGGGAACAGAATGCAATTAATATTGAGAATATTCGATTTCATAAAGAACTAAAATTATTTACCGTTGGGACAATAGCACTTGCGAGGTGTAGGCGAAGGGGCTTTGTGGCGAGCCCACTCCATCTGCGGAGTCCAGTCTGAATGTGCCCTTTCTTCCCCAGGCACAGGAGGACGTGGGGAGTTCTCATCGAAACAGCCTTCATAAGTGTGCTTCACCTTTCGGTCACTCATATTAAGTATGCCTGGGGTTACTAAAAACCCCTTTCGATGTATAGCTATCACTTTTTTTAACAGAAACTGACGCTCTTTTAAGCCTCATGGCGATTTCGGCTCTGGAAATAAAATATACCTCGAATTATTAAATGGATAATAAGTAAACTTAGCTTAAGAAATCTTGGGCTTCTCTTCACCATCGAAAGGTCCCGGGTTTGGACCCAACCATGACCAAATTTCGGTCTAAAGTGTGGTTGGTGTCCGAGCTTGTGTAGCTTAAGTTAGATTAATAAGTTAAAGTTAAAACAGGGCAATAACCACAGCAGTTGATGCTGATAAGCTTAATTAATTAAAACAAAAGAAAAAATATATATAATCTTAGATCATATCATAAACATTTTACTTTGCTATGTTATAGGCAATTGCTTGTGTAATGCTTTAGAATGAGTAGACTCGATTATACCGGGTGTCTTAAAAAAGAATTACCCATCAACTACAAAGGATTAACGAACTTATCAAGCATGGTTTTGAGAACAAGCAATAGACCAAGAGCCAGCAACGGATTTCTTACAGTATTTTTAACAAGCGTGTAACTGTTATGGAAGGTTCCTTTGAATATACTCAGAAGGGAACCCGAAGTCTGGCAGGCCTGCGGTGGTGGTTTTAGCCCCCTTGCGTCCTTGAAGGGTGAAAAAAAAAAAATAAAAAAAAAAAGTATAATAACAAGTCTGGCGTTTTGCTATGTTAAAGGTAAATTATCTCTTATGTAAGTAAAAAAATTGGTACATACAATATTTTTTGCACGAACGGAGATTTTATTTAAATTTTTGGATTTATAATTAAATTTTTCTGACATTTTTAAAAATGTCAAATTGACGCATTCACGGTAAGAGTGATTTTATAAAAATCAGAAAAATACCGTACTTACAATTCAATTTTTATAAAATCACTCTTGCCGTGAATGCGTCAATTTGACATTTTTAAAAATGTCATTAGAAAAATTTTATTATAAATCCAAAAATTTAAATAAAATCGCCGTTTGTGCAAAAAATATTGTATGTACCAATTTTTTTACTTACATAAGAGATAATTACCTTTAACATAGCAAAGCGCCAGACTTGTTATTATACTTTTTTTTTATTCTTTTTTTTCCACCTTTCAAGGACGCAAGGGGGCTAAAACCACCACCGCAGGCCTGCCAGACTTCGGGTTCCCTTCTCAGTATATTCAAAGGAACCTTCCATAACAGTTACACGCTTGTTAAAAATACTGTAAGCAAACCCGTTGCTGGCTCTTGGTCTACAATATACTACAGCTATATTTTTAGATGTCACACAGGCCTTTGATAGAGTGTGGCTTGAAGGTTTGAAAAAGAAAATCCTAGATATAGATAAACCCCTTTATCTCAGAGCAATCTCATTCTCGTTACTGGAAAACCGAACTTTTGCCGTCAAAGTTAACTCAATACTTTCGGAACCCAAAACCATCAGAGCTGGCATCCCACAAGGCAGCATCTTGGGTCCAATACCTTTTTGCATATTTACATCTGACCTACCCGAAATTAACGCAACATTAGCGGACGACACGGCCATCGTCACCCAAGCAGCGACGTTGGATGCTGCAGTACTAACAGTACAACAAGCTACAAACAAGCTTTCCCGATGGTTCCAAGTATGGAATACTTAGATAAACCCCGAAAAATGCCAAGCTAAAGTATTCACGCTACGCAGGTTGGATAATCCAACCTGTATCAATATTAATAACAAAGTAATACCCTGGAAACCAATTGACACAGCAGTCAAATACTTGGGCATTTATCTTGACACCCAATTAAGCTGTAACTTTCATGTGTTTCAAAAATTAACCCAAAGCTATGCCAGGCTCAGACAACTGTATCCTTTGATTAATCGCAACTCTGCCTTAAAAATGCGTGGTCTTGCTATATAAAAGTTTGTTATAACCCTTAACCCTATATGCATCACCGGTATGGTGCAATACATCAAAAACTAATATACGGAAACTACAGAGATTCCAGAACAAAGTGTTGCGAACGGTCAGCAATGCTTCATGGTATTTTCGAAATACAAATTTGCACCAAGAGCTAGGCGTCTTGCCCATTGACGAATACATTAAAACAAGTGCTAAAAGGTTTATAAAGAACTCAAACGAGTTTATTATGAACTATTTCGAACAAACACAAAACTTAGATGAAAACTACCACAAGACATTATTTTAATTAACCATGAAGATGACTAATACTGTCAATGAAATAATTCACTGAGACCATTAGCAGTCTCCTTATGTTATGTAGTATTAAGTTATTTATATTCATTATCTATGCTATATATAACAAACAAGATTTGTTGATCTGGTAATAAAAATGTATACCTAATTTAAAAAAAGAATTACATCTAGTTACCTTTGAAATTTGTTTGCATGAAAGCTTTATATGCCACTACATTGTTTCAAAGCATACTAGATGTATTTTATTAGACACTTTGTATAACTAAATGCACTATGGATGTGTTGTGTTATCATTTTTCAGTTGATCTGTTATTTTTAATAACAAAAACTGTATTAATATCCACCTGCATGTTTAACAAAACAAATGTTATATGATAAATACCAGACAATTGCAAGTTGTTATATCGATAGTCAATTTGTTCTATACGCTTTTATAATATGATTCAATTTTCTAAAAAGTACTGGATGAGCGGCCAAGAAATCCAATTTCTTAGGCTCATTTTTGCAAATAAACCGTGTTATTAGAGTACACCTGGTCTCTTTTGTATTAAGGTGTTTTTACCTACTTCACCCTTATTAAATATATTTCATAATTTAATATCTGGTTTCATAAATGTCGGTTTGCATTTGTTAAGACTGTACGAGGGGGTATTTTGGGATGGATTTACTCGACGTTCTTTGTTTGGTATTCTCTCCGATAGCATTTCGTATTGATCGGAGGGTATACCGCACCCTGAATTTGCTGCCACCCATCGCTTTTAATCGTATTCGAATGTAGATGCAATTTTTTAAAATTTTCCAAATAATTATTGCGGAATGTAGTTTGAGTATATTAGGTTCAATCAATATTGTTATTTTTGCACATAAAACTGGACACAAAAGAGCAATTATTATTATTCTCATAAAAAGGCAAACATGAAAATACTATGGAATGCTTTTGGAACAATAATAATTATAACAACCATGTTAGGCAAACAAATGAATAAACAAACCATAGCCTAGATTAGCTCTCAGGTAAAAACTTTCAAATATTAAAGGGATCAATTGCATGTGGGTATACCTGTCAAAACACATCAAAATCTTACAATAGAAAAATCTAATAAGCCGTAAAATATTAAGGGTAATTTTGCTTCCGATTCAACAAACTCTACAACCGTGCAACTTAAGAAAAAATTCATCTATACAATTATTAAACCCATACAAAATGAACAAGCATAACATACCATCGCAGAAAAGCCGCAGGCCATTTCGGGGCAGATGTTTTTTTCACTACGGAGATATTATTATGATACGGAATACAATATTTTTTATGGTGGGTATTGATATTTTATTAGACCTGTCAGTTATTATACGCACGGACCCTTATAAAGTGTGCGCTATGATAGACAGCGGAATAGAAAGTGCAAAACTTAAGATCGAGGAGGTGGTTGCGCAGACCACCGATGGGGCATCGATCGATGTTTATGAGTCACGATACTAACAAGAGGACCCCCTATTATATTACGCTTCAATAAAAATTGGATATCGAAGAAGCAATTATGTGGAATTTTTTTTTGAATAGGCTGTATGGATTACAAAATACAAAATATATTAATGTCGAGTTTAATTGGTTATGATTATTATTTCATCTCATTGAATGACACCGTAAGGTAAGGAAGAGGAACGATTGTGTTAAAATAATAAATTATGAATGATTTTGTAAGTATGTACTGCTGGAAAACCGATGATTCTTTTGACTTCGTATTAAATTTCAACCAAATTAAATTGTACCGTTGCAATACAAGGGGTGGATTTTAAGTCATTTGTACGAATATAGCAGCCGACACGATATCCATAGATAGTTGGTATTATTAAATGACCAATCTAAAGCTAGTTTGAATTTGAATTTACACCCATTCCTTTGTCAAGGCTTTTCGTTTCATATGGTTCTTTACTAGAGGGTTCCAGTTTCTTCCAAAACTAAGGCTGAAGCTAATTTGAATTCAAATTCAAATCAAAGTAAACAGTTTTTAAATCAGCAACACATGCAAGCCGTTTTACATACGCAAATAATACTTCACTGCCATTCTAATTAAGATTGATGCCTGATCTAAACCTATTACTGTAAATTAATCAAAGCTGATTGATTCAATTTCAGAGATTTAGTTGGACATATTAAATGTATAGTTATGAGCAAGGCACGGATTTTATGCAAATGCATATCCTATACTAATAATATGTGCTAAGTGAGCTTTTGTATTTACGCGTATCTAATAAAATAGACCTAAATGGAATCAATTTTTTTTTGCATATTTTGCATATTTTAGGCATTTCGTGCATAAATTTGCTTCAAGAGCATATTAAAGCATATTTCTTTATACATTTGGTTAGAGATAAATGTAGCTACATAGAAAAATGAGCGAATGTCTAAATTTCGAAGAAACTATAATTCTCTGGTAAATGTCTATTTTTGTTGGGAATTTTGTAAAATGAGGTATTTACTTATAAATATTTATGTACTTTTAAAAACTGTCCACTTCCCAGGCGTCTAATCCCAGCTTAAAATTTATCTCTTTATCTGGAAGGGCTGTGACAGGCATACAAACCTTTCACTTTCCAAGAAGTGACTAATGAACCACTGATACCATGGGATTTTCATGTTTTTGACCGTTGTTGGTCTCTTTCGAGTTTCGCTTAACACTGTTGAATGAAAATAGGTAGTTAAGATTTATTTTATTATTTTTCTCTAAAATTACCATTAGTTCTATTGTTCTATAAAGATATAAGTAGTTTAGTATTAATTATGTTTCCTTTTGCTATTTGTATTTAATAATGTGCTAACAATTAAAATAAATAAATTCGTTTCATCCAAAAATTTCTGTTTTAAATATATAAGTACATAAAATAATTAAGGTCAATAATTTGCATATTTTAAAGCATATTTCATGAAAACCACTGCATATTTGGCATGTAATTTGAGCATATATATGCACATATTTTAACACTTTTTGGTGCATACAAGTCCGTGCCTTGGTTATGAGATATCCAAAGTTCTAATAATAAATGATATTTAAATTTGTTTCTTGGATATTTAATGTTTAAAATTTTAGTTAATGTAGAATGTATTTGCATTTATACGGGGTAAATTGCTTCAAGCAGCATAAATTAAATTTTTAGTATGTACCCTAATTATTTTAGACCAAAAATGCAATTACATTTTTGTAGAGATAAAATACCGCATCCATTGATGCTATTTTGCAGTGTTTTCGATTTTCCAGTGACGGACACTGTGGAAATTAATTCTTACACCTTGACAAAAATCACTGATGCCATGAAATTTTTTAAACAAAAAGGTGGTAGCTGTGACAAATTTAAATTATTTTATCTACTCCATGATCTTACTCCGACTCGAGCTAACGCCCTCGTCGGGCAACTCAACGCATTCGTATGTTAATGATGCCTTTATCCCACTGATATACTAAATAACTATTACATCATCCTATAACGTTATCATGCTAATAACTCCTTAGCAACAAGTTGATACCTTTAACAGCACTAGTGCTATAATGGTAATTTACGATACTACAGCATTGATTGCTCTCTTTCTTCTTGTCGTTTGCCAATTTTAGCGTTAAAGTCTCCGATTATTAGTGTGTAACTTGTAATGTTGTTTCGGAGGTAATCTGTCAGTTCTTCATAAAAAGCTTCTACATCTTCCTCTTCGTAATTGCATGTCGGCGCATAAGCTTGTATGATCTTAATAGAGAAAACCAACGAATACAACTTAAAATTGTCCATCGCCTTCATAGACTATGAAAAGGCGTTCGACTCGGTGGAAATATGGGCCGTTCTGAATTCCCTAAGAAGGTGCCAAATCGATAGCAGATATATTAACCTAATTAAAAACATATACGCAAACGCGAAAAGTTACTTAAAAACATATGCTAATACTAATTTAATCCCCATAAAGAAAGGGGTGCGAAAGGGAGATACTATATCTCCCAAACTATTCATTACTGTGATGGAGAACATTTACCAAATGATGGACTGGTCAGATACAGGAGTACCAATCAATGGGATACACCTAAATCACTTGAGATTTGCGGATGATGTGGTACTCCTGACTAATGACGTGGAAGAGCTACAAGGCATGATCACAGAGTTAAATGATCGGTCAAAAGAAGTGGGCCTAAAAATGAACATAACGAAAACCAAAGTCATGACAAACACTCAAGAAAATGTTAATATTACCCTAAACGGAAAAGCGCTCGAAGTTGTAGTAAACTATATATATCTTGGACAAAAACTCTCAACAAGAAAAGACAACATGAGCGACGAAGTAACACGAAGAATAGGCACGAGCTGGAGTGCTTTTGGCAAATTAGGATATATACTAAAATCGGATATCCCAAACACCTTGAAACGAAGAGTTTACGACCAATGCGTTCTCCCTGTAATAACATATGGGGCTGAGACTTGGAGTTTAACTAAAAGAAATGCCCAGAAGATAGCAAGAATACAAAGAGCACACGAAAGGTAAATGCTGAAAATCAAACTCACAGACCGAAAAACTAATACTTGGATAAGACAACAAACAAAAATAACAGACGTCTTACAACGTGTTGCGCAACTTAAGTGGCAATGGGCTGGATACCTTACTCGTACCGAAGATAACAGGTGGACAAGACGAATGCTTACCTGGAGGCCACGCGAAACAAAAAGGAGAGTAGGAAGACCAAACACACGGTGGCGAGACGACATCAGGAAAATGGCAGGAGTACATTGGATGAGGACAGCTGAAGATAGAGACAGATAGAGAGAAATGGGGAAGGCCTACATCCAGCAGTGGATTGATATAGGCAATTCGTGATTCGTGAATGTAATACATTAGTGTATGAAATGCGAAAAATTACTATTTTTAGAGCATTTGATATTATTTGCTAAAAACGAACTAAACAGTAAAACGATGAAAAACAAACAAGGTTGACGGAAAACCTTATTTTCATACGAAAAATGTCACTTTTTGGCTTTGGTATACAAATAACTATTATTCAACATATTGAACAGGGAAGAAAATCATTTTAATTAAAATGTTCAGCAAAGGAAAATCGTTTGATGAAACACATTTTAACAATTTTAACAAGTGTAACTACCATGAGATCGAAAAAAAAAAGATTCTGAGCAGGCCTTGACTAGTACAACACGATTGGCTACACTGGTTCTAGAATGCCTATGAATTATAATGTGACAGTGACATTTCAAATGTAAGTCAGTTTTGCAATCTTGTTTCCAGAATTATTTAAGTTTATCGTTGTAATACTAGTGAAGGATCACATTTTGAACACCTACTCTAACATGTATTCATCTTAGTTTTCAGTTTGTTCCCTAAATAAATACTGTTTTGTGTTGTAATTTATTTGACATTTATTAACCTCTAACCTACTGCCACATTTTGAAATCAGTCTTGCCAATCGTGTTGAACTAGTCAAGGCCTGCTCAGAATCATCTTTTTTTCGATCTCATGGTACATAATTGACAAAGCTAGACTAACAGTTTTTGTTTCAGTAATTCCAAGGCGTCACTGATTTTTGCCAAAGTGCAAGAATTAATATCCACGGTTTTTCAGTTACACGAATATCGAAAATTATGCAAGATAGAATAAACGGGTGCGGTATTTTTTTCTCTGCAAAAAACCTAATTGCCCTTTTGGTCTAAACAGGAATTCCTTGTAATGTAAGCAACCTCCACTTCTTAAGATTCGGATTTTCGTTGTTTCTAGCAAATTTTCAGTAAAAACCAATAATTCGTTATTAAAGTGCTTTTGATAGAAAGTGGTTGTACTAAAAATGACATTTTAGTTTTGAAAAAGTTTTCAGATTTCTTCGTTTTGGGAGGTTGATTGTATATTTGCATTATTTTTATTTACTGAAGCACCCTTACTAATCAATACGAAAAAATATAAAAATACCTATTTAATATTCTTAGCGATAATTTTAGAGAAAATTTATACATCGTAAAGATTCATACTTTTATATTTTTTTATGCGTTTATTTAATTTGTTCTTAGTTAGATTCATACATCTTTATGCAAAAGTTTTAAATTTTCATTTTATCTTATCTCAAAACTGCTGCAATGATTTGGAAATACACTTCTTAAAAAAATATATAATTCTGAATTGCTTCTATCGTTAGCGTTGTAGAAAATAAAAGGTTTTATGTATTCAGATTTTTTTAACCGAATACGTCCGCATTTTATTTTAATGTCTATTGTAAGTGCATATTTTTGAACAATAACAACAAAAAAGTAATACTGCAAATAACAGAAAACTATTATAAATAATTATATTCTTCATAAAGATACTTGAAAAAGGAAAATTTAAACGCTCAGAAAACTAAAATAATAAACAAAGGCTCAGAAGATCTTTCATATACACATACAGGGTGGTCCATAAGTAATGGTTCACAGACCAACAGTAGATTACTGGGTCCTAAATATTACGATTTACCTAAAATTACCTTAGTCCAAAGGTTAATATTTAGGGAGATACAGGGTGTCAAAGTCGAAATTTTTATTTTAATTTCCTTCTGTAATTTCTAAAGTTTTCGTAATATTCATATGAAAATTGGTGAAACTACCTTTTTTGGGAAGGGAAATAATAATCCATTCTCAATTTTAATGCAGCTCTTAAAATAACGTTATTTTTGCTACACCTAATACCTTAAAAATACTTCAACTTTTTTGTACTTAAAGTTAGGGCAGATCTAATAGAAAAAAACAATTGCCTCGTCTTTTGTATACAAAAAAGGTATACGATTTCAATGTCTCTAAAGTTAACCGTTTCCAAGATATTTGCAATTGAAGTACGTGATCTTACATTTTATTCGTTAAAAAGAGCATTGCTTGCGGTACACATAAAAATTAAAAATTTTTTAATGACAAATATCCTACTAATTCACTATTGCTCTGTGTCCTATAACTTGTTTTTGACTAGAATATGTCAATTTTTTGTTTTAAATGTAAGCCTACTGCGTTACAGACTGCTTAGGAAGTGAATAAGGCGCTGCATCGCTTACTTCAATAGCAAATATCTTGGAAACGGTTAACTTTAAGAGATACATATTTAAAGAGTATACCTTTTTTTTGTATAAAAAAGATGAGGCAATTTATTTTTTCAATTAGATCTGCCCTAACTTTAAGTACAAAAAAGTTGAAGTATTTTTAAGGTATTAGGAGTAGCAAAAATAACGTTATTTTAAGAGCTGCATTAAAATTGAGAATGGATTATTATTTCCCGTCCTAAAAAAGGTAGTTTCACCATTTTTTTTTTTTTTTTTTTTTATTTTTTTTTTTTTTATCATCAATATAACAACATTAAGTACATGATTTATGTCTTAATAGCTACTACGAGCAAAAAGTAAATAAAAGTGCTGTTACATTATCCCTCGTCAGCGAAAGCCGCTGGTAACGGGACAAAAGAATACATTCTGCGTACTAGTCCTCAACTATACACTCTAAACTCTAATCATAGTCATTTACAATATCACTTAAAATCAAGTTTACATTAGACATTTAAGTTTACACCAACATCTTAATAGATGTGTAGTCATGCAAAGTATCTATACAGATAATAAAAAACAATACACAGCAAGATACATACGATTAAATTACACTACCTTAGTAAGAACAATTTACAATACCTACATATTATTAAGCTTACACAGTTTATATATAAACTCTTATATTCAGATGGTCTATTAACTTATTAAGAAACATTCGATAGGATGGCAATTCTCGTATATCTGATGGAATTGAATTATAAGTCAAAACTGCTGATGTGAGTGGACTATGCAAAGCTTTATTTGTTCTTACAACGTTTATGTGTATATCGTTTCTGTTTCTGTTTCATTTTCATATCAATATCCCGAAAACTTCTGAAATTACAGAAGAAAATTAAAATTAAAATTTCTACTTTGACACCCTGTATCTCCCTAAATATGAACTTTTGGACTAAGATAATTTTAGGTAAATCGTAATATTTTGGCCTCAGGAATCTACTGTTGGTCTGTGAACCATTACTTATGGACCACCCTGTACAACCGAACGGGAAATTGAGGGCATGTTATCTGAAATGAAAAACAATCGTGTTCCTGGAAGAGACGATATAGTATGTGAGGCAATAAAAGCAGGAGGAGACAAACTTCTGAAAGGAATAGAAATACTATTTAACAAGTGTCTAGAACAAGGAAAAACACCTACAGAATGGGAGTGTGCAGAAATGATATTTACAAAAATTATAACAAAGCGACTAAGTAACAAACTAGATTTATATTAGTCGAGAGAACAAGCGCGCTTTAGAGCAGGATTTGGTACGAGTGATCACCCGCAAACAATAAAATTACTAGTAGAAAAATGCATCGAATATAATCGACCGCTGGTAACATTTGGAAAAAGCATTCGATTCTATGGAGATATGTATAGTACCCCTGATCACATAACAATCAGATGCGCCAAGTAAGTGTAAAATCTGGCAGCACTTTTATGCTTAGTTTGTCTTCAGTGGCCAGGCGGCGCCACCATTGCACCGGCAGGCACGCGACTCGAGCGACCCTGAAGTGCTTGATTTGTATACAAATCAGCTGATTCCAAGCACTTCAGAGTCGCTCGAGTCGCGTTCTGCCCGTGCAATGGTGGCGCCGCCTGGCCACTGAAGGCAAACTAAGCATAAAAATGCTGCCAGATTTTACACTAACTTGGCGAATCTGATTGTTATGTGATCAGGGATAGTACAGTATGACCAGAAATATACAGTACTGAATTAAAAAAAATATATTGCTTAACTATAAACATCAAAAAAATTAACAAAAATGACAAAGTTGATGTCTATTATAAAAGCGAATAATATGCCCACCATTCTGTTGGACGTATAACTCAAGGCGGTCTTGGAGGTTTCGTACCATGTTTTGAAATGCTGGGCCCATTATTTCTACCAAACTCGTATGAGCGATTATATGCTTCACATATGAAAATTGTTTCTTCGGTTGTAAGCATCTTGTTCACAGACAATGTTGTATGATCTGACAGATAGCAAGTTAATGTGTGTTTAAAATAAGTTTGACGTCAAGGTCACTTCCATGGCAACTCACATTAGAGTTACAATTTCGGTACTGTATATTTACGGTCATAGTGAACTTACAGCTCTGGATTGGAGATCCTCGATACACCAAATAAAATACAGGAAGACTACCGATACGATGAGCAGAAGATGTGGAAATTGGTAACAGATTGCACAAGAACAAGGACGAAGATGGAGACACGAAGGGGAAGTCCATGACCTGCAGTGGATAAATATGGCTGTTTAATGATGATGATACCTATTGTTTTATGTACTTTCTGGCGGCGATGACGTAAGCGTCAGATTTCGTGAAACAAAGAGTTTTTTTTTTCAAACGACACATTTCAAAGCATACTCGCATTAGAATTTTTAAAATAAGGGAATTCGTTATAGTTAAAAGCGCCGATCCAGGTCACAATCTGAGGAAGAGTTGGCCACGGGACGTGTTGGCGTACAAATGTGTTAAAACAAAAAGACCAAGTGAGTTTGTGTATGGTGGTGGTGGTGAAGTGGTGGTGCATTGGTGTAAGATGCATTTTGGATGATTATTCCGGATTATTGACATAAAGATGAAAAGCTAGTTGATGTTGCATTGAATTGATTCGATTGCATGTCCGGTGAGATAAGGTCGGTATGAACTATGTTGTTTATGTACTTGTAGTTATTGTTGTAAAGCAGTGAGGCTTGGTGCTGTTGGCAAGCGGTGGGGCTTGTTAGGCACATGATGTTATTTGAGCATGAGACTCGTTATTGTTTATTGGAGATTGCGACTCTAGGACCCATTTAGCCGGCTATAGTACCTATCACTTGGATAACTAGACGTAGTTATCTAAAAGGCCTTGATCGTCTGTAAAATATTCAGACGGTGACACCCGGACGTGTGTCCCGGGAAGACCAGGAAGGCCCGTCTTCCGTAGCTCTGTTCCATTGGCTTCCTAGGGCTTGGGGTACCCTAGAATGGATGAAACAGTGACATGGGTGGATTCCCATTGAGGACTATAAACTCCCACAATTAGCTCGCGACGCGTTTCTTCTGGTTTAATAGATTTGTAAGTACCTAACGGTGCATCCATCGTCATCACTTCCCAACATTCCGGAGGGGTTTTCTGCTAGATGCGACGTGGAATGAATTCCCTCTCCCCTGTAAATCACACTATCGACCCTATACTATTCAATGTATTAATGTGTGTCTGTTTTGCTTTCATGTATCGCTGTCATCTGTATACCCCGTGTCCACAGGGTTTCGCACCATGGAATCAGAGTAACGTTAATTTATCCCAAAGATCAGCTCTTACTTTTACGATAACAGCTTAACAACCAGCCCTATTATATTTATTTTTCTATGGCAATAAACGATTAAGTGGCATTCAACTTGACATATGGTTTGAAACAAATCAAGTCCTATTTGCATTTATACTAAAATCGACATGAATATTTACACTGTGGAAGAAAAAGTTCAAATAGTGAAATGGGTCTACACAGGAAACAGTTACAGGGAAACGTGTAGACGATTTGCAACGACATATCCCAACAGACCTCGTCCTGCACACGCTACTGTTGGAAGAATCATAAGCAGATTTGAAAATACTGGTAATGTTTGCTCAAGATTTGTAGCACCTGATATCATTAAACCTGCGGTTCGTGATCGTGAAATTGATATAATGGCAGCTGTTCGTGCTTGCTAATCCCAACATATCAGTGAGGCAATTAAGTGCAGAAAATGGGTTAAGTAAAAGTTACGTACATAAAATATTAAAGAAACATAAATTTAAATCGTATAAATATCAGCCTCATCAAGAACTGCGGGAGGGAGATTCCGAAAACAGATCTGCATTTTGTCAAATTATGATGGATAAATGCAACAATGAACCTGATTTTTTAGAAAGAGTGTACTTTACTGACGAATGTACGTTTACTTTAAATAATCAACCACATTCTCAAAATTTTCGATATTGGAGTACCGACAATCTCATTTAATTGTAAAAACACACACACAATATCCACAGAAGGTTAATGTTTGGTGTAGAATATTAAATAACGTTGTAATTGGACCTTATTTTATTAACGGAACGTTGACTGGAGAGACTTATTTAGAACTTTTAACTGAAACTATTTGTCCTGCAATTGAACATACAATGCTTGGAGATGAGCGACCGATATGGTACTAACACGATGGCTATCGCGCTCACAATTCAGCAGTAGTTAAAGAATTCCTAAACAATACCTTTCATGAAATCTGGATTGGACATGGAGGTGCAATTGGTTGGCCCGCTCGGTCCCCTGATTTGGCTCCAAACGATTTTTTCTTATGGCCTTACTTAAAATCTAAAGTTTACTCTTCCCATGTTAAAAAGTGTGATAACACCTTAGGTCGTACTACTGTGTTTGAATGGTTTAAACGTTTCAAAGAGAGTCGTGAGGATGTTCAAGATGACGCTAGTACAAGGCGTCCATCAACCGCTCGAAATGCAGATTCGATCGCAAAGGTCAGTGAAATTGTGGCAAAAAATCGCCGACTGACTCTCCGAATGACGGCAGATGAGTTGAATATTAATAAGGATACGATTCGACAAATTTTACATGAAAATTTGGGATAGAGAAAAATCTGTGCCAAGTTTGTTCCGCACTATTTTCAATTCCGCACTATTTTCAATTCCGCACTATTTTCAATTCCGCACTGATTGAGAAGTCATTTCTCATGAAACACGGTGTTGTTGAAATCAATCACCCACCCTATTTGCCACATTTAGCACCGGCAGACTTTTTTGTCTTTCCTAAAGTGAAAACTGTGTTCAAAGGTAATCGGTTTCAGGTATATGTGTATATCTGACGTGTTTTTTGATTTTGAATAACTCGTAATCTTTTTGAGATATTATAAAAGCAGAAAACTCTTGATTTTAAGGTTATAACACAAACTTAAATTTTTTAAATGGAAACAGCTTATTTTTACCCATTTTGTTAATGGTGGGTTGATCTTCAGTTTTTTAAAACAACTGAATTTAAAGACAGCCGGATTATCCGATTTTAGGTATCGTTCCTTTCTTCATTTTGTCAAATAAAAATGTAAAATAAATTAATTTTGCAATGTGCAATGCATTTCCAAAAGTACCACAGAGGAACCTTAATTCCTGTACCCTGTATACTGTACAGCACGGTGCATTTATTTTGCTTACAATAGAGATACAATATTTTATAGGTAGATCTAAAATAGGAGTGAGTTTGACAAACCTATAATTATGAAGTGTCTGGTCTTCTGGTT
Organism: Melanotus villosus; assembly: GCA_963082815.1. Lineage (NCBI taxonomy): Eukaryota > Metazoa > Arthropoda > Insecta > Coleoptera > Elateridae > Melanotus > Melanotus villosus. The sequence continues at coordinate 13,122,697 of OY720424.1, read as the reverse complement.
TATAACAAAGGGTCTGTGTTATATTTTGGAGTTGACCCTATAATTTCGAGGCTTTTAATTTTACGGTTATTAACATTTTTAACAATTCAGTTCGAACTTGTACATCTTGATTAAAGATCAGAAAATCCCGTGATTTGTAGGATCATTCGAGGCTGCTGATTTTGACGTAACTATAACATTAATTTTGGTATTTTTGCAAACATAGATATTATTTCAATGACTATAAAATATTTAGGAACATTTCTTAAGTTAAGTTTTAGTATTTCTGGTATGGTAAACAGAAGAAGGGAAAAAGGTAAAAAAGGCCCCGAGATTGTTCGTTTTTTCTGTTATGGTCATTAAATAATAAAGAGACGGCGGCTTCATTTAAACTGTTACTGAAAATCGCGCTTACTTTAAAACAAAAGCAAACAAACTGGCTGCAATTTAGTCTTTGTTGGATTCTTTTGCAGATATTGCGAAAGAAGCACAATACATAAATTTAAGAGTTCATCTTTGTTCCTGTGCCGCGTTCGACATGATGCTGAGCGAGAAAGTATCAAAAGAAGTGTTTAATAGCGGCACGACACATTAATGTTATGTGGCATCAATGATGAGTGCAATAACTGAGAAACATGCACCGGCAATGCAGGGCCGTAACGGAAATTTCCAAGTTTTGTCCCTTTTTTTGCCTGTCTTCAGGCATGCTGGAAGGTCAATTTTGTTCCTATTCGCGAAGACATATTACAATCCCAAAGGGGATTTTTCAAAATGCAGTTTCTGGTCTGCGACGATTTCGTAAAGCGATTCATCCTGAATCCGGGCCTGCGATTTTTATATGACCAAGTATCCGGAGGGTACCATTGAAAGGCGGGCGGCAACTGCTTTGAAGCCCAACGGCGGTCAGTTATACCGCGGTTGCTGACCTTCGCAGCCCATCAAACCCAGGGGTTCTCAAACCGAATCTTTCCAGCAAGTTCAATACGTTACAAGACGATAAATTATAAATCACCACAGCCTCCTACTACCATAGTACTATTCCCCTACATTCCGCGTTGATTAGATCGTGATTTGTAAACATTCTTTCAAATAAAATCTTTAATAAGTTATTTGGGGGGTTCCTTTTGGGTTGTTTCAAAATAGGGAATTTTTTTGATTTGTATATAAATCGTGATTTAAGAAAAAAAAATATGAAAAAGACTTCCGTGAAGGTGGCGCCACCATGTCAAATAACGACTAACTTCCGGTTGTTCAGGACGCAATTTTCCAGTGTTAGATTTCTTCTCTGTTAAACAGAACCCTACTGCACCAACGTTTTTATCGATTTCCCTCTTTAAATTAGAACGTTTTTTAACATCCACCAGTTCACCAACAATCTTTATAATAAAAAAAAATTATATACTTAAATATTATTTTAAAAAAGGTATATGTATCGGAGGTTTAAATAACCTTTAAATAATGATTTGTTACAGTGATGAAGAAACCCCAAGTTAAAATGGTACAACAAAACAGTGCTAACTCGTATGTTGGACGTTGTTCGATGATGAGATTTGGAATTTTTACCCGCAATAAGCGAATTTTAAGTTTTAATTTATGCGAGTCGTTAAGTATAAAATCGTTTTATACCGATATAAAAAAGGCATTTCTTTGTTTTGTCCGTGGGCACGCCTTTGAACTAAAAAAGAACACCCGAATGAAAATATAAATTTGTACTTTAATGTTCCCTTTCGCGTCGGACTTTGATGCACCTGTTGCGGAACTTGAACTACTAAGATAGAAATATGCAGTCAATTCCAACATCAAAGCGCTCGAAGATACCCAGATCTTAATCACTAAAGAAGTCCCGCTTTGATGTGAGAAAATGAAAAAGTTTCTAATATTATGCATATAATTACTTAACGGATTCTTTGCCTCTTGGGTGGAATTTGACTTATTTTTGGTATTTTTTTGAGAAACACGCCTGTGTCGTCTGTAGAGATGTCTTGTTGAAGTTTGATCGTGGGTTTCTGTTTAGATATCTCTTCAAAGTTTGTTTGTTAAGGAAATTATTATTTAACGGGGGGAGAGGGGGCAGACGAATTGCAAACTCATATATTCACAAAAAAAATTGATCCGGCATACTGAAGGTCCGAAGATATCAAGTTAGGAAAGATTTTTGTTAACTAAAGAATGTTTTTTTACTTGGGGCTGAGTTGGTGTGACCGAAGTTTAAAGATAAAATGAAGTTAAAACAGAGCCCAAAGTTTGGTCTTCGATCACGTACGACAAAACTTCAGGGTTTAGGCAGTGCATGTGGCATCTCATTTTTCCAAACCAATAAACGTAACCGAGCACAAAACCCTTTAGGTCTGTTTTTCAGTGGTGCTTGGCAGAGACGTATCGTGTTCGTGATAGATGAACATGTGTCTTCGTCTTGCTGGAAGCACTTTCTCTAGCTGCACGACCTGCTATGGTAATTACCCTCCAGTTGTCAGCCTGTGACTGATCGTCCATTGCGCTGTCTTGCCGATGCCGAGGTATTTTCTTTTATTCTCCGTTGTTCTGTGATTCCGCTTGTCTTCTTCGGGCTCGATTTACCCGTTTTTTATTTACTGAACCCATTTAGATGTTATCATCGACGAACGGGGGGAAATTCCTTCGTACCACATAAATACGGAAGTCAACGTTGCAGATCATTAAAAGTTCCAACTATTCTAAACTTGCCCTCAGTTTGATATTTACGGACATTTAGTAATTAGCGGAAGTTACCTAAATCATCAAAGTTAAGGCTTTCGAACCTTCAAAGGTTGGGCGGATTGTTACTCTTTGCTTAACCTCTAATTTTCAGCTCAGAAATCAGGAATCAAATAATCACTGATTTCATGTCCCCATTAACCGTGGCCATGATTAAAAAGTAAATATGAAACGAGTAAGCTTTATGTAATTTAAACGTGCAGAAAAGAGAAGTTATACGCATTGTGCAATGTGCAGGATCACCAACCCTGCTATTACAGTTCCTTTTTAACTTGCGTGCTTTCTGGGCTTATTTAAAAACAAAATATGTAAACGACCCCAATAACACTTGTTTAAATATTAAATTTATAAATAACATTTACGTGTTACACCGTTCGTGCGTTTAATTTTTCACGTGTTGTCGTCGGAAACGTGTCTGTTATCCGTTACAGCACTGGCAGGTTGTCAACTTATCGTTATTATATTTCGGGGTTGATATCAAAAAAATGAATATTAATGAATGTAACGTCGGGCATTCGTAGGCAAGGTAGCCGTCAGTAGTTAATCACGGTATCATGGCGCATACCTCCTTGAATTAGTTAATTAACTCACTTATCTCGATATTTCTGCACGCTTTAATATCCACTTATGTTGATTAAACACTGTGTTAACCGGTGCGTATCGTATGACCCTCCCGCTTAAAAAAGCGAAAATTAAAAGCTTCGGTCTTCGGAGTATATTCCGGAGGCTGAGAGGCCTTCCCGGATTTTTATCGCTTATATTTACAGTTAATATACGTGCGGTTATTTAATTAACGTGCACAACTACATTAGACAAATTATGCCTTTGTGGAAACGTGTACCGAGCACAAAGACAAACTTTCAAGCACTTACTAGGAAGAACGCTGCCGACCGGAGTTTACATTTTAGGTGGAAGTGCAACACGAGACTGAAACTTGAAGGAAATGCAAAGTAGTGATCGGAACTCCATCAAAGATCAAAATTAAAAGAGTTAATGAGGAAATTCTTATACGGAGCAGAAGTTCAAAAGGAAATGTGTTGTGTTTTTTAGAACTCAACAAAACAACAAACAACAAAACGAACCAAGCAGAAGGTTACAAAGATGTTTGAAGCCTCTCAAAATTAAATCTTTAGCATGAAACTGGCAAGTTATGATTAAGGGTGGATTGTACATACGTCAAAACGAATAAAAACTAATCAAAATTCGAATGTTTATGGCAAAAAACGTTGCTTTTTTGTCAACTTTCAGTATTCATTAAATCAACAAGTTTTATGTAACCCACTCTAAATCTCTTATACGGCCTTGGAATGCCCAAAAACTGCTTTGATTTGTACAAGAATCAAGAATGCCAAAATATTAACCAAATTGCTTTCAGAACAAAAATTGCCCCAAGCTGCATCAATCTAAGAAAGTTCAGCTGTTTCGTTAATAAAAGTGAAATTCGGCGGTTCAATATTAAGGGTACTTGCCTCCGCAGGATTTTTAGGAAGTCCGGCCCAAAACAAATCAGCATAATTCCAACCATTTGAAACCATGGGATAAATTTGGCCGAGTTTTAATCTTTCAAAGGTTCTTCCAAAAGTTATGTGATTTCAGAATTTCGAATTCTCCTAAATTTGAAACTTTGGGCACAGGAAATATTTTTTCTTATTTCTCAGATTTTTATAGCGAAAGGTAGAAAACCTTTAATCTTTCACTTTAATATTTATCAAATCTCGAAAAAATGTTATTCTCCATAAAAACGTTTAACAAACTAGCTGTTTGCTAGTCACAAATTAAGAAAGCTTTTGTCTCATAAAATATCAAAAACTAAGTTTCATTTCGTAAATTCTGGAGTTCTAAAAATTAGCTTAACAATCTGATATTCAAACTTTTCTTCCAAATTTTGACCTCTCGAAACATCTTTATAATTACCTCAAAAAATTCTCTTTTTTCTTCAAAAACGTTAAAAAAGTGATTATGTTTTCTAATTATAATTTTCAAAAACCAAAAATTAGATGCCGGAGTTCTAGAAAAAAATTTAACTGTCTTACATTGATATTTCCAAATTTCCCAAAATTTAAAGCTTCTTGTATAATTTTTTATTTATTTCGAATATGACTTATTTTCCCAATCTCAACAAATAAACTTTCGGTTTTTCATTTTTGGCTTTAATTATTATCAAAGTTCGTCGGATTTTCATTGTGTTTCTCTTCATATTTTCATTCTTTGGGATTTTGGAAATAATTTTAATTAATAAATTCGGAAGCTTTTGTTCTGTAAAAACATATCAAGTGTTTCATGAAATTTCTTAACAGTTTTATACTAAATTTAGAAACTTTGTAGGTTTAAAAAAATGATACTTTTGGAGTTTAATTTAAAACCCAAACATTTAAAAAATTAAATCAACAAGCCAAACAATTAAAACATGCAGGACTTGGGAAATATTTTAAAATTGGTGAACCCGGAACTTCAAATTTTCAAGTTCAAAATCGATATTAAAATTTTAAAATTTTGACTTGAAGTCCAAGACTTTAGAATCAGACTCGAATGGTAATTTTTAAATCATAGATTCAAATCTCAATTCTTAGCAGTCTTGCGCTCATAATAGAGGCTTAAATCGTAAAAATTTGACTTGAAAGCCAAGTCTTTAAAACCACACTCAAATGCTGAATTTTAAATCGTAGATTCAAACCTCAGTTTTTTATAAAATCTTGGGCTCATAATTTAAGTCTTTAAAACTGAAGACTTTAAATGTGGATTCGTAACTTCAAATCTTGAGTTTAGAGTCGAGATTTAAACCCTGAAATTTGGCTTGATATCCAAGCCTTTAGAACCACATTCGAAGACTGAATTGTAAAAAGAAGATTTATCCTCCAATCTTTAGAAAATATGGTTCTTCAATTTTAAATTCGAAATTCAAATCTCTTTCGAGATTCATTTGAAACTCAAATTCTAAACTTTTTAAGATCTCGGCTAGCCCAAAACTGGGGCTTTCAAGTTTGATTTTTAATAATCAAATCTTCGGTTAGATTCGAAATATGGATTTTATACTTCTTTAGTGAGCATTTCGCCAACTGTCAAACTCGCCAGAACTACTTTTAGACAAATTTAACTCAGCAGGTTAAAAAGCTTGGTTTCAGGCACTTCAAATCCTGTGAATTATCTCGCAAACAGGCTTCCCTAAATTCGAAAACCGCCAAAAATTAAAAGTTTCACGTGCAAAATAACACAGATTTCAAATGAAAAAAACGAAAAAGAGGGGCAAAACAAAGGAAAGAGTATTGAAAATAGGACTTTCTGTTATGAAAACAGCATCAATAATTCCGAATTGTTCTGGTTTTTAAAGTAAGTTTTGGTATTTTGAACATGAGCGATGAATGGTTGGTTTATCAAGTTTTTTTGTAAAATCGAGGCAGTTACGACAGTATTTTGTTTCTTGTCGGGACAGTTTATGGGGATTTCTTCTTTTTGGCAGTACTTAGGGTGAGGCAGATTGGGAGGTGGAAGTTGTGGCAATTTGGTCGATTTTTTGCCTTTCTTGGGGAGGCACGTGAGTTTTTAGTGTGACTAACAAAACATTTTCAAGGCAAGGGTTTGGTTAATGCAAACAATTAACAAAAATTACGAAAAACCTTGCTCTTTTAATATTAAATAAAGGTGCGAAGTCTTCTTCGAAAAAAAAAAAAAAAACGTGGGACCGATGATAACACTTTAAGTAAACCAAGAACTAATATTCACAATTAACTCGAGTTAATGAAACCGTTTACGAAGTCCCGAGAATGTCATAAGCTAATCGAGCACGGTGGGGGCCCTTTGAAGTTTTTAATGCACAAATAATTGCATTGAGATACCTGAAGCGGCAGAACACAATGTCCACAGAGCGGCGCCTTTCATCGCCTTCATGTCAAACAAAACGCACCGGAGGCGGCGCGTTTGATATGTCGCGACTCGAAATTATTACTCGCTTTGATGGTTGGGCGAGACATTTGTGTTTTAACATCTTTTTGGCCTCATTCTTGACCCGATGTTTGATCAAATTCTTTACGTGTTCCCAGCTTTCTCGGATTATTAATTATGTTTGCGCGTATATTTTCAGCCTTTTTGGTTTAATTAAAATGTTAACGGGACGCTTAAAACTTTTATGACAAGTTATTTTAATTAATCTGTCCGAATTTATGGTAATTAATTACTAAATGAATATGCGAGGTGATTTTTGCTTGTAAAGCAGATACCGAAAATAGTGAAACTCGCATAAATCATTTCGAAGCTGAACGGTCTAAAAATTCTCCAAATTCTTGTAACCTTACCGAATAAAGGCTTATTTGATACGTATCTCCAAGAATATTCCTAGTATTTCATATTATTAAATTCGTTCTTTGGCTGAGGGGACTCTGGGCGTATGGAATTTATCCAAATATGGTTTTATACGAACAGATCTCGCTTGAACTTTTATTTTTTTTTTAAACTACGAAGAAGCTCTAAAAAAGGTTAAAAAATAATTGGTTTGAAAAGCGAATTGCATTCGCTAAAGGCAGTTTCATGTACTTTATGAATTCTTTACCACGTCAAGCATCATCGCGTTGCTGAAGCTCATGCATTTGTAAATGCGACACGAATAAGTCCTCCAGACGCCATTTTCCTTTTCTAAAGTGTCCCAGGAAAATCATGGATCGTTGAGAAATAAACCTTCGCCAACATTTTCTCTTAAATCTACCTTTTTACATCGAGAAATACAATCAGGAAAAACCGAAATTAAACAATTTAAAAGGAATGCCCGGTTCGCAATTTTAACAAAAGCCCAAATCCGAACGAATCTACGAAGTGGATTAATAATAAAATTGCGCAGTCATTATCTTCGTGTTCGAGTATCATTGTTAAAAATTTCGAAACCATTCGAAGGAGGAAATAACGGATTCGCTCAGATAAAAATGCTTTCATTCGGCTTTTTTTTCAGGCAGACACGAAGCAAATAGCTTCCCTTTTTACTCTTAGGAAATGGAATCGAATAAAAACTAATGGCTTTCGAAACCTAACAATTGAAGAAAATTGAAACGGGGAAAACCACCTACGTTTCAGAGAAAATGCTTTGGGAAGCGGTTTGTATTTCAGGCACTTTAATTTAAAACCCAAATTTCGAATTTAAACATTTTGGCACAAGAAATATTCTGTAACTCCGAATCTTATTTTTATTTGTCTTTACAAAGAAAGCTGGTTGTAATTTTTCACCTTAATATTAAATCCCAAAGATTTTTAAAGATTTTTTCTTTTTGCCTGCCTTTTTTTTTAATGTTCAAAAATGTTGCTTTCTAATTGGAAATTTCGAAATTCTTGCTACATCAAAAACTAATGCTTGTTTTCGAGAATACCGGGATTTTTGAAAATCCTTTAACTGTTTTGCATTAAAATTTTCGAACATTTTAAAATTTGTTACTTATTTTGTTATAAAAACATTCTTTCTCATGTGACTGTTTAATTTTTTAATACCTATTTACTATAAATCTGTCTTATTTTCCCAATCTTAACAAATAAACTTTCAGTTTTCGACTTTAATTATTATCAAACTTCGACTGATTTTTATTGTGTTTCTCTCTTTGGGATTTTAATTAATAAATTCAGAAACTTTTATATGTATCAATAATTAATGTTTTATGAAATTTCTTAACTGTTTTACATTCAAATTTAGGAATTTTGTAGATTTAAGAAATGATGTTTTTGAAATTTAAAGGCCAAACACTTAAAAAAAAATCCAATTGACAAGCTAAAAAATCAGAACATGCGGGATTTAGTATTCACTAGTATTTTAAATATGGCGACTTCAAAGCTGGATTTGTAATGTTGTGTTCAATTAAGGAATTAAGACTTAAATCCTAATATTTTGACTTGAAATCCAAGTCTTTAAAATTGGAGACTTAAATCTGGATTCCTAACATTAAATCTTGGGCTTAAAATGGAGACTTAAATCCTAAAATTTTGACTCGAAATCCAAGTCTTTTAAATAGGAGACTTAGAAACTTGGATGTAACTTCAAATTTTCTGTTCAAAATCCAGACTTTAATCCTGAAATTCAAGTCTTTGGCTTAGACTCGAGACTTAAACCCTGAAATTTTAACTTAAAATTCAAGTCCGTAAAATTTGATTCGTAACAACAGATCTTGTGTTCAGAATCGAGACTTAAACCCTGAAACTTTGACTTGAAAACCAAGTCTTTTAAACAAGGTTCGAACCGTGGATTCAAACCTCAATTCTTTATAAAATAAGCTTTCATTCTAAGTTCGCAATTCAAATCTTTTTCGAAATTCAAGTTCTAAACTTGAAGGAGTGGATTCAAATTTTGAGATGAAATTAAGGGCGCAGTAAAATTCCTAATTTCTTCCAATGTTAGAATTTTCAAGTTCAAATAAGATTAATATTTCGGATTCCTACCACCTAGGTACGTTTTATTAGATAAAATGTTTGCGCAAGCAGTTTCCATTTCAGACACTTTCCTTGGGACGAATTTGGTGTGTTTGTTTGTAGAAGCTCTCGGATTAAAACAAATTGAAAAGCTTTAGCAATTCATGAACGCAAACAAATCCTTAAAATGAGGAATTCTAAAGTAGAATCCTTCCCTTTGCTTGGAGCCAATTTTAAAACAAAGGATATTCTAAACAGCCGGGGGATAATACTTAAGTTAAAAGTATTAATACAAAGAGAGTGCTTCACATTGTGTAAAGAAAAGGGGCGAATAATGCAAAAAAAGCACCAAAAGTGTGTAAAAATCAATCATCAAAGGCCGGAGGTTTGATTCAAAACAGAAGTTAACTTAAACTGGATATTCTTTTAATAAAATAGAAATGAAGTTCAAAATCACTCAACCTGTTGCTCTTCAAAGGATCGAACGAATCCCATTGATTAAAAAGGCAAATTCGTTCACAAATTCAGGTAAAAGTTGTAAGTTCAACTTTAGAATTGTTATCTTTATGCCGTCCGTATTTATCTCCCGGTGATCTCCACGTGTGTAAATTTCTCATCAGCTTATCATTATCAGTCGACGTTATCTTTATTCATTCATATTTACCGACTATTGTTTTTGGACGTGTTTAATTTATTAGATATTATAATTTGTTGTGCCGTAAATTGAATTATGTAAACAGGGGTAATCAAGTAGACCTTGGCCATTGTTTGTTTACGTATTATTGCTTTATTTATTTCAATTTCTACCACAAAATTCTTAGGGCTGGTGTTTCTGTACAGACTTAAGCCAAACTTTGGTTAGTTTAAGGCACCCTTAACTAAGCTTTAGCATAAGCCTACTCTGAAATACTGACCCTTATTAATAAAAAACGTAACCAAGAATAAATTAATATAAATAAAGAATAATAAGAAAGAAGTAGTTTCATTCAATCCCTTTTTGTTTACACCTTGTAATACGTTCATTTTGAATTTTTAGGTAAAATTTACGAGCTTAATTTATTAATGGTTTCATAGCACGAATGTCGCATTATTTATGAAAGTTTCATGACAACTTTTACGAGTATTTCTTATTTAAGTATCGTTGTTATTTTTTTTATGATAATTCCAACGACCGAGTTATGTCTTAATCGAAGTCGGCTGGTTTTGTTTTGCCGAACGAAACAAAATAGTATCAAACATTTAAATTTCGGTCCGTTAATTAAATGGAAACTAACCAAGTTCCAGTCCAATTACTTTTCGTCGAATATGGCAAATTTTTAAATTGGTCTTCCTTGAACGAACAAAACGCAGAGTTCTAAATGTGTACAAAACCGAATCAGGTACTTGAAAATCTAGATCAGTAGCGTTCACCAAATTTCGTCGAATATAAAAAGTGGGTCGTTGTTTTCTAAGCAAAAATGACATTTTCAATTCTCTTGAACGTCAAACTTTTGTTTACAAGTGGTTTTTTTTTAAATGCAAAGCGAGGGTAAAATAAAGTCCGTGACTTGTTTTTGAACCGCTGTTATTTCGGCGATGTTTTTAAAAGAAGAGCGGACTAGGTACGGGTTCCTTTAAAAAGAAAATAGATTTGAGCCGCTTATACGGGTCCATAAGGACTATATTTCGGTCCCATCGGTTGAATTCCACAAAATCATTCTATGGAAAATACGGTCGTATTAAATAACCTTTACGTTTTAATTAGAAGGAAAGGAAATAATAGTGTACTCCTTGTGTGTGATAGTTATAAAAAAATTGATGGAATTTTTAAACGTTTAACGGACAACCGGACAACCTTTGATTTTTAATACCGGAATTTTGCAACAATCGTTTTTTGTAGTAAATTATGGCTAAAAACGTGGAAAATATTAATTTTTTTTTTCAAGAAATGAAAGTATTTAATCAGATACAAAATGATCAAAAAATTTCGTAATTTTGGCCTTGTAAAACACCTGTAAATCTCAGCTTGAAAAACTTTCAAATTACATAATTACATTTAAAAAACAACCCTTTTAATAGCATCACATTGTAAAATCTACTTTTGGCAAAAATGTTCATTTAACAATTAGCAATAAAATGAATTAACAAAAAGTATTGGGGCCGTTAAAGTTCGACATCTGCTGTTGTAGAAAGTTTAGTCGGCTTCTCTCTAATAATACCAAGAGTGACATCGACATCGAAGGGATCGTTTCTGAGAAAAACCTAATTCTTGATGCCCAGTTGATGCTTTTATTACAAGGCATGCCGACCTACGGGCTTATAAACAAGGATACTCAAAATGTTTTTGAATATTTTAAGTTCTCTTAAATCCAGGACAGGATTTTCGTTTGTTTTCTGAGAAAATAAATGTTTGGATCATGGTTTTAAGTAAACCAAAGGGATGAAAATGGGATTTTTATTTCCATTTCTAACCCATCAATGCCAAACAGCTCGAACTTTATATTAAATCTCAATACTACACAAATCAAATTTATTGACAGCAAATATAATTTTGAAAACAAATTCTGTTTGCAGCCAGAAGTAAAACAATGAAAACACAATTAAATTAATTAAATCTAACCTCAAACTCTTAATAAAAACGACAGGAAAGGCTTTAAAAAGAATTCAGGGACTGTTTAAATCAAGAAGGCTTTGTTGACTGCCTAAACAAAACAACCATGCCTCACTTTCGGATCAAACAATTACCTAAAAAGAGAACAGAAACGGGACCTTTTCGACAGTTATAAAAACAAGGAACGTGCCGTATAATTTTTAGGGTTGAAATTATACAAACGTGAGCCCATAAATTACATTTTACAAACTAAAATTGTCCCCTTTTCCCCATTCTTGACGTTGCTAGTTAATTTGCATAACGTTGTGCACGTAAAAGCGATTTATATCTAATTATTTAGCATATTCCTGCATTTCTCACCTTTACCGGCATGCAATTACGGGTTTTGTGGTAGTTGGGACAAATTGATCCGCAATTTCCGTGGATGAAAAGCGAAATTGTTTGAGAGCCACTCACATTAGCCTAACCTTACATTACAAAACAAAATTAAAGTTTGTAAAAGTTTTCATGGTGCGCCCCACGTACGAATTATAATTTAAACGGGACACTAGACTAAAGCTAAATGGTAAAAAATTAATTATATTACCTTTTCAACGAGTGTGATGAAGTTGTGCCATAAAAACCCGAGAACTATTTTTGTACCACAAACATAAACACTGCACATTTTAACACTTAAACATTTTGTAAAAGTAACAAGTATTGAAAACAAGGAACGTAACCAGGCTAATTTCCCACTTAATAACTAAATAACACTAGTATTTAACAACAACTAAAGAAAGTTACAAATTAGGCACTCCGACCGTTTTTACTCTTTCGTCGCCATGAGAGAACTGAGAACACGCGCGCTATCTCTCGGACAACCCATGAACTATTGGACTCGTTTCCACCAATCAAAACTTTCCGAACTTGGAACGGATTTAAAAATTTCCTCATTTTCCTTTTACGCATTTACCTCGACTCCCAATTTATTTTACATTCTACGCAATACGCAATCAAACAATTTTCCGTTTATTACCGCGGAAATTTGCAAGATTTTTGACAGTTAAAACAGTTATACTCCGTTGTTTTTTCAAACGCCAAACTAAGAATGGTTGCGTTCAGTTATTATTTAAATAGTAAACGTTCGGTTATATTTAATGCATTTTATTTATTTATTTATTTAAGTTAATTTGTGCAATTTTTTATTGTAAATATAAATTTAATTAAGCGAATTAGAAAACAAACAAATGGCCTCGAATTTATTCGCTATAAATGTTTATAAATCGTAATTTATTTTTTGTGCAGCAGGACGCGAAGTGGTCATTTCGCGGCCGTTACTAAGGGTAACGGCCGTTAAACTAAACGTCACTTATTTGACACATGAAAGTTGACATAACAGATAATATGAAAATGTCAGTTTTATTATGTATTTTTTACGGCTGCACAAAAAATGTTGTGTATACTTCGGCCGCGAAATTCTTTAGCGCCCTCGAGATTGTCTTGCCTCGGCCGCAAGCGGCCTCGGCGACAATTTTTCTCTCGGTACGCTAAAATGGAATTTCGCGGCCTTAGCATACAAATAACTATTACTAGCTTACGTTCAATAATTGTTTAAATAGTAAAAGTTCAAATTATACTTTAATATATTAATTATTTATGCATTTTTTAATTCAAATCATAAAATTAATAAAATGAATTGAAAAATACTTAAATAATCCCGAGCTTTTTCACCAGAAATATTTCTAAATCGTCGTTTATTTTACAATGTTAATCGTCTGGCTTGTCCTTTTCTTGAAAGTAGTGGAAAATGTTTAAAATTACAAGATCACCCCGATAAAAACACAGCAAGGTACTTTAAAATAATACACAGGAGACCTTAAAGTTTATACAGAACAAGATGCATATAAATTTTCTAAATTTTTGGTGATAGTTCTATGGGTTAATAAATAATATTTATAAAAAATATGCCACAAATTTATTTTTAACGCTTTTTCTTTACTGTGGGATCGTGATTTTTTTGATGTATTTTTATAACCTATACCTTTATGTTCCATGGAAAAGTTCCAAAATATCTCTGCGAGCTTTTAATTACCCGATATCAAATTCGCTCCCGATTCCTACGATCAAAAGATAGTTTAAATGGAGATTTTACATGTAAATCATTTTTGATGTGGTCTCTATTCTCTATTATATGAGGTATTCACTTTTTTTAATGCTCTTCCGTACGAATTAAAACAATCTACTTCTGTTTATACTTTTGCTGCTCAAGTGTCTCGATACCTTATTCAACAAAGAATAACTTTAAAATGTAAATTGTAGAATGTTAATAAGGAATGTTCGCGAAAGAAAGTGCACATTTGATTTTTTTTTTTTGCTATGAACACAAGTTCGAGTCGGATCGCGGAGGCTGTTATAACATTTGGCACTATCTATCACTTTTAAAACAATTTTTACTTTTCTGTTTGTAGTACTTTTATTCAAAATGCCACGAATTAATAAAGAAAAACGAAAAACGATTGTGCACAAATGGTGCAATGAAGATGGAATATCAATTCGACAGTTAGCAAAATCAATGAATGTTTCCGTAAATGGTGCACAGTTTTATATCGTTGCTGAAGGAGAAGATATAAAGGAAGCAGATAAAACAATTAGTGTTGGTAAATTTGATGAAATAGTTATTTTCATAACAAGTGCGGGAAGTTAGCGATTCCGAAACGAATGCAGGACGTTACGTACCTGCATGAGTTTCGGAATCGCTCTTCCCGCACGTGTTAGGAACAAGGTTTTTCCAACAAACGTTTAGGAATCGTCCTAAACTATCATTTTGTAAGTTTTCAAGTTGTCAAATTTGACATTTCCTTTTAAAGTAATAATCTAGTAAGGATGGTTGCTATGCGATTTTCTGATTTTTCAGAAATCGCTGTCACTTTCCGGCACTCCGTGCGGGAAAGTGGACTTTCCCGCACGCAAAATGCAGGTACAGAAACTCGCTGCGCTCGTTTCTGTAACGTCCTGCATTCGTTTCGGAATCGCTAACTTCCCGCACTTGTTATGGAAATAACTATTCCCGTGCAGTGCACGGGAAAGATGCCCTTTCGCAACCCATAAACCGTCAAGAAAGCAACTGTTTTCGGAGAGGTATACTGAAAAGTAACATTCCTTAACGTTTGTCGGAAAAGGTTCTTATCTGGCAAGCTATTTGCTCTTGTGGGAAAAGAAAAAGATCAACTGCGTTTTTTTACACAAGGTAGAAGGTACCATAAATGCTTCAACGTATCGCAGGGAATGTCTTCAAAAGGAATTATTTCGACTGTACAGACAACATGAACTTCCGCCATTATTTTGGCCTGATTTGGTCAGCGCGCACTACGCAAAAGATGCTTTAAACCTACTGATATCAAATAACGTTCTTTTTGTTGAAAAAGATATGAAGCCCCTTAACTGGCCTGAAATACGCCCGATATCAAGATATTGGGCCTTTATTAAAAGACACTGCAGAAAAGATGGCCAAGTTGCCGAAAACTTGGACCAATTCAACAAAGTGTGGAAAAAAGCTGCTAATAAAGTTATGGAAACTGGTGTGCAGAAGTTAATGAATGGTCTACGAGGAAAAATTAGAAAATTTTTCAGGGACGTGTAAATTGGATTTAAGCTTAAAATATTTTGTATAATTTTACACTGTGAAATCAGTTTCAATAAAAATAGTTTCTATTCTCGTTATAGATTTTGTTGTAAATGTGGTTATAGAGTGTGGACTTTCTTTCGCGTACACCCCTTATCTGTTTTCTAACAGCAAGTTGCTAAATATTTATTTATTTATTTATTATCGTCAGATTGGCAGAATGAATGAGACATTCGGCTACAACTCGGATGGTCTCGAGTTCAAACCTGAGTCGGATGCTCGCCGAGTAGCCTATCGAGTCACCGAAAATAATCGGGAATTGAGCACAATGGTGAAGTAGGAAAAATAATCGGTTGTCGAAGGTGTGATGCGTACCATATTATCCCGTACGCATAGCGTTCGAAACAACCGGGCACCTCCCGGAGTCTAAGTGCCAATAGTTCTTCTCTTTTTTCACCTTCATTACCCTAAACGCCCCTAAACGTTTGCTTTAGGCTACTTCTGAGAAGTATTTTAAGCACTTACGACTCGTTTAGCTATGGAAATAAGCATTAGATGTAACATTGTTTATGTTTTCTCAAATAAAACTCTAAGATAGCGATGAAATGTTTCGTTGACATGAATATTCTAATTTAATCAAAATCTCTATCTGTCATCGAAACAGTGTACGTGGCTTTAAATCATGACCATGTAAAATTCCAAAGTGCTTTCGTTGAAAGCTTATTAATTCAAATGCTACACTAAAATGTCAAAATTCTGCGTATATAATGATGGCGACAATTATCATTATGGCAATATATACGAAAATGTCGTCAACAAATACTATATGGGCCCAAAAGGGAACCACAAAGGAAAGGGGAAGAAAAACACAAAAATGAACAAACGGAAGGTTACAACTAATTATTATCTAAATTCTTGGCCAGTACATCCTGGTATAAGCTGTAAATTATGCGTTCCTTATGCAAGCAAAATTCAAACACAACAATCATCCTTGGCTGATCTTTTACGGAAGGAAGTTCGTGTAAACGGGGTTAATTTCTGTAACTTAGCAGATTCCAGTGGTTTCAGCAAGGATCAACCCCATTTCCCTTTTATGGCGTACATTCCCTTATGTTCTTCTAAAACGAGTTTTAGAAAAGGCAACGTGCCCAGTCAGATTTATTGTATTAACCCAATTTTGTACGAACCGACAATTTACGCTCAGCGACCCACTTTAAGAAGTTCTTCTGGCTATTCAAGCAGAGAATATGACGAGTATTCACCTCAGCGGCAAATGTACCCCGAGAGGTTAAATTATCAGCAACGATATTATCCCGCTACAGAAAATCCTCAATATCAACAACAACCCCAACAATACGGCGACGATTATTATTATCCAGATAACAGCTCTTACACGAGCGCTGAAAGCCAAGATGAAATGGAAGTGGATAGTGAAATATTGCGACTGGCCTATCAAGGTTCACCCCTTAGCAATATTGAGCGTGAACACTTCACCAAACAGCAAGATCAGGAGCCTTTAGGACATTTCAGTTCCGCAACATACAGCGACAATCGAAATTATATACACGGTCCACAGACTAATCCAAATAGAGCATCTTTAGAAGAAAGATTGAAGGAACATAGACAACGTCAATTTGAAAGGAAGCTTTACAGTCAGCAATTGCAAGAAAGACTATACGTCATACGAAACTCCGTAAAGAGAAAACCAGAAAGTTTACAAATGCCTAACAAACCCATGGAGCAAAAGGCCCTGAAAGATGTTAAAAAAAAGGAAATAACTCCGGACATTTTCGTTAATGTGAAAGCTGTTAAGGAGAACTCATACAGCAATGTGTACCCCCAAAATCAGAACAGAAAGCAGTTTGTACAGGGTGGTTACGCTCGCTATGGCCGCTTAAATTCGCCCCAAGTACCACAAACAACACCAAGAACTCCTAAAGCGCAGTTTACAGTAGCTTACGATAAATATGGGCATAGGTATTACGGTACGGAGAAGAATGTCCGCCAAATCGTCTCCACGTATTTCAGCCCTCCAACGATAACCGTCCAACAACTTAAACTGTCAACAAATAACACCACGAGACAAGAGCCTCAGGACAACTCACCAATTCAACAGAGCTCCTCAGACGGAATGCGTTCTTTCTACAAGCACAAACGAGATTATCAACAAAAAAAGAGATTTCAGTACAACTCGGCGATACCGGAAGAACAACAACGTTCCTCTAGCACTGATACGACGTTCAAGGAAAGACCCGCAACGGCGCCTGGTATAACAAGAAATGCAAAAAACGTGGAAGTAGTGGACGTTCCGCGCGCTTTTTCAGCGTCCAAATTACTAAAAGATCGCCGGGGTAAAGAAAAAATTCCGATGAAGGAGTTAAGGATCGACGTTGGTACTTCTTCAGACGTTATATACAGCCATACAGATTCGACGGTATCGTCTCAAGAACGCGTGAAAAGAACTAAAAAAGTCCAACCCAAAAAAAGTCCGGTTAAAGCGAAATCGAGGTTACCAAGATTACAGACCAGTGCGGTATCTCATTTGAAAAAATCCGTTCCGCGCGCATCTTCAGCGCCGAAATTACTAAAAGATCGCCGGAGTAAAGAAAAAATTCCGATAAAGGAGTTAGGGATCGACGTTGGTACTTCTTCAGAAGTTATATACAGCCATACAGATTCGACGTTATCGTCTCAAGAACTCGTGAAAAGAACTAAAAAAGTCCAACCCAAAAAAAGTCCGGTTAAAGCGAAATCGAGGTTACCAAGATTATTACAGACCGGTGTGGAATCACATTCGAAAAAATCTTCACCCAAGTCACCTAAATCGTCTAAAAATGCTCACGAAGGATCATACAACGGCCGCCCACGAGTATCCACCGCACTAACAAAAAATCCAGGTTCCTCGTTTGTAGTTATGCCCTCGCATAAGAGTAAAGAAACGTCGACCAACAGGAATGACGAAGACGAAGAAGACGTATCCTACGTCACGTATTTAACAGATCAGTCGAGCACGGACACTTCCCACAATAGCATCAAAATATTAGCGGCGAATACTTATGCTTTTCAGTGTTCGGTTACTACGACACAGACCAAATTAAGCAGGGAACTATCTCAAATAAAAGCAAGGTGCGCAGAAATCCAAACTATCCTATCGAGTAGAAACATGGAAGACTCGGAAAAAGGCGATAAAGAATTCGAGATGTTGATGGCCGCAGTAAAAACCGAAGCATATGCCCAAACACCATACACTAAAGACGATGAAACTGAAACTGAAGCTGATAAGAAGAATTCGAGTTTTTCCGAATTGTCGCGTACTACCACCGAAAGATCTGTAACAACCTTGATTCAGCATCCGCGCGAAAGGTTGTCAGAACAAAAGGCAAATAAAGAAAGCAGCAAATCGGAACTTTCAAGCGGCAGAATGTCACAATCCTTGCCTGAAACGAACACAATTTTTCAGCAAGCGGTGTCCACGGCAGAGAATTTAACCGTTGTAAAAAATAAAAAAGTTAAAATGACTTCGCCGTCTTGTTCTGTGCTTAAAGGATTAAACAACAGGGAGAATTCAAACGATGAGCAAAACAAACCTGTGAAGCACGAACCAACAAAACCTGAATCGGGAAAGCTGGAATCGGCGACACCAGAACCGGAGATATTCGAAGATAAACCATCTACTTCCAAAACCGAATCGAAAATTAGCCAAGCGTCAACCGTCGATAAAAACACCTCGGAAAGTGGTAAAACGGTAGATGTAACTGGCGACAGTCAGTTAAAATCAACACCGGCGATGAAGAAATCGAGACAAGAGTCGATGAAATCTAACAGTAAAGAAGGAACTGTAGGTAAAACACACTCTGAACATAGAAAACGAAGACCAAGCAAATATTTAGTCGAAGCGCATAACACAAGAACTGGTTCCTCAACATCGTCGATATACTCGGACGGCGGCAATGCCTCTGTAAAATCTTCGAAGGTAACTTCTATCATAAGCATATTTCCGGTAAAACAATGCAAACCAGTAAAAGGCCAAGAAGTAATATTGCAAGAAGGCAACGCCAGCGCTCACAAAAGCGAAACGAGCCTTGGTAAAAGCATACAACTCGAAGCCCTTTTAGACCAAGAAGATCTATATAAAATACAGGGTGGCCAAGAGGATCGACGTTGTTTATCAAAAACAACTATAATGAAATTCAAGAAATCGTCAAAAATTAAAGCCTGCACGAGCAAATCTTCAAAAACCAAGCAGAGTCAAACCGAAAATAACCCATCGATAGTGAGATCTTTGTTTTACCCTATTATTTTCGTGTTTATCTGCCTTAGAGACTGGTTAAATAGGTATATTAGATCCGTATTTTTTTTATAAGGATGTCTTTAAAAAGTGCAATTTATTTATTGCTTTAATAAAACAATAAAAATATAACAAGCGCGCATAGCTTTCATTTTATTGTTAATTTTGGTTCTGTTCATTAACTTGGCGAATCAAGTTTTGTTCAATTTATACGTTTACATGATTTTCCCCACAGTATTGGTTTTGCTATAAATAACACCTCTAAAAGCTCTCTCCGAAGCATCACAGAAACGATGGAGGCCCAGTGATGATTGGCGAGGAAAATAGTTGATTCACTGGATATGGTGGTTTCTGTTAGTAATGGTAGCTGCTTGCTAAATAATGCCCATCTTATCTTTATTTGTTCAGATTTCATTCTATGATAGCTGAGTTACCCAAAGTTCCTACATAAGTAACTCGGCATTGACTACGACAGATGCCAACCATCCTAATAGGTCACAGAATTTTGCAATGTCAGACGGAACTGTTCTGGTTAACTTTTTTGCTTGTCATTGGAACTTTGGTCTTTGTCCTTTGGTCCCTTAATTCTTCTGGTATTATCTTGAGTATTTCTGAATTGTTTGTAGACCATTTTCTCAAGGTGAAACCTCTTGAATTTAGCTTAACCAATTCTCCTTGAAGTCGAATGGCCTTTTCTGTGAAGTTGGTTCCTGACATTAGGTCATCCACATAAAAATCTTTGATGAGAATATTCACTGTTTGAGAAAAAAAAATTCTCTCATCTTTTGCCAGCTACTGTAGAGGTTTAACTGCTAAACAGGGCGCAGCAGTGATACCATACGTTACGGTTGCTAAGTCGTATTCTTCCA
Organism: Melanotus villosus; assembly: GCA_963082815.1. Lineage (NCBI taxonomy): Eukaryota > Metazoa > Arthropoda > Insecta > Coleoptera > Elateridae > Melanotus > Melanotus villosus. The sequence continues at coordinate 13,102,262 of OY720424.1, read as the reverse complement.
AGAATTTAGATTCATTGAACTTCCATAGGATCCTTTGGAATTTGTAGTTTTCTCGGTGGATTTTAATTTGCCTGTACGTACATCTTCTCTTTTTCTTGCCCTTATGGTCGAAGCTTAGGCCAATGGCCCGTTATTAACCCATAATAATAATAATAAATTGTTTATTATCCCAAAAACTACATATGATAAATTTTCAATGTACATATAACATTTTTATGAGAATGGGATAAATGGTGAGGTTCGGTAACTTAAATTACCGTTCTACCACCTCACCAGAATAGATACTTAAATACTAATACACATAAATATACAATTAATAGTTCTAAATCATTAGATAGATGATATATATGATATGATATGATATGCGGTGAATTTTATTATTACTATTAACAATACTAACATTTCTGCTCACTCGAACATCTGCTGCTGCAACAGCTTCCTTTTATAAAGCGTTTTAAATTTTGTAGCGGACAGGCCTCGAAGATCTAATGATAATGAATTGTAAAATGCACAAATATTATAAGAGAAACCACGATTAAACAGCGCTGTAGTATGTGGGGGTATTGATAGCATACCTTTATATCTTAAATTGAGATTATGAATATCAGTTCTATATCTAATTTTACGAGACAAATATGATGGGATTTTTGTTACAAGTATTTTGTAATATAATACAGCACAATGCAAATCTCGGCGCCGTCTCATATTAAGCCAGTTCGTTTCTTTTAATTTGTATGTGATTCTTTCGAACTTTTTAATGCCATGTATTAATCTTAAGCAGTTGTTCTGGACTAGCTGTATTCCTATTCGTTTGCAATAATCTGCATCAATGCAGTGGTTATATAATACGTCGGCGTAATTAAATTGTGAAAGAACTAGTAAATCACATAGCATTATTTTTAACTGTTTATTTAGAATATGCCGGTTACAGAAGAGCAATTTTAGGTTACAGTATGCCTTATTAATACAGCTCCGTATATATGTTTTAAATCTTAATTTATTATCAAGAACAACGCCGAGACTTGCAGCCTCGTCCTTCACAGGAAGTGGTGTATTATCCAAATATAATGTTATGTCATTGATGGCAGATGCTCTATGCATTCTGCTACCAAAGAGCACAACACCCGTCTTACTTGGATTCAAGAAAAGAGAATGTCGACTACATTGTTCCAAAAGACTTTGCAAATCATTATTTATTTTATTTGCAGCTTCGTGAACATCTGTGAATAGGAAAGATAAGTAAATTTGCGTGTCATCAGCATAAAGGTGAAACTGACAGTATTGTAGCGAAAATTCAATTACGTAAGATGTATAAATAGTATTATTAACCCATAAGTATGAGTTGTATGTGCCCTCTTTACACGTATGCTGGACATCTAGCTAACCTCACCCATCGAAACAGTTTAACATGTCTTCCAAAGCACGGAAAAAGCTACAACCTTCTATAAATTTCGGCGGGGATATCGTCGGTCTTAGAAATCGAACTCGAGATGCTTACGTGAAAAACCGAGGTCTTCTACATGTGGCTATCCGCTCTTCTGTATATCTTCTCGGTGTCCGCAATAAGCACAACGATGTCTTCTCCAACGAAGAGTAGCTTTGGTCCAGTGTGCATCTTGTCGTTGAGGCTTATTTCTCTGGATGTTTTGCAGGATGCATCAAACGCTACTTCCTTCTTACCTTGATTACTGCCTGATGAGGGATGCAGTATGCAGTATACACTTTTGGTCTTCCTCTCATTGAGGAGGTTGTTGCATGTGCCCTAAATTTAAGTATGCTTGCATTAAAGTTTTTGTGTTGGTTGTCCTTGTTCTTCAAAACAGTTTTTTCTAGTTCAAATGGTCTTATAAGGGCTTTAGGCCTTGAGCTCCCCATTTTCTTAATTTCGAGCATGTGCTTTTTCATAATGTTCTTCACATTGCTCTTCATATACTGTTAATCTTCTGACTGGTGGTATTTCTTCCCAAAATTTTGTTAGGCGAGTTTTTTTCAGTGCTGACAACTGTTGCTTTTAGATTTTCCTTGTGCCCTGATCTGCTTGATAGAATCCAACCTAGTTCTCTATTTTAACCTAGGACCCCATCCTTTGTTTTGAATAGGCTTTCTAAAACTATTTTTTCCTAGTCGTCAGTCCCAAGGTTTGTTAAATGTGTAATCTGCTTTCATGTAATTCTGTCTGGTATGAATTTCTGGTGTGCCCATATAGAGTGTGCTCACTTTAGACGGCACCACCCCAGTATTTTTTTATACATTATCGATTTAAAAAATTTCTTTTTTCTGATTATACCCCTCACTAAATTGTATTTTTAGGCTATGTTACTTTCCCTTCACGGTAAAATGCTAGTCTACTACGATTTAAAATAAACAGCAAAATTGAAGAAGTCGTATTAGGGATTTTTTTATCAAAAAATCTTGTTAATAAAAGTTGTTCAGAATCGTTCAAATAAGCTAAATCCGAAATTTCATGAAAAACAAACAATTTTGAAAATCCAGAAAAGTCCAGAAAATTCGAATAATAATCTTACAAGTTTGCCATGTTATTTTATTTTATTCTTTTAATTCAATACAATAACAAAAAACGATGTCCAATTACTTAAATAACAGTATTTTCAACTAAATCACGTATACATTTTTCTATTTTCTGGACTTGAGAGAGATTTTCAAATTTTTTTGTTTTTAATGAAATTTCGGATTTGGCTTATTTGAACGATTCTGAACAACTTTTATTAACAAGAGTTTTTGATAAAAAAATCCCTAATACGACTTCTTCAATTTTGCTGTTTTAAATCGTAGTAGGCTAGCATTTTACTGTGAAGGGAAAGTAACATATCCTAAAAGTACAATTTAGTGAGGGGTATAATCAGATAAAAGAAATTTTTGAAATCGATAATATATAAAAAAAAATACTGGGGTGGTGCCGTCTAAAGTGAGACACACTGTATTTCGTTAGCAGTGTTTGAGTTTATGGTGAAAGAACAAGTAGGTACTTTCAAATTAAAGACATAATTACCTGGAAAACGAGAACGAATTTCTGCTTTTATCTTCCATGTACGTTACTTGACTGTTTATGCCCTAACTCAGTTACTTCGGATTTTATTTTGTGTTTGGGTAGCGCTGCTTCCTCCGTTATCAAGGATTTCCACTAATCCTGATAATGTGTGTATTTTACCCATTGCCGTTACCAGTCAGGTGTCTCGGTTCTGCTTTCCGACATGGTTAACCACAGTGGTTGTAGTTTCTTGGTTATGTAAAGAACGGAAGATGCTTCAGAATGGTGGTGGCGTGAGAAGAAACTTTCATTTCCGGAACCTTTGGTTTTGGTTGCTCTTGTGCAGCTAATTATAGTGTTGGTTTTTGCGGACATTGCGACGCTGTGCAACATTTCTCTATTGCATAGTGGTTTAAGCAGTTTTAGTGCAGTTTCTTTTTTTGTACCTACTGCTTGAATTTTCTGATTTGTATTTGGTGCCTTAAATTTGCAGTATCTGCATGATGGTGGAGTAGTTGTTGAACACCTTTGTCAATTTGTAGTGAATCGAATTTTCTTAGAAAAATATTTCTTCTTAGCTTCCGAAATAGCTTCCAAAGACTGAAATCTTCAGAAAGTTCCTAACGGAGCCAAATTGTTGGATTTGATGAGGTGACTGGAGCTTCTTAGTCCCATTTTCTGGGAACTATTCTGCTGACGATTAATTCCCAGTTGGTTGTGCCTGCACCAATGTTGTTGATGGCCTTCAAACATTCATTGGCGGTATCGTGGAGCTTTGCTTTGTTTGCAGATTCAGACGTAAGGTCTAAAATTTTGTCTAACGGTTTCGATAAAAGCAATCTTCGGTTGTTGTAGCGATATTGTAGAAGCTTCGATGCTGCTTCATGCTTTGTTTCTGTTATTTGGAGATGTTGTATTTGCTCCACAAAGTATGTGTGTTTTTTTATTCGTGATAAAGCGCGAAGGATCTTGCAGAAGATGTCCTGAAAAGTTGACCAGGCTTCGATCATAATTTGAGCAAGGGGTAAGTTGTTTTGTTTTGGAATTTCTGTTGGTGCCAGGGTTTTCTTCATGTAATTTGATTATTTGATGGTACTTTCCTAAACTTGATTCTTCATTTTTTGAAAGAGGTTATCTTTGATGTATTGAGCTTTAAAGTTGGCTTCATGGATATGGATTTCTTCATTTAGTTGTTCAATTAATTGTTTCGTAATCCTTACTTTTAGGATTTCATATCTAGACTGAGTTTTTGCATATTGCCTTCTTCAAACGACAGGTTTGTTTTACTTCTTTTGTAATTTGGTAGTATCTCCAGGTGCCTTCTTGGACTTTTGTTCTTCGGTCTTTATTTTCATGACCAAATTTTCCTTGATGTTCCAGTAAGTACTGCCTAGTCTCCAAGTAAATTTTTTGTATTTGACCAAAAGAGTTCGTTCTGAAGCAGTTGTGATCCGGGAATAGTAGCTCCAGAATGAGCTTGTAATATTTCTCCACTTCATGCCGGTTGCATTTAAACATTCTGGTATACACTTCGGCACCTTATACCAAATCGAGCCTTTTCATTGGCGCTGTGGGCGGATCGAGTAGGGTGGTGAATGCGATACCATAATGTTACTGAGTGCTGATATCAGGGGCGGAATGTTACTGCTAATTGAGAACTTTTGCTTTGTTGCAAGTTGCAAAATCACTTAATGCAAAATTATTGTAAACAATAAGTGGAATGAAAAGTGCAGATTCGCCAAAGTACGCAATCCAATAAACCTTACACAATTTAAAACGCAAATAATTTAAAATTTACTATGCAAAATCGGCGAGGCGAATTCACTAACAAAAATCAGCGAATTCGATGTCATAATGTTACGCAGTGCTGAAATCAAGGGGAATATTAAAGAAAATTGTGTTATGCGAGAAAACGTTTACTAAAACAGTTTTAATACAAAAGAAAAGCAAAAACAAATAATATCACTAAACATTTCATCAGACTAGTTTGTTTGTTGCAATGGGTAAAATACACACATTATCAGGATTGATGGAAATCCTTGATAACTGAGGAAGCAGCGCTACCCAAACACAAAATAAAATCCCTGCACCGTGTGATTTGGCGTTCGGTTTGTTTTCTCGGACGTTTGCTGCTAAATTTCTTCTGCGTTTTAGGCGTCTTTTTGTACATTCTCCATTAGCTGGACGATCAATAGGCAATCTTTTGCTTCCATTAGTAATTCCAGGTCGTCGTCTACTCACAGAAGTTGACTGTACCCTAATATGAGCATTGGATTTAAATACAAAAACCGATCTTCAACATTCTGCCCTTGATTTCAGCACTGCCTAATAACATTATGGTATCGAATTCAGCACCTCTACTCGATCCGCCCACATATATTAAATGCGCCAATGGCAGGGCTCGATTTGGTATAAGGTGCCGAAGTGTATACCAGAGAATGTTTAAATGCTTCCCGGTATTGTTCCGCCATCGCCAAATGACCGCTGCTGATATAGGAATGCGTCTTCCGTAATTCGGAATCCATGTTCATGTCGATAAGATATTTCTTGATCATTTCTCTTAGTTGTTGTTATTCTGCTGCCAATTCCTTAATTTTCTATATTGTGGTGGTTGCTTAAAAGGTAGATGGATTAACATTTAGCATAAATTAGGTACTTCTATTTTAATAAGTAAGGAGAAGAGAAATTCACAACAATCAATGACCTGTTATTAACTCATAACTATGAGTTTTGTGAACCCTCTTTGCATCTATCTATGCTAAGCAAAACGCTAATTTTACCCATCGAAAGAGACTTAAGGCTGGCATTTACACCATGAAATATACCTCATTTTAAGCACATTTTGTTTCAGTTTTTTTAGACTCATTTTTTAAACAGGAACGGCAGAGTATTTTTTTTGTTATTATCCATGTCTTTTCTGTCTATTGATAGAAAGATTTTTTTTAATTTCTAAAAATCAACTTTACAGTATTAAAAAATCTAAAGCTCTATTTTACTTCAAAATTTTCAAATAGTTTTTACGAAAATATTAATACTGAAAAAATCTCTCTATCAGTAGATAGATACAACCACTCTCTTTCAAACGCCACAAGAATTTTTTTTTCAAAATTCAAATTTTTCCAGAAAAACTGGAAATAAAGTTCTTGAAAAATGGGTTTAGATTTCAAATTTATAATTTAGCGTATAGGCAACACATATAGCACAGTAGATATCGGCTTTAAATCCGAACTTTACGGAAACTTGACAAGAAGATTACAATTTAAATACACAGGAAATCGTAATTTTGATTTTGCCACATCTTTTACAGTAATAACACAAATAACTATGTAAATATGCAAACATGGCCGGATTAAGGTACCTTGGGGCCGGGGTGCAACATTTGTTAAGGGGCCCTTTAGAGAATGGTAATCTGTGGCGTTAGCCCAAAGACCGGGGTGCTTGCGCCGCAGGCGAAAATTTTTCAAATTTTGAAGGTCAAGCGCTCTAATGAAAAGTTAGAAATTCGCGATACAAAAATATTTTCTCCAAAAAATAGGTTTGGGGGGGTAGGTATTTTTTTTTCAAAAAATGTAAAGAGCAATAAAAGTTTAGAAATAAAGATTAAAATTCCTAAGAAATAGGTACTTAACTATTTTACAAATAAAATAAAAATTTATTTTACAAATAAAATAAAAATAAAAATGAAAAAAACAAATATGATGCAGAAAATATATAATTCCAAGGGGCCCTAAGAATTCGGGGGCCCGGTGCACGGGCACCCCCGTGCTCCCCCCTTAATCCGGGGCTGTATGCAAATGTTCAAATACACTGTAGATAAATGAAAATGCAACACCTATTATAAATGGTAATTCCTATTTTTCTCAAAATTGGTAGATATGAATGGTGCACCGAAAGACGAAATTGGGATAATGACTGGCGCTGGGTAGTGTTTAGCGACGAATCTCGGTTCTCTTGAGATTGGCAAGATGGCCAAATACAGGTCAGACGGTTTGGAAATGAACGACACAATCCGGACTGCATCAAAAACCGGGAGACGGCTGCTACTCGAGGGGTTATGATGGTAGATCACCTTTGGTGATTATAAGAGGCACTTTGACTGGTCAGCGCTATGTTGCTGACATTTTGGAACCGGTGTTGTTACCATTTATAAGAGACATTCCAGATGCCATATACCAGCAGGAGAATGCACGACCGCATGTTTGTGATGTGGCTATGACCTTTTTGCGTCAGTCTGATATTCCAGTTCTTCCCTGGTCGGCTAGATCTCCGGATTTGTCACCAATTGAACATGCGTGATGCGTGGGATATCATTGGTCGCCAAATAAAGAGTTACGATGCGAATCCTGCGACGGTTGATGAATTGGAAGAGAGGCTGCAAGTGGAATTGGATCTTATACAGCAGGAGAAAATTTCACATTTGTTTAACTCCATGATTCGCCGAGTGGGGGAATGCATTAGAGCTCGTGGGGGCCACACTCAGTATTAAACCTTTTTGGAATAACTCTACATATACTCAACGTAGAAGTTTGAAAATTTAATCGTTTGTTATCCTTGTGAATATCTAACTTACAGCCAAATTTCGTTCCAATATATTTATGCACTATAGGTGTTGCATTTTCATTTATCTGCAGTGTATGAATCTTACGCAATTCCGGACCTCTAACCTCAACTTGTTTTTGACGTTTTGCTAAACGCGCCCGCTTTAATTGTTTCTTCTGACTTTTTGGTTATGCAACTTTAGATACGTCAAATATAAAGGGACTGTATGTAAGGGGGGGTTTTAGTAGCATGTTTACGCGCTGAAAATTGTGTAATTTTAAAATAACGGTACGGTTAAATAATGACAGTTGAAAAGAAGGACGAGTATGAATTAAAATTTTTAGACCTTTCCTTCATAGGCTACAAGGCCAGAACGACCAATTTTAATATAGTAATTAAATTATGGCCTATTATGAAAAACTTACGAAAAGGGACTTGCACAAGACATCGATCAACAATGTATTGATTTTCGCATGTAGCGGGGTAGGTTTCAATATTACCTTCCTATGCATGTATCGACCCTTTTGCAAATTTGTATAATTTTGGCGTGATCTTTATTTAACTTTAGAAAAAATTGCGTATAAATTTTTAAAAACTGATTAAAGATAGGCAACCCAACATTCACCGACTCTGTCAATGTCACTGTCAATGTTTACAAAGAGGTTTAAGAGATTAAAAATCGGTATTCGCAAATACTTATACCTACTGAATTTAGAAGTTTTTTATGTAGAAGCAATACTAGAAAGTTAATAAGATAAGTAATAATTAAAACACTTTAGGGATGAGTAATTTGCGTTTTGTCAAACACTCTAAGCACTCTCCACCATTTGGTTCACCGCTTCTTGGCTGTTTTTAAGTTAGGCAACCCAAGATACTTCAAAACGAAAAATATTTTAACTAAAATCCACCCTTAAGGCTGGCATTTACACTATGAAATATACCTCATTTTAAGCACATTTTGTTCCAGTTTTTTAGACTCATTTTTTAAGCAGGAACGGCAGAGCATTTTTTTTTGTAATTATCCATGTCTTTTCTATCTATTGATAGAAAGATTTTTTTTAATTTCTAAAAATCAACTTTACAGTATTAAAAAATCTAAAGCTCTATTTTACTTCAAAATTTTCAAATAGTTTTTACAAAAATATTAATATCGAAAAAATCTCTATCAGTAGATAGACACAACCACTCTCTTTCAAACGCTACAAGACTTTTTTTTTCAAAATGCAAATTATTCCAGAAAAACTGGAAATAATGTTCTAGAAAAATCGGTTTAAATGACCCATTTACGCTACACTAGACTAGGCAACACAAACAGCACAGTCACAAGGGCTTTAAATCCGAACTTTCCACAAACTTGACAAGGAGATTACAATTTAAATACACAGAAACTCGTAGTTTTGTTTGTGCCATATCTTTTACAGCCATACCACAAATAACTATGTAAATATGCAAATTTTTAAATATGAATCTTACGCAATTCTTGACCTCTAACCTCAACTCGTTTTTGACGTTCTGCTAAACGCGCCTTCTTATGACTTTTTGATTTTTTAAGTAGTTATGCAACTTTAGATACGTCAAATAGAAATTGACTGTACATGTAAATGCCAGCCTTAATAATTAAAATGTTAAAACAATACCACGAATTGTACCATGACAACGAAAGTTTAATTACTGACAAAATCGACACGGTTATATTAAAAACATCTGAAGTTTTTGATCAAACATGACATAATCCCCTAAATTTAATCATCAAAATTCGCAAGTTAATTCTACTAACTAAGCAGGTAGTGCCTTTATTATTAGAGTGTTCATGGTGTTTTTCAGAAGTCAGTCAGTTATAAATAAATCAACATGAAACGGCACGGTCCAGAAAACAACGAACTCTACAACGTCCCAGCGCCTATTTATAATACCAACGCACCAAGACAAAAGCCAATCCAACCAACTCCACCAAGAATTATTCCTCCCCAGGCTCGCGAAGTAAATCTACCGAGGCAACAAGCGACGGCTAAAAGGTCCGATGTTCCGAATGCCATGTACAGGTTTGTTCGATTACGCGAAACTAAGAACCTTTTGGATTATGAAACGCCAAGATTATTGCCCAGCTACATAGTGCCTGTATTATACGTCCCCCAGAGGATTATAACAAACGAAGAGCTCTGCGGGAGAGACGTCGAAAAGGTTCTTCGAAACCATGCTTTGGAACACGTTATACAAGAAAAGCCAACTGGTACGTCTCGACCTGCACCAAGGCCTTTAGATTACAGACCAAGAATGACCGATTTTGAAAACGATATGCACGAACGATACCCAAATAACAACTTAACCGCACCGAGATGAAATCCGCCTAATGGGATTTTTGGGCAATGGCTGAGGGAAAGCTAGTTTCTTGTATTAACAAAAATTTTGTTGTCTTAAAGGAAATAGTTTGGTTTGGCTTTTCAAAAGTACACGTTTCTGAATTGAATACAATAAATTATTTGACACCTTGATTTGTTTTAATCCGTTTAATTAATCGTCATGATTTTCACCAATTTAAACCAGTTCGTAGGGTCACTCGGTGTTTGTCGCATAAGCAAAAAGGTCAGTGGTCGAGCGTGACATTAGAATTAGGAGTGGTTAGTTCGATTTAAAACGGAATCCATACGTTATCAAAACTACTATGATGTTAGTTGTTAAAATAATAGACGGACGTCAAAAAATGTAATAATCATCATAATAATCATCATCATCAAATAAAATTCGGAAACTAGTGTGAAGTAAGTTTTAATTACCTAAAGATCAAATTTTTCAAAAGGCTTTTTCAGATTTTCAGTGATGACTAGCGGTCAAACTAAAAAATGCGACGTTTATATTCATCAGACAGTTATGGTCCTTATGAATTGAATAGTCATTACAACGAACCCAGCACGCTTCAAATGCAATACAGTGGAGGAAACGACAGAATCCGTAGTCAGACAAAGAACGCAGGCAGTTTTATAAAATGCGAGAGGTTACCTCATTATCATTATACAGTACAGGTACTTTATACGCCAAAAAGAGAAGTATCAAATTCTGAAATTTGTAGGGACAAACATAATGGCAGCCTTTTTAAAGAAAAGTGTTGCATGAAATTATGTCAAGGGTTGCCCGGACCGACGGAATACGTAGAAGTACCGATTAAGAATATTCCAAAGCAAGCGATCTGCTCGTATCTCTCTACATCCGAAATGGCGGTGTACAAAAACCTAATGAGCAACATGTATGGTATAAAAGTAAATCCCCAGGGAGGTTGTGGTTGGCCCGAAGGATCGCGTAGTCACACGCACGAGATCAGAGGGACCGACCTAACTATCCAAGGAGAACCCGAAAGTTTGAGATCTTTTGTAGAAACTAATCAGCGATACAGGAATACCAACTATAGGATTTGTTCGCATTCCGAAACCAGTAACATATGTGTCTCGGCACCGTACACTTCAAAACGACCAGTCAATTATGCAAAAATCCAACAAGATTTTCCTCCGTCGAGAAATGTTCGCAGGCAGCCCAATGGATTTGGAAACAATAGTGCAACACTGGCGATACAATCGATGAATAATTCTTGTAAAAAAGTGCACAGGTACAGAAATTCGATTAAAGGTTACTCAGCTTACGGGGCGTGCTATCAGCAAATACGGAAAACGAAAGAAAAAACCCAAGAAGAACTTTTGGCAGAAACAGAGTTCGATGAACTTATAGCAGAAACCAAATCAACGCAAACTGAAAACGATCGCCTGAATAGTTTTTTATCCAAGCAAACGCAAACAGTCCGTAAATTGGACAACAACCATGACAAAAAATTGGCAAAATATTCTGGAAAAAAGAACGACTGTAGCGAAGCTAACATTACGGTGATTATCGATAGGGGTTGGAAGGAAGACATTTATTGCATAGCTGGTGGTTCTTTACATTCCGATACATCGGTAACTCTTGCTACATATGTCGTCTATATTTTTAAGACTTAACCAGAAATTAATTTTAGATGACGAAAAGGAAAAGGTCATCCAGTTCTATACATGCGGTAGACTTATTTCCTGTTTTACCTTGTATTTCCCAACCGAAAAGAAGAAATTCTTCGGATGAAAACAGCCAAGAACACACTCGTGATATGGCAGTAAATACCCATATTAGTTTCTGTAAAAAAAAGATGCAGCCCAAGGCTGTTTCTCGTTAAACTAAATATATATCTATAAAATAAATATATTAATGAACCAGCTTTCGTGTCTTCGAAGTCTTAACAACTGTACTATTTATTTATTTATTAACTGGGCGAAATTTGTGCTTTGTGGATTCACGGATTTCAACTGCCATGTTTATTTGGCACTACCCGACTAGGATTTTGCCGAACCCACGGGTTTTCCACCCCTGAAAGGGGCCAACCATCCTTTGTTTGTTTATTTAATGGGCGATATCTAGTCTTGCCTGTACCAGGGATTTCAACGAGTCTCGATTTCTCAGTTTATTTAGTACTATCCGACTAGAATTTTACCGAAACTGAGGGATTTCCACCCTGAAAGGAATCTTATTGTGCCAAACATCATTTGTTTGTTTATTGGGCGAAATCTAGGCTTGCGGATGCCAGGGATTTCAATGCGCGTCACCCGCTAGGGACATTTAGCACTATTCGACTAGAATTTTACCGAACCCAAGGGATTCACACCCTCATTTATCGCGCCAAATATAGAATTGTCACGTAAAACTTACGGTTTTACATCGTATCTGAAAGAAGGCATATTTTTGCATTAAAAATCTCACCGACCAGAGAATCAAGGAAGTCTCCGTCAAATATTTGATAACATTTTTCAACGGCATGACAGTTAACCCATCCCCAGAATAAATTCAAGGAATGTCTCCAAATTTCGGTGAAATTCGGTTAAATATTTCGCTAAATTATGAGTTTAAATTGAAAGCGAAGTCAAGCTTTGCGTAATTATGTACATAAAAATTTTGGTGGCGATATAATGTCTGATACTCAAACGGAAACCGATTTTGATTTTTATTTGAAATTCGTAAAACCGCTCGTATTAAATTTAAGTAAGCCTGATGGTAAGTTATCGTATTCTTTAAACGCCATCGACTTACGTACAGTATTCTTGAAACAGACAGAGTATTAGCGGCTGCTTGGATACAAAGACTTCGAGACGAGAATGCCGGAGATGCCCAGCTCAGGACAGATTACCTTAAACTTTTATTGTTTGTGCTTCAAAGGAAAAAGCTTATAGGAATTTTCAGAGAAAACCCTTCCGACCATCAACAGTTGGACGAGTTTCCAACAGCCAACGTAAGTCCAACGTCTTTAGTTGATGTTAACGACTCGTTTAAGTTTCACGTTTTAGTTATATGATGTCGCGAAAGATCTACTGGAAGCAGAAAATGCCTATCGTAAGGAAAAAACGAAGGGAATTTCAACGGCCGCTGGTGATTTTCCACCTTACAGCACCGAATATTCGGCAGATTTGATGGAATATTCAGCGGCTCAAGACATTCCAAATTTTGGTGTTCACGCTTACTATGCCATATCTAACGAACCTCTTCCAAATTGGGAGCGCATTGAGAAAGCGGTATTCCCGAGAGGTATTAAAACTACTATAAATATTTCTTTAGTTTCCTTACAAAAACATATTCAAGGAGTAACGAGCGTGAGCGAGAGAGCAGCCCGCTCTGGAACTCCCAGCAGAACAAGCACCGCTGCATCTACACCGACTATAGACAAGGATAGACCGAAAAGCTCACCTGACAGGTCAAAGAGCAAACCACGCTTGCGGCCTAAAACAAGATCTCGATCTAAATCTCCAAGAGGTACACCTAACCCATAAAACTCCAATTTTGTTCTTGAGTTTTTTCTCTCTTATTTAGGTGCTCCATCCCCAGCTTTAGGTTCTCCGCCAAAACCGGACGAAGAAAGACCACCACCAACATGGGGATCCAATTTAATAGGTGTTCCAGAACCACCCATGAGAGAATTCTCAGCAGAACCACAATTGTCTGATTTTCCAAGCGAAACGGGGGACTCGTACTTTTTACCACCACCACCGCGTTTACCTTCTGGCTCGCGTACTCCTCAACAGGACGTTAGTTACTTCGAAGGTTACGGAACACCATCTCAGCCATATTCCCCTCAGTTACCAGGTGGAGAAGCGGATCCGTTTTTCTTGGAATCTCCACCTGGTAATTTTTTAGTCGAATCTCCACCGGCTTTAAGTCCCCGAGACGAACCATTTACATCATATACATCTTATAGACCAGAATATTCAGGTTTATCTCCTAAATCCCCATCGCCAACTACTGGACAAGTTTCAGCAATTAGTGCAGGTTCCTCGTTATACGGCAGCGTACCTTACAGAACTCCTTCGCCTGTTCCGGCACAATTTACTGCAGAATCGTCCTATTATGACGACTTACCTTATAGAACTCCATCACCAAGGATCTACTCGCCTATATTACCATCTGCGGAAACAGACCCGTTCTTTTTAGAAAGTCCACCTTCTTTCTTTACAGCAGAATCACCGCCACCTTGTAGCCCTGGAGTTAGTCCCTACCAAAGAGATACTTCACCACGTGGGCAAAGGGTGGGAGGAAAAGAATACTATTTAGAAGAATTAAAAAAATTAGGACTCGATGAGTCCTATAGACCAGAAGGTTCAGGTTTACCTCATAAATTCCCGTCGCCAACTAATGGACAAGTTTCAGGAATTAGTGCAGGTTCCTCGTTATACGGCAGCGTACCTTACAGGACGCCTTCGCCTGTTCCGGCACGATTTACTGCAGAATCGTCCTTTTATGATGACTTACCTTATAGAACTCCATCACCAAGGATCTACTCGCCTATGTTGCCATATGGGGAAACAGACCCGTTCTTCTTAGAAAGTCCACCTTCTTTCTTTACGGCAGAATCACCACCACCTTGTAGCCCCGGAGTTAGTCCCTATCAAAGAGATATTTCACCACGTGGGCAAAAGGTGGGAGTAAAGGAATACGATTTAGAAGAATTAAAAAAATTAGGACTCGATGAATCCGATTTAGGAAGCGACGTTTTTAAGCTAGATGACGCCGATGTCTTTAATATCAGTGATACATCTAATATATCCCTTCAAGAACCTTCCTTTCGAAGGTCGCCGGCTGATTATGATTTAGAAGCGTTTGATAGAATGATCGAAGAATTTGAAAGAGACGACGTTACCTGTCCCGTATGTCCGCCAGGATCTTCAAAAGGACCTAAGGTTCCCAAGCAACCATCCCCGCCGACAACTATTATAAAAACGACACGTCCTATTACATCAGAAACTCCAGGCGAAGAAACTTACAGTGGAACGGCAGGGGCGAAGTCCCCTGAATCGAAAACAAGTGCACGAGGAAAGAAAACAGCTACAAAGGGTAAATCTGCCACCAGCAGACAACAATCACAAACATCTGTTGCAAAAAAACAACAGCAGATCTCTAGAAGAGCTCGACAAATACCATGCCTGGCTTCACAAGTATGCGCTCCACGAAGTCCACCCCGAGGGGCTCAAACGGCCGCTACAAAAATGTCTGGCATTCCTGTACCAGGAGGAACGCGTATTCCACAAGTTTCGCGAATTCCGACAGCGGGAGGTTCCCGTATTCCAGCTCCAAGCGGTTCACGTGTAGGTTTATCGAAAGGCTCCCGCTCTCGACTTCCTGTCCGAGGAAAGTATCCAAGCTGCGCTTCAGGAGGACAACAACCTTGTCCGGGTTCTCCCCGTACACCTAGATCACAAGCAGCAGGAGAGCCTGAATCAGGCGCAACAACCATTTTAACAGCTGTTTCTCCTCCAAGGTCTCCATTTTCCCCAAAACTTCCAACAGGACAAATGGATCCTTTCTTCCTAGAAACACCACCGAATTTTCTCGAGGAGGCTTCGTTAGAGGCTATTAGCCCGGTTCAAAGAAAATCACCAGGGATCGATGTAAATTTATTGAAGGAACTCGGATTAACCGAAGACGATTTAAAAGAGGACGTATTTGAAATTGACGATCTTGATTTGGGTAATATATCTCAAGTGAGCGCAGAAGATATAGAGTACGAGGATAAACCTGAGTACAATTTGCAAGATGAAAGTATCGAAGAAGCATTTACAGAGTGGGAAAGAAAAATTAAAGAACTGGAAACCGAGCACGCTGAAGATATAGCACTTTATGGCAGTCCAGACAAACCAGCATCTCCTAAACGACAAGTTAGCCAGAGAACGCCTATTTCGCCAAGATCTACTTCACCAGGTAGATTAAACACCAGTATGCTGCCCTTAATATCCCAAGGATCACCGGTAGCTCAAGAAATTATAAACGAAGCAAATAAGCTGTTCGAAGAATCTACGACATCTATTAGTTCGGTATCACCCAACAAGTCGTTACGGTCTTTCGAAGAGGTAGAAAAGGAATTCAACGAAGATTCGTTTCTAGCAGACATTCCTGCTTATGCATCGCCTCTCCGTACACCACCGGGCTTACCGGGATTCAAAATTGCCGAGGAAATGGCGAGAAAACAATTGGAGCAATTGCATAAGGTATCGCCTACTCGCAGGCAGCTCAGCCCTAAACGTCCTGTTGCCACCATTCGTGTAGGTGAAGGAGAAGATATGGTCTTTGAAATACTTCCATACGAAAGTCCTCCCCCATCGGGATATCAGCGTTTGCATTTTGAAAGCCCACCTGCCGGATATTTCGCAAGCCCACCTCCTCCTTCACCACCGGTGAGTCCAACTAAACTCGTTCTTTCGCCTACTGTATTTGGCCTACCTGAAGTGAAGCGTTTTCCACCACTAAAGAGAGCTCATTTACCTCAATATGACGAACAACAAGCTGTAGCAGAGCAACAGTTTGCATCGCCTAAACAACGTCAAACACCACGCTCACCAATACTCTACGGAAAAGAAGCCGAAGATATTGATTTATACGTTAGACCAGAACGAAGAGAGCTCGCCCAACGGGTCACTCAATTAATTAGTGATATTCCCGATACCTTCGAACCCATCCATCAATTTAAAGAATGGGATCTTCCCAAAACCCCTGGAGACATTGGTGTATTAGAAGAAACTCCTCCTTCGTTTGGATCACCGGAACCTGGTAGTCCTTTGAGTCCCATATATTCACCTAGTTTTAAACGGTCCATTCAAGAGCACCAATATACCGAACACTTCTTCGATAAAGACCGACCATTAGCCACCGGTATAATTAAAAGTGGGAATAGGGCCGTTAGACTTCAACGTAAATCCCGACCACCTTCACTGCAACATATTAAGGAAGCCATTCAACCGGCTTACGAACTTCCTAAGGCTGAGTATTACGGTTCTCCTGGAAGAATGTTCGTTAGAACACCGATTAAACCTCCTCGCATTGGCGTTGATCACTCGACTGGTTTATTTGAAGAATCGCCGCCAAAAGGTTTTGCGTTAAGCTCACCAGGCCCAACAACTCCTCCGAGTCGTCTGTTTTTAGAAAGCCCACCTCTTGAATATTTTGGTAGTCCCGGTTCGCCACTGAGCCCAGAGGAAGCTGCAGCTCTACCCGCTCCATACGATTTGCCGAAGATAAAACGTTTTTCACCCATAAAAAGGCCCGTTACAACTCAAATTAAGGCTCGAGAAAACCTTAGAGAAGTCATGTCTAAAGCAGCCCAACAACTTGAAATGCTAGGTTCGCCACCAAAATATTCGTCGCCAACGATTACGCGAGACGAAGAAGACATCGATCTTTACGTACAACCCGAAAGAAGGCAACTTGCAAAACGAGCTAGAGAACTAGTTAGTGACATCCCTGATACCTTTCAACGTCCTCATGAATTTAAGGAGTGGGATCTTCCTGTAACACCGGCGAAAGGAGGCATACTGGAAGAAACTCAACCTTTTTACGGATCACCCGAACTGGGTAGTCCTTTGAGTCCAATATATTCTCCTAGATTTAAACAGTCCATTCAACAACATCAGTACACTGAACATTTCTTCGATAAGGATCGACCTATGGCCACAAACGTTATCAAAAGTGGAAGCAGAGCCGTTCGCCTTCAACGTAAGTCTCAACCACCTCGGCTAACAAATATCTCAGAACAAATTTACGAAGAGCCGGTTTATGAACTGCCGCAAGCCGATTTACACGCTTCTCCCGGTAGAATATATAAAACTCCTCCCAAAAGTAGATCCGATGAATTTGGCGGTTTATTTTCGGAATCTCCGCCAGAAGAAGGCTTCTTCAGCCCGGAATCCTTACACAAAACGCCCCCACGACGAATGGAAAGCCCCATAAGTTCCCCTGAGTCCCCGTTTAGTTTGAAGTTGAGATTATTTCAAGAAGACGAACCACCTTATTACAGCTTAGACGAGATGAGTGTTCTCGTGGGAAAACCCAGAACAATAAAAAGGCATTCCGCTCCTCCAAACCTTCACAAACTTCGAGAGTTGCCTGACGAGTACGGCGAAGAATACGTACCGTTTCTATCCCAAGTTGAAGCAGCCGGTGGGCAGTGGCTAAATCCTCCAAGAAAAATGAAAATTACTCGACCGGATATGGACAGTGTCATGGAGAGCCCTGTAAGAGTTCCTAATTTATTAGAAGCAGAAGACCGTACTGGATTCAGATGGTATACAGAGGAACTAGAAAGAAAATTTGCCGATCTTCCGCCATTACCTACAACTAGACCAGAAGAAGGTTTAGAAAGAGCCGAATCAGAACGGACTCCGCCTAGACGAATACCTTCACCGGGTAGGACTCCGGCCACGGTTCCCGGATGGTCAACACCGCCACAACTAAAAACCCATAGCGTAAAACGTCCGCGTTGGAGGGAATTACCGGAATCAAGAGGTCAACGTGTTAAATTAATACCAGACATACATGGTATTATAGGTGACGAAATACCTCCCATGGAAATGCAGTACTCACCTCCGCAGGTATCAGCTACAGAGATGGAACAACTTAGGCCGAAAGGTACTAAGAGTGTAACTGAACCGTCTACTCCTGAAAGAAGACCGCGCATCCCGTACCGTTCAGATACTCCCGATATATTTAGTGTGGCAGCAGGAGCAGAAACATTCAATATAGCTGACGAACCACTGCCCGATGAGTTACAGTATAGTCCAATATCTCGACAACCAGCTGAATCTCCTTTCAATTTATACGACGAATTGCAGTTTAGCCCAAAATATGCCCCGACGGCAACTCGACAACCTGAAAGCCCTCTTAGTTCACCAGAATCTCCTTTCGCCTTGAAAATGAGGCTATTCCAAGGCGAAGAACCACCCTATTATAGTTTAGATGAAATGCACGTTCTCGTTGGAAAAGGAAAAACTATTAAAAGGCATTCCGCTGCTCCAAGTCTTCATAAACTTCGTGAAGTGCCAGAGCATTATAGGGAAGAAAACGTGCCATTTTTAGCCCAAGTAGAAAAGGCCAAAGTTGAATGGACAAGACCGCCAAGGAAAATGAGAGTAACAGCTCCAAATGTCAGCCCGGTGAGAGAGGAACCTATGAACGTTCCTGGGATGTTTGAAGTAGACGATTTGACCGGATTCAGAAAAGTCAGGGAACAGTTAGAAAAACGATTCGCCGATTTACCACAGTTAACACAAGAACATCCCGATGAATTGATTGGCGTTTCTTCTGCTGTGGAGTTTAAAAAGTCGGAAACAGAATTGGACAAACCTCATCCTGAAGGCTTACGACCACCAATAACGCCTACAGCAGAGGTTCCCGGCTGGAGAACTCCACCACACTTACGGAAAAAGTTAAAGTCTCCAAAACCTTACGAAGTTAAATTAATACCCGGTTTGCGGGATGTTCTGTTCCAAGAAATGCCACCTCCGGAGATAGGTTATTCTCCACCGCCTATATCTCCGCCGCCTATATCTCCGCGTAGCGTGCAATCTGAACTTGCTCGTACACCATTGCGTAAATTTGTTACTCCAGATCAGCATATGGCCCCAACTCCTCGTCCTTCGCCATTTCTCAGTCCCATATCTTACACACCGCCATTAATTCAAGGCAAGCCAGGCGATGTGTTTAAGAAACGCGGATCGTATTTAGAATTGGAAATGCCACCCGAAGAATTTATGCCAGTTGGAACACCGCCCAGTCCAGAGTTTTGGGAAAGGAAAACGAACGCACTTACCGCACAATCATCGTTTTCTCCGGATACGACCGTAGATTCTTTCGAAGCACACGAAATGAGTCTTTTAGAAGAGGATGGCTCAAAAGAACGCAAGATTCGCGGACGATCCCGCCAAAACATTATATCGCCTAAACGAATGGAAGCTGCTCGCGCAGCCAGCAGAGCTGCATATAAACAATTAATGGAATTACAGGAACAGACACCTCCATCTGCGTTAAGGTCACCTGAAGCACTTGACGAATTTGAAGCCTTGGAGGGGATGTGTCTTGATGACTCTCTTGAACGAGCACTTCCTAAGGCTTTTACCCCAGCACCAGGCCCGTTCAAACGTTTACAAGAGGTGCAAGTCAGGAAAAGGGCCAAGAAACAATACGAACAACTGCAGTGGTCTCCTGAAAAATCGGATGTAGAGTTTGAAAAAATAATGATAGTAGAACAACCGCGAGAAGAATTCTATGGGCCCCCTACTAGATACGAACAACTTGAAAAATTAGTTTTCGACGTTCCCGAACCACAAACGCCTAGAAGAAGGCCATTAGTGTCTCCGAAAATGAAAAAACCTACCCCGGAATGGTCTCCAACATTACCTCAAGTTGCCCAGTTTGCAGACCCGATCGAGGAAGAACTTATACCCCGAGGAGTTTGGGCTTACCGTTCGCCCGAAACGCCTCCACAAACACCGCCACGACCCAAAATATATCAACGTTCATCGCCACCACAAGCACCAGAACGACCCAGCAGTTCGATGCGATCGCCGCGTTCTCTTAGAGAACCGATAAATCTGTTCGGCGTGGAACCTGCAGGAGCGGATTACATCGAACAGACAGAAGCTCCCGCTTTAGTTAGCAGCCCAACATCGCCACCAACGCCTCCAAATATATTAGATTATTATAGAGCTCATACACCACCATCCCCCGACTCGCCTACCGAATTAGCACGAGCTCTTAAAGAACACCAGTTCACCGAACATCATTACGACAAAGGAAGAAGGCTTATGACAGGCAGACTTCAAATTAAAAATAAATCAATACCTATTAGGCGTCGTTCAAAACGTCCAGGATTTTCACCAATTAAAGAGTCTTACCAAGAAATATCTCAAATAAGACAGCCACCACCTACAGGTCAACTTATACCAATTTTACCTTTCTCTGAAAGTATAGAAATCGAAGAAGTAATAGAATCGGAAGATTTTCCACTTATAGACCGACCGGTGCCACAAATTGGTCTCGGTTACGGTATGGCGGACAAGGTCACGTTGGATTTTCAATCACCACCAAAACGTCTACGACCAGTAATACCACCTAAATACGAATACGTACCAAGCCGAAAAAGCGTTCGAAGAAATTTGTTTGGTGTAACAATGGAACCTGAAGGTAGACTGTTGGATACGACCCCACCAGAAGATTTTTCTTCCCCGCAATTACTTTATTCAAGCCCTGAAGAAAGCTTTAGGCACGTTTCTTCTCCAGGTACTCCCACAAGTCCGTTGGATTCTTCTAATTTTCGACGAGCCGTTATGGAACACCAATACACAGACTACTTCTTCGATTCTGATCGACCATTAGCTACGGGCACCGTCATAAGTGGAGGTAGAGCTGTCAGGCTACAGCGTAAACCTCCTCCGCCAAACTTCGACTACATAGAAGAAGAAAGTTCCAATGAACAGTTCTATCCGCCAGTTCGTGGAAGTCCAAACTATGAACTACCGAAAGCGGAGTACTACGGTTCGCCTGGAAGAAAGTATGTTAGAACACCTTACAAACCTCCTCGTTCTTAAACATAAGACGATAATAGTCGAGGAAGAAGAAGAATAAATACTTAGGAAAGGAGCAGTCGAATTTCGGTGATAAATAATTGTGATACTTTATTTTATTGTAAACTTCTTAGGTACTATGTAAAATTATTGTTGTTGAAGCCTTGAGTATTTTACAAAAAGTTTGTTAGTTCTGTTAACTTTTTAGATATGAATACCAAATTTTTATGTACAATTCATTTTATCGATTTCAAAATAAATTATAACACTTAACTGTTCTTAATAAAACTTCTACATGCAAATTTAAGAGCACCCCGAAATATTTTATTAATTTAAAAAGCGCGCCTAAAATAGTTGCAATGTACCAGTAGTTTAAAGTTACCAAGAAATAGCAGCGCCACCATCTGTCAGTGGTAAAACCTGTAAGCACCGTCTATAACAAGGTTATGTTATTAAATTTACCGCGTAAGTCGATTTCAAACCAGTTTTAAAAACTTGTACAAACAAGGTTAACGTTAATTATTTATTCAATTATATTATTATAATTTTTAAATATTCATTAAAGAAATGAAACGTAATACTAAAACCACAGTAGTTTCACAACGAACGTATTCGACTCGATCCAAAAGAATTAAACAAGAAGACGCTACTGAGGAAACCACAGATGAGGAAAAGCAAAACACGGAAGTATCAAGTAAAACTGACCTATCCAAATTTAAATTAGAAACTAAACGGAAAATAAAAACAGAAACTTCGATTTCTAAACGGCCAGTTAAACGAGAACACATTTCGATTGAGTACGATGACACCTCATCCACAAAAAACAGCTCTACAGAAGAAAGTAGTACAAATAACGTTAAAAATGAAGCCCTTGCCGAAAGAAACTTACCACTACATTGGGAGAAGGTTTTGCAAAATCTCCGAGAAATGCGAAAAGATCACAATGCTCCTGTGGATTCAATGGGTTGTGATCAATGTCCAGATGTAAATGCATCACCCGAAGCAAGTTACGTTTATTTTATTTTAGAATATAATAAGTGTCATTACTTTATTTAAGGACAAACGTTTTCAAGCACTTTTATCGTTAATGTTAAGTAGCCAAACAAAAGATCAAGTAACGCACGCGGCAATGCTAAGACTACGAGAGTACGGCTGTTCCTTATCGAATATATTAAGCACATCCGATGAAAAATTGGGTGAACTCATATATCCTGTTGGTTTTTGGAAGGTGAGAATTTCAATGTAATTAATGACCTTTTTATTTCATCATTTGCTTTTAGACGAAAGTGAAAAATATAAAACGAACAGCGACAATGATACAAGATGTTTTTAACAGTGATATTCCGAAATCGGTAGAAAATTTATGTAAATTACCAGGAGTTGGTCCAAAAATGGCCCATTTATGTATGAAAGTGGCATGGGGAAAAGTTACTGGAATAGGTATAACAAGTTTTATTAGTTTTATTACAATTTTATTTTTTTATGTCATTCGTTTATTAGGTGTTGATACACATGTACACCGCATCACAAACAGATTAGGCTGGGTAAAAACGAAAACTCCGGAAGAAACACGTAAAGCACTGGAAGATTGGTTACCTTATGATTTGTGGAGCGAAGTAAACCATTTACTTGTAGGTTTTGGACAGCAAACTTGTTTACCAGTAAAACCACTATGTTCGACTTGTTTGAATAATCAGTTGTGTCCTACTGGTCGTAAAGAAGTTCGGAAAAAAAAGAAATAAAAGTTCGCCAAAGTGAACATTGCAGATTTACATTTACTGTGCGATTTCTTCTAAATTATTGTCGATTATTATGTTTTTTTTGTTCATTTAAAACAGTCAGTTCATTGTAATAAACTCTTTATTTGAAAAAAATTTTAAAAAGCGTTCTGCTTCATATATATTAATAAGTGGTTAAATATAATTAAATATTACAGTTATACTTGACTTTTATTTGTTCGAGTTCTAAAGCATGTATTTGGAAAAATATATACAAAACCAGATAGCTTGGAAATAGTTTACAAAAAAGCAAACTTGTCATAACTATTAAGTAATGCAAATTCAAAAATTATTTCTTAACAACTTGTATAACATCTTCATCGTGCATAATGTGGGCAATACCAACTCGTTGCGGAGAATACTTGGTACTTGTGCCCCAAACCAAACCATATTTAAATGCTTGAGCAAGATTTCTATGAATAACATGGCATACGTGCTCCACGCTAGCCCCCCTCCTTAAAATAAGTCCATCGGCAAAATCTGGCGGCTGACCTGGCTTTTTCGTGTATACACGTATAAGCGCTAAATATTCCCACAAAGTTTCTAGTAGATAATCCAAGTTAAGCTTCATGTTGCAGCTGAAATGTTCAAATTAAAAACGTACAACAATGTAACGGTTAGCTACAGATAACAAAAGATGGGTGTTTTAGAGATTAGCATGCTTGTCTTTGTAAGTTAAAGTTCTTTGGCTATGATTTCCTAGACTCAAAAATCTAAACTAATCCCTAATTAGTTACCCAAGGCTAACTTCGGATATATTTTGCATTTAAATCTACTGCCATAATTAAATAATGTGTCATTTACCTAACTACAACGCTGTAAGATTGTCTGGCGATTCGATCTACTTCTTCAATAGAAATTTGATCTATTTTATTATAAACATATAAACATGGTAAATAAACTCTATTAGCACAAATAACATCAATCAATTCATCAGCGGTACAATCTTCTCTAAAGAGTACCTCGGCATTAAAGATTTTATATTCATGTAAAATCAGCTGTACAAGCTTCTCATCGACTTTAGTAAGATTGCAAGTGGAATTAAAAGAAAGTCCTCCGCCCTTTTTTATCTAAAAATTTATTATAAACACCTTTTCTCGCTATTATTTTAATAGTTTACCTTAAAATAAATATTAGGCTTCTGTTTATTCAAACGGATTCCCACACTCTCAAGTTCTTTCTCCAATAATTGCCTCTGAACATCTTGCTTAGTTGCATCAAGCATCATAAGTACCAAGTCGGCTGTTCTAGCTACGGCAATTACCTGCCTTCCTAATAAAACAAAAAAAAAATTAACAATCACTCATCTTACTTTAACTCTCAATAATCAACCTCTTCCTTTCCCCTGTGCGGCACCTTCAATAATACCAGGCAAATCGAGCAGCTGAATGTTAGCACCATTATAGTCGATAACCCCAGGGATACATGTTAAAGTTGTAAATTCATAAGCGGCAGTCTCGCTTTCGGTATGAGTTAACGTTGACAATAAGGTTGACTGAAACAACTCCCTTAATAACTGAAAAGCTTTTAATTACAAGTAAATTTACCTTGCCAACAGATGGGAATCCAATTAGAGCAACTCTAGCATCACCACTTTTTAAAACATCAAATCCTTCCCCTTTTTCGGATTTCTTTGAGGGTTCTAATAATTGTGATCTATATTTGGCTAATTTTGCTTTTAATAAGCCCAAGTGGTATTCAGTTGCTGTAAAATAAACCAGGAGTTAAATTTTGTAGTTATAAAATTTAAGGTTAGATTACCTTTATTCTTTTGTGTCCTCGATATTTCTTTTTCAATTTCAGAAATTTTATCTAAAATTCCCATATTTACACTTTCTTTCTACTTTAATCTACTGAACTAAGCGTTAATTTCGTTTATTTTTTGAAAAACTCGCACTCGGCACAAATTTCTTATCACAAAATTACAGGTTGTGATTATACCTACATGTCAGTTCCGGCAGGAAGTTCCAACTGTTTTTTTCAATGTCCCTAGATTAAATCAATAATATTAAAGGTATTAAAAAATCTTCCTAACCAATTTATATACGGTACAAATCCGTACTTTTGCTTTAGTCAGTTTTAAAACAATAATTCGTTTTACTTTGTCCATATACTGAAAAAAAATTTTCAAAGTACTACAGTTGGTAGACCTGTGAATGATAGATTTGTTTGTATTCAATTCAAACCTCAGTCAGAAAATGCCCCTTTTCAGCAATAAATTTTCACCTAAAAAAACTAGGGCACGTAAAAGTGTACTGTCTTTAAATACAGAAGGAAAGAGCGAAGAATTAATCGACGATAATCGTATCGTTAAGTTACGATTAGGTGATCAAGAATCGTATTTCCAAAATGGAGACTGGATTCCAGGTAATTCCGTAAATTCTGTTGTCGCACCTTTATTTCTCTCTTTATTCTAGCATCCGGATCGAACGGAGCTACCCACAAATCAAATCAAAAGCTACGTCACAAGTTGCAGGAAGTCGAAGAAGAAAATAATCTACTTAAATTAAAACTTGAAATATTACTAAATATGGTCGGTAAAAATTGATAATAACTTTACACAAGTTTATCTTAATCGTACGTATTTTTTATAGTTGACTCAAGCAACGGCTGAAAGTCATCTACAACAACGAGAACTAGACAAACTACATAGAACGGAAATAAAAACTAAATTTAATTAGTTCTAAATTTATAAAAAACTTTGCAATTGTAACAAAAACATACGTATATACATTTATACTTTACGCTTAATACTATGTTCCAGTATTGGGACAATTCGTTCGAATATGTCCTACAACAAAAGAGAAACAAAAATAAATGTTTATTTCAAAATAACGAGATGAGTACCTGCTTCCCTACATAATCCACATTTCCTATTTTCTTTTGTGCCATTCGATTTATTATTTTTGTATTTTTTGGTTTTATATGACACGGTTTTATTTTTACTCCTTTTGGGGTGTTTCATTTTCCAGGAACTTCCAGTAGAACCGTTCCCCCTTGAAGTATTGCCTGAATTCCAACTCTGATTAAATCCTCCACCACCACTACCACCGCCACCTCCACGATCATTATCATCACCATGATTTGTATTATTAGCCTCATCCTAAAGAATTTAATTAATATTTAAAAATAATTGAAACAACAAATTTACCTCGTCCGCCCATTTAAAAAAGTTACACCCTTCTCCGATAGGTTTAGGACAGCAGAAAAATATTCGCCCATTAGTCGGTCCTTGTTTCGTTACTCTTCTTTCTACGGCGGGTAAATTACAATTACACAGTATTTGAATTGACGATGGTCCTGGCCTAGTTGAAGACGGTCCTGGCATGGAAGTATTGGTTACATTAGGTTGCAGAATTCTTTCTGCATCCTCAGAAGCCCACTTAAAGAAATTACACCCTCCGTTTGGTACTTGGCACTTATAAAATCTTCTTCCTAGAATCATCGGAATTTTTTCAAAATATAAATAAGCACTGCTAATAATATAGCGTGGTGTAAAGATTATCGAGCTGAATGATTATATTTTTTTGAATAGTGGAAACAATGAGAGCATCTTCAGGGTGGGATTTTTAGTGTCAAAAAAAAGAATGAAGAGGACAGAACATTA
Organism: Melanotus villosus; assembly: GCA_963082815.1. Lineage (NCBI taxonomy): Eukaryota > Metazoa > Arthropoda > Insecta > Coleoptera > Elateridae > Melanotus > Melanotus villosus. Next base: position 13,075,460 of record OY720424.1, on the reverse strand, counting down.
TAAATTTGGTGAATGTACATGCCCCCACCGAAGAGAAGGACCAATTTTATGAATAAATAATGGAGGTCTGTGAAAATAGTCCACAAGGAGAGGCAACAGTACTTTTAGGAGACTGGAATGCGAAGTTGGGTAAAGAACGTAGATATTTCCCAACAATAGGCAGGCACAGTAAACATGAGAAAAGTAACGAAAACGGATCAGAATTAATTGGTTTAGCTGCAGAAAGAAATTGTCGAATAATGAGTACATGGTTCGAACCCAAAGAAGTCCATACGGGGACGTGGAAGGCAGTAGCGTGCGGTCAGGGTGTGCAAGGTGTGCACTGCACACCCAGGAATAATTCATATAGTATAAATAGTGGTATAAATATTTTATTCTAATATAATGTGAAAAGGAGAATATAAACCAAATGTGGGGAAATATAAAACAGGCCATCAAAATAGCAAGCGAGAAAATAGGAAACGACAGTAAAGAAAGAAAAAAAGAATGGTTCGACAAAGAATGTGAAGACGAAATAAGGGAAAGGGCAGAAACAAGACTAAATATGCTAAATAATAGATCAATAGAAAATATAAAAAAATATCAGGATCAAAGAAGAAAAAGTAAGAGAATATGCAGAGAAAAGAAGAGACGTTACAAAGCAAAGAAAATAGAAGAACTAGAAAAACACTACAAAAATAAAGAAATTAGAAATTTATACCTAGGAACAAAGAGAATCAAAAAGGGATACCAAGGGAGGACACCTTTATACAAAAATAAAGAAGGAACCTTAATTGGAAACCAAGAAGATAAACTAGAAAGATGGGTTGAATATTTTAGTGAACTTCTAAACCAAGAAGGAGAAACAGAACAGGAAAACAGAGAGATTAACACAGAAGAGCAAAATGGAAATGAGGAAATACAGCAAATAGAAGAACCCCCCCAGATAAAGGAAGTAACAGATGCCATTAAAAAGTTAAAAAATAACAAAAGCCCCGGAAAAGACGCACTAACGGCAGAAATGTTTAAATATGGGGGAGAACGGTTATATAGCAAAGTACATCATCTAATAAAACAAATTTGGAAAGAAGAGCGAATGCCGGAACAATGGTCAGAAGCAATCATATGCCCAATTCACAAAAAAGGACCCAAAATGGACTGTAACAACTACAGAGGGATCGCACTTTTAAACATAGCATATTTATAAGATTTTGGCAAATTGTATAAAAAACAGGTTAGAACAAAGCATAGAACACACAATCGGTGAGTACCAAAGTGGGTTCAGAAGAGGAAGATCGGTTATAGACCAAATATACATACTAAGAGAAATACAAGCAGAGAGTTCCGAACACCAACAAAAAACACATATATTGTTCATAGATTTTAAGCAAGCTTACGATCGAATCAGAAGAAAACAACTCTACGAAGCAATGAAAGAACTAAACATTCCTAAAAAGTTAATAGAACTAACGAAAATGACGCTAAAACACACTGAAAACAGGGTTAAAGTGGAGGGACAACTAACAAGAAAATTTGAGGTAAAAGAAGGATTACGACAGGGAGATCCACTGTCAGCAATATTGTTCAACATCGCCCTGGAAAAAGTGATAAGAAACAGCCAAATAAACAGATCTGGCATACTGTACCATAAAAAAAACCAATGCGTGGCCTTTGCGGACGACATAGCAATATTAGCAAGAAGTAAAGGAGAGTTACGAGAGGTCTTAGGTAGATTGTATTGGGCAGCAAAGGCAATGGGACTGGAAATCAATCAAAATAAATCAAAGTACATGATATGGGAAGAAGAACAACACCAAACCAACAAATATCTAGAAATAGAGGTAGAAAGGAACAAAATATACAAAATGGAAGAAGTCGAAAAGTTTACCTACCTGGGAACCATATTCACAAAGAAAGCAGGAACAAATGAGGAAGTGAAAGCAAGAATAACGGCAGGGAACAGATGTGTGTGTGCGTTGAGTGAGGTATTAAAAAGCAAAATAGTGTCGCGAGCGCTAAAGTTCCGGTTATACAGAACAATTATAAAACCAGTGGTCATGTATGCGAGTGAAGTGTGGACATTAGGAACAGTAGAACAAAAAGCCCTAGGAGTCTGGGAAAGAAAAGTGTTACGCAAAATATTAGGAGGAAAACAAATAAATGGAGAGTGGTATAGGAGGACAAACGAAGAAGTAAGAACATTATATGGGAAAGAGGACATTATAGGATCAATCAAAGCACAGAGATTAAGATGGATGGGGCATCTGATGAGGTTAGAAGGAGAACGAATACCGAAGAAAGTAATGGAAAGTCAAATGGGAGGAAAAAGGAAGAGGGGACGACCGAAATCAAGGTGGAGAAAAGAAGTAGAGGGAGATTTAGAACAGTTGAGGGTGAAAGACTGGAAAATAGTAGCAACAGACAGGAAAGAATGGAGAAGACTAGTACAAAAAGCCATGAGCCTACAAGGCTTGTAGTGCTATTTTATTATATAATATAATGTGAAATTATTTTAATTTTTTTTGTCAGTCTAAGTACCTAAGTAAAGTGTTTTGCGGCCAATTGTGCAGGATATTATTTGTAGCCGAAAGCCGTGTAAATCTCTATCCAGCTGCGCTCGTCTTCGGTCCAAATGACCCGAACGAAGTCGCTAAATGCTCAGTAGAATCGCTGCACCGATCTTTACATTATTTTGCGTAAGTACGAGAGAGAGGGGCGGCTACGACACAAATTTACTGGCTAAGATACGAGCTCGGGGGTGCAGGGATAAACCTGCACTTGCAAGAGTTGTGAGTTTGTTGCTTTGCTGTGTTAAAGTTTAGTTAGGGTCTGCCAATAGTTTGTTTAGTTTGTTTAATATTTATTTTAATCAGCGTGATATTGGGTATGTATGGGTCGAATTATTTATTATAAAAGATTGTAAGAATAATATTTTATTGCATAGATTTATCGTATGCATCTTCGTTATTTGTTCAACTAAAATGGAACCAACTTGTAAAATAGAAAATCTGTTATCGAAATCATTTCATTTGCGTGGTATTCAAGAGAAAAACTAAGTGAAAAACTGGGATCGTCCAACACCAGATCTGAATATAGTTCAAAAAATAAAAGTAAAGGGACAGGAATGTACACGACATTTCCAAACCTCAGTTTATCAAAAATTTAAATGGCTTTCTGGTTGCTCTGAACAAAATAAACTTGACTGTTGGCCCTGTTTAATGTTTATTACTAAAGAAAAAGACAAAAATATTTGGGTTGTCCAAGGATATAATGATTTATCGCACATTCATATTGCTGCAACAAAACACGAAAAAACGCAAGCACACATCAATTCCGTTATATCTTTTAAAACTTTCGGCACTGTAAAGCCTGTTCTACATTATACTTTTTCCAGCTAGAAACTTTGACAAGTTTCTAGCCGGTTTCTAAACTAGATTGCCTACTAGATCTCACTTAAAAATAGTTTACAATCCCCTCTTCTACTTATTACTTGTGCGCAGACGCGGCAATAAATGATATTTAGTATTGCCAATATCATAAACATAAAAGTTCGGGCAGGTGATTTATTTAGCGAAGTGAACAAGTTCAGTTCAGTTTCAGTAATTGGCACTGCCGGAAACCGCGTTAGTGCGCAGGTCTAGTATGAAACTTGGACGAAAAAATAGGTTCGGATCTAGTTTGGAACTTATTTCTAGACGCTTCTAGTATGGAAACTTGGATGTAATTTTTCTGATTCACATTATCCAAGTTTCTTCAAGTAGATCTAGTTTATAAACTTGTCAAAGTTTCTAGCTGGAAAAAGTATAATGTGAAACACGCTTAAGAATAGATCTCCTGTTGGATGAACATAAACGACAAACCGTATTGAAACATAACGAAAACGTGACCAAAAATAGAAATATTGTAAAAAGATTAATTGATACAGTAATTTATTTAGCCAAACAGGAACTTGCTTTCCGTGGTCACGACGAAAGCTCGAAGTCCACAAATTGCGGAAATTATATAGAATTGCTTAATTTAATTGGAAAATATGACGACTTATTGGGAAATCATTTAGAAACATCTACTGTATTTTCGGGAAGAACAAATAGAATTCAGAATGACATTATTTCATCAATTAGCAAGGTTTTAAACGATTATATTAAGAAAGAAATTGAAGAAACGCCTTTTATTTCCATTATGCTCGATGAAACTTCTGATATGGCTCATAAGTCGCAGCTCTCGACAGTGTTGAGATATGTTACAAACACTGGAGAACCAATTGAGCGTTTTTTATTCTTTTTTGATGTAAGTGCTGAACGTTCTGCAAACGCACTTGTCAAAGATACTTTGGCTAATCTAAATTGCGGAAGTAAGCTCATTGCCCAGACCTATGATGGAGCTGCTGTTATGGCAGAGGAGTTAAATGGAACTAAAAAAAAAGTCAGAGGCATATTTCCACAAGCTATTTTTATTCATTGTTGCGCTCATGCTTTGAATTTGGTTTTGTCCCAATCTGTGTCGTACATCAGGGAATGCAAAATTTTTTTTGCCACTATATCTGGTCTTGCCGTTTTCTTTTCAGTGTCAACCAAAAGAAACTTCGCCCTCGGTGAAATAATGAAGAAAAAATTTCCGAAAGTTGTGGCTACAAGATGGAACTATTCTTCGCGATTGGTGAATACTATATATGACAACAAAAAGTCGTTATATGAAGTTTTTGAAGAAATTCTGGACAATCCAAGTCAATGGGATAGCGAGACAATCAATTCTGCAAGAGGGTTTATTAGTTTTTTCGATGATTTTACCAATCAGTTTTTGTTGAACTTATTTTCTAAAATTTTTTGTCACACAGATGTATTTTTTGACATACTGCAAAAGTCCAGTTTAAATATATCCTACTCTATACAGAAAATTAATGAAACAAAACAAGTGTTAGGTAAACTAAGAAGTGATGACAGTTATCAGGAAATATATAACAGTACAGTTTCTTTTGTTGGTGTTCCAAATTTACATCAAAAACGTAAACGAAAATACACAGATGACAATTTCAAGCGCTTGTATAATGAAGTTTTAGATACTATTGCCAACCAAATGGAGATACGATTTGAGAAATTAAATGAATTTGAATTTTTTGAATTGTTAAATTTTAAATTTTATCCAAACTACAAAACTAAATTTCCAGATGACAAACTAAATTCTTTAACCCTTTCACTGCTACTCCAGAAAGGCATCCTTACCCAGAAGCTGACCATACAGACGACCCGCCCCACTAGCGTCCATACGCACGCACGTACGAAAAAATCCGAAACGGCAAAAGTTTTTAGATGCCCAGATGTCTTGGCTACACGCTACTCCATGAACATAGCACTTCACGCCACCCTGATTTTGTGCTGGTGTATAGAATTCAAATTTGTAGGTGTCACCGATCCGTGCCACGCGCACTGCGTGTAGAACCATCGCTGCACGAATCCGTGTCATACGCAGTGAAAGGGTTAAAGAAAATGTATGGCAATTATTTCGATTTTGTTAGATTGACAAACGAATTACATGTGATTTATAATTCTAATCAATTCATAAATTTTAGTATCGCACAATTAATAAGCCACATAAAACAACATGATCTTACAGACGCATTAAAGGAAGTCTTGACTTTGGCATATTTAATATGTACTATACCTTCCTCTACTGCATCCGTAGAGAGGTCATTTTCGGCACTAAAAAGGATCAAAACGTACACTCGTAATTTAATGGGACAGGAGAGACTAAGTAATTTGGCTCTGCTTAGTATAGAAAAAAACTCTCTTACTTATTTACAATAAAATCCAGAGTTTTATGATAATGTAATTGATGATTTTGTGAAGCAAACCAGAAGAATTGATTTGATTTATAAATAGTTATGTATCTAATAAAATATCTACTAATATTCCTTATTTTTTTTCTCAAAGTCCATTGCACACCCTTCCTGAAATACCACCACATGCCACTGGTGGAAGGTTCCGGGAAGAAATATGGAAAATCAAATAGATCATGTATTAATAAATAATCTGCACACAAGTATAATCAAGAATGTAAGAAGTCAAAGAGAAGCGGAGATGCACACAGACCCCTATTTAGTAAAAATAACATTAAAAGAACAACCAAAGGAAGTAAGTAAGAAGAAGGCTATGAGACAACTCAGATTCAACATTGAAGTTCTAATTCAAAATGAAGAAAAGCAAAGGATATACCAACAAAGAAGAGCCAGTGGTGCATCAACAACCCATGAAAAGTGGATACAATAACAAAGGTAGCAGCAGAAGTACAGGCCACGACAACTAATCGAAGGAAGAAAACGTGGTTTACTGCTGAGTGTAAAATGGTAATGGAAAGAAAGAGAGAAGCAAACTTAAAATGGTTACAAGGAAACAGCGAAATAAACTTACAGGGACTTAAAGAAGTAAGAAGGGAAGCCAAAAGAATGTGCAGAAGAGCCAAGAGAGCATTTTACAAGGAAGAAATAAGGAAGATAGAAGAAAATTATCAAAAAAGAGGTCAGAAATTTTTACCAAGAGATAAAGAAAACTAGGAATGCAAACATTCAAAAAATGCTGGTATGTAAAGATAAAGAAGGAAAAATTATAGGAGACGAAGAAAGGATATTAGAACGATGGAGAGAATATTTTGATGAAATGTTAAATCAGGCTCGTGTAATACAAAGAAGCTCGGACGAAGAAACTGATATAATTGAATTAAATGAAGGAGAAGCAGAGGAACCAACAAAGGAAGAATTATGGGAGATAATGCAAAAAATTAAAAACAGAAAAAGTCCAGGAAAAAACAACATTAATGCTGAGTTCGTGAAATACGGGGGAGAGGAGATGGTTACACAGTTACATAAAATAATTTTAGAGACATAGTGATCAGAGAATGGAATGAAGCAATCTTGATTCCGCTCTATAAAAAGGGAGACAAAACCCAGTGCAAGAACTATAGAATTAGAACTATAGAAAAAAAGCTATAGGCATAGCTTTGTTAGATGTAGTTTATAGGCGTAGTCATTACAGAAGATGGAAAAAGTGAGAACAAAACAGAGGCAAGAACTATGAAAGGTGATAGAAATGCAGGAATGTTAAACATCATACTGCGAGCCAAAGAAGCCTCGATTCATACAAAAGTTAGGATGTACAAAACAATAATAATAATGTCGAACTGTTACTTATGTAGATTGGAAAGCAATAAGCCCCAGGATTATAATCATTGATATTAACTTAGAAATAAAGTTAACAATAATACAAATTTACGCTCCGAGAGAAGGTTCCGAAGTACAAAAAATAGAGGAATTTTATGAAACATTACAAGAACAGTTGAAGCACGAGAAAGAGACAGGGAAGTTATGATAATAGGTGATTGGAATGGTAACATAGGAAAAGATAAAAAGTAAAGCAATAGCGGCCTTTACACGGGAAGTTTTAACCGCGCGAATTTAGAAAAGTCCGTTCAATCGCGCGCGCATAACCCTTCGTATAATTATGATTTTTAAGACAGGTTTGAACGAGTGATCAGTGGCGCGATTGCAGCGAAGAAAGCGCGTGAAGTTAATTTTTCTAGCGAATTTTCGTTTCGCGTGCGCAATTTTGGTAAGTATAAATAAATATAATTTTATTTTTTTTATATGTATAGGCATAACATTTCTTAGTGAAGCTCTCTACTCTAATATGAATCGCTATACGAACGCCGAGATGACTGATATGCATTTTATATATGGACTTGCCAATTGGAATTCGTTAGAGGCTAGTAACAACGGTAGAATTGGAAGAAAATGTGCTAAACGTGGTAAAGGATGATCCCAGGTACTTCTACCAGAAAAATGGCAAATGCGTTCAATGTGTCAGTAATAGGACTGTGTGGAAAATTTTGAAGCAGTAGTGCTTGTATCCATACCATATTCAGAGCGTTCAGGCACTTAATCCTGCTGATTTTCCTCCACGTATTGCATTTTGTCAATGGCTTCTGCATATCTGCATACATTGGTTCAAATCCCTCAACTACTGGCGCTGATTCTTTTTACCGATGATGCAAATTTCTCCAGAAATGCAATTAGGAACTTCCATAATAACCTTGTGTGGGCTGATGAAAACCCACATGCGGTAGGTACTTGAAGATCGTTTCCAACATCAATTTTCATTAAACATTTTGGTTGGAATTGTAGGTGACTGGCTAATTGGACCGGTATTTCTACCGGGAATACTTACCGCTGAGGTGTATCGAAATTTTTTGGAATAATCACTACCTGGGTTTCTAGAGGATGTACCTACCATTGACAACGAGAAATGTAATGTGGTTCATGCACGATAGCGCACCAACACATTTTAGTGTGGTTGCTCGTGAGTTTTTAAACGCAAAATATGAAGATCGTCGGATTGGACGAGGTGGACCTCACTTATGGCCAGCCTTGAATCCCTTGGATTTTTTCCTATGGAGCCATTTGAAGACATTAGTTTACACTATTCCAGTGGAAAATGAAAAACATTTGAGAAATAGGATAATTGATAGGTGTGATGCAATAAGAAACAACCCTGGTGTTCGGCAGTCAATGAGGAGAAGATTGGATGCATGCATCCTAGCTGGTGGTAGTCATTTTCAGCAGTTTTTGTAATTAAGAATCTTGAAAGTAATAAAGTACTGTTTCTTTTCGAAAAGCTTTTATCGCCCTGTATCTTCGCAACAAAGCGTCTTTCCGAAAATCATTCAATGGCACAAAAATCTTAAAATAGCCCAAGCAATAACCCCCTTAATTTTTGCTGCGTGTTTAGTAAACACCCTATATATTATTTATCTAAAAATAGAAAACTAACCGATAGTTTTTTTTTTTGGCATCGTTAAACCTGCTGCAATTATTGCAAGAACATAACGATTTTGTAAAAAAATCTAACATTTTATTTAATCTTGATGTTTCTTGATAAGTAAAAGTGTGTAAATTTCACAAATTCTACGCGCCAAGCCGATCGCGAGCGATTGAATACAGTTTTGCATTTACACGGGCACTTTTGCTCGCGCGACCGAGTAAGACGTAAATTTTCAAGTTTTTCGGCGCGGCGGTTTTACGCGTCCAAATTTGCGCGCGTTCATTCGCACGCATTATCGCGCGTCCCTAATAACGCGGGTAATCTCTCCCGTGTAAAGGCCGCTAATAGGATGTATGGGGAGTTTTGGAACAGAAGCGACTATTAATCAAAATTGGAAGAGAATGTTGGCATTCTGCATAGCAGACTCGAAGAAAAATCGAAAGAAGTGGAAGGATATGACATCGAAACACTATGGAAAAGCTTCAAAGAAATAGTAACCAAAACTGCAAAAGAAGTTTGTGGCACGAGAAAAATAAATGGCACAAGGAAAAGCAGTAGATGGTGGAATGAAGAAGTAAGAGCCAAAATAAAAGAAAAGAAGAAAGCATGGAAGAAGTTTATTTCAACGGGAAAAATTGAAGATAAAAAGGATTACAAACAAAAAAGAGTTGAAGCTAAATATGAAGTAAAAAAGGCAAAAACTAAATGCTGGGAGGATTTTGGAAAATAGATAGAGACTCAACACCGAACAAATAAAAACAAATTCTGGAAAATAAAATTAAGTATAAAAATTATAAAAATATGCAAATTAATATGGAATATAGAAGACAATAATAAAGTACTCAGAACAGAAGCAAAAGAGATAGTAGAAGTATGGTGCAAATATGACGAAGAAAAATTTAAGGATAAGAGGATTCGAGATACGGATGGAGAGGCAGAGATAAATATAGAAAGTAAAACAGAGAATGCAGTGACACAAGAAGAAGTAGCAGAAGTGATAAAATCTATAAAAACAGGAAAAGCAACAGGCAGCGACAAAATAGCGCCGAAACTTAGACAATCGGGCGAAGAAGAAATTCAAAAGTGGATAACATGGCTATTTAGTAAAACGTGGATAGAGAACACAATACCTAAAGAATGGGAGATAAATGTAATTATACCACTACACAAAAAGGGAAACAAAATCAAAGGCGAAAATTATAGGGCTATTTGCTTAGCATCGACCACGTATAAAATGTACACAAAAATACTATAGAGAAAAAAATAACGAAAAGAATTAGAAGGGAAGCTGGAACAAGAGCAGGTAGCATTCACAAAAGGAAAATAAGCACAGCATCACATAAGTATAATTAGAAAAGTAGACGTATCCCGATATCTCATGGCCCACAACATGTACGTCGAATTTGTGAAAGAGTGAGATGGAAATCTAATAGTGAAACCTAAAAACATGTGGCACTCAGGAAAAGGCGCGTGAAATTTGAAATTGTTATCGTTATGAAATTGAAAATAATAGTTATTTATGTACCAAGTCAGTAAAGTGCTTCTTTATCGAACGAGTCTGAGATTATGAGCCGAGCGAGCAAGCGAGCGAGGCGAGTAACAGGCGAGTTTGATAAAGACACTTTACTGACGTGGTGCATAAAAAATTTTATGCACGATCGCATTATAATGTGTCAATTATGTTTGATTTTGTTTGACATAAACGTCTATTTATAGCCCGTGGGTGTCTTGATAGGCCGCCTTCTATAATGAAACGTCAAAAATTGATAAACAGTTTAACAGTCTTTCTTATAAAGAATTTTTTTAACTTAAAATCGAATGTATGCTCTTTATTAGAACTCTATTTAGGGTAATTAGTATTAACAACACAGTTAACACAATTATTTATGTGAATATTCCTAGGCGTAAATGCTTCAACCATTTGACAGTTGTCAGTAAAAAATTAAAATAATTGAGCAACTAACTACTCGATATGGGTAGAAAATTAATTTATTCCTTTTATTTCAGTTTTAAAATCTTCGATCGTGCATAAAATTATGTATGTACCACTGGCGTAACTTGCCTTTAAGGCCTTCGACGTGTCTTTAGCCCTCGACTAGCGTCTCAGGTTCAAAATCACGTCTTAAGCCATAAAAGCATCTTTACGCCCTTGGTACATAAATAACTATTATCGCCAACCGTAAAAATGTATAATTGATAAAAATAACTTCCATTATTTTCTATAAATAACTCGCGACAAATCTTTTACTGTTGGAGCTGTGACAGGAACAAACGATTTTTGTTCAATGTCATACAGTCATGGTTATGTTGATTAACATTAGCGGCAGGTAAAATGCTTGATTTGTACAGTAAAAAGATAAAGAGCCATATTCATAAACAGTGTTTAAAGTTAGATGTTACTAATTGCTATAGCAACATATATTAATTATATTGGTTTAGTAGCTACTAAACCCCTACTAACTTTAAATACTGTTTATGAATATGGCCCAAAGTGTTTGTTTACTGCCGCAAATCGCTATGGTAATGCATGGCTTTACTGACGGTTGGCGATAATAGTTATTTATGTATCAAGGGCGTAAAGAAGGCGAAAGTCGCTTATTACGCCTGTGGTACATACAATATTTTTTGCACGAACGGAGATTTTATTTAAATTTTTTGATTTATAATAAAATTTTTCTGACATTTTTAAAAATGTCAAATTGACGCATCACGGCAAGAGTGATTTTATAAAAATTGTATTGTAACTAAGGTATTTATGTGATATTTCAAATTAATTTGTCGCGAGCGTAAAGTGCACCCGAGGTCTGCAATAATGAACTTTATGCCCTTTTTTGCGGGCGAAAAGTAGTCACTTTACGCCCGGGAGTGCAAAAAATCTGCCTTCAACACAGTCTCAAGAGAAAAACTGTGGCACTGTCTAAAAGAACTAAAAGTATTGACAAAGCTCAGGCAAGTGATCAAAAATGTTTATGCAAGAGTAAAAGGGGAAGTACGAATAAAAGGCATGTATACAGGGTATCTCAGACATGACTCCCCAGGCCTATAACTTTGTTATTTTTAAAAATAACTATAATAAACTATATATATTCGTAAATGGGAGCAAATTCTCTATAAGATGGGGAAAGAAAATGTTAGAAAATCTGTACTCATATTATGGCAGCGATATTCAACTTTTGTTTTTCAAATTGCACATCATGCGTTTTTTCGCTCATTCTGATAGTACTTTTTATTCTCTTTATAACCAACTGACCAATACTGGATTTTATCAAAGTAGGCCGATCATTCTGAAAATTTGCATAACTCCATAAGTTTTTATTCTGAACAACTTTTCTTAGTAAAATATTGGCGTACTGTGAATGGAAACAGTACTTTACCTGAAACGAAATTGACAAATAATGAATTTTATCAAAGAAGGCCGATCGTTCGGAAAATTTGTACATTGCCATAATTTTTCATCCTGAACAACTTTTCTTAGTAACACTTTGGCGTACTGTGAACGGAAAAGGTACTTTACCTGAAACGAAAAGAGTTATTGCTCAACTGTAAAGGCCTACTTGATTTTAAAAAATCTAAAGTAAACTAAAAATAAGTTTCAGACCAAGCAGGGCGGAATCCCAAAATATGAAATTCCAATTCGAAAATTTTTGGTCAATCATACCTATTGTAAACTCAATCCGGGGACATACTGTATATAGTTTATTATAGTTATTTTTAAAAATAACAAAGTTATAGGCCTGGGGAGTCATGTCTGAGACACCCTGTATAGCGAAGTAAATTTACCTGTATTTGGTCCTTCTTTTTTTACAGTCAACAAGATCGCTTCATTATTGCAATTGCAAACAACCTTCTCTTCCGAGTTAAAACTGCCATTTGTGTTATTCGAACTGACCCAGTTAGAATTATTGTGATAACTAGAATTTACATTATTAGCAGAAACGTTAGTAGAATTACTGGTACAAGTAGGTAATATTGTTGTATTTCCCCCATTTGTCCTAATATTTGTATCCAAAAAACTGCGAGTTGTCCATCGATTATTACCCACGTTACTATCGTTAACAACGCTGGATCTGTTACTGTTTCCAAAACTGGTTTGGTCGCTACTAAAAGTGCTATATGATCGTTTATTACTACCACTTGAGCCAGGTTGATTGTTGTTATTATTATTAGAACGAGTATTTCTGTTAGTGTTCTGATCGTTTACGGACTGATTATTATTTCTATTGCTGTCACTTCTATTAATCCAATTATTTAAAGTTTGCTGGTTTGGTGCAGCTGGTACGTTCCTCTGAACGTTAACATTCTGTCCATTATTTGTCAATGGCGGTCGCATATTCTGAACGTTGGCTAAAAAAGAACAAAACGAATTTAAATTGCTTACAACGAATAATACACCAACATACGTTTTCTAACCGATTCTAATCTAATATTCAGAATATCCAAAAGAACAGAATCACATCCGCCTATGCAAAAAGTGTTCGGATTTGGTTCGCCGGGAAACGGATTTCGTTTAAATTTTATTTCAAGCTTTTTAACATCGGATCCGCACTGAAAAATGAGTTTAATGTAAGAAACACACTTAAAATAATGGATGAGAATTACATCTCCGCAACTTTCGTCCAAAACTTTGACGTTTTCTACGGACATTGGTAGCCAGATTGAGTTCTTGCATGCCGGATAACCAACACAACCGATATATTTGCCTTCACCATTTTTACGATTACGAAGAACCATGTCGTTTCCACACTTTGGACATTTCAAAACTGATTTGAATTCCTCATCTGGCACGTGGGTTATTTGCTGGGGTTCAACTTCTAGTCTGTGTGCTAAAGTACGGTCTATTTCTATCATTTTTTCCATCACGGTTCTAAAAACTGCTTTGTATTTTTCAATTTGTTCATGCTTTACGGTGTCTGCTCTTTTGCGACCTTCGCATATTAATTTTAAATCTTTTTCGAATTCCGATCTTAATATTGGTTTAGCGAGCGAAACATCTAAACCTATGTTATTGTACCTGTAACAATTTAAACAATCAGGTTTCAAGCGTACAATTTTGGATATTCTAAATTTGTTCCGTTTTAGCTTACCCTTCAACCAATCCCATACCAAGCGTTCCCGGTACAAAATAGATATTTTCATGCAAACCTACGTATTCACGAGATTTAATAGTGTCAATATGGTCTGCATGAGTAGCGTCGGTTCCAATTCCGTGTTTTTCCATAACGGCAATTAAATCTGCTTCGGTTAATGGCTTCGGAGCTGTTGTGCTACCTTCCGACTAAAATTAAAGAAATATGAATTGCCAAATCGTTAAAAGCTGTTAAATTTCAATTGGAGTATCTCACCAATGACAATTCCGACGGAAGAAAAACTGTGCCAATTTGATATTCGTGTATTTCTTTGGCATTCCACTTTTCATATGGATAAACTTCTAAATAATTCTTTTCTAAAATCACTAAACCTTTTGCGAAAAATTTTTCATCCGCAATATCAGCATGTACGACTGTTTCAAATCCGACTGCGTCTTTGCTAACGCATGCTAGAAAATGCCTTACAATGTATTCGTATATTTTTTGGTCCTTGCCGGTTAAATTATTCGTGTACTTGATCGGATGTATCGGAGGATGGGCCTAGAATAAAATGTTTTATTTACTTTGAATTAAGAAGAAATGAGAAAGAGATGAGTAGAGAAAGGAAAATGTGATACCTGAAGATAACCAATCAGTTACAGAAACAAGATATGAGAATAAAATTAATAATAATGTAAAAAAGATAAACAGAAAGAAAAAACAATGAGCAATAAAGAAGGGGTAGCAATAATAGTGAACAAAGAAGTAGTAAGTAGAATTCAAAAATGAAGGCCGCGCGCCCCTCCTAAGAAATGTTAAGGTAACACACAATTTTTTTCTAAATTATTAATATTTATTTTACATACATTCTATGACTAAGTTCAAATTTCAACAAAAAATTCAACTCTATCCAAACATCCGCTCCCATCTCTAATTGTCCGTCCTTGTTGACATCTCTAATTATCCGCGTCCTCGACCAACGTGACAGCGTGAGAAATTAGGCCGCTCAAAATCTGCGGCCTTTAACAAACATTATACATTGCCGCCGAACGACTCCGGAGACTAGCCGATTGTATAAGTTACCGCAGGCCGCGATTTTACCGCGCCCAAGCCTGAAAACTTTTAGTTCCCACAGAACGTTGCGTTATCTTATAATTATAATAGAGTGCTTTCCGCGTGTTTTACTGTTTTATCGGTGTTATCGACTTTGTGTTGCTGGTTGCTGTTGTGTGATTTTCTATAGGGTGTGATCGTGTGATAATGAATACTGTAAATAGTGTAAATTATATCGTTCAAATAAATTTTGATAGGCTGCCATTAGCCGATAAACTTAAAATTAAAGAACTGGGGAGGCCGTTGCCAGATATAAAGCGGTTACAAACTGTTCCAGCTCTTTCCTTTTAAAGGTTGAATTTTAAGGTAGGTGAACTTCTGTTAAAAACGTACCATTTTTTGGATTTTTATTTATCTTGATTTACATTATTGTTTATTGTCATTATTGCAGTTGTTAATATGTTTTAATATGTATAGTTTTTTGAATATATACGCACTTCAAAAATTTCGCTCGATATGCACTTACAATATTGAGCTTACAATGCAGTTCTACAAATTTTTTGAATGCTTAAAATTTTGAACTTCTGTATGGTTATCGGTTAAGCTGTTACACAAGTATTTTTGCTTCAAAATTTTTAAATTATTTTAAATGTTAATTCTTGAAAATGGGGAATAGCCAAATCGCTTTGGATTAACATTAAAAATAATTAAAACAAAAGGACCTCGAAAAGGACGTTTATCACACTATGTTTTGAAATGGCGCGGCGGCTAATCACAATTTTAAAATATGTTGTTATTATTGCGGTTATAATATTTACTTAAATGTGCCAATTTTCAGATTTGTATTTATGTAAATTGGTTCGGAAAAGAAAGAGACAAATTTTCCCGTAACTCTTGGTAGGTTATTTGGTGTTTGACTTCTGGTGCGCCCCTCCAAACTCAAACCCCACGACACGCCACTGTATAGAAATACAATTTTCAAAAAAACCATAGCAGTGGTGCAATTATATGCCCCAGTAGAGGGCTCAAGAACAGAAGTAATAGAACATTTCTACGAAGAATTGCAAGAAGTAATAGATAAAATAGAAGAAGTACACAATAACATAATAATAATGGGAGATTGAAATGGAAGGGTAGGATCAGATACAGAAGAAGGACTAGGAAGCATAGGCAAATACGGAGAACAAACCACAAACAAAAATGGAAGACACATGATTCAGTTCTGCATATCAAATGACCTAATTATAGGTAATGGATTCTTTAAACACAATATAGAGAACAGGCATACATATATAGCTTTTGGAAGAGACGAGAAGAGCATAATAGATTATATAACATACACGAAGGAAGTACAAACAAAAATAGAAGAAGTGTGGGTAAACACAGAGGCAGAACTAGGAACAGATGACAGATTGGTAATGGCGAAAATGTAAGTAGATAAACCAGAAATAAAGAAAAGTAAAGTATACACAAGGATCAAGATAGAGAAGTTAAAAGACCCGGAAGAAATAAAAGAAGAATTTCAAATGGAAGTAGGAAAAGAGCTAACAAAATGGAACAACAAAATAAAGAATCTAGAAAACGAAGATAAATGGAAAATATTGAAGGAAACACTAATATATGCAGCAAAAACAGTATGCGGCATAAAGAAAATAAATACAAACAAGTGCAAAACTATTCAGAATTCAGAAAATCAGGTAGAGAGGTAGACCAAAGAAAATAGATAGAAAATAGAAACAAGGCAAAAGCAGAAGTTAAAAAAGCGAAGAAGCAAAGCTGGGTAGAGTTTGGAGAAGAAGTGGAAACTGGATATAAAAACGAAAACAAAAGATTCTGGGACGCTTTAAAATCCCTAAGAGGACAGAAAAGCAAAAGAATAGTAAACGTAAAAGATGAACATGGATCAATAAAGACAGACCTAAAAAACCTACCGAAGGTACGGAAAAATTTCTATGAAAAGAAATTTTTAGTATACTTCTCTGAAAACAGTTGTTTTTCTGACGGTTTATGGGTTGTGAAAGGGCATCTTTTTTTCACTACTAGCATTAGAAGATATCATTATTGACCTTGTTTTCCAGGCAAGAAGATGAATTTCTCTCCTAGTGGTCAATAATTTTTCATTATTGACTACTGGTTAATAATGGAAACAATTGCTACGCACTCAGGTGCCTGTTATGAATTTATTTTACACAAACGTCAATTGAAATTAGCTCCTCCCCTTGTTTTCAAGCAAGGGTATTTGATTTTTGTGGATATTTAGAAATAAACATATCCATCTGTTATTTTATTTTTATATTGATGTAAAAATGATTAATTAAAAGGAATAAAGGTGCTAGTAGTGAAAAAAATAGTATATAAACCACGGTAGAGAAAACTTTTCTCAGCCTCACAACTTAAATAATACTGCTCGGCTGAGAAAAATGTCTTCTCTACCTTGGTATATAATATACTATTCCCGGCTTATTCCACCTCCATCTGTCAAATAAACACTTGATAAACAATTCCGAACAAGCGTTGCTAAGGAAATCTCAAAAGCATTCTAAATGGCGTTTGCTATGAGTAACAACGGATATTTTTATTTACATGTTCTATCGCTGTTTTTCAGAGAGGTTTAATGAAAAATATCGTTCATTACACGGCAGAAACTGCTTTTCCCGTTCTCGCATTGTCGCAATTGTCACGCTCGCCCGGGAAAGGCCTTGTTTCTCGCCTCTTAATGAAATATACTATTACAGAACCAGAGAAGAAAAATTCAAAGGAACAGCATAAAGAACAAAGAGATGAGGAACGAGAGCGAGAAGATACACCAGTAAGAAAAGAAGAGGTACAAGAAGCAGTGAAGAAAATAAAAGTGGAAAAAGCAGGAGGCCCAGATGCAGTGTCACCAGAAATGATAAAATATAGTGGAAATTTAGCTTTAACATGGATACAAGATATATTTACCGAAGCATGGACAACAAACAAGATACCGAAGGAATGGAAAATAAATGCAACACTCCCAATCTAGGCAAACAAACGGATTGTAAAAATTACAGAGCAATAACACTGTCTCCCACAATACTCAAAGTACATACCAAAATCATAGAAAAAAGACCAAGAGCCAAAATATTAGATCAATTAGAAGATGAGCAAGGAGCATACTGGGAAGCGAAACAAACCACGAATCATATACAGGTAATACGGAAGTTAATAGATTCAACACTAGCAACTGGGACGAACCTATATCTAACATTCATTGACTTAAGAGAAGCCTTTGACACGGTGAATAGGAATCAAATATGGGAAAGCTTAGAAGAAAAAGGGGTCAGAAATAAATTAATACAAGTAATCAAGAGCGTTTACAATAATGTGAGAAGTGTAATACAAATACTGGGAGAAGCATCAGAGGAATTTGAAATGAAGAGGGGAGTAAAACAGGGAGACTCATTAATAAGTCCATTGCTATTTCTAATTTAAGAGATGTTTAAGAAAGTAAAGGAGACAACTCCTAAAACCCAAATAGGATATCTAAACATGAACCCAGTTACAATAGAAGCCCTATTATACGCAGACGATATAAAATTAATATCAGATACGAGAACAAAAATGCAGAAACAGGTAAATATATGGAACAATGAAATTAAGAAAACGGGAATGGAAATTAATATCACAAAGACAAGTGTAATGGTCATAGGGAAAGAAAACGACGAAATGGAAAATATCCAAATAAATTGTAATAAATAAATACTTTATTTAGCAACTTGCTATTAAAAAAACAGACATTAAGATTCTACAATTATTTACATTATAACATTATTCTTGGTTGAATAAGATACTGAGACACTTGTCCAGCAAACGTATGTACAGAAGTGGACTGTTTTAATTCACATGAAAGAGCATTAAAAAGGCGAATACAGTGGAATCTCTCTTGAACGGACACCGAAGGGACCATCAAAATGTGTTCGTCCAAGGGGGGTGTCCTCTCAAAAGAAAATTTTCCAATATTAAATCGCTTCGATAAATTTCTCACACTTAATTTTTCTTTATTGTACACTTCAAGCACTTCCAATTTTTTGGTTAAGTGTCAAAATAACCCTTTGTTTATTATCCATTTTCAAAACGCCATGCACGCACGTATACAAATGAATGAAAAATGCAATAAGAAAACGCTGTTAAAGCCGCATATCTCGATAATTTGGGGAATCCCCTAACTCCGCCTAAGTCATAAACGAATAAACGAACGACTACCGAGCCTAAAGTTCATCGGCATGCATTAATGTGTCCGCACAAGAGAACATTTTTCTTTGTCAAATGTTAGGAAATGGGTGTCGGCGTCTGCTCAAGGGAGCGTCCGCTCAAGGGAGAGTCATTGCAATGCTTTTCTTATGGTACGTTGCCGGGACTTAGCAAAGGTGACCGTCCAAAGGGGGCGTCCGCCCAAGGGGGGTGTCTGTTGAGGCAGATTTCACTGTACCCTCATATAATAGAGATGCCATTAAAAATGATTTACCTGTAAAATCTATATTTCAACTGCCTTTTGATCTTAGGAATAGGGAGTGAATTTGATATCGGGTAATTAAAAGCTCCAAGAGATATTTTTGAACTTTTCCATGGACCATCTTACATACAAGAACCATATTTGTCCTTTTAATGCCTTCATCCACCATTAACCAGACTAGGGTTATCATCAACATTGATTCTATTGACACATATTTATTACAACCTAAGATTATCCTCATGCACTTATTTTGCACTACTTGTAGTTCATGTATTTGTTGTTTTGGACATGAAAGCAATAAGGAGTTACTTTATTCAAAACATGGCTTTATCACAGTATTGTAAATTAACAATCTGGACCAAATAAGATAAATTTTGTGATATTCTAGTGAAGAATCCAACCTTTTTCCCTAACTTTTTACAAATATAGTTTACAAAATCAGTCAATTTTAATTGAGAGTCAATAGTGACTCCTAGATATTTAATAACATTGACCCGTTCAATTTGTTCGTTATTCATATGAATTGCAAAATCACGTGTGATATATTTAAAACAGTTTGCTTTAGTACCCAGTACCATGTACTTTGTTTGGACATTCGCTCAGAGAAATATCGACGGTAGAATATTTGGGAAGCATAATAATAAACAACAGAACACTAGAATCTGCAATATCACACAAAATAAACAAAGCAACAAAAATTTATTATATGATTAACAAAACGATCTTAGGAAAAAGAGAAATCACTATAGAAACAAAGAAAATAGTCTACAACAGTTTAGTCATCCCAACCCTATTATACAATCTAGAGACATTATCCACCCAACCAAAACACGAGTAGAAGTTACAAGCCATAAAAATGAAATTTATGAGAAAAATATCAGGAATAACAAAATTTTATAAATGGAGAACTGACAGAGTATATGACGAAACGAAACAAGTAAAAATTGAAAATAAATTTAAGAAAAAGCAGATAAACTGGTTCGGACATATATCACGAATGAACGAGGACAGGAAAACAAAACAGTATATAGAAGTAAGGAGTAGTAAAAAGAAGAAAATAGGAAGACCGAGGAAAACTTGGAAGAATAAAATAGAAGAATTCGCAGAAGAAAACAGAAGAACGATAGAGGAACTACGAAAGATGTCTCAAAACAGACAGCAATGGAAGAAATGGTTGAACTCACAATACCCGACGCCATAACAGGCATAAGGGAATCGAAGAAAGAAAGAAAGAAAGAAGTAAAAAAGATAAAGTACTCACCAGAGAAGCTCCAACAACTAACACTGAGATAAGGTAGGAGATGGAAAATTGGCTGGAAAGGATTAACGAACCATGGAAAATATCAACATGGAATACACAAGGAATCAACAGAAAGGAAATTGAGCTGACCTCTGCTCTAGAAGAAGCAAAATTGGATGTTTTAGCAGTGACTAAAACGAAAAAGAAAGGAGAAGGATGCGTAGAATTAGGACATATTATGGCGTACGGCGGAGTAGAAATGGATGCTTGGGCACAGTTGGGCATGGCCTGCATAATAAGCAAAGAAAATATCAGTGGGATTAAAGAATGGAGTAAGATTACAGAATCTTTAGAATAGAGTTACAAAAAGAAGAAGTAGAAGAGTTCTGTAACACCCTACAAGGAGAAGTCGAATAGAAAAAAGGAAACTTTAATGGTAGAGTCCGAAATCCAATAAAAACGGAAAGAGCTGTAGGGAAATTTGGTGAAAACCATAAAAATATTAAGTCAACAAATCATAAACTTTTGTATCCTAAATGACATGGTAATTGGAAACACGTGGGTTCAACATGAGGATATACCCAAATATACTAGGGTAATTTTAAGAGAGCTGAATGTAACTTTTCGCTCCTTTTCCTGATAAGTTCTGCAGGGATCGGTTCCTGGAGCCTTATTGCAATTCAGTTTGTTAATAGCTTTTTCAACTTCTTCGTACGAGGGCAGCTGAACTTCCTGATTGTTCTGACTGTCCCGCTCACTTTCACTTTCTGCCTGGACTTCTTCATTATTTTCGGTTCCATTTAGTAGAAATTTAAAGTGCTGTGCCAGACCTTGCTATTGTCTTAGATATTATAATTTTATTTGATCACCAAAGGCTTATTTTTCACTCAAAGTTGTATTTAATTATTCAAAATTTAATTTAAAATTTGTCGAAGTCTTTAATTAATTATCGTAAAGTTTTGAAGAAATATTTATTGATTATTGCTGCATACTTTAATTTTATATTTTCCAAAAAGATAATGTTCTTTGGACTTCAGGCTAGCAGTCTAACACTACCCCCTTGTGATGTAGCGAGTGACCTCTTCTTAGTAAGTTCAAAATGGCTGCCGATGGCTATCATTTTCAGACATTTTTGATGCTTAGGCTTCGATAAACACTTCGTAAGCACGTCGGCCAACACGTCTTCAGTTTTGATGTGTAAAACGTTCAGTTGACCATTTCGGATAGCTAGTGGTACCTAATGTCGATATTTTTGCTCCTACCATGAAATATAGGGTTATTAGCCAATTTAAAGAAGCTTGTTGGTTCAGTGACAAGAGCACTGGGCTCTTAGCTAGAAATCTTGGGTTCGAATCTCACACAGTTGTAATGGTTTTTACAAAGAATTCCCCACTGTTCAAGGGTGGTACTTGAGCGAGTGATACTTAATCTTTTGATTACAATTAACCATTCTGTCTGCAGAGTGGTCGACTTCAGATAGTAACAAGACACATACACTTAATACCGGGTGATCAACGGAATTCACAATTAGAGGAGGCTGTGATTGGTGCTGTTTTATGCTGTGTGCTTGGACACACTGAGAAATGAATAATAAATTGACAATTGTTATATTTGAGGTTATGCTCGTGCTTTGTACGATCTTAGATGATATAGTAAACATTATTTTGCTGAAACGCAGCAATAAAATAAGTTTGAAGAAAAAACTTTCAGTGAGAAAAATTTTACGTTGAATATCAAACATTTTTAAAAATAAATGTCTTAAGACTGGCATTTACCTAAAATATTTTTCTATTTGATGTTCAAAAGGTTGTATACTTACAAGCAAGAAAAATAAAACCTTGTTACCTACAGGTAAGTTTGGTTTTAAGAGGATTAATGTTTCTTGGGAATTCCTAAATCGTTTGGGTTCAAACTTCGAGCTTTGTTGCACATTTTACATATTTGCTCGTTTTCTGATTTCTTGACGAATTTCAGATATTCAGTCCTACTACGTATCCCGTATGTTATTTTTAACATATACCTGTTATGTTATAATAACATGCTTAAATAACATACATCTTAACATAGTGTTTGAAATACGCTACCGTGTATCCCTTAATAATATTCACTGATAAAATGTATGTTAAGTAATTTCAGTAACAGAAATCATTCGTGATATTTCGTATATCATGAAATAGCATTATACGCATAACAAATGCAAGACAAAGAGCGTTATATGAGTGGGCGTGTTTTATGAATAGATAGATAGGCGGCATTTGTTTAAAATAATTTTACTTGTTTGTTTGTTTATTTTATTTAATTTGACGTTTTAACATTTCGCGTAAAAGGTTTGGTTATTTATAAACAAATTTTGCATTAATTATGGAGGCTAAACGTTTGAAAAAAACTACTGTAACACAGTATGAAGAGCTATTACAGCACTTAGAAAAAAATAAAATTCTTATTCACGGAAAAACCAAACCGTCTGAAGTTGGACAAGTAAAAAAATTATGGGACGAATTTGCGAAGAATGTTAACTCTCTGGGAATACGGAATAGGGCCTGTTAAAACTGCAGAACAGTGGAAGAAGGTACAAATCTTTTTAATTTAGCTACATAGGTAAAGGAAACATTGGGAATAAATAATTTTTCAGGTCTTTTTGGAGTGGAAAGCCAATACAAAACGCAAAAGCCGTGAAATTAAGATTGAAAGGCTTCGAACTGGTGGTGGAAAGAAAAAATTAAAAGATTTAACTGACCTTGAACAAAGACTCTTGACTTTAATTTCTTGCGTTCATTTAGGAAGCGACGAATTACCTGACAGTTTAGGTGGCGACCACCCTGATAAAACATCCTTACAGGCTACCGATGATTCTGCGTCAATTATAATGGAATTAGATTCAGAGCAGCAAACATTTTTGCATCCAGGTGACGTTGATGACCAAATATTCTTTACAAATGAAAATACAGAACCAATAGTAGATGTAGTACCAACTTTTGCAATCATATCTGATAGCGTACCTGGTTCAAGCTTTTCCAATGTGGAGAAAGTAAAAGAAGCAAAAATAGGTAGACAGTATAACAAAGGAAAACCCAAACACGATGAACGATACAGCAAGCAAGTTTCTTCGGTCCGCAGCAAGTTCGTATAATGAAGTACAAGAAATGCGTTACCTATCATGCTGCTGTAAGAACTGCAGAAGCTATCGAGTGTCTGAGTAATTCACTCGTGAATTTTACATAATGATAACAGAGAAGATACTGTGTTACTTCTAGTAAAAATGGAAATTTATCTGACATTCCCGACACACCAGAAGAGTATTCTGGTGACGAATTGCCGCGGAGTTGTACATTGAACCAGAAGAACTTCAAGAATCATTCGATTTTACTGGACGTAGAATAGTAGATATTCAGTACCTATTTAAATCTCTGCAATCTTTAAAACACGAAGGTTTTAACTGTACAGGGTGGTCCAAATTGGACACTTTTGATAGGAAACGCCATTTTCTAGAGGAGATAGAAAAAACTATTTATAATGTAGTTTTAATGTTATATTGTTTGCTTTTGTTATTTTGTGTTGTTTAATTAAATCAATAAATTACTAAAAAATAGGCAATAATTATTTTATAACAGCTGTAAATTTATTTCGTTCTATGTTTCAAGCATGTGACACTCCAGATTTACAAAATTCATCTATAGTATTTTAGAAACGGCAATGAAATAAATGTTTAAAAAGGAAAGTAGCAAGTATTTTATATATTTAGAAAAAGAATATGCAAAAATATACAGGGTGGTCCATAAAAACAAGTACAAGTTGATGTCATAGCTTCAAAACCATTCTTTTTACAAAAAAACTTGGGACACTATTGGATTCCCTTAAAAAAAGTGCCTTAAGAATGTTTTTACAGAAACAAAAAATATTCATAAATAAATAAGTTACGGAGGTGGGTCAAAAATGCACAAAATTGAAAACCACCCTATATCTTCTAAACAGTTCAAGATATCGATGTGCGGTTTTCGGCATTCAGTTTCTCACAAAAATCGAACTCGTAACATGTAGGTTAGTTTTTTTCTAGCTCCTCTAGAAATTGGTGTTTCCTATCAAAAGTGTCCAATTTGGACCACCCTGTACATTTTCCGATGTGGAAATTATTAGTGAAAAGAGACTTGGTTTTCGCAGCATTTTTACAAGTAAATGCAAAATGTGTAATAAAGTAGACACTCTATCCACGGATATTCTTTATCGATTTTAATAATTAATTTTTACATTTTTAATGCTTTAAAAATATATAGTATTTTTACATTTTTTTAACTGTTTTGTATGTGTGTATAGCTAATCTGCTTCATATCATTGTTTATATTTGTATAATAAATTGTTTATTTTCAGTTGCTTTGTTTTAATAGTACACTAAAACTTAAATGCCTTTGTCCCATCATGAAACAACACTTATTAAATTCAAACAACAATAGCTCAATATTCCTAAAAATTCAAGCTCAGACTTGCATTGGCAAGCTTGTTTCCAACTTGCACCCTTGTCGCGACACCCCTATTTCAAATTTGTTTCAAGCTATTTTTGCTATCTGGCTGTAGATTAGAAGTTTTCTTGATAATAAACACAGTAATTGACGCTTCATCATTTATCACTTTTTATCAGAACCTCAGAACTTTCTGTTATTTATTATTTGTCAAATATCCTGCTTTTAACTTATTTATACTTAAAAAAAAAAACATTTTTGGTTTTCCAAATGTACACTCAGATTGTCGAAAGAAAGAAAATAAAAAGTCGAAATAGGTACGTCCAATACTGTAAAGGATATGACAAAAACAAAATTACAATTTTATGTGTATTGTAATCTCCTTGTCAAGTTTCCATCAAGTCGGATTAAAGCCCATAAGTAGCTTATCTCGTTTGTCATATTGCTATCTGGGTTGCCTACACACAGTACACACTAAACAAGAAATTGGAAATTTCAACGATTTTTCTAGAACCTTATTTCCACTTTTTTTGGAATAATTTACATTTTGAAAAAAAATTCTTGTGGCGTTTGAAAGATAGTGGTTATATCTATCTACTGACAGAGAGATTTTTTCGGTATTAATATTTTTCTGAATACTATTTGAAAATTTTGAAGTAAAATAGACCTTTAGATTTTTTAATACTGTGAAGTTGTTTTTTAGAAATTAAAAAAAATCTTTCTGTCAGTAGGTAGAAAAGACATGGAGAATTTCAAAAAAAAATGCTCTGCCGTTCCTGCTTAAAAAATGAGTTTAAAAAATTGGAACAAAATGTGCTTAAAATGAGGTATATTTCATGGTGTAAACTCCAGCGTTAAGTCTGACACTTAAAATTTTTAATTTCAAGCTGCAAGCCTGTGTTTCCAACTTTATGGTAAATATCACAGCCTGCTCTAATTATAAATTCCGTTGCTCACCCGGTACATGGTCATAAACTCTGCAGAAGGCAACATCGCATAAGCCACTGCAGAAAACACATTGCCAGGGAATATAACAAAGTTCACGACGCCAAGTCGTCTAAAAATGTGGCTTTGGTCTCCTCGCCAACGTCCCGAAAAGCATATGGCACTAAAACGAAGAACTTTGAGAGTACTTAAGTTGTCGTTGTATACACCATCATTTCCTTTAATTCAGAGAAACCAATTTCTTCAACGAAATTCCTTAAGAAAATGGCTTCTTTTGTAGCTTCTGTCAACTCATGTACTCGACTTCGGTAGTAGAAACGGCGACAACTCTGCTTCTGGGTATCCCAAGATATAGGTCCAGACGACATGATGAAATAACCAGTATAGGAAGGTCTGTCATCAATACTGTTCCCCCATTCCGCATCTACGTAACCTCCTAATTCTTGATTATCGGCATCGTACCTTTCAGGTATCTAAATACTCATTTGGTACCAGTCCATGTTTCTATAGCAGTTATTGCACTGTCCAAAAAAAACCAACTACGAAGCAAATATCTGGCCGGGTCGTCATGGCGAAATATGTTAGAGATCTTACTGATTCCCTTCTTCTTCTTCCTCAAGGGCTTTCGATCCTTGTGGATCATCGCCTGCTTCTAAGAAGCTTACAAAATCCATTTGATTTTGATCACTGTGGTGGATTAGTCCACACTGATCTTTAATTAGTTATTTCTTCTATATTTTTTACTTGTTTTTGTTTCTTCTACAATTTTTCTCCATTGTTTTACATATGTCGTTCACCTTTTGCCGCCAGTTTACTCCCATTCTCTTCAGGTCTTGTATTACGTTGTCTTTCTATCTTATATCTGGTCTTTTTCTTGTTATTTCTGGTTTCCATTGTGTTACTACTTTTGGTGATCTCTCTTCCTTCATTCTCAGTATATGTCCGTACCATATGCCATATTCTGTTCTGTTTTTTGCCCTTGTTGTTTGTATTTCTTCTCTTATGGTGGATTTATACAGTCAATAACAATTAACAACTAACAATTAACAACTAAGAACTAACAACTAACAATTTAGCAGTCGTTTATGCAGCAAGTATTTAACTTAGCTATTGCGCATGCGGCATGTCGTCACCTAAAATTGGTACCAACCGAAGGGGGAAACACCTTAAAAAAGTTTTGTGCGCGCCTAACTTAACACGTGGAAGAGTGAGGTTATATATTACGTGCGTTAAATTTCAATTTCAGAATGTGGTGGCTACCCTGTTAGGTTGTGTAAAATACATGCGCAGTTGCTTTTAAAACTATCACTAACAACTAACACTAAGAAGTTAAACTGTTAATTCTTAGTTGTTAGTGAAGTTGTATAAACCTCAGGATAAGTTTCTTAAGATTTAACTTCTTAGTTGTTAGTTCTTAGTGTTTAATGACTGTATAAATCCACCATTAGGTAATGATCGGAATCACAGTTTACTCCTCTGAATGACCTAACATCTTGTATTGTTGTTGCTCTTCTTTTAGAGATTAATATGGTTTATTTGACTTTGTGATTTCCCTCCTAGCGAGTTCCATGTAATTTTATGCACTCTTTTATGTTTAAACATTGTGCTACATATTACCAAACCGTTAGCTGCATAACATAATCTCCTGTCGTTATCATTGCTTTCGTCATGGATTATTTGCTTTCCCGCGAACTCCCTTTGTGAATTCCTCCTTATCTATTTGGGCGTTAAAATCACCCAATACAACTATAGTGCCGTTTCTCGGTGTTGCTTCACATTCATGTTGCAGCTCTTCGTAGAACTGTTCCTTATCCCTTTCTTCTGCATTTTCCGTCGGGGCATATGCATTTATAAATGTTATATTTGTGAAGGTTCCTTTTATTCTTAGTTTACATAATCTTCCATTTATTGGTGTAAAGTTAATTAGTTTTTTTCTATTTTGTTTGTGATAATATAGTCAGTTCCGTGTTGACCTTTTTTTTCCTCCACACTAAACATCATAGCATATTCTTTCTTCTTTATTGTGCCTTGTTCTTTCCATCGTGTTTCTTGAAGTGCTGCTATGTCAAATTCATACTTATAATTTCCGCTGTTATTTCTTCCATTTTTCCCGGTATTAGCATGGTTTGTACGTTCCACGTGCTACATTTTATTTTGTTTTTATTTTTCTTCTTTATCTTAATCATGTTCGAGTGTACAGCTTTGGTCGTCTTCCTTTCTATCTTTTCTTCTTCATCAGTTTCCCTGCAGTCTCCTCTCTTTTACTGATTTGAAGTCTTTTCTGTTCCATTCATATTTATATTTCTCCTCTTCACTTGCTTCTTTTCACGGTTTTATGTGTTTGACATTAATGTCCATATGAGTGGATACGGATTTAGCTTCTGACATACTAAAACGGTACATTAATAAAATTTGTGAAAATCAACTTTGTATTTGTTTAATTATATACCTTGTTATCTAACTTGCAAAACACTATTCCTAGACAGTGTTCAATATTGACAAAATTTGCTTAAGTTTTTCAGTAATTTTAATTTGTTTGAGGGCTATTAAAATATCAACATAAATCACGATCAAGATAAATTCTTCCTCTTTATCTAGACTGTACACACACCGATAAGCTTTGGTTGGTTTCAAACCACAATTTTGCAATACTTCGTTGAGTTTGGCGTATCAACTCCTATCAGCTTGCTGCAGGCCATCTAGGGGCTTCCTTAGAAGACATACCTTATCTCCTTGATCCTTTCTTCCCAACTGTCTGTAGAGTCATTTTAGTTGGTTTTCAACAATTGTGTTCTAAATTTCCTTAAATTGTTTAGGTAGTTCCATGTAAAAAATCTCTTTGCGTTTACCATTTAAGTAAGCAGATGTTACGTCGAGCTGGTGCATCTTCATTTGATAAGAGGTACTAATACTGCAATCAATCTTATAGAACTAAGACGAGCAATTGGAGCGAACGTTTCATTAAATTGAATCCCAGGTTTTTGGATAAAAAACCTGTGCTACCAGTCCTATTTTCCTTCACTTGAGCATTTCATCAGCCCATCATGCCCTGGTCAAGTAGACGGTTCACTAGTTTCCAAGTGCCGTTCTTGACGACGACGATAAGTTCATTTGCCATTGTTTGATACCATTCTGGGGCGTTTGATAAATTCATGACTTGCTTCATCGGTATTTCAGCTAAGAATGCTTATTGTGGAGTTTGAGCTAGCCCAGGGGTGGTATCATGTTGTACACTTTTCATGATCTTCTCTTTGTGGCAAGCCGGAATGAGTGATCAATAATTGACTTGGTAATAGTAGAAAAAAGTAAAAGATATAAGAGTGAGAAGAGGTTATGACCTCAACAGCGACCACTATCTGGTAGTAGTGGATCTGGAAAAGCAACAAGAAGAAAACACAAGGAAGGAGCAGAGTAAAAACATGACTCTGGAATACAAACACATTACGGTGCAAAGACTACGAGAAGAAAAAATTAGGATAAGATACCAAGGTAATTACAAGGAATACGGAGAATTCACTAAAGCTGGAAATGGGTTACTTATGGGGTGAATTTAAGAACATAATACAAACAGCTGCGATAGAAGTTTGCGGAACAAGCAAAAACTCAAACAAAAAAACAAACAGTCTGGTGGAACAAGGAAATAACAGTGCTGTTGGAGAGGAAAAAACAACTATGGAACAAGTACTTAGGGGCCAACAAAAAAGCAGAACTCTATCAATAATATAAAAGAAAAGAAAAACCTACTAAGAAGTATTAAAGATAGAGAAGGAAAAATAATCGTCCAAGAGAAGGAAATTCTAGAAAGGTGGGAAGAATATTTCAAAGAGCTGTTAGGGGTAGAATCAGGGAACGAAGAAATAGATAATAGAATACACCAACATTCATAAACTGACGGAGATCAGGAAGGAGAGATAAAACCATCAGAAGTAGATGAAGTAGTACAGAAACTCAAAAGTGGAAAAGCCCCAGTTATAGACGACATAAGGCCAGAAATGTTAAAATTTATGGGGGAGGAAGGAACTGCGATTTTACATAGAATAATATCACTAGCTTGGATGACCAATGAAATTCCAAAAGAAAGATATATGAGAGGATTTTTAGAGAAACGGCTAAGACCAAAAATAGAAAATTGTTTAAAGGATACTCAGGCTGGCTTCTGCTGCTGTGCAGTGGACTTAGAAAAAGCTTTGAAAAGTATACAGAGAGAGGAAATTTGGAAAACGATGGAAAATAGAAGGATCATCATTAAAGTGATAAATATAACTCGGAGCTTATACAGTGATACTAATAGGGGGTAATGTAACAAATCGATTTACCACCACAAGGAGGGTGAGGCAAGGAAGTATTTTAAGCCCACTTCTTTTTGTTATGTTAATGGACAAAATAATAAGAGAAGTAAATCAAGAGGACACTTAGGTTACAAAGAACTACAACCCGAACAAATTATCGTATGCAGATGACCCAATCCTTTATGCTAAAAATAAGAAGGAATTGTAAAGAAGAATCGAAAAGTGGAAGGCCTTGTTAGCGCAATTTAATTTAAATATAAATCTAAAGAAGGCAGAAATAATGAACATAGTGTTCGAGCATATTTGAATCTTTAGTTTTTAACGGCAATTGTGTTCGCTAGTCTTCGACTGGAGTCGGGGGGCGTTATGTGTCGCGGCAGAGCTGAACAGGTGTGTGTGTCGGCGACTCCGCATAACAAACATGTATAAATTACGTTACAGTTCACATTAAACACATAAACCGTTTTTGTGTGTTTTATTTGGTAAACAGCAAACGTTGCAGCGGATGAAGAATTAGTTATTCAAACACAAAAACACATAGCAAACATACTAAAAAAAAATACAATAAATACACAAGCAAAAAGTATACCAGAAACCAAACAACTAAAATATCTGGGGGCAATAATGGATGAATCAGGCAAGTTTGAAGGGGATCTGAAAGATAACATCCCTATATACCACATTTTTCAATAAGACAGAAGTATCCAAAGCAGCTAAAGTCAAAATATATGAGACAATTGAAGAGTAATACAGTAGCATGCGAAATAAAAATATTAAGAAAAATAGAAGGAGTGACAAAAATAGATAAGATAAGACGAGAGGTAATAAGTTAAAGGCTAGGTGTGAAGAGTGTAAATGAAAAAATTGAAAAACAACAAAGATGGTTCGGCCATATTGTTAGAATGACAGACGACAGGACGGTGAAAGTAACATGTGAAATAAAGACAGGCAGCAAAAGGAAATGAGGTAGACCTAGGAGGACTTGGAACAAAGAAATAGGTGTTATACTTAAGGCAAGAGGACTTAACCGAGTCCAAGCAAGACACCGTAAGTTGAATTTACCTGATCTGATTTTCGACCCTGTCGTGGATTGGGTCCTCCGTCATAGAGTATGCGCTGCGCAAAAGGTCCCCATCTGTTATCCTCACATTGTTGTTCCACCAGCGGTACTAAATTAATGTCTTTGGAAAAAATATTTGTTTCTGTTCTAGGGTAACTGATAAAACCGAGAGTATACAGTCTTTCGGCGATTTTCATGGTTTCTTTAGCGTTTATTTTTAATTTTCGGGAAACCGTTTTCTCCAGTTCCTGTTGTGTTTTAACAATGTAATACCTGAGATTATTGTTATTACGTATACATACAATAGTGTCCAGAGGTAAAGGGCGCCACTTGCTTTTCGATTTACTTTCGACTTGTTCTACTGTAGCTGAAGGATTTTCCATACATATGTCTAACAAAGCTTCGCAAGCATTCTTATTGAAGAGCCTATCTCTTTTCCACGTATAATCAACAACGAGCTCTTTAATTTGATGATTCACTGTGACAACACCATACTAAGTAAATGTACATAATCATAAATTAATTCATATATTTACTTTTAATTTTCCAAAAGGGTTCAGGTACAAATTCTTCGATTTCTTTAAACCTTTCTACTACAAATCCAAGTGTTGGAAATTGGCAAGATCCGTAACTTATTAATTTGTTTGCCAATGCCTGGGGAAAAACTCGTTGTAACCTCAATGTCTGCAATCGAGTAAAAGCGGCCCCTGAACATTAGAAATGTTATAAAATGGATTGAAATTACAATTAAACATCCCAAAAAAGCATACCAGTTCTAAGATCCAATTCTTGCCGAACGTCCACAGCATCACTAACGTTTTTATCCGGTTGTCCCAGATTGTTAAGAGCACGAAAAACAGAAGCTGCCGTGATTTCGGAAAACTTCGCTCTGTACACAGCTACGTTTGGTTTAACATCGGTACAGACTTTGATTATCTCAAATCCAATGTTTTCTCCTTCTCTATCGCAATCTGTCCATATAATTAAACCTTGGCAAGAACGAATTTCACGTTCTAGTGTTTGCTAAATAGATATGGTAAGTCAAATATAATTAAGAAACTTTATTAAAGCAACAGCGTAACCTTTATCCTTTGCTTATCTTGCGAGCAATGTTTTACGACGGGGGCATCAAAAAGGGTGAGAGGATTACATGACTGCCAATTTCGGAAGTTAGGTGTAAAATCGCAATTTAACAAATGCCCCGAAACGGAGGTCATAACCATACGTGCTGGATGTCCAAACACTGTCGTGTCAAACTCGTATATCTTGTTATAGGGTGATAAACCGTTTCTCTAAAATTTTACTTGAATCATTTAATAATCGTTTATTTAAAATGTAGGTGAAGTTTTACCCTATTGGAATTGCCTCTTGACAAAAGACTGGCAATATTTTTAGCGGCATCGTTTTTTTCAGCTACATTTAAGTATTTCATAATGCCAGCACTATTATCCTTACTAATACATCTTAATCCTAGTTTTAAAATGGAGGTGGGTTTCCAAAATCCCATTTATCATTTCAAATTTACACAAATTTGCGCGAAATGTATTAAGGAAAACCAGTCAAAACTTAATCAACAAAACACAAAAGTAAGGTTAAATCAACCAGTTTAAAATTATCGAGGCAGTGTCTCCCATATCGCTATGCAGTAATACATAAATAACATAACACCTGAAAACTTAACTTATTGCAAATACAATTAATGAAAGGCTTTAGAATTAATTTTATAATTAAGTAAGTTGAGCTGTAATTAGTCAAGGGGTACATACATTTTGAATTTAAGTTTAGTGTACGTATCATCCATAGCCGGTTAGTTAGACCCTACAACTAACAAGCTGACATTTACATAGCTGTCAACTGTCAAAATTCGTACATACATTTTCCTACTTTTTATTAAAGGGTAGGAAAGTAAAATAAAGGGCTAAAAATGCCGGAAGCAGAGCCAAGAAATGTAATTGAAAAAATAGTAAATTCGGTGTATGGAATATTAGAAGCACCCGTAGTATGGGTTAGAGGTAAATGTGTAGTTTACTTAATCTTAATATAAAAATGAATGAATATCTTTCAAAATTTGCCAAGTATTATGCAAACATTTTCTGAACTTTATTGATAAATTAAAATTTGTTTCTTCTACTATGTTGACTGCTTTATAAAATTTGTTACAGAGAAGATAGTACAACCAAATCAACAAAGCTACCCCTGGTACCACCAAAGATTCCGTCGTGTTCCAACAGTTGATCAGTGTTATACAGACGATCTCGTTTGTTATTTCGAAGCAAACATGCAATATAAAAGAGACAAGTATGTGTATTAAAACAAATCAACAGATCTCAAGTTGTTACATAATCATAACCTCATTGACAGGTTGGTTGAAAGTGAAATTTTGAGTATACTAAGGCAACGTTTTGAAGATTGCGTTATGTATGAAGCCCCAGATCACATTGCGAATTGTACAGGTCTCTTAAAACAGTACGAAGAAGCTAATACCAATTGGTTTGTTAAATGTAAATAGATGTGACGGTTTGTTACGGAAAGATTTTATAAAATTAATTTTAGATGGTGATCTTGGCGCATATCATAATGTTAAGACGGCTTATATGAAACAAAAGCATCGCATGATTTGGGAACGTAGACATGGACCTGTAGGCTCTGGTATGAAACAAGGAGAATCAGCCGAAGAGTGACTGCTACTGAAAATCTTGTTTGTAGTTCATTTTGTTGGGTAGATAACTAAAGAATTTAGTTTGCCATTGTTCTTATTTAATATACATTTGAATGAAGTTGTAAAGTTTATATAAATATTTGTTAAACTGTACTATTGTTTTTTACAGATGAGGTTTTAACTTCGTGTTCGATAATTAACAAGAAGTAAGTAAAATATTTGGAAGAAAGTAGCTAAATTTCGAATAAAAATAAGTGCAAAATTTATTTAATAATACAAAAATTGATCAATAATGCTTCAAGATTACTTAAAAACAAACATTAAATGTAGACCAAATCTTACATGTTACATTTAAAATTACGTCAAATGCAATTTAAAAAGATTTAAGTACAAATATATATTAGAAGTGCATTCTATCAATAATTTGTAAAACTGTGCCTTAAAGAACATTACTAAACAATTTTCAATAATATACCTAACCATAAAAATGTGATTCTTCATTTTAAACAGAGTTCAAAGTTGAATTTTTTTTTTAAATATGGTTAAAATATTACGTTCTGTAATAATACAATCAACAAACAACTTTCGTTTAAAATGAAAAATCAATACATAATACTTTATAATCTTTACAAAATTATAACTTGGATGACATCGACAATCAATAAAAACAAATTTGGTAGAGCAAATATGTTTTACAATTTTACTTTAAATTACGTAATCGGATGAACTAAACGATAATCACTACGTTTAATGTATTACTCATAATTAAGAAACAACATTATTAATACTGTATGGTATGCAACAGCGATGTAAAGATAAATACTGATTTTACGGGAATGAACGAACGTTGCTTCAATATGTCACAACATGACCATTTCGCAAATGCATGTTGTACATATTAAGCCGCATTCTAATGTTGGACTACTTACACACTAAAATAGGAACAAAAACCTAACAATTAAGACGAGATACATTTTAAAATAATAATAATAATAAAAGCACACATTTTGCCAACTTCAAAATCAACCATCGCACACTTAAGTAGTATTAAATTCGTATAAAACGATATGTTTCAAATGTAAAAGTACAAATACATAAGAATATTATAAAAAGTATAAAAAATATTTTAAGAGAATTAATTAATTTTGTACTTGTTTCATCACATATTAAAAAACGAAAACGTTTCAGTGAAGTTTCCTGATCGAGGTACGATTCCTAAAGAATTCGAGTTTATTAAAATTTATTAAAGTTATGTCGTTACAACTTAATACTCACCCAGAGCATTCGAACGGTCTGGTAAATAAGTCTCATTGTCTGATAAGGTATATTCGACCCTCGAGCTATTCACACCTGAATCGCTAGAATCATCTAAAACATATTAATCAAATTAGTAAATTCAATTTCATTCGTAATAATCTACAACGTTTAGAAAAACCAAGATTATCAGTAGAAACGTACCTTTAATTATTAGCTTATCAGGTAAAGGTAAAACGGCAGGATGCGGAGCTGTAATTTTCGGTATAACCGGGTTCGGATTTGAATTCAAAGGATGTAATGATGTACACAGCAAACTATGAGTAGGTGAAATAAGACTTGTGTCCATCAGCATTTTAGAAGTATCAAACGATGGTAACGGAATGGATAAATTCTGTAATTTATGGCTTGTTAACAATCTGCTGTAAATCACTTAAAAAATTATTTACCAAATTGGAGTCGTTCTTAGATGGAGTGCTCCAAATGGTGTTATTCCTGGTCGACTGTAATAAATGAAAAAAAATTATAACAACTGTTAAATTTAGAGCTACATAGGATTCAAGTCTAATATACAAATAAGTAAATCTGCACTGAATATTCCATACTTGCTAATTAACTCTCCAATTGCTACAGAGAATATCTTTTATGTATATAAAGATACGAAAGCTTTGAAGAGTTGAATAAAAAAGTACAAAACGAAAGGCGAACTATGCAAATCGAAGTGGACTACATAAAAACATTAGGAAAGCACCAACAAAACCAAGAGGGGCCGGTGTTGGTTGCATTTACGACGTGGACTAAAAAGATGAATGTATTAAAGCAAGCAAGGTATTTAATAGGTACAGATTACTGGATTTACTAAAGAGGTACAAGAGCAACGAAAAATATTAAGTCGTCATTTAAAAGAAGCAAAAAAAAAGGGTCTAAAAGCTACAATAAAGTATAACAAACTATTTATAAATGGAGAGAAATACACTGTAGAAGAGAAAAATCAAAATGTACTCCCCAGAAAATTGGTTACTAGGGGAGCAAGAGACCAACCACCCCCTAGTAATAAAGCTTGCGAAATTAAATATAGGCACATTCCACGTGAGAACTTTTCTTGCAGAAGAAAGAATCACTGAGCTAGAAGAAGCATTAAATAAAATATCATGGGATATAATTGGACTAGCAGAAACAAGGAAATATGGTGAAAAAATTGAAGAGAGGAAAAGTGGCATAACCCTGTATAATTTTAACTTGCTAAAAGGTCAAGCAGGAATTGGATTTTGTATTAACAAAAGGATAAAGTAAAAGGTTTTAGAGGCTATACAGAAAGAGTAGCAGTATTAGAAATACAAACAACAAAAACAGAAAAAATGGCGATTCTACATGCATATTATGCACCCACCGAAAATTCAAACAATGAAGACAAGGAAAGATTTTATGATTTACTAGACGAAATAGTCACTGAGTGCAAAGGAAAAGTAAAACATCTTATAATCATGGGAGATTTCAATGGTAAAATCGGAAAATTCGAAATAGGCGAGGAAGAAATTAGAGGCTCACATGGGATATGGAGAGTGAAATAAAGGTGGCCAATTACTTTTGGATTTCGCTTTTAGACATAGGCTGATAGTAACAAATACATTATGTAAGATAAGGAGGGAAGAAAATGGACTTGGCTTTCACCTAGTAGTAAACAACAAGAAAATAACAATAAACACAGAAGTATTGAATAAATTCGAATTTGATACAGATCATAGACTAGTTAGAACAACCATTAAGACTAAAAAGAACAACATTCTTCAAACAAAAGGAAGCTCGTAAAATAACCGCTGAGAACGTATAGGAATACTTAAGGAACTTACGAGAAATAATGCCATGCAAAAGTGAAATAGCTATAACAACTCTTCAACAAGCCTATAATGCTATAGAAAAGAGCCTTCTAGAAGCAGCAAAACAAATAAGCAACCCAAGCAGCCCATTACAAAGAAAACTGTCTTATAAAACTACGGAAATGATCAAAAAACGAGAAATCCTAAAAAGAAGAAGACCGACAGAAACGAAAGCGTACATTGAATACTGTGAATATAACAAAATAACTAAAAAAGCAATTAGAAATGACTTTAGAAAATTAGAGAGGTATATAATACAAGAAATATTACAAGAATCCGATCTACGAAAAAGATAAACAAGATACTTTTAAGTGGAAAATCTTGGATACCCAAGTTGTATAATCCAAAAAACAATAAAGTACAACATGACAGGGACAACATATTACAAGTGACAACTGAATACTATCAAGATTTATATTCCATACAACAAACCGAACAAAAAGAAACTAACGCCACACCGCAAGTAATTATAGAACAAAACCCAAACAAAGGAAAAAAACACCAGGAAAAGACAAAGTCACAAACGAAATGTTATTATTTGGAATAGAAACAATAATTGAACAATTACAGTGGTTAATACTGCTTAATAGAATCCCCAAGGACTTGGCCAAAAACCAGCCTCCAGAACAAGCGGATTTCAGAAGTTTGTTTTCAATAATCGATCATCTGCAGAGTATAATCCAACTACTTGAAAAGCACAGCGAGTACAACATCCCACTATTTATAGCCCTAATTAATTATTCGAAGGCCTTTGACTCCGTTGAACACTGCTATATGTGGAATACACTAAAAAAACCAAGGAGTCGAAACAATAGTAGATTATTCTACAAGTAAAGATAAGTGGCAGTTTTCTAGCGAGTGGAAAATGTTTGATTCACGAGCGTTAGCGAGTGAATTACAATTTCACGAGCTAGAAAACCACTTTTCTTACGCGTTGAATACGCTATTTTTTTGTGTAAGTACTAAAAGTTCAAATTTACTAGACAATAGTATATTATACACGACGCTATAATGTAGCTATTATTACCGAGGATAATGTTTGCAACACGAGCGAGCTTGCGAGCGAGTTTTGCAATTATCCGAGGTAATAGTAGCCATTATAGCGAGTCGTATACTATACTTTGTCCACGACTACAAAATACTAACAATTTTTTATTAAAATTTAAATAACAACGCTACTAAAACCATAGGGTAGGACTATATGTAAAACGAAGTGGTACAGCGGTAGGATTATAAACATTTGCGAGTCGGCAAAACAAATTTTTAAACGTCAGTGTTTGAATATTTTAAGTTCTGTTAGAATTTTTCAGTTAAAACGTTAGCAAAATGAACAGCGAAAGCGATGAGATTTGTACGCCACCCGAAATAACAGAAGCGGCAAAAGTCGCAAGTTTAAATTTATTACCAGAGAAATCGCAAAAATTGTATGTGTCAGTGTATAAATTGTTCATGGACTGAAAACTTGCAAAAAAAGCGACTTCGTTCTCGGAATCAGTGCTACTCGTTTACTTTTCTGAATTATCGCAAAAATATGAGTCATCTTCTTTATGGACCCATTACTCCATGTTGCGAACTACGCTAAATATTTATGAAGAGGTCAACATAGAAACTTATCTTAAGCTGCGTGCATTCTTAAAAAGAAGGTCCGAAGGTTTTCAATCCAAGAAAGCTAACACTTTTACCGGTGAAAATATTAATAAATTTCTTACAGAAGCAATAGATCACCAATATCTTGGAACAAAGGTAAGAAATTAAATTAGAAACATTTAATGTGTAATAATCTAATTTAATTTTTAAGACTGCATTAATAATGGGAGTGATGGGCGCCTGTCGAGCTAAAGAAATGTACCAGATGAAAACTGACGATTTTCAAGATCTTGGGTCAGCTTATTTAATAAATGTGCCCAATACTAAAACCAAAATTATCCGTAATTTTATGATCACAGATAAATTTTATGAAATTTGTAAAAAATAAAATGGACACCGCCAGCAAGATATCAACCGCGGTAGAAGGCAAGCCTTCCACTAGTTACCAGTGCACTCAAAATACGTCTACGAGTAATCAAAACTTTAATTTTGATGTTAATTCTGTACCGTCAGTTCAAATATCTAATTGTCCAAATGCAAATATTACTGTTAATGTAAATAAATAACTACCTAATTGTAATAATTTTGAGAATTGATTAATAAAAATGTTGGTTGTTCCGTAAATAAAAGGTTATTAAAACTGCATTTCTTCTTCAAATAACGTAATCATAACCTCTTTACTTCATTATACAGTGCAAATTTTGTTACTACGAACATAGCAGATGATATAACCAATTTACAAATGCCGAAAATTTGACATTGACAGTTGACGAATTTTTGTCAACATATTAATTTACAAAAATTAAGTCGGCTGTATACCATAAACAATGATGTTACCATGACTCATTATACACTGCTAGCAGTGTATTATGGAAGCATTATGACTGACCAAACACATGAATAATTGACAGATTATTGACTAGTCGTGGATAAATTTGTTAAATTTATCAAGGTCATGTTTGTACGGAAACATAGCAACTACAACATGTACATAGTAACAAGTAAACAAACAGACTGTGTTGCTAGGAATAAAGTGTTGGTTGCTAATGACTCAAGCGTTGTAATCTTTGAATATAAAACTACAGGAAGGAGGGTATCGTTTTAGTAGCCATACAGAAAGTGCGACGGAAGTCGCCATTTTGATAATCTATTTGTAGTCATGGTTTTGAGACTGACAGCTGACAAATAAAATGGTTAGTTGTGCTCATAGGTTTTTCGAGAACAAAGACAAATAAAAATGTAGGAATAACCTTCCATAGGTAAGTATTTACCTTCATTTAGTGCAATTCCGTTTATTACGAATAATATTTAAGAACAATTCGATTTTATAATTTCAATGTCAAAGAAAGGTCACGAGTGAATATCATAGGCGTCACATACGTGTTTTATATAGATTAGCACTTTGCAAAATATCTAAAAAACTGTTTTAACTATCAGTAATATTGAAAAATACTTTTTAGATTCCCAAAAGATCCACACAGAAGAAAATTATGGATTGATTTCGTGGAAAAATCTGAGTGGATTCCAAAAATTACGAGTGTACTGTGTTCACAACATTTTACTGCAAATTGCTTTGACCGATCATCTCATCTAAAAGTAAGACTGCAAGTAACAGCCAATCCTACAATTAAAGTGGACCGATTAAAATACGTGAGTATAATTGAATTATTAACTTAGCAGCATCTCGCTGTCGAAACGTTTTATCTAATAAATAAATTTATAGAATATTACTCAAACAATTTTTAATTATTTAAAATATGAAAGCATCTTCTTTTCACTGATTTGTTTGATACACTGCGGCTTCGCCGTCGTGCATCAAACTTTAAATTCGTGAAAAAAAGTACATATTGCTTTAATTACTACTGGTTCAAATAACTACTGAAAGCTTCTTTAAAGTTTTATTATTATACATCACTATTGTAGGCAAAGACTTTCAATCCAATGCTAAAAAGAGCTGTCAAAGGAATTACGGAGACTGGATCACCAAATGAATCACCAAAAATTCATGAAACTGATGTTCGTCAATCTACAGTTTTCGGGCCATCTACTTCAGCGTACACCTTCTCATCTATTTCTACAGGTACGAAAGAATTGACACAGGACTCCCCTCGCAAAATACGTTTAAAGAGGACGATCGATGAATTGTGCCGGAAAGATATTTTGAAGAATGAGAAAATTCGAAGGCTGCAAAAG
Organism: Melanotus villosus; assembly: GCA_963082815.1. NCBI lineage: Eukaryota > Metazoa > Arthropoda > Insecta > Coleoptera > Elateridae > Melanotus > Melanotus villosus. The sequence goes on along the minus strand of OY720424.1, from coordinate 13,034,520 downwards.
ACTGCTTGGCGCCAAAATAAAAAAATTTCATCATTGAAAGCAATGACAGTTCAATTAAAAATTAAAAATTTGATGTTAGAAGAACATGAGAAGATACTTTTGGATCACTTTAGCGAAAATAAAGATATTATGCAAAGACTGTTTAAAAAAACACAAAAAAAAGGAGTGAATAAAATATATGAATAATCTGTAAGAGCTTTTGCCGTGACACTACACTTTTTTTCGCCTAAAGCTTATAATTACGTGCGAAGCAAATTTTACAATTGTTTACCCCATCCAAAGACTTTGGCAAAATGGTATTCATCAATAAATGCGGAACCTGGATTCACTTCAGAGGCTGTGAACTTTCTAAAAGCAAAAGTAGCACATTCTACTAAAGACACTTTATTTTGTTCGCTGGTATTTGACGAAATTGCTATTCGGCAACATTTAGAACACATTGGTGGTAAATACTATGGTTATGTAGATTGTGGGAATGCTATTCATGGTGATAGTATGGAGGTGGCTAGGGAAGCTTTAGTATTTATGATAGTTTGTATAAATGAAGCGTGGAAACTGCCGATAGGCTACTTTTTTATATCAGGCATGAATAGTGAACAAAAGACTTCTTTGGTAAAACAAGCTCTAACATTATTAAAAGATATTAACATTGTTGTCACTAATATTACATTTGATGGGTGCGCTGCTAATTTCGGCATGTGCAATTTATTAGGATGTCGATCTAATAAGATGAATATAAAAGTAGATTTTGTATTAGATAATACAAAATACTTGCTGTTACCAGATCCTGTGCATATGTTAAAATTAATTAGAAACTGTTTTGGAGAAAAGAAACAGCTTATAGATGTCCATGGAGATTTTATAGATTTCAATTTCTTAGTTAAATTAAATGATCTGCAAGAAAAAGAAGGGCTGCACTTGGGTACCAAACTCAGAAAACACCATATAAATTTTTTTAAGCAAAAAATGAAGGTAAAATTGGCGACTCAGCTTTTAAGTCGTTCAGTATCTGAAGCTCTTTTATATTGTAGAGATCAGTTAAATTTACATGACTTCAAACATTGTGGTCCTACTGCAAACTTTATATTATTAATTAATGACGCATTCGACATATGAAATTCCCGTAAAATTACAGATTTCGGTTTGAAGCAGGCAGCATGTTCTAATAATATTAATAATATCAAATCTTTTTTTTTAAATTTTAAACATTATTTAATAAATTTAAAACATTGTGATGGGACACTCGTTTTAGATTCCCAAAGGAAAACCGGTTTCATCGGTATGATGATGGGCATTACAACTGTGTTGGAAATGTACGAACAACATGTTGCAAATGGGACATTACAATTCATTCCGACATACAAGTTAAACCAAGATCACTTGGAATTATTTTTTGGAACAATTAGATCTCAACAAGGGTATAACAATAATCCTACGTGCAGACAATTTACTGCAGCTTACAAAAAAATTTTAATACACGCAGAAGTAAGAAAAGATGGATGTGGTAATTGCATTCCCCAAGAGGTCATCAATATTCTTAATGTTGGTTCTAATAAAAAGCCTCCGGAGCAAATTATCAACGAATCTGTATTGCATCGTCCAGATTCATGCAGTGAAAATGAAGATGACACAATTGTTCAATTTCTAAATGAACATAGTTATGCATTTCAGTGTGATTCTTTATCTCCATATAATTTGGAAGTTATAAAATACATTGCAGGTTTTGTGAGTTTTAAACTTGGACGTAAATTGAGATGTGAACACTGTATTTCACAATTATATGGAATTAAGGAAGATTTTTTGCAGTCACTAATTTCACATAAATCAAGGGGAGGTTTGAGTTATCCCAGTGCAGATGTAATAGATATTTGTATTCAATGCGAGAAATTTATTAGGCGAGAACAAATTAAAAATAAATGTAAAATTGATGCAAAATTGGGATATATAAAAGTTGTAAATATTTTTTTGCATCGGGATGTATTTCCAAATATGCCAATGCACGATCTTACACCAATTGAAAACCACAACGTTTTATTAATTAAAAGCATTTGTAATACCTATTTTAATACTAGAATTAATTTTATTTGTAAAAATGTTATTAGTAATCAAGAAAATATTAGAAATATGTATACTAAGTTAATTTTGTTTAAAGGACAATAAAGATGTTATATATTTGCTATTATAATATTTTATTTCTTGCAGCTTCTAATTTTTGTTCGTTCATACTTTTACTACATTTTTTTGTCAGTTTACGTCTTTGAATATTTTATATTCAAAGGTTTACGTACCCCGTATTCATTCTAAAAGGTACGCCACTGACATACCGGAAACATACCGCCGCCATTTGCATCATCTATCTTGGTCTCACGTATGTTTTGCATATCCTCCTTCCTGTAGTTTTATATTCAAAGGTTGTAATGAGGAAAAGGTTGCTAACGAGAAAAATGCCACTTTTCTTTACTATTTTCTACATAGTAAAATGGCCGTTTACCATTTAGTATACAAAAATAGTAGATTATTCTACAAGTAAAGAAAAGTGGTAGTTTTCTAGCGAGTGGAAAATGTTTGATTCACGAGCGTTAGCGAGTAAATTAAAATTTCCACGAGCTAGAAAACCACTTTTCTTACGCGTTAAATATGCTATTTTTTTGTGTAAGTACTGAAAGTTCGAATGAAACTAATTTTCTAGACAAATTTGTTAAATTTATCAAGGTTATGTTTGTACGGAAGCATAGCAACTACAACACGTACATAGTAACAAGTAAACAAACAGACTGTGTTGATAAGGAATAAAGTGTTGGTTGCTAACGAGTAAAGTGTTGCTAACGTGTAAAATGCCACATTACTTTACTATTTTCTACATAGTAAAAATGACCGTTTACCATTGAGTACACAAAAAAATGCTTTATTTGTACAGTAAGATAAAGTGTTTGTTTACTGCCGCAAATCGCTATGGTAATGCATGGCTTTACTGACGGTTGGCGATAATAGTTATTTATGTACCAAGGGCGTAAAGATGCTTTTATGGCTTGAGACGTGATTTTGAGCCCGAGACGCTAGTCGAGGGCTAAAGACACGTCGAAGGCCATAATAGCAAGTTACGCCAGTGGTACATACATAATTTTATGCACGATCGAAGATTTTAAAACTGAAACAAAAGGAATAAATTAATTTTCTACCCACATCGAGTAGTTAGTTGCTCAATTATTTTAATTTTTTACTGACAACTGTCAATTGGTTGAAGCATTTACGTCTAGGAATATTCACATATATAATTGTGTTAACTGTGTTGTTAATACAAATTACCCTAAATAGAGTTCTAATAAAGAGCATACATTCGATTTTAATTTAAAAAAATTCTTTATAAGACTGTTAAACTGTTTTTGACGTTTCATTATAGACCGGCGGCCTATAAAGACACCCACGGGCTATAAATAGACGTTTATGTCAAACAAATTCAGACATAATTGACACATTATAATGCGATCGTGCATAAAATTATTAATATGCCTAGATATTTCATAATAATGCATGCTGATAAATAAATGAAAAAAAACATTTCCTTTATGACATCATCAAAAACCTAACAAGCGCTAAAGCTTATTATTGCTAAAGCTTATTATTGCTGCGACCTAGCGTAAAACTAAAGAACATACATTTTAATATCTTTTTTAAGACTAATCTGTCATTTTTTAACCCAAACTGTGTCTTTAGAAAGTTGCCTTCAGAAAGTGTTTACATAGCTTTTTAACGTTACTTCAAATAGGTGTGACAAACAAAAAACCAAATTTAGATTTTTGTTTTTTTTTGCAATGGCTCATGAACTAGTGTGGAAGAAGCACTTTTAGAAACTATTAAATGTGCAACTAGAAACTGAAGAAGAACAAAGAGAGGAAGAAAAAACCGAGGGTTGTGAAATCGAAATAGCAGAACCAACATACACAGAACTTAAAAATGTTATTAACAATATAAGAAATGGAAAGTTACTAGGCAAAGTTGGGATAAATGGAGAACTAATAAAGAAAGCAGGAAAGCAACTACATGAGAGAATCTATTAATTAGTGAAGCAAATATGGGCACACGAAAAGATACCTGAGGAATGGAAAGAGGGAGTCATAGTGATGCTAAAAAAGAAAGTAGACCCGGAAGACTGCTGGAGTGCTGCAACTATTATAGAGGGATTACCCTTCTTAATACAGCATACAAAATCCTTTCAACGCTAATACACAGGCGATTAATAAAGTACACGAATAATATAATTGGTGATTATCAGTATGGATTTACAGCAAGCAGGTCAACAGTGGTCGTGATCCATATTATAAAGCAAATAATGGAGACAGGATATGAGCACAACATAGACATACACCTGCTATTCATTGATTTTCAACAAGCCTTTGACCAAGTCAACAGAAGACAGATGATAAAGGCAATGTGTGAAAAGAACATACCAGTAAAGATAGTGGAGGTAACAACGGTATCTATTAGAACTGCAGCAGGGGAAAACAAGTAACTTTATAGTAAATGCGGGAATGAGGCAAGGAGGTGCACTATCTTCCACATTGTTTAATATTGTGTTAGAAAAAATAATTAGAAAGATAGATCACCATGGGACAATAATAAGCAGAGAAGGTCAGCTGCTAATGCGGACAGAGCTAGAATATTTTGAGTACATAACAAACACTATACAAAAGAAAAATCAACATATACAGGTGGAGGTGACAACATATTGGCAATTGTACGAATAAAAACGACAGTGGCGCCACCAGCCTACAGTGGAATTAAAATAAAATGATGCGAGTATAGGGGTGAAGGTTTGCACCTCCAAATGAAAATTTTAATTTAGAGTTCTTATCAGTGGCGGCTCGTGGCTGGAAATCATGGGGGTGCTGTAGCTTTCGAAATATACATACCAGTAACGATCCTTGATATTTTTAATGTTCTTTTTAAGTAAAACAAAACAAATCGAAATTGTACTCAATTCATAAAAAAATTAGCTTACAGGAAAATGAAATAAAAAGAATTTTTATTTAAATATAAAATCCATTCTCAGCCACACTCATTCCAATACAGTATCGTAGTCAAAAAGTAAGCAATGAAAACAAAATAGAGCATTTCTAATTTGGCAACCAGCCAACCATTTTATTTTTTCATGCCAGTCCTTGTTAAAAGATCTGGTAAAATATTTTTTGCACTCCCCGGCGGAAAGTTATTACTTTACGCCCGCGAAGAAGGGTTATTGTAGACCACGAGCGTATGTTATGTACCGTGGGCTAAAATCGATATCCTTACGCCCTTGATACATAAATAACTATTTTGTTTTTACTAACTGCTGTTTAAGTTTAATGAATAAAAACCTCTGGCGTACATCGACCTTTATTTTTTATTTCAATTTTTTCACGTAATGACAATTGGTAAAATGTAATTTTTTAAATATATTCAACAGTAACATCCATCATAACACATTTAAAATAATATTTATTATTTAATTGTATTTTTCTGTAACAAATATTTAAATGTTAATTAAGTACGAGAAAAGAAAACAATATTTTATTGCTCACCCTCAACGAAAACAATAAAAATATTATCCTACGCAAATAAACAAAATAATGCCGACGCTGGAACCAGCAGATTTCGCGCCGGTTATTCTTATAAATAACTAGTGAATCAGGTGACGCTGTCCCGAAAGCAGTTTTCGCGCACCTTGTTACATGTGCTATTAATAGCAAACAAGCCTCCGCGTATGTATACATTTCCGACACTTTATATATCGCAGCGTCTCGGAATGGAATCTACAGCTTCGGTTAAAATAATTCCTTTTAAAAGCGGTTTAATTAATTAAATTTATGTAATAATTATGCAAAATATTGAATGATTGTTATATTATTGATATTTTCAAGTACAAATTTAATAGGTAATTAATTTCCGTATTTTGTTCTGGGGGTGCTGCAGTGTCGCAGCGCTTATGGACCAGCCGCCACTGGTTCTTATGTCATGTATGTACTATACACTGGAAAAATAAGGCAAGACGTTAGACCTATATGAGGTGACAACGTACTTTCGGTACTTGTTTTGGAGATGACAAGGTACCTTACATAAATATACATTTTATAGCTTTTGTAATTTAAAGCCAATTCTACTAGAATATTCAGACAAATATTATAAGCAAATTTAAACCAATATTTACCTGTGCTGGAGGGGTATCAGGTTTAGGTGGTGTGATACCTCGTAAGCCACTAATTAAATTATGGGTTGTCGTTGGAGGCCAAAAGAAATGTTCTGCATTTTTATTGAATTCCCGTTGCGCTTCTTCCATAATTGAGGCAGGAATATCGATACCGTAAGCTGTAAGGAACGATCATAAATAACCCAATTTGTTACTGTTAAAAACGTTGTCATACCTATTAAATCTTTATTTAAAATGGCAGTTAGATCTGTGTTACTTCTTTTCAAAATTAGTACAAAACTCAATTCGTTTAGTAAATCTTCCAAGGAGCCCTTACCATAATTGTTAGGTAATAAAACCTTGCCGAATTTATGCAAATAAATGTTTGTGACATTATTCAACTGAATATGTCCGCCATTGACATATAACAAATGATATAATTGAGCTGCCAGGATGTAATGCTTTGTAAGTGATACGATGGTTTCTAAACCGTTGTTGGACATCTGTAACACAACGTAGCAAATTTAACTGTAAACATGACATAATTTTAACAAAAATTCGTTAAAGTTCCAAACCGATAGAATACAAGAAACTTATTGACAATGGTAAAAAACCTACCTCAATAACACTCTGTAACTGTTCCAATTTCGTGATAGGTAAAGTGTTAAAAAATCTAATTCGATAATCATGCATAAACTGAATAATACTGCAAGAATGAGGAGGATTCAATAACAAAGCCCAAGCTCGAATTTCTAATGTTCCAATATCGATATCTGTTACAACCAACTGAGACCCCTTATTCCCATGTATTATCTACAAAATAACATTTTCATCTCTTATTTTTAACATTCAAAGTCATTATTTAAATCTTACCTGTACAAAATTACCCAAGTTTGAAAACAGCTCCATGAAATCGTTACATCCGTAAGCCTGAGGATTCAAAGTGTATCCGTATGTTCGTTTATAAACAGTCGGCAGAATATCCAAATCTAATACCGGAAGTTTTGGTTCTTTAATAAGCGTTTGGAGTTGCGAACCAAGTACTTTTAAAGCTAATGGAAGTTTGAGTTTAACTTTACGATCTACATCTGAAGTACCTTCCAACTGTGAATAAAGAAAAAACGGTACTAAAAATGAAAACAAAATAACCTTAGTACTACCTCGACAGTTTCGGGGATAGCTTCGAATAATTCGGCGAGTTTCGTGAAACCATAATCTGACACTTTGCATTGACGACCAAAATGATGATGATAGGCAGGGACAAACTTGTTAAATAATATCGAACAGTAGGCAGAGTGACGGAGTAATTCTACCACCTAAAAACCCGACTTACAATTTTACCTCGAACATTTTTTAAAGACATACCTCTGATGCAAATTGTTTGGTTCTCTGAATTTCTTCGATAGTCTGTTCTCTCTTCGGAATAGCGATAGTAATTACGTTATTAATTTTAGAAATAACCACCGTATTTTCCGAAACCTCTTCTAAAAGATCTTCTAAGCTACATAAACCGTACTCCACTGGATTAAACGTTTTATGAAAGACTTTGTCATAAGCAGTAGGAAAATCAATAAGGGTGACTTGTTTCGATACCTGACTTTTTAATACACGTAAAAGATCTGAAGTGAAACGTCTCATTTGGGCTGCATGCGTTAAGGTAATTGTACGTTTTGCACCAAAACCCAAAATCTAGAAAGTAAATTAGTTATTTTATTACATTTAATTGCAAGTTGTGATTTTACAAAAAGAATTTTAAATCGCCAGATTTATTTATTATATATAAAACAGTTTTTTTGCCCATATTTCTGCAAAACCTCTTGTAAGTCTCCCCACCCTATCTTTTTAGGCCTGCCTTTCCTGTTTCTTCCTTCTGCCTCCCTCTCCAGCGTTTTCTTAGCTTTTTCTTTTGCATTAATTTTATTCATATGGCCTAACCATTTCAATCTGTTGTGTCTAACAACTGTCGCTAAACTGTAAATTTCTCTTAGTTCCAGGTTTGTTCTCCTTCTCCAAACCTCGTTTTCTTTTATTCCCTCTGCTATTTTCCATAGAATCTTTCTTTCTCAGATATCTAGTTTATTTTCATTTTCCCTTGTAAGCACCCATGTTTCACATCTGAACAACACTATCGGTCGGATCACAGTTTTATACAGTCTTATTTTGACAGCCATTTGTACATTTTCATCTTTTGTTTTAAAAGCGCCTACACACACGGCAATTTTAAAGCCAATCTGCAGGGAACAATTTGCAGGGCCCTGCAGATTGACTGGTGTGTAGGCTGATTGAGACAATCAGCAGGGACAATTTAAAAATTGGAGATTGGGTCGGGCGCCCATACAATTTTGTTATCGTTGCCTGCAAATTGGGTTGTGTGTAGAGCGATCGGGCCAATTTCACGTCAGTTTGTCCGTCGTCACGGTGCATTAAACAGGTTTTTACTACGAGTGTTGTGTATAAAAGTTATTACGAAGTGAATACACAGGATGTTGTTGGCCCAAGAAAAAGAGGTTTGGATTCAAATTATCGACCTCTACAAAGATATACTTCTTAAATTCTAAGCTTACTACGGAACCACTCGTGCCACACAGTGCCAATGCAATGCCTAGTTTTTGTTTTTTCGATAAATATGGAGCCATATCATTTGCGAGCACACACTCTCTTTCTCTATAGACACAGCAACTAATAATTGTGCTGATAGATTGTATCGTGTGGAGAGTCGTGCCAATTTACACAGCAGGCAATCTGCAGGGTCCCTGCAAATTGTTCCCTGCAGATTGGCTTTAAAATTGCCGTGTGTGTAGGCGCTTTAGGCATCTACAGATCTTGAGCCCATGGCTAGCCTTCTAGACAGATTGTTTGCTTGGTTTCTGTCACTTGTCACCTTTGCCCCTAGATACACCGCACTGTTTACTATATTAAACGTATATTTTTTATTTGAATTTATTGATTTAAAAATAAGGGTTTGAGATTCTTCTTGTTTTCTATTTCCTAGAATCATGTTGCTTGTTCTTCTATTTTCCTCGCTTTTGAGGTCTTCGTTTGTTCTTGCTAATATTACACTATGTCATCAGCATATGCCAGAATTTGGGTTGGACCGTTTATAATATTCTTTATATTACAAGTACAAAATATAGGACTTTTTGGACGAGCCGCGTTTTATGGCTGAGCGAGCGCGCGAGCGAGGTAAATAAACAAGGCGAGTCTAAAAGTCCGTTTTTGTACGAGTGACATACATAATTTTATGTTCGACTGCCCTGAAATGATATTTCCTTCTTAAAATAATGACGTTTAATTTAACATGACAGTTTGATATGACTTTGTTACTATGACTATCTTCCTATAAAGTTAAAAGGTACTAAAGTGTATTTGGGGAAAGGCTGCACTGCACTCGATGTAAACAAACAAGTTTGACAGCGGCTGATTCGCACGGCAAATGCTTTGCGTAAAATTGTTGGCTGCGTTAGCGTACGCGCTTGCAACGTGTACACAGGTAAGTACCGTAAATACGTATTTATGTAAAAATGCGTCACCAGCTTATCGGATTACGGAACTTTCACCTGTATACAACCCATCACAGGCCCTATTTCGACCTCGTGGTTGTCAACCATCACGTGGCTTTGTTTACATCGAGTGCAGCCTTTCCCTGAATACACTTTAGTCCAATAAAGTGGGTCTTTATGGACGACAAACGCTGTCAAAAATGACATCTTTTTGAAACAGTCGAACATAATAGCTATTTATGATACAAGTGTTAAAAGTGAGATTTTATTTTGTGAGTGGGGGAGATTGCGAAACGAGCGTAGCGAGTTGAGCAACCCCACGAACAAAATAAAATCACTTTTAACACGAATATCATACACTATTTTTTCTACAAACGCCATTGAAAGCATTTTAAACTCTCTTATTAGAGATTCCAAAGGTTACCTAAAAAATCTAGTACTCTGTGACATTTACGAAACAATTTAGAATTGAGCTTACATATGTATTGTTTGACATATGCTTGTCAAAAGTGAAAAAGAATAATTTAAGATGAGTTCTAATCTAAGTGAAGAAATTCCGGTCGATATAGAAGAAGCTGCTAGTAGGGCAACGTTGGATTTGTCAATTTGGTAGGTAAAATCAATCTTTGATTAATATTTTTGCTCCAAAATTGTCATTGTGACAGCAGCCTTTTAATACTAGTGTTAAAAGTAAACCACGTGATCTACTTTTAACACGCTGCGATTTAATATTACATTTTTAATTGCAGTATGCCGTGTTAAAAATTCAGTTTTTAGTAGTGTTTGTAGAAAAAATACTATTATGTTCAGCTGTCTCATAATGACTAGATTATTTTACTGTTTAGAGGCCACAATAGTATATTATACAAGACGCTATAATGTAGGCGGTGAGCGAGCTTGCGAGCGAGTTTTGCAATTATCCGAGGTAATAATAGCCATTATAGCGAGTAGTATATTATACTTTATTCTTCTTGTTAATGCTGCTTTACAGGACATGGGAATAATAACAATGGAAGAATCATCTAAAATAATAGACCGAAGTAAAATTAGAAGAGAAAGAGTTAAAGCTCGCAAAAATTTAAAAAAAAGCATGAAGAAGAAGTAACCTACGCCTACGGAATATATTTTGATGGAAGAAAGGACAGAACTTTGGTTCAAGTAAGGGAAGGAGATATTATTTCAAGAAAGACAATCACAGAAGAACATGTCGTCTTGGTTTCAGAGCCGGGTTCCGTCTATCTCGGTCATATAACTCCGTCTTCTGGAAGTGCTCAAAACATTAAAAGAAGCTTGTTAGAATTCCTGGAAAAAAATATAAATATTTCCGAAGTGCAAGCAATTAGATGCTACGGGACAGCGGTAAATACAGGTTATAAAAATGGAATACTAAGACAACTTGAACTTTCTTTAGCGCGCCCTCTGCAGTGGTTTGTTTGTTTAATGCACACTTATGAACTGCCATTGCGACGTTTGTTGCAGAATTTAGATGGGAAAACTACTGGACCAAAAGGTTATTCTGGAGAAATTGGGAAAAATTTAGCAAACTGCGAAAAACGTCCTGTTGTAAAGTTTAGAAAAATAGATGTTAGTTTTCCTGAAATTAATCTTAACGAGCTAAGTACAGATCAACGATATCTTTATGATATCTGCAATGAAATTTCTAAAGGAACAATCTCGGCAAGCGTGACACAACGAGAACCAGGCAAAATGGCACATTCAAGATGGTTAACAACTGCCAATAGGATCTTGAGATTGTATATTTCTACGGAAAATCCATCATGTAATTTAAATATACCTATACTAACAGAATACGTTATGAAAGTTTATGCGGCAACTTGGTTTGAAACTAAAATCCGACCTTCATGTCGACACGGTAGTTATCAATTTTTTGGCATAATAAAGAAAAGTCGATTTTTATCTGAAGAGCTTAAGAAGGTGGTAGATCCAGTACTACAAAGAAATGGTTACTTCGGTCACCCTGAAAATTTGTTATTGGCGATGCTAGCTGACGATAGGAAATATATTGAAGTGATATTAACCTTTTGGAAAATTTATATTTATTTAAAAATACAAATTTGGAGTATACTTTTAGGATGCAAGTTTTAAAAGATTAATTATGTAAATAAGTTAAGATTAATTTAAGTATTTATTGTTATTTGTTGTAAATATTGTTATTTATTGTTATTTAGTGTTAATTATTGTAAATAGTAGTCATAGTTATATTTTATATGCATGTATGTGAAAGAATGAATGATATAATAGTATATTAAAATACAAGTTGCAGAAGGCATGTATTCAAGCACGAATTTGAAATTCCGAAAAGAGCCGCATAGCGGTGAGTTGAGGAACAAATGAGTGCTTGAAAGACCTTCTGCAACGAGTATTTTATACTATTTTTTCTATTTTGCCGCTTTATACCATTTTATAAATTAAAAAATAAAAATTTTAAATCTAGGGAATTTTGCGGTGGTTGGTGACGTTTATGTTGGCGTAATTTTAGGTTAGAAAATTTATTGCCGGACAAGTCCAGATCCCAGTATGAAAAAGAATTTTTGACGTATGTCAGTTGACAGTTCAATGCTACCAACATCAATACAGTAAATTTTACTAGTATATTTTAGCACTCCAACGACTTATTTTAACACTCAAATGACGTCATTTGGGTGCTAGAATGGAGTTATTTTAGCACCCAAATAGAAAAAACAAATTCAAGGAATGGGAGATTTTGGGGAATAACTACGGAAGGATATAAAAATTGAAGAACGAAAAACAACAGTTGTTAAAACTGAAATATTGAAGAAAGACGTGTTTTTAAGTTTTCCTCTGAAAACTTATAATAATAAAATAAAATCAACGGAAACTTTAATACTAATTAATAAAGAATAATTACAAGCTGGGATAAACTGATAATATTGATTTGGATTTATTGGATAAAATTTTATAATTGGAAATTGGGTAATCAAATTTAATTAAAAAGGATATTTGGAACAAATAATAATAAATTGGACAAGGAACTATATTTTGGTGGGATTTTTCAAATTCGGGGATTGGTTGTTGTGAGTGAGTGTTTTTAGTTTTAGATTTGTGTTAATTTTAAGTTAGAAATAAGTTGTTGTAATAAATCTTGCATTTTAAAAGTTGATTGAAATTATTACATTAGTCATTTTTCAAAATTCAAAATCGAATCCTTTAACGACCCTGAGATGTCAAAATTTCATTATTAATTCAAAATTTCAAAAATATTAATTAGAGAGTGAAAAATTGTATGGAGCTTCTTTTATTGATAAAAAAGAAATTAATTAAAAGACTGCAACCATAACAATATATTAGGGAATTGGGTCTTCGAAGGATACTAAAATGTAGACAAGCAAAACACAATGGTAACCAAGTTCGTCAATTTGATATTCCCAATATCAATTTTAACGCAGATGACTACTTTGAACTAGTTAACTGGCAGTAATTAACAATTACAGAGCCGCCTCTGACAGTAAATATTTCAAATAATGAACTCCAGGAAATGATTTCAGATGTCCCTGCTGAAAACGAAATTTTAAATTAGTTACGGAAGCATCAGCGGCGGTATGTGGCTATGAAGCGAGAGACGGATTTATAAGATCAAGAATCGCCTCCAGAGTAGCACTACCAAAATTTGAGACCAAAGGGCAGTATCGCCAGGTTCTTAAAGACAATTAAATATACAGAAAACATAAAGAGGGTAGGTGGGCGGTGGTACTCGATTTACAGCCACCTCCGCGTGGTGAGTTCTGGGTTATTTTCATCAAGAAAGCAAGCCCTTAGGGGTTTTTTTATGAAAATAAACGAAGAGATGCATAAAAGGGTATGACCCATTCTTTTTCAAAATTAGATGTCAAATTGGCAGCCAAAGAAAGGGTCCCAGCAAACCAAGTTTTTGCACAGTAATTCACGTCTGCAAGAGGCAACTATTCCGTATATAGGCCAACTGATTGGTCGCAAAAAATTTTTTTTGGTCATTTTCGCTCCACCCTGATGTATAGGTATGTTTTTCTTACTGCATTTTTCCGGACTTTGTTTTAGTATTAAGATCTGGTCTTCTGACTTCCCACTTCTGAATCCCGTTTGGTAACTGTCAATTTTGCTTTCTGCTTCTTGTTTCAGTCTATAGTTAATCAAGTGCATCAGAACTTTATAATATGTTACATTAAATACCGCAACTAGTCTGTAGTTGGTGGTTATGTTCTTATTACCTTTTTTATAGATTGGGCAGCTAAGTGCTTTCGCCCATTCTTCTGGCATTACTTTTCTTCTCCATATTTCTCTTATTAGATGGTATATTGTTTTCCGACAAACGTTTAGGAATGTTACTTTCCCACACTCATTTTGCGTGCGGGAATAGTTATTTTCGTATCAAGTGTCGAAAGTAGCAAATATCAAGCGAGTGTTTATAAATAGATATACGAGTGCGGAGCGTAGCGGAGCACGAGTAGAAATATTTATAAACACGAGCGGAGATATGTGCCTTTCGAACGAGTTACGAACACTATTTTTCCCACGACCAAAAATGTACATGTCAAAAAGTAACACTGACAGTTCAGGTAAAACGACCGTCATTTTTTGTTTTGAAGCGGCCGCAGCTTCCTATTATTGCGCAAACTGTGCGATATATCCCTATACGTGTTCATATCGCACGGGTTGTTCATTTGTTTTGCGAAAGTCAATCGCACGGGTGATATTGTCAACTTTCGCGCCTAGTTTGTTGTGCGTTAGGAGCGACTTTCTTATATGGTCGTGGGAAAAGTAACTTTCACGCACGGAGTGCCGGAAAGTGACAACGATTTCTGAAAAACAGAAAATCGCATAGCAACCATCCTTACTAGATTATTACTTTAAAAGGAAATGTCAAATTTGACAACTTGAAAACTTAGAAAATGATAGTTTAGGACGATTCCTAAACGTTTGTAGGAAAAACGTTGTTCATAACACGTGCGGGAAGAGCGATTCCGAAACTCAAACAGGTACAGAAACTCGCTGCGCTCGTTTCTGTAACGTCCTGCATTCGTTTCGGAATCGCTAACTTCCCGCACTTGTTATGAAAATAACTATTGCAATACCACTTTATTTATTACCTCTTCTTTTCTTGTTATCCTTGTGTATGTGTTGGTTTCCTACTTCATTTATCCACAGTTTCCAGTCCTTCCGGTCTTGTGCCATTTCTTTCATTTCATATACGAACTTCCCCCTGTATATTCCTATTTCCCGTATTATTTCCAGCCAGGTTTTCCTTGGTCTTCCATTTTTTTTATTTCTTGCGGTCGCCAGTCCATCACTTTTCTTACTATTCGCTCCGTGTTCATTCTCATTATGTGCTTGTTCTCCAATTTCCTCATGATTGGTACTTGTTCTACCATCTGTCGTATTCCTGTTTCTTACACTGTCCTGTTTGATTTTCCCCGCTATTTTTTTAAGATATTTCATCTCCATTGCGATGATTTGAGATTCATGCTTTTTCAGGGGTGTCCACTAGCGTAGAACATTGTTGGTAGGGCTATTACATTATAAATTCGTCTTTCTTCTTTCCCTAGTATTGTATTATTTATAGGATGGTAGCTGTTGGTTGCTTTTTGTCTCCTTTTAGCTATTTCCAAGTCTAATTTCCCATCGTTTGTTAAGATACTTCCTAGATATTCGTATGTCATGATCACCTCTAAATGTTGATGTTTGCAGCTGACGATTATATCCTGTTCTGTTGTACCTTTTCCATTTATTATCATAACTTTTGTTTTTTTTTACGTTTATTTTCATCTTCAATTATTACCTCTTAAAAACCTCAACGGCGAAAAGATATGAGACTGCAGACACAGAATTCATATACTTTGTTTAAATTTTCAGCAAGCTAATTTAAATAAACTCATGGACAAAATTAACGCACCACTTTGTTAAACTTACATAATTACAATATTAAAAAAATATTCATTCATCAAAATTACACCAAAGCATCTTGTTAGGTTTGTGTATCAACTCTGTGAGTCCGTTGAACCAAATTCCTCCACAAAACATTACAGAGCCGGTACTAAATGGAACAGCTTTTATGATAGCAAAAACAGCAATGGGTAAAATATTATGTTTCCAACCCATTAATGATAGAATAGTCTACTGAGGATAAAGGGGAAATTCAGCAATATCTGTGTTATTAATGTTTACGCCCCAATAGAGGATACGGAGGAAACGGAAAAAGAAAAATTCTACGCAAAATTGCAACAAATTGCGGAATAACTCCCAAAATATGATGCGAAAATAATATTAGGCAATTTTAATAATAATAATAATAATAATGGTTTATTTACGGAAATAATTATTCCCATTTATATACAATTTAGAAATTAAAAATATAATTAATTAGAAATTAAAAATATAATTATTAATCATCTATGTAATAAGAACTTAACTTTAACCTATGCTAAGATACATTAACAGCTTGACATTAGATTAATGACCTTTTAAATTGCCAATAAGACGAATTGAATAAATCAATTTTTAATTTATTACCTTCGCGCAACATTTTTATAATGGGAGCATTATAAGCATAGTTTTGATAATGAAATGTTAATTTGAACATTTGCTCAGATCTTGTTTGGCGGTCAGGAACCAAAAAATCAATTAAATCCAAAAGCTCAGAACTATCTATTATGCCATTTACTATTTTGTATAAAATACATAATAGAGAGTTTGTTCGTCTTAATTCTAATGTATTAAGATTCGTTATTTTTAATAAATCATCATACCCAATAAGATCATGTTTCATATGCAGTTTAAACGCTACGAATCTCAAAAATTTGTGTTGAACTTTTTCTATTTTTTGTATATGGTTAGAATAATAAGGACACCATATTACTGATCCATATTCTAAACAACTCCTGACCAAAGAACAGTATAAATTTGTTATTGATTTTATATTAGTAAAATCGTGTGTATTTCTTATTAAGAAGCCTAACATCTTCAATGCTTTATTTTTTATGTTATCAATATGATGTATAAAGTTTAATTTACTGTCCAACATTATTCCTAGGTCATTTATACAACTAACTTCTTGTAGGGGTTTATTATTTAATTCGTATTGATAATTTATGGGATTAGATTTTCTGTGAAATCTTATGTATTTACATTTTTCTGTGTTTAATGTCATTCCATTAATAAGACACCATTCTTCTAGTTTTTGAATATCATTTTGCAATTTTTGTGCATCATCAAGCGAATGAATAATTTTGAATATTTTTAAATCATCGGCAAAAAGTAAAACTTTAGATTCCTCAAATATTCTTCCAATATCGTTGATAAAAATATTGAAAAGTAATGGTGACAAATGGGATCCCTGAGGGACTCCCGATACTGCATTAATAGGATCAGAGAAGTAATTTTTGATTTTAATTATTTGGGTTCTGTTGGTAAGAAAACTCTTTAACCATTTCAATAAAGATCCAAAAAAACCTATGGATTCTAATTTTGTTAATAAAATTTGGTGATTAACCTTATCAAACGCTTTTGACAGGTCCGTATATATGGCGTCAATTTGGCATCCCATTTCCATCCCTTGAATAATGTGTTGATTATATAATAATAAATTTGTAATGGTAGAACGATTTTTTGTGAACCCATGTTGATGATTATATAAGATATGTTTAAAACAGGGTGTAATTTTTGCTGAAACAAGAGCCTCTAATATCTTAGGTATGTATGATACTTTAGTAACAGGACGATAGTTTGAAACATTTTCTTTATTACCTGATTTAAATATTGGCATTGTGTAACTTAATTTCCATATATCTGGAAACTTGCCTTTTGAAATTGATAGCTTATATAGTTTACATATGGGTTCCGCCAAAATACATCTGCAATTTTTTAGAAATATAGCAGGAATACCGTCGGGTCCTGGATCATTTTTATTTTTCAGTTGTTGTAATTGACAAAAAACCTCGATAGAATTAATATCAATACTGTTTAAGTCTATTGTTTTTTCAAATGTGTATTTAGGTACAACCATCTTATTATTAGTATAAACTGAGGCAAATTGTGTAGCAAAAAAATTTACAATAGTTTGAGGATCATTTGAAGATTTCTTGTTAAATTCCATGTTGTTAGGTATTTCATTTCCACCTTTTTTATCATTTATATAATTCCAGAACTTTTTTGGATTTAACTTAACTTCTAGTTCAACATTTTTGGTGTAATCATTAAGGCAATTTTTAGATAGTTTCTTACATTTCTGTCTTAGTTTACAAAATTTCAAGTAATCTGTCCATAATCTGGTATTTTTATAAGTTTTATGAGCGATTTTCTTTTTGATGATTAACTTTTTTAATTCAAAACTAACCCATTTAGGAAATTTCCTATTCTTACTAGTTACTTTTGGAACACATTTTTCAATAATATCATATAAAATACAATAAAAATTATTTATTAGATTATCAAAGTCATTATTATTGAAAATTTCCTCCCAATCGATTACTGATAAAAGGTCATTAATTAATATGTAGTTCGCATTGTTAAAATCATAATATAAATAATCAAATTGTACTGGCGTGAGTTCCTGTTGTAATTTTACTATCAATTTTAGTGCAGGATGATGAATTTTAATGCAAAAGTAGGTAAGGAAGAATTTATAAAGGATGTAGCGGAAAAACATACCATGCACGACGCAACGAACAATAATGGGGAGAAAATGTGCAATTTGGTATCAATTTCGGGATTAGTTATAAGTAGTTCGCAATTTATACATAAATGAAATCACAAAATGATATGGAGAAGCCCAGATAGAAAACATTTTAGTCAAATTGATCACGTCTTAATTTCTAAAGGTATGTTTTCATTGCAAACAAGTCGGCGACAAATACACAAACATGTATGAGATTTGTACATCATATTTGTTTCCGATTTGTTTAACACAATTGTATTTACGTATTGAGAATGTATGATACAAACCTTCTGTTTACATTAACAACTTGTCTATCGTGAACTAATATGGATTCCAGTGAAGGGTTCTTATTTGTGTGCGCAGCAGGGAATTATTTAATTTTTCATAGCAATGCTAATAAAATATGCAAAAAAAGAATAAATGAAGATGGTGGAGCAGAAACTTTTTATACAAAAGAAACAGTCATTATTTGCATATATTGCAACACGTTAACTAAAGTAAAATAAACAGAAATTCTGCACTACCACTGTCACCATTTTATAACCCCCAACAATAAAATAAATAGTAAACAAAGCTCAAATAGCGCTACTACGACTGCGCGGACTTTCAGATATGTATGTGTTTTCCATTCGCACGGGAACCTGAGATTTGTATAAAACATGTCCTATACATCAACAAAATAGTCGCATACTTTTCAATGTCTCCAACTTGTATTGTACAAATCCGACAAACTTGTATAATACACGTATGAGACATGTATTTTCGCGACATATCTGCAATGAAAACGTACCTTAAGAGGTGGCAGTCATCAATAATTGATGTACGATCATATCATGGGGCAAATTGTGACAGTGATCATTTTCTGGTTATAGCTAAAATGAAACAAAGAATCACAAGTGCACGTAAAACAAGAACAGGTAATATAAGATGGAATAAAGAGGGATTAGTGAGGGGGGGAAGCTGCAAATAAATATAAAGAAGGTATAATGAGGTATTTACAGCAAAAAGTATCGCAGACAGATTTGGATGAGGAATGGGAACATCTAAAGGATGAAAAAGGGAATATGGTTTTTGAAGGAAAGGATCGACTTAAACTATGGACGGAGCACTTTAAGAATTTGTTTAATATAAATGCGAAGGAAGTAGAAGACAATGAACCAGAAAGTGGACCAGAGATAATAGGACAAGGGGAGCTAATAAAAGAACCGGAATTTGAAGAAATTGAAGGTATAATACGCAGAATGACAGCAGGAAATGACGATATTGTGGCGGAGATGGTAAAATATGGTGGGAGGGAACTAAAAATGGAAATTTACAAAATAATTAAAAGATGTTGGACAGAAGAAAAAATACCGCTCGACTAGAAAATGGGAATAATAATAAATAAAATACCTGTATACAAGGGAGGTGACATAAATATACAGGGTGTTCGAAAAATAGACGGAGATATTTCAGGGGGCGATTCCTTGTCATAAAATATTTAAAAAAGTTTCTATAAACTTGCGTCCGTAAATGCATAGTTTTCAAGATACAGGGTATTAAAAAATATTTACTCGAATCTGTTGAAATTTGGCAATATTATTTGATGTATTAAGGGACTAATTTGGCCCTAATTAGATTAAAATTATGAAGTCCAGTGGCGTCCTGGGGGGCACCTTACCGAATATTATTGACAAAAAATGTACGCCAGTGCCTTTTTTTGTAACTTTAATACCTTTTTTTTTTGATTAAGCATCTAAAAATACAACTTTTTTGTCTCCCGTATTTTTTTCGTATCTCACTTCGTTTTCGAGAAAAAAAATAAAAACTGCTTTATTGCATGTCACTGGAAAACATTTTTTTATCAATTTTTGCTAAAAAAATCACATGTGCTTTGAAAAACAAAAATCATTTCTGCATGGCGGTTTGACATTTGCGGGTCACTTCTTGTGAAAAATAATTATTCTGGTAATTATGTTTTGCGAAGTTTCTCTATAAAAGTTTTTGTGATGGAAAATTATTTTAACACCCTGTATCTTGAAAACTATGCATTCCCGGACCCATGTTTATAGGAATTTTTTTTCATATTTTATGACAAGGAATCACCCCCTGAAATATCTCCGTCTATTTTTCGAAATTATAGAGGTATAACTCTGCTGTGCATAATATACAAAGTGTTAGCAAGTATGATATGTATTAGATTTGAAAACTATGGGAAAACAAACCTAGGCGAATATCAGCATGGATTCCAAGGAAGCAGAGGGACAGTCGATGCGATACATATAATGCGACAGATAGCCAAAAAGAGTAATTAATATAATAACTTCTATAACCCTTTCCTGGACTTTAAAAATGCGTTCGACAAAATAAATAGGATAAAAATGATAAGAGCTCTGAAAGAATTACAAATACCAGCCAAACTCATAGATGGTATTTCAGAGGAAATACGGTTTGAAGCAGGAGTTCAGCAGGGGGATGTGCTATCGCCCCTTCTATTGAACGTCCTGGATGATTGTACGGAAATTAAATATCACAGGGTAGATCAACTTAAAAAGTGCACAAATACTTGCATACGCGACGATGTGGTACTAACATGCAGAACACGGGAAAAACTAATAGAAATTTTCACAAAGTTTGAAGATGCGGCAAAGCAATACGGCCTAATTGTAAATCAGAAAAAACAAAATTCATGAAATTCTCAAGAAATAGTTCAGGCAAGAAAAGTAACTTAAAAATAGAAACATAGGAATTTGAAGAAATAAACAGTTTTATTTACCTAGGGCAGTGGTTCTTAACCGGTGTTCCGTGAACATGTTACAAATAATAAAACAATTCAGAAGCAGTACTACCGAGCGTGATTTTCATTGGATTCGAAATCCATTTCCTGCAGATAAAGGCATTGTCAACTTATGAAAAGCCGATTTTTTTTTATTTTGTAATTTGATTGAGTAAACTGAGTATTGCACGTTTGCAAAATTTTACGCCCGAATTTTAATTCGTTGCCGTATTATGGGAGCTAAAAGTTTAAGCTATGACATCATCCACGTCGGTCACCGGTAAGAGCTCTAGCATAGCTACAAGTACAACGCTAAATTTAGGTTATGTTGTCAACACCAATGACGTCACTTACGTAGGGTCTCAATTCTCTCAACCCGTTTATTGTGGTTATTATCAAAGATATTGAAATTCTACCAATGCGGGTACTTTTACGAATATTTTAACTAACGTATTTTGATATTTACTAAATATGTTGCATAAGTTGACAATGCCTTTAAGGTCGAATTATGAATTTTGGTTGAAGAACGGTTGGTTAGCTTGTCGACGGATCACACTCTAAAATTGAGATTTTTCTGAAGTGGCTCTTCAGGAATTTTGGATTTTTGTGCAAGCTGAGTATCCAATTCTTTCCACAAAAGCACTGAAAATTTTGTTACAGTTTTCGACATCATATTTGTGTGAACTGAACTTTTCAACATTTACGAACATAAAAACTAAAAAATGTGAAAAACTTGGGAATATTGATGAAGAAATGAGGGTAGCTGTATCACATATTAGGCCTGACATTGCTAAAATTTGCAAAAGCCGACAAGCTATGTGTCACATTAAACTTGATTTAAAATTACTTTTTTACGAATTATATTGATTATGCTTTTATGAATATGTATTTTTTTTGTTAATATTTGACTGTTATTTAATGAGTAGTCTGTAGTTTTCAATAAAAAAACATGTTCATGCATATTTTTATTGTTTGTTTAATTACCTTAATGATTTAGTAAGAGATTTCTCCACAATTTTTTTTTACAATCAAAAATGTTCCGTGGCTTCAAAAGGGTTAAGAACCACTGACCTAGGGTCTCTACCACTGACCTAGGGTCTCTACTCTGTTCAAATAATAACAAACAGGAAAAAATAAGGAGAAGAATTACGTTAGGGTATAGAAGTTATTATGCTCTCAAAAACCTTTTGGAAAGTAGAGTGCTCAGCCATACATCAAAAATAAAAATCTATAGGACAATTGTAACACCGGTTATAATATACGCTGCGGAAACATGGCCCTTGACAAATATGAGAGAGAAAATTCCTAAGAAAAATCTATGGATTACAATCTGAGGGTGAAGAATGGAGGCAATTAATGAATCACGAGTTATTATATCGTAGGCAGGGGGAAGATATAGTCAAATGTATTAAAGCGAACAGAAAAAGGTGGTAGGGTCATGTAAATACAATAAAGGGAGAAAGGTGGGTGGACGGAGTAGTGGTGAGTGACTTAAAAAATATGGGAGTGAGAAAGTAGTGGACAAAAGTGACAGATAGAAAAGCTTGGAGAGATACAGTACAGCAGGCAAACACTTATCCAACATTATAAGAAGTATAGTCCCACTGAGATCTCATCAATCTCAGCAGGAAAGCAGTCGATGGGGAAGGCGGTTTCGACAGGCAATAACCCATACAGGGTTGAAAAGTCATCTAAGTAAAGTAAAGTACCAAATTGGACCCTTTGATAGATATTGCAACTAGCAAATCGCTCTCCTGCACTTCGCCAAACACGTTCACGTCCATCAGGAGATTTGTGGGTAACTCTCGTTTCATCTGGTCTTCGAAAATAAGATGCTGTCTCATTAAATCGTCTTACCATGTGACTTATGCTGGAATGATTTCTTCCCATCACATTAGCAACACGAAGCAACTCGTATCTCTCATCCAGCAAAGTTGATGCTCTTACTGCTTCCTCCACGGTACATTTCTTGGAAGGTTAATTTTTCAAATTTAAAACACTCGTAACTGACACAATTAATTAAAAAATAACTTGGTGATTCACTTAATAAGTGGCTTTTAAACAGATTTTAAATGAATTTTTGGTAAATCTGACTTTAATTTACAATTATTATTTTAAAACAAAGCATTTGTTGACAGTGCTTACATGAAACGTTAGAGTAGACCCACAGCCTAGTTGCAAGGTGGTTAGTAAATTGAAAGTTTTTGTTATCTCGGAATTACATAAATATTTTATAGTGGTGCGTTAATTTTGTCCATGAGTTTACAAATAAAAGCGTTTTTATTGCAGATAAAATATGTGGTCATTGTGGCAATATTAATTTATAATTTTACGTTCACGACAACTGCTATTTTATTCCTTACAAGATGAGAAGATGGCACACATGTAACGTGATATTCTATGTGTTAAATACAAGAAAAGGACAAAATGTTTGTGCAGTAGAAGTTTAAATATTACCTGAACAACATGCGAAATAGCTTCGAATAAATCAATCAATCGAGTAAATCCATAAAGTGCCACTCGACACTGACGTCCAAAATGATGATGATAGGCGGGTATATAACGACTCATTAATAACTGGCAACCTTCTGTAGTCTTTAACAAATCTACTACTTCTCGACACAACATCATAATATTATTCATAAGCGAAGGAGATACAGATTTCATTAGCGGATCTATAAAATATACAATAAATGTAGCAAACGTTAAAGATAAGTCACACAAAAACGCACCATCAGGTTCTCTTGCTTTCTCCTTTGTATCCTTCAACTTAATATACTTAATATTCTTGTTTTGACCACTACAAGCTAAATCGACATTAGAAATACAAGTAATTAAATGCTCGAGCGGCACTCCGTTTTCGTTTTCAGGTAAAGGCTGTCCAAATTCAATTGCATAACATACTGGAAAACTGAAATACAGAAATGTTATTAAAGCCGAAAACTCTGCATTAAATAGCAAATTATGTGATGTCTGATTAAGCAATTTGAAACTGAAAAATATTAATTTGTTACCTTAACAATGGAACGCAGCCCATATGTGACATCAGCAAACGATTAACTTTGGCAGTAAACGACTTCAATGAAATTTTAATATTAGGAAGCGAAATATCTTCAGGTTCGCCCCAACCTCTGTTTTCCAAACCTTGCGGACAATGTGCTATGCAATATAAGGTGAAGGACTGCAATCGTAAAGTTTGAATTAAAAATTTATTTTTTCAAGCCATATAACTTACATTTCCCACGTAAGCAGGCGACGAAATACTGGCTTCAGGTGTTAGAGCAATCATACGACCACTGTGATCTTTGGTAATTTTACAAACGTCCTTTAGTTTATTCACCGCTGATAAAGATATACTGCAGTGATAACGAGCTCCGACTAATCCCAAAAACTTATATAAAGGCATTTTGTTGCCAGGTACTTCCTACAAGATACATATTTTCAAGTCACACTTTTCAAACATTGAATTATTTATTGAAAAGTTATTTAAAATACAAGAATCAGAAATACGCTTTAGTACAGATAATCAAAGTCTTAAGGGAGCTCAACACAATGCAGGGAGCTCTACTCGGATTCCTCAGATCGGCCTACGATTTTCATCATGTAAACTTGGACCGTTTAACAACGATATTAAAGTTAATAAAATTAAAATAATACCTGCAGTAACGCAATTATCATGGAACGTAGCTGATCAGGATCAGAATTAGTCTGAACATAAGATATTTCCATACGTTTAGAGCCTAACCATTGGTGATGTAATTGAGAAATTATGAATTGAGCCTCCTGCTGACTATTGACTTTTACATTTGCTACATGCGAACCATCTGGTTGAATAGATATCGTCAAATTCAGGACCTAAACATACAATTTTAAACATATTTTAAGCTAATCATAGAAATACTCTTACCATTGCGTACTGTATTAACATATTTAACAGTCTATTCCGTAGGTCTTTTACACTGACTGACGAATCCAGGTTAGACACAACTAACTCAACAGGTACCGAATTGTTCGTATTCTTGTTAATGCTCTAATAAAACAATAATAGATTATTAATTAAATTCACCATCGTCTCTTTGATGCAAAAGATTTATTTGACCTGAATACTGAAAATACCAATACATTGATATGCACCGGGATTGACTTTGTAAATTTGACATATGTCATTCTTTGCATCGCCGTATTTCGATTCCAAGAGCAAAGCAAAAAGTTCTGTGTTCGAATGATCTTTTAAAAAATTTGAATTAATTTTAAAAAACTATCACAACCACACTTCTTAAATCACCAAATACAGAGAATTTATTATAACGCGCAATGGCGCAATATTAAAAATGGGGGTTGCTAGACAACGATTTTCTACAATAATGTAGTAATAGCCATGATCTGTAAATGCGTTTATTTTAAAATGCAATATGGAAATGACAGTTTGTGGCAAATAGTAAGTAGCACCAAAATGTATTATACTGAAGAAAAAGTACTTCTTATCAATTTGTATAAAAATCTGAGGTTACAGCAAGTTTGTCAGGCATTTCAAGCTATGTTTCTAGACCGCCCAGTCCACATCCTAGTACTGTTCTCAGAATTGTAAAAAGTTTTAACAAAAATGGATGCATTGAATCCCACCATGCTAAACGGGTAAAACCAGATTCAGTTCTTACAGTAGCTAAAAGAGCGGAGATTATTGATATTGTAGAAGCTAACGATTCTATGTCTATCCGGGACATTGCAACTGTTGCTGAAATAAGCAGAAGTTCTGTTTACAAAGTTTTAAAGGAGGAGAAATTTAAGTCGTACCATTACCAGAACCATCAAGAACTGATAATAGGTGATGAACAAAGAAGAAGTGTTTTCTGTGAGAAACTGATAGAAAGGATTAATGAAGATCCACAATTTCTGCAAAGAATACTTTTTACAGACGAAGCAACTTTCTTTTTAAATGGCAGTGTTAATTGGCAAAATACCAGGTACTGGAGCAGAGCAAATTTACATCGTTATCATACCTACTCAAACTCCTATTAAAATTAATGTTTGGACAGGCATCGTAGGAACCAATATTATTGGTCCTTTTTTATCGAAGGAAACATAACTGCTCAGGCATATTTGAATTTACTGCAAGATTGTGTTTTGCTGGCACTAAATGCTCTAAATCTAAATGTGGAAGAAATGTGGTACCAGCATGATGGAGCACTAAGCCACAATTCGCGTATTAAAAAACATTTTTAAACCAGACATTTCCCCATCTATGGATTGGCCGAGGAGGAGAAATTGAATGGGCCACAAGGTCTTGCGATGTGGCACCAAATGATTATTTTTATTGCGGTGTTTTAAAGATAAAAGTCTTCACTGGAGGAAGAGTTAATCTGGAAGGTATAAAGAGAAAAATAGTAACCGTTTCTAGAAAAATGCGACCTGAATAGATAACTAATGTTTTAAATCATTTTTCTATGACCGATTGGGTCACTGTTTAGCAGTTAATGGGGGAATTTTCGAAAATTTGCTTTAATATTTTAATGCTTTTGTTACAATTTAATGTTAATTTCTTAATTTTCTTGCAATATAATATGTCTAATTAATAATAAGTTTTATTTCTATATTCCATTTTATAAAAAACACATAAACATATTGACCTTGCCATTTAATGCATCCTAGGAAACCAAAGGTAACAATAATATTGTTGTGTATGTATACGTAGTCATAGAAACTATAACTTTCGCATTGCGCGTAATGATAAATTCACTGTATATTAAGAGTGCATTTGCCTTGTAATTCAAAAACTGTTGCAGTATCTCAGCATTTTCGCATTTATGTCGAAACTACGAAAGATAGTGATTTTCAGCAGAAACAGTATGAAAGAGTTACATTATTTCTACATATCTCCCGTAGCACTTTTTCGATTTTTTTTTATATATTAAAAAAAACAAAAATATCCCAAAAATTGTCTGTCGTTCTCGTTGATATAAGACACGTACAATAAACAAAAACAAAAATCTGACACAGCAGACAGCTCAATTGAACTATGTTGCATTGATAAATAATTTTGGTTTAATTGTAAAATATTAAAAATTTTTGCTTAACCTTTTCGGTCCGGGTGACGGCTCCGTCCGCAAATCATTGCCCGGCTCAACAGCTGGGAGATGGATTCATACGCGAGGTTTTTTAATGTATTAAGACCGGAAAGCGACCGGATTCGCTGTTACAATTTGAATCATTATGATTTGTTTTCAATGCAGAAAAAGTTGTGCAGCGATCAGGTTATACTGTAGCCAGTGGTGGGGGTTTGTCTGGGCGGCAACTAGTGCGTGTTTATTCTTGTTTTATATTACATTTGGGGACGTATGTTGCGTGCTGAAAAGTGATAATTACCGCAATGAGCCGTAAATATTTGATGGATGCCAAATTAGAGAGACTCCTATATGAAAGCGGGGAGGAAAATTCAGATTTTGAGCCTAATTTGGCGTCAGTGATGATGATTATGACCCTGCAGAAGATAATATTCCAAGTAACGTGTCGGATTTCGACAATTCTGATGGTATGCACTGATCAGATTTACCTTTACAATAATTATTCCCTAAATTGAAAATATTACAGCTGTTCATGGTGTACAGAATAATTCGAATAAAGCTTCTGATTCTGATGAGGACCACGACGGTATGTATGTACTATGATCGAAACTAATTTACTCAATAAAAATCAGCACAGGTGTTCCTACTGCTCCTCCCCCATCAAAAAAAAAGAAAAAAGACATTGAACAATAAGAATGTGCCCCCCTCTAAATTTCATTGGAAATAATTAGTGATGAAACGATTATGAATACGAATACGATTAATCGGCGATTATCAAGGTTTTCCGATTAATCGTAATCGCCGATTATCTATACGATTATTTATACGATTATTACATGCTTGGCATGCGGGATTCCCAACCGCGCCTATGAGCTGCTCATGCGCGCCGAGCACTTTCTGGGAGATCAGGTGACACGGAATTACGTGTGCACAATGTCATCAAGAAATAAGCAGGAAACTAGTGATGTGTGGAGACACTTTATAAAAATAACTAATGACCCAAACAAAGCAAAATGCAAATATTGCCCCTCTGAGATTTCCAGAGGAGGAAAAAATGCAGCGGTGAAAGGTTATACAACATCTAATATGTGGTGTCATGTGAAACGCTTCCATCAAGATGAAATAACTGAAATAAGCAAGCCTAATGAAAATAATGCAAGCAGTGAAGGTAATAATGGGTTTATTTTTTAAATTTTGACAATGTTTAACGAGTATATTAACCGAATATCTCGTATATCCAAAGGTATTAGTAAACATAAATAAACAATAAACATAAATAAACATTTTTAAATATCATAACCTGCTTTATTTCATTCCAGTATCGGAGCCACCACCAAAAAAACAAGCTACAATTGCACAAGTTTTTTCAAAAGCGTATAAATATACTTGCGATGATCCGAGAGCGAAAGAAATAACTAGGCTTATAGCTGAAGAAATATGTCTGGACATGGAACCTTTGGACCACGTTAATAAAATTGGATTTCAAAGACTCATGAAGAAAATTTGTCCGCAATACGAAATGGTTTCCAGGACACACATAAGTCAAACAATATTGCCGGATATGTATACTCGGGTAAAGGCCAAAGTAAAAGTCGAATTAAACCATATTCCTTATTTTTGCGTGACAACGGACTTATGGAGCAGTGATGCATCCTCCAAAGTAAACGATTTCATGAGCATCACAGCACACGGTTTAAATAACAATTTTGTGCCACAGCATTTTAGTCTTGAAGTGATGCCGTTCGAAGGTGACGCCCATACCGGAGGTAATATTGCTGACAATTTGTTTATTGCATTATCTGATTGGGAAATTATGGACAAAGTCAAATTAATAATAACTGACAATGCTCGAAACATGACAACTGCTATGAAAAATTTTCCACAAATTGATCACCTAAGCTGCATGGCTCACACGCTACAGCTTGTATTACAGGATGCTATATTTTCCGACAATGATGTTAAAGATCTTATACTCACTGCAAGAAAAATAGTGGGACACTTTAGCCATTCAAGCAAGGCTGTAAAAATATTGCAAGAGGCACAAAAAAACCACAATATTACTCAGCATGTTCTCGTTCAGGACGTTCCAACTCGGTGGGATGCTACATATGTAATGTTAGATAGACTGAATGAACAGCGTGTAGCAATTCAGGCAGCTCTTCTTAAGCTGAAGTGTCCACATCAGTTAAATATTCAGCAGTGGGTTCTAGCTGAACAAGTGGTAAATATTTTGGCTTACTTCTATGATGTTACAAAGGCATTAAGTAAAGACCACGTTACGCTAGCTGACACAATTCCACTGGTAAACTCCCTTTTTAAAATTTTGGAAAAAACATCCGATGAGGGCACCGTTAAAATTATGGCAGATAATCTAAAACTGCAACTGGGTGAGCGATTTAATAAGATCGAAGAAAATGAAAATTACATTCTAGCCACTATTCTTGACCCACGTTATAAGGCCCGTGTGTTTCGTTTCCAGGCCACTGCTGGAAGAGCGAAACAACTTCTTCATTCATCCATGGAAATGATAGCCCCAGAAAAAGCAAGACAAGTTGTTAGTGTACCTTCCACGAGTAAATCAACCACCACATGCAGAATTTGGGATGTGTGTCAACAAATGATTGATGAAGCTGAACATGAAGAACCAATATCCAATTTTATTATCAACAGTTTTCAAGATGAGATTGAGGGATATCTGAAATCACTTAACGAGAGTCACTCTTCAAGTGCGTTTGACTATTGGAATAAAAATACGTCATTTCCAAGACTTAAAAAATTGGCCCTTAAATACCTATCCTACAAGCCATCTTCTGTTCAATCAGAAAGATTATTTTCAACAGCAGGGCTTATTCAAACGCCTAAAAGAAATGGACTGAATCCCGAAATCCAGATGTTATGTTTTCTAAAAAAGAATTTAGTGAGCGTTAATTTCCAATATTAATTTAACTATTTTATTTTTTTTATTTTTAATATGTTCTATCAATACTATCAATAGTTATTTGATTTGTTATTTCATTTCTAAGTAATGTTACGATATAATTTCTATAATATAATGTGGTTTCACATATATTTATTATTTTATTTATTAATCGTAATCGTATTCGTAATCGTACGATTACCATATCAATAATCGTAATCGTAATCGTATAATGATAATCGTTTCATCACTAGAAATAATCTTCAAATTTTCAGCCCACAAATGCTTACAAAATGAGTTGTTTTATGGCATTGAAGCTTCTGATGGCGCAAATTAAAAAACTGAAGCTTCGTCATTATTGGATAAAAGACACGGTTTTGCAGACTCCATCAAGTATTATCACGGGATCGATATCGAGCAATTCTTTCGGCATTACATTTTACTGATAACAATAATCCAGCCAACGGTGATAAACTGGCAAAAATCAGAATGATCGTAGACCACATGAGGAACACATATAAAAACGTGTTTTACCCTTTTGAAAAACTCTGTATTGACGAAAGCCTCATGCTTTTCAAGGGTAGGCTTTCATTCAAACAATACATACCATGAAACGGCACCGTTTTGGCATCAAATTCTATGTGATATGCGATTGCGAAACAGGGTATGTTCTGAACATTATCGTGTAATATGGAACAGACAGTGATATCACGGAAGTTTAGGAAGAACTTGGAATCTTCGGAAACATAGTACTCACCCTGATGCAACCTTACTTGAACACAGGTCACACACCTTATACTGATAATAGGTATACGAGCCCACTTTTGTACGACTCGTTGAATGCGAAAAACACCAATGCATGCGGAACAGTGAAAGCAAATCGAAAATTGATGCCGAACATGAATGGAAAATTGGTAAAGGGAGAAACAATGACTTTTTCTGTAAATGGTATGTAAGCACTCAAATGGATGGACAAACGAGAAGTGAAAATGCTATCAACGTGTCATTCCGCAGAAATGACTGCAACTCAGAAAATAGATAGAGCAACACAGGAAGTTGTTCGAAAACCACTGTGTGTGATAGAATACAATAAAAGCATGGGTGCTGTAGGCCGAACTGATATGTTGCAAAGTTCTATAGAATCGGTCGGTAAGACCGTAAAATGGTATAAAAAGATATTTCTTCATTTGATGGACATCTCATTATTGAATGCTCACGCAATATTCAAAACTAAAAATACAGGCAATATCTCTGTTGCGGACTTCCAGCTTCAACTTGCCAAACAACTCCTGCAAAAGCACCATAAAGTACAACCAAGACTCAGTGCCAATAGGTCTATTGATGGTGATTCACCATTACGTCTAAAACAGCGACATTTTTCTGACCGTCTCCCAAGAAAAGGGAACACCAACCAGTTTCAGTCCAAACGGTGTGTAGTTTGCGCACAAAATAAAAAAAGAAGCGAAACCACATATTGCTGCCCCAATTGTTCCGTGCCTTTGTGCGTAATGCCTTGTTTTGAGCGTTATCATACGGTGAAAAATTTTTAATTATGTTCAATGTCACTTTTTTGTTCTGGTTGTTGTTTCTGATGATAAGAATTATAAAATATATATTATTTTAATAAATAATCAGAAATACGAATTTTTAGTTTTCACATTGGGTACGGGAAACGTATGGATCCGCGTCATTAATTTTCGCAATCTGTCCAGGAAGCGTATGGACCCGCAAAGCCCAAATAGTGCTGACTGGGCAGAAATGCGTGCCAGAATGACGCCGGACCGAAAAGGTTAAATAAAAATGACTGTTATTACGAAAATACGGTATATAGACGGTGCTGCCAGAAGTGAGCTATGCGGGAGTTGACCACCCCACCCTTTTCAATACATTGTTAGTGATTGTGCCTAAAGCTTTGGTTTCCTAGGAAGCGGTGCCGTCATTTAACGGCCGTAAAAATACGGTGGGTGACAAGACGCACCGCCAAAAAACGTTGCTGAACTGATTCGTACCATACTGGCTCAGCGCTTCAGATGAGATGACACCGCTCTATTACGTTGGGTGTGCGCTACCGCTCTTTTGGAAAACACTTCGCTTAAAATACACGACACCGTTTTTCGTGACGTCACCCACCGTACTTTTACGGCCGTTAAATGACTGCACCGCTTCCTAGGAAACCAAAGCTTAACACAGAGACGGCTTAGAAAATATAAAGAATTTTCTTTGCTGCGTTTGTGTTTCGAAGGTGATTAGCATGGATTAACCTGAATAAAAAAATCACTTATTAAGGAACTACTACAATAAATTAAAAGAGATTTCAAAAACACGAACCGCCCCAGTTGCCAGCGGGCCAACTATAGAGGGTGCTCGGTATATCACGACATACAGAGTGCTAGAAATGCATCATTTAGAGGACTTACAATTAAAACGCCCCCACAACAGGCTCTACTAAATGTAAGAGATTTCCCACCGATCAGAACACAGACCCACAATACCAACAATGAAGTCACAAATACTATACAAAACCGAACAACTTACTCACAAGCAACGGAAGGAACACCTAATAAATGTTCGCAATGTTCGCACAACTAATTTGCCAAAACAGCATGGTCCTAAACATGTTCCCAACTGTAATAAATAAATTAGTTTGAAATGGCGACCTCTTTCCGTATTGCTCGTTGTAACGTCAACGGCATCTCAAACCATATTCCAGAAATAATCGTCTTTCTACAATTGCAATCTGAAACTCATGCTACATCTAGAACAGTAATCAAAATCCCTCGTTATACTGTATAATTTTCGAACCATCCAGACGGCACGGCTCACAGTGGTTCGGTTGTAGTTGTAAAAAACACAATTGCTCATTATGAATGGGAATCTCATCAGACTAATAAAATACAAAGTGCCAGCATAAAAGTCCAAGTTCTTCCTTACCCACTAAAATAGCAGCAGTCTACAGCCCACCCCAGACACTCTATATCCACTGAGGAATACAAAGAGCTTTTACAATCTCTCGAAATGAAATTCATCATTGGAGGAGGCTGGAACTCCAAAAATACAGCTTGGGTAAAATAATAAATTTTACAATGAGGTGTTACCAAAGTAGATGTATGGGGACAGCAGTAGCTAGAAATACCAAGGCCAACTGTATCAATAGAGACTTCGTCCCTTATAAGGCCGTACCGTTTCGCGATTTTTACACTTTATCAACTTTACAGTTAGCGCTCTATAGAGCGCCTCTGTAGGCAATATTTGCAACTATTTTGACACATTTGGAAATTTTTAAGTAAAAATTTTCAAAATATGGGCTACAAGAAGTGGATTTTCTGTAGTAATAATCCAATTTTCATGTTGCAGGTGCTTCTAAGATTAGAAAAATATGGTTTGAACGTTTTTGTGGTATGCCAAAAGTTCAATGTGATTTTACAAGAAATCTACGTAGATTTAATTTCTAAATTCATATTCAACAAACAAGGCTAAAAGCAATATTTTGTTACCTGTTAAATCTATAAAAGCTGTAAATGAAATAAGCGACAGAGCTTTTATTAATGCTAGTTGAATCGTTTATTAAAACAAAATTATAATATAGGTATGTAATAGTTTCAAATTCTAGACCACATTGATGAAAACACAAACTCTAATTATTTTTACAGATACTTTTAAGCATTCGGTGCTTTGTAAGGACCATTTTCAGAATAAAGGTTTCATACCTTCAAATGAAAGAACAAATTCATACTTAATGAACAATCCAATTTTTACCTGTTCTGAATGTAAGGACACGGTTTTTACAGAAATTCTCATATATTTAGAGAGAACAAACCTAATTAAAAAGGTATCGCCAAGTTAAAATAAACATTAAAGAGAGAAATGTTAAAATTATAAATAATACTGATGTCATTATGACTGACAACTTTGATAGGATCGACAGCTGACAACTAACTGACAATACCGTAGTTAAAATTTCGCCTGAAGAGGTCGCCCTATAGAGCGCAAACTGTAAAATTGATAAAGTGTAAAAAACGCGAAACGGTACGGCCTTATAAGGGACGAAGTTCCTATTGA
Source organism: Melanotus villosus (assembly GCA_963082815.1). Lineage (NCBI taxonomy): Eukaryota > Metazoa > Arthropoda > Insecta > Coleoptera > Elateridae > Melanotus > Melanotus villosus. The sequence continues at coordinate 13,000,396 of OY720424.1, read as the reverse complement.
TACAGTTGGCCTTGGAAATACACATAATATTCATAAGTACTATCGCGTTCAAAGAATACTGGTACAGCGAAATTTCGGCTGTTTAAATTTGGTTTGAAGCCACATAATCAATTGCGTTAGCAGGCTATGACCATGAAACATCAACGTGACAGTTCTATGAATGAATAATCTAAAAAACTTGTCAGTTTGACAAATACTTAACCTCTATTTGACATATCCGATTTACACACAAAAGAAGTGTGTGGAAGTGTCTACATCAAATTTTGAGTTTTGGAAGTGTCTGCAGTAACACACTGTACCAGTATTCTTTGAACGCGATGGTACCTTAGAAAGGGCATTAGTCCCCAAAACTGTTTAAAAGGACTGGAAGTTCGAACGGTGGTGTTATTAATATGGTGTTCCTACTCCCACTATTTTCCATATAAAACTTTTGTATTGCATCGTTTGACAATTCGCGTACTAGTTCAGATATTTGCCGCTAGATGACGGCACAAAATTTGATATTTTCATAATCATAACCTATTATAAAGCAACGTATTTTTATAAATTTTGCACTTTTCACAGAAGATACACAAGAACACATAAATATACAAATCGATTTTTTCTTTGAATTAAATATTTCTTCCCAAAAGGTTTGCTGCAATGCTGCAAACACAAGCAATTTCATAAATTGTTCTCCCAAATGTTCTTCTGGACATTTTCGAAAATCAGGTAAAAAGCACGGGCGAAACATAATACTTTGTGTTCCCAAGAGTTGCGATAACATTCAAAATTAAATATTTTGCCAGTTTTCGGTGTCAACATTCAACTGCCATTAGCGCCATCTTACAGTAATTGTTGGAACTAGTACGTGACTTGTCAAAGAATACAGTTCACAAACAATCGAAGTAGTGGAGACACCATATCTTAATAACATCACCGTTCGAACTAAACTAAAATCCAAGTGAAAATTAACTTACAATAAAAATAATTGTAAAACGGATAAATATTATGGAGAAGATTGCCATAAACCTGACATAGAAGAAGCTATAATGTTAGAGGAAAAATAGGCATTTTCGAGAAGACTAGAAAAGATAAACCAAGAGCAACAAGAAATTGAAAAAGTACCAGACTCCAATCGGACAGTGCAGAATGGTGAAAGCAATATAGAAATTTACCAAGAACTTCTTTCTTTAGGAAAATATGTAGATTACGTCCTACCACTAGTTGCAACTCGACGATTCGAAGTATTTTATATATGGAAAATTTTTCTGTTCAGTCAATTACTTGAGGGAGAAATAATGAAGATAGGACAAAGGAGGCAGTATCTATGAGCCGCAACGAAATGACAGCTGAAGAAGGGATTAAAAGAAAACTTATATGTACCATTCTTACAATCGTTCGAAAATAGTTTTATATTACAAAAAAAGTCATCCATATTACTATCAAGTGCAGGGCCAGCTCAATATGTGATAAAAGTATTTGCCATTTCGGTGTTTGGACTCTTAGAAATAGTCTTGTGATAGATTAGGTAACAAAACAGATTTTATAATGAATGTTTGTTACCTGAAATAATCATGAGACACATGGAAATAAGAGAGCCCACTACATTATGGATGCCCAAAGCAACTTAAAAAAAGTCAGAATAAATAAAACTAAAAATTAAATCTGAAAGTTCTTGATTACCATTCTATAGCGTGATAGTTTGTATAGAAAATAAAGTGGCAAATTCTAGAAACAAAATATCATTTGTTTGCTTATTTACTTATTGGAAAATTATCTAAATTTTAATGTTTGCCAACTACATTGGACTTTAACATTAACCACTCAACTAAAATTTTGCCTGATTCAGGCGGCTTCCTGGTAGGTATAAAACAATGCTCTGAAAGAGGGTAAATTTCAGATTTGTCTCGCACATAAAACATCGCCAAACTCAATCAAAAGCAAGGTATCTAAGGAAATATTCACTAAGCGCATCTATTTCATTTAGTTTGGGTCTGGATTTTTAAAGTTGATGTTTTCCACCACTACAAGTAACGCCCATTTTACTATTCTACTTTACCTTGGTTTCCCCCCCCGACAAGAACGCTGCCGGTTCATCGGTGTGCAAATGCACTCTTAAGGTGTGCATAATAGAAACTGTCTGCTACAGAGAGGTTAAAACTAATTTAAAATAAACGACTCAATTGGAACTGTCTTAAAAACCGTCCTTAACAAAAGGTGTCCATTTTATGAGTATCCGTTAAACAGATTCACTCTAACTTACTTTGGAATCGGTACTTAAATCACTGTAACTATAACTGGCTGCTGTAATTTGCAAAGGAAGAGCTGTGGCGTTATCTAATGTGGAAAGAGGTTGTCGATTGTATGAAATATCCATAAATCCCGTGCCCCTTATTGGACGGAAGCTTGATTGTAACAACGGTTGTGGCGAGTTAAATAATTCCTACAATTAATAAATGTCATTAGAATATTTGCTATGTTTTCTTTTAAATAAAATTATCAATGAAACAAAATCAGATTTCGCATCTACGTATGATCACGGTTTACAAAAGGAGATCGTAAAAGTAAGAACAACCTCAAACTTTTGTCGACTCAGACTCGGCCGTATGTTTTACATCATTTTTGTTTACATAATTAAAAAAATTAAGCTGTATTTGTTTAATAAAACAATTTATGAACTTTCTTATAATAAATTAAAACATAATAATAACCTGATCCATGTCCACCGTCCACGTATTTCTGCTGGCACTGTTAGAATAGAAACCGAATCCAGGTTGTCTACATATTTGCGACGTGGAAATTGGAGGCACTTGATATAGAGCATCTGTGTTGCGAACTTTACGGCCTGCAAATAAAATTTTGATAGGGTATGACTTCAATAAATGTTATAATCGCTAAAGTAGTCGAATTATTGTCTACAACACAGATAATCTCAGGTTCGACACCCGATTTGAAGGTGTGCGAGACATATAAGTTCATGCTTTAATAAACTAAAAATTCAGAATCTTATCACATAAACCACATGTTTAAAAAGAAACATTAACAACACATCTAAATTTAAAAAGGTAAATTTTTACATTAAGTGTCTTTATAAAATTTCTTACCTGCGTAGTTCTTAAATGGTGATTCTCTAGGTATAGTAGGATTAGATACTCGAATCTTATTTCCAAAAACATCTTCGCCTTCGAGACGTTTTTGTGCTCTAAAAAAATTAATGTTGTACGTTAATTAAAATTATGTTCACATCACATAGTAACTGTTCTAAATGCATAATTACACTAAACTGCGATCACACAAAAACTAAGTTTTACCACTGCTTGCCCAAATTTGTACAGTTAACTAAAATGTCTGCCAAAAGATTATGTAAGAATATTCAAGTTTAAGGAGTAATATTTTAATACACTAATCAAATATTAAATAATATAATCCAGATGTTACTAACCTGTTTCTATTATAAGGTTTATAATGTAACATTTTTAGTGAAGTTATTCTTGACAAATATTTTAAGTAAAGCTTACGAACATTATTTTGTAAAATGTGTAGAATAACTGTAACTGTAGATAACCTTTCAATCTCACTTTTACCTTTTTCTGTTATCAAATTACAATGTTAAAAATGCACCAATAAAATTTTCTGTAGAACTTTATATTTACAAGGCACAATAAATAAATGACCAATAATAATACAAAGCAACAGAAAACAATTTAATGCAGAAATCATACAATCAAATTCCAATGGAAGGAAAACTTAATTTTTTTGTATCTTTATAAAGTTTTTGAATACAACAAACACTTGCGATAAACAAAAACATTCGAATATATAATTCGTACTAGCCTTTTGGCAAAATCAAACGAGCCAAATCGAATTATGGCAGTTCCTAAGTCTTTATTAACATTTAGAACCCTTCCTCCGCAATTATCGGACAGTAATTTCAATCTGCTTTTTAAGGCCTTTAATCGTCCGCTATCAGTATTTACGGGAAGATTAAATATGTATAAATCGGCTTGTTGAGCTCCTACAGCCTGAAAATGAAATAAACTAAGCTCGTTACTTTTTAAACAACTGTGTAAAGTATACCTTAGTCTTGAACACGGGTGGAATGGTTTCAGTAATACTAGTAAAACTGTAAGTTTCGTTTGCACACAAAATTAGTGCATCGGCAACGTTATTATTATGCACCAGAATAACGTTTATCTTCTTACGATACCTAAGATCGGAAAGATCTGCTGCAAAGTTTACATCACTGGATATTAAAGCTACTGCGGCAGGTGCTTTATGTAGTTCAGCAAATCTTCTTAAGGATTGTCGAAGTTTTTCATCGGCAGCGTTTTTACTTGTAGACGATACATGAATTAAATTAACCTGCACAATATATTTTTCAAGCTTCTAAATTCTATTTCTATTATATTAATACCTGTGCATCATTGAGATCTAATATAACTTGTGGACTCTCTTTTCTTACGTCACATACAACTAAGAATTCGGCTTCTCTGTAATCAACATAAAAAACTTCTCTAATTCGTTGTACAATTGAGGTTGCACTTTTAGTTCTGGGCACCTGACAATTTTCTATGTCCCAAAACACACCGATCGGCGGTAACGTCCTTACACTTTTTCTTTTACTACGTCTTCTAGACCTAATTAATTTACTATCACTTATTGAACTATCAGATCGGCAACTAAGACTACATGGAGAAATAGATGCACTTTTGCATAATCGTGGAGCTGGAGGAAAAATAAACCTTTCATCGCAGAAAAATGATGAAGTCGACTCCACATTGTTAGACTCTTCGGTTGAATCAGACTTTTTTGAATCGTACGAACTCGAACACATAATTTTGCCTTATAGATTTTGTTAAAATTAAAACAATTACAATTTAAAAAACTGTATGCATTTTTATACAATTATAAAATAGGTTATAAAATTTATACTTTGTTTTGATTAGTCAATCCACATCACATTTACTTGACCTTCAGCTAACAAGTTGTGCATAGTTTTGGGGAGCGAACATAAAGTCCTCTCCCCTCTATTTATTATTATTTTCATTTATTATTATTAATTTCATTTATATTTTAATTTAACGTACCAGTCTCGACACTGAAAGATATAAGAGATTAACGATAACAAACAAACAATATTTTAATTTATATAATATAATACAATAATAATTTTCGTTTAAATATTTTCTAAAGGATTGATGTGGCGACCGTGGCGAGTTTTACATTTTATGTTATTTATGTATAATGGGTTTTACACCACCAGTTGCTATAATGAAAATATAGGTATTAATTAACTACAACTAACAACAATAACATGTAACCTTTTGGAGATAATTCTATCTCCATTTTCAAATAATTCAAAAATATTTAAAAAGATTTATAAACGAGTCAAAATTTTGCAATTTAATTTGACATAAAAATGATGTATTATTATGGATCTAGTTAGTAGGTTGTTAACTGAATGAATGAAGTTTTTTGTTTATCGTAGTACTACAACTGTCATTCATGCCAGATTTGTGAATATCAATCTGAAACGTAAATTTTCGAAGGTAATTTGTTTATTATTTTGTGGTTTCGGATACGTATGGCGTAAATATTCTTAGCTCTACGGAATGAGCTTGCTCTATTTTGGTTAAGATTAAAGTGCGCAGGTCATTTATTGTCATTGTCAATCTGTGAATAAAGTGTTTTGGTGAATTGTGTAACGAGAGTGGATTATAAAAAAAATAATACAATTTTCATGCGTAATTCATGGTTGGTATATCTAAAAGGTTCATTATAGAAAGCATTATGCGCGTAGAAGGAAATACTATCATAAAATAGTATTTGTTTATAACGTGTTGGCATCATTTTGAAATTTCCTGAAACCCTTATGGGATCAAACAGTTCAAGAACAAGAAGGATGGTCGACGAAGAAAACAGATCTCGTTCAGGGTCTGAGGATGAGTCGGACCAAGAAATCGATTATGCAGCAATTCTTCAAAGTTTAATTAACAGGTACACAAAGTACGAACTTCGGTTCTTAAATTGACACAACGTGGTTTAACTGTCTGCTGTTTCAGTGGTTCTGTTCATATTATTGCATCACATTATGATGACGAAGACCAATATTATGGTCCACCTTTACCTAAAATCAAACATAGGCCAAATACTTCTAATCTTGAGGTAAGTTTGATCATTGTTAAAAGCTAATTTCTCCACCGTTGTTTTATCGATTATGATTTGCAAACGTAATCCGTACATCCGACATTAAATGTGATGTAGTTACATTTACAAGAAACTCATAAGAAGTTTAAAGTAAGTCCTGTATATGTGATACGAGAGGTTACCTATTCATTCGTCATGCATTGTGGAATATCTGCGAGATCTGGTTAAATTGTATATCAATACAAATTTGCACAAAAGTAGCTCTCCTTTAAGTTGTAATTAACAAACCCAAGTTTAAAAGTTTACTGTTTAGTTAGGTCAAACATAGTTATATTTTTATCAATTTTAGAATCATTATCACTGATAATTTTCAACTTTTATCGTTTATAAAATAACAAAACCATTTTATACTATGTTTGTACATTTTACGTTGTTTTCATTCTTGATTATCATTGTTTATAACTGCAAAGTCATGATTAAATATTTGAAGATCTTTAACGGTTGTAATATATAAGACATATTAAAAAAAATCTACATGACTCGGCATTTGATATAAAATTATAGACCAAGTGCTTTACTATCTTGTAAAAAAATTGTAGAAAATGTTTTGATTATTAGTTCGAGCAGACTTTAATTCTCAAAGAAAGTTGTGACTTATACAAAAAATAAATATGAATGAAATTGTTGCCTACAAAAGTATTTGTGAGAGTAATTTTATTTTTAAATATGATGCCTTAAAAAAATCGAATTGAAAGAGTTTTTTTTCTGTTGAAGGCTAGCGAATTTGCACAATCTACAAAACAAGCATGCGGTTCAGGCTTTGCAAAACGGAAAATATCCAAAAACAGCATCGCCGCTATGTTATTAAGTAGAGAAGTAAGTATAACAACATTGTTATCAAAATCAGGGTTATCTAAGTGTGTTTGTACTAAATAAACTTTATAATTGGAAACCAAAAGCTCGGATTTTTATATAACCCTGATAACATTTTTATAAAGCCACTAGTGTTTAGTTAATGATGAAATTTGTTTTAGAAAGGGATGTGTACATATAACAGTTTTTCACATGCAAATAAATGTAAACTATCCAATCGATTTCTGCCAAACGAAATGACGATACTTGAAAGTTATGGTGGAAAAGCTTTCTGCGGCATTTATTCAAAGGATGGAGATTATTTTATTACAGCTTCTCAAGGTATACTAATTTCTTGTGAAGCTCCTTGATTTGTTTCTAAGAGTTTGCATGTGGAATTGTCAATATAAAGGGTATCCAGTGAAATTTTGGGTAGACGTCATCAATACGACGTCACACTTCATTCATGACAGCCACTCCTATACAAATTAATTTCAAATTATGAATTTAAAATTCCACTGAATTTATTAAAGGCATTGTCAACTTATGCAACATATTTAATAAATATCAAAATACGTTAGTTAAAATACTCGTACAAGTACCCGCATTGGTAGAATTTCAATATCTTTGATAATAATCACAATAAACGGGTAGAAAGAATTTAGACCCTACATACGTGACGTCATTGGTGTCGACAACATAACCTAAATTTAGCATTGTACTTGTAGCTATGCTAGAGCTCTTACCGGCAACCGACTTAGATGACGTCATAGCTTAAACTTTTAGCTTCCAAAATACGGTAACGAATTAAAATTCGGGCGTAAAATTTTGCAAACGTGCAATACTCAGTTTATTCAATCAAATTACAAAATAAAAAAAAATCGGCTTTTCATAAGTTGACAATGCCTTTAATATTTCATTAAATAAAGATTATTTTAAAACAATTATACATACGCGACTAAATTTCCTGCAAATCATAAATATAATGGTCGGTATTCTGATCTCATATTTAAATTTAACGTCATGTTTAATTACCATGGCAACATCGCGTATCTTTGTTATACACATAAAATTATATAAAGCTATATCGTTTTATGTTTACGCTAAACACGACTTTAGTTAAGGCTGATTTATAGTTCCGTAACCATACAACATAACATAAACATAACAAAATAAAATATAGTACTGCAGTATTACCATTTATAGATCCATAAACATAACCGTTATACATAATCGTTTACATATGAATTGGTTCAATTTTAATTTTTAACATAAACATATGAAATTATACAGATCAAGTAAGCAGAATTCTGTTTACATGAATGAAAGTGGAAAAATAAAAACCAGTTGATTCTCTAAATCGATTTATAAATCTTGTTTAAATGCTCTTTTCATTCGCTTATGAACTTTTTCATTGTTATAATAATATCTATACAACACTACTACTGTTATAGCAGCTCCTACTTCTTCATGTGACATCTTGGTAAATTTGACAGGTTACGGATCTATGAAAGGGTAAGCTTAAATTCTACGTTATGTTAACTTATATGTTTATGTTATGTAGTATGTTTACGGAACTATAAATCAACCTTAAGAGACAACTTTAAACATAAAATCAGAATACGGCCCATTATGTTTAAATATTCGTGTGTCTTATAAAATACAATATTATTATGTTGATGACGTTTGTGTATTAAGTTGGTACAGCTGTTCGTGTTGATAGCTACGCTGTCAAACATATTTATATTATGTTCGAAAATAGAACCACGGGACCGCGGTTAGTTTTTTCAGGAAGCCGGTACTATTTACGAACGCGGTTCCTGAACGCTGTGGTCAATTCTGCGTACCACAGTAACCGCGATCTGAGCGAGGTTCCGTGGAAAAATATTGTGACATAACCTTAAACTCACAACTATTACACACTACAGACCATTCGCGCAAAAGAGTGACAGTTGTTTTATAGGTTATCTGTAACCACGCCGTTCGAAAATAACAATGCGAACCGTAACCGTTCAGGAACCTCGAACCATAACCGCGGTCCCGTGGTTCTATTTTCGAACATAATATTAATTTTCCTGTTACTTTTGTAGTTGACACATGTCATGTTAGAGGTTAGTTTTAATAATAACTTTCATATATCTTTCCGTAATTACCTTATTACTCCAAATTCACCTAACACACTGCGACTTAAAAGTGTTTAATACTTTGCTTTCTCATTAAAAAATAAATTCAATGAAAACTGTTTGGGAAAAACATGTAAATGGTGATTGTTCAGTTACATGTGACAACACTGCCTATAGTCCAGTGAAATAAGTATTTCACTTCGGAAAAATTCAAAGTGAGCTGAATTTTTGTGTACACCCTTATTTAGTGTTTTTAAACAACATATGAAAAGTACCCTTGATTTGACCTTGAGCTTCTTGAGTTATAGGGCTTAAAAGGTGCGAAAAATTGTTTTTTCGCTTATATATTCTTTTCTATTGACTTTAGGTATAGAATAGTCTACAGAGGAATTGAAGGATATAAAATTCTGTACAAAAAAGTACTCTTGTAGTTATTTCGTGGTACCAACCGTTTTTGCGTAATGTGATGTTAAACGTCTAAGTCAAGATTAACGAAGTTCCACATCACCTTTGAGGTTGAGTACGAGGCGCGTTTTTTTTACGTGGTATCCACTGTCTCAGCCGGTCCAAAAATTCATAATACTTAATAAAAAAGTCAAAATAGAGTTACATTAAGCTTCTTCATCCTCATCTTCTTCTCCTTCCATATCGCATTGTTCCAGGTAATCCTTAGAAAGAGTCTCTAATTGGCTCTCATCAGAATTTGATCGAGAAAAAGATGAGAGTCAATTAGAGACTCTTTCTAAGGATTACCTGGAACAATGCGATATGGAAGGGGAAGAAGATGAGGATGAAGAAGCTTAATGTAACTCTATTTTGACTTTCTTTTTATTAAGTATTATGAATATTTGGACCGGCTGAGACAGTGGATACCACGTAAAAAAAACGCGCCTCGTACTCAATCTCAAAGGTGGTGTGAAATGGGGTACTTCGTTAACCTTGACTTAGACGTTTAACATCATATTACGCGAAAACCGTTGGTCCCACGAAAAAACTATAAGAGTACTTTTTTATACAGAATTTTATATTCTTCAATTCCTCTGTGGACTATTCTATACCTAAAATCAATAGAAAAGAAGATATAAGCGAAAAACCAATTTTCCGCACCTTTTAAGCCCTATATCTCAAGAAGCTCAAGGTCAAATCAAGGGTACTTTTGATATGATGTTTAAAAACGCTAAATAAAGGTGTACACAAAAATTCAGCTAACTTTGAATTTTTCCGAAGTTTTGCCACATAATTGTCTAATTTGACTGGACTAAATATGATGTCATACTTAATTCATCAATAACATATACACAAAGTTTTACTGGATACCCTTTACAGTACGATTTAAAGTTGTTCAGTGAAACCTGTTCGTTTTCATTTTTAGTAAACTGGATAACTTTTTATCGATAAGCTATTTAACAAGTTAACATAATAACATTCGTATAATTTTAGATCGGCAGATACGATTATATAAATCAAGCGAAAATTCTTATAAACGTATTAATTCAATGTATGCAAGAGATGTTGGTTGGAGCATAATAGACGTTGCCTTTAGTCCGGATCGTGAACATTTTGTTTACTCAACATGGTCTTCTTCATGTAAGCACGATTTGAAATACTAGAAGTGATAAAAATTAAACGTATCGGATTTTTTAGTGCATCTGTGTTCAGTGCTTGGCGATTCTGACAAGCAAGAACCTTTGTGCCTTGTTAACACTGGTCGACGGTTTTGTGTTTTCTCGGTAATTTTCTCGTCGGATGGGAAAGAAATTTTAGGTGGTGCCAATGATGGTTGTATTTATGTTTATGATAGGCAAAGGAATGATCGATCACTTCGGGTAAGTAAATTATTTGAATAGATTAAAACACAAGTTACGGAAGGTAACCTTTTCGCACACAAGTTAGACACGAGCCGTGTAATATCTACTATAACAAATGTTTTATACTATTTTCTCTGTTTCGGTTTCGAATTACATTTTTTATTTATAATAAAGGGTTTTCCATTAAGAAGTCCCATTTTAAATTATTTAAAAACAACACTTTTTTATGAAATAGTGCCGAAATATTTACTTTAACACGAAGTACAAACACCACGATTAGTTGTGGAAAACAATATCTAGTAAATGGCCACCTCGGCTTCTTCTGCAAATGGCCATTTTTTTGAGGAAGTATTGCATCACATTTTCGCACAACTGTGGCTCTATTTGACGAATAATGGCTCGAATAGTTTCTTTGAGCGCTTAAATTGTTTGTGGTCCATTAGCGTAGACTTTTTCCTTCACGTAGCCCCAAAGAAAAAAGTCTGGTGGTGTGAGATCGCACGTTCTGGGCGGCCAGTTTATGTCTCCGTTCCGTGAAATAAGGCGCTCGGGAAATTTCTCACTCAGTAGTGCAACTGTTTCGTGACTTGTGTGGCTCGTAGCACCATCCTGCTGGAAATAAAGATTGTCTACGTTCATGTCATCCAATCTAGGCCAAAGGAAGTCAGTTAGCATCCCACGGTAGCGAAATGTGCACATATGTATAATGAATTTTCACTATTTCTATACATTGTTGGAGCGTATATCTTTCCATTTTCTCAAATCGTATACTTTTCACTTGACAACTGTCAAGCAATCAAGGCCCTCTATTCAACGGTTTAAAAATGCAATGGAATTTAAAATGGGACCTCTTAATGGAAAACCCTATTTTAGTTAACGTCTTATTAGTGATATCCTTTTTAATTAACGGCCTTTAAAATGCAGACATTTTCTCAAAATTAAAACGAATGGGAGTTGTCTTCAATTAATATTTATTATTAGACGTTTCAATCATGGTTTTTGATCATCAGTATTCTATAAGTTGAGTAGTAGATTATTTAGAATTGATAAAATGCGATAATAACACATTAGACTTCAACACGAGAGGCCTTTAAGGCGTATGGCTTTTTTCACGACTTTTTTCCATCTGTCTCTTGCAGCCGCCAGGCTTTTCCAGCCCGCCACTCCCAGGTTTCTTAGATCTTCTACGCATTGTAGCCACCCTCTTCTCGGTCTCCCTCTATGGTCCCTTCCTTCTGGTTCTTCTAACAGTATTTTCCTAGCACCTCTTTCACTATCCATCCTGGCTAAATGACCCAACCACTTTGCTTTGTTTCACAACACTTACTATTCCTGGCTCACTAAATAACTTATGTTAGTTCTCTATTTGTTTTTCTTCTCCATTGGTCTTCAGCAGAAAGGAAGTTTTTGAGAACAATACTAGGCCCAGTAAAGATATCGGAAACCGAAGTCAGACCAAGAACAAATCAAGAAGTAATGCGAGAAATGGAAGATGACGTAGTACGAAAAATAAAACAACAAAGAGCGAAATGGTTGGGGCACGTATTGAGGGCAGAACAACAAGAGATAGTGAACCTAATAATGAAATGGAAACCAACCAGCAAAAGAAGAAGGGACAGGCCAAAAGCAAGATGGGAAGATGAAGTTAAGAATGACCTATTAGCAATAGGGGTCGAAAATATAGAAGAAAAAGTCATACACAAGAAACTATGGAATAAGATATGCAAGGAAATTGGAAAACAACTGGACCGGGGCTGATCCAACCAAGGATGAATCTAGAAAGCTTCCTTTGTAAGCGGCGCAACTCCTACTTGGAGTGTTAAGCCACACATACATACATTGGTCTTCATATTTCACTCCACCATAAATTCTTCTTAACACTTTTCTTTATGTCTTCGTTACGTAACACCCACGTTTGACTTCCGTATGTTACTACAGGGCGTATTACTATTTTATATAGCCTGACTTTTACTCTTCTTGATATATTGTCTGTTCTTATGATCTTATTCGGCATACCCATACTTTTTGTTCCTAGTGTTATTGTTCTTTCAAACTCTTTTGCTGTGCCCTTCTATTTCGGTGCCAAGATATATTACATTTTCCACCCTTTCAAAACTATTTCTTCTCTCCTATCGCCCACTCTAGATTTGTATTCTCTTGTTGCTTGTTCTCCCCTGATAACATATTTTGATTTTTCGTCATTAACTTGCAAGCCTACTTTATTTGGTTCTAGGGTCAACATTTTTATTTTCTCTTTGAGTTCTTCCCTGTTGTTACTATCACCGTCAGGTCGTCAGCGTATGCCAAACCTGGTGCGAGTTTTTAAAAATAGTACCTACCTTGTTTACCTACACCACTTTTTCTGATAACTGATTCTAATACAATGTTGAATAGAGTCGTGGACATGGGATCCCCTTGTTTCAGTCCGATGCTTGTCTTGAATTTTTCGGTTAATCTCCCATCGATTTTCAAGTGCGAGTATGTCTCCTTAAATGTCATTTCTACTAGCCGTACTAGTTTCATTGGACAGCCCATATGAATCATACGTCTATTTGGCCTTGTCTATTTTGGTACCATGGAGTTTTTTGTCGATAACCTTTACTAATTTCTTCCGTCTTCTTATAAAATTTTCGAATCTCTTGTTTACTGAAAGAATCTTCTATCTCCTGGATTTTCTTTTCTTCTTCCTACATGTTTGTTTAGTTGTTCTTCTAGCTTCTTTGTACCTTTCCGTGTTTTCTTCAGCGTTACTTGTTAGAGCGCCCGCAATATGAAAAATACATACCTACTTAGATATGACGTCATGCGCAGAATACCAAACTCCTTTGTGAAGCCTATGCGCGATGTTGTGACGTCATTGGTTAGATGACGTAGGTATGTATTTTTCATATTGCAGGCGCTCTAGTAATTTCAATTTTATTTTCCTTCTGGGGAAAGGAACGAATTTTAAAGTGTTGTGTTGTGCAGTTGTGTTATGTGAAATTTTAATTTTAAGAATATCTAAGAGAAACTTAAGAATAAAGTGTTAGTTTTAAAAATCAAGTATAAACTGATGAATTGTAATCCAAATTCAAGAAATAAGAAACTCGTAATATAACCTCAAATAAAACATTTATACGTAAAACACGCGTGCACCGAAAATACACTACGCCGAATACGAGAAACTACATCGAAATCACCGTATAAACAAAATGGAGGAAATTCAAACAATGTTGCAGAAGATTCAGATTAAACTGGATGAAATGAATGTGGATATAAAGCAATCTTTAAAAGACGGAGAAAATAACAGCGAGGAAATCATACAATTAAGAAAGACAATAGGAAAAAGAGAAGGAAAAATAGAAGAACAAGATAAAATAATAAAAGTCCTTGAAACAAAAGTGAATAAGCAGGAGGAAAAAATCGAAAAACTGGAAAAAGAAATTAAGAAAAGAAACAGTAATCTACGGGATAACAGAACAAGAAAATGAGAATTTGCAAAAAGAAATTGAAAAACTAATAGAGAAAATAGAAGTAAGCGTGGATTTTAAAGTTGAAGTAGAAAATATAAAGAGAATCGGAATGAATAAAGAAAACCACAACAGACCAGTACTAATCAAACTTCTAAATGAAAATAAAAAATACGAAGTCCTGAAAAACGCGCCCAAACTGAAAAGAACTAAATTCTGGATAAGTAATGACCTCACAATGAAAGAGATGCAAGAAAAGAAAATATTAGTTCAACACATGAAAAAAGCAAGGGAAGATGGCTACAAAGCAAATTTGAAGGGAAATAAATTGATAATCAATGGTGAACAATATGAAATTAAAGACCTGGTTCATGAGGAAGAAGAGGAAAAATCAGAGGGCAAAGAAGGTAATAATGGCACCTTAAAAGGAAAAATAATGTAAAGATCACCAAACCAAGAAGAAAGAGAGGCATCAACTGTAAAGAAACCAAATTACAGCAAAGGACAAGAAGAAGTACAAAAGAAAAGAATATGGTCACAAAGCTTACTAGCGGGGTTTCAAGCAGATGCAAAAACAAAACTAAACAAACAAGAAATACAGGCGAGTACCTCAACATCACAAACATCCAAGTAACAAAAAAAATAGAACAAAGGAATAATCATGACGACTTAGACAAAGCAAATGGAAAAATGTATGGATTAAACGTTTCAACAACACAAAACAATAAAAATTTTAAAAAGGAAGAAAATAAAAACCTCAAAAGAAAGACAACAATTGGAGTAAAAGACAACGTAAGAAAAATAAAACTTAAAATAGGAAAATGGAACATTAAAACAATAAACTCTAAAGAAGAAGAAATCGTGGAAGAAATGGAAAAATTTAATATAGAGATTTTAGGCTTAAGTGAAAGTCGCAAGAAGGGACAAGGTAGAAAAACAATTATGAAAGGGTACAACTTATACTACTCGGGAGTAAACCCCGAAGAAAATAACAAAGAAGGGGTAGGAATAATTGGGAAACTCCTTTTTTGACCATCCATTGGAACACAGATATACTTATGAAGCACTAGGAAGAGAAGCAAGAAGTATAATAGACTATATAACATTCACCAAAAACATTAAAAACTCTTTTGAGAATATAGAAGTAGGAGAAAAAGCAGAGTTAATGACAGACCATAGATTACTAACAGCAGAAATAAGCGATCAAGGCCAAATAGGAGAAGAAAAGAAAGAATACTACAAAGTCAGAATAGAAAAGTTAAGAAACCCAGAAATACAGGAAAAATTCAGAAAAGAATTAAAATATATATTTGAAGAACCAGTAACTGCAAATGGAGGAACATTAAATGACAAATTGAGTACATTTAAACAAATAATAATAACCAAAACAGAAGAAATATGTGGCATATCCGCAATAAAACAAAATAAACGGAGAACAAGATGGTGGAACAAAGAGGTGAAGGAAAAAATAAAGAAGAAGAAAGAAGCATGGAGGAAGTATATCAAAACTAAGAATCAAGAAAACTACACGAAATACATTACACAAAGAAATGAAGCCAAAAAGGAAGTGAAAGAAGCCAAAAGAAAAAGCTGGGAAAATTTTGGGGAGGAATTACAAAACTTATACAGACAGATCAATAAATAAACCAATTAGGGTAGGCTGTGAAATTGAATTATTTTGAATTGGTACTTTAGCCACATCCACAGAATGACATTTTATAACGTTTGTAATTTGACATTTTTATTGTAAACAAAGTTTATAACCTTAAATTCATGTCAGAAATGTCATTCTGTGGATGTGTCTAAAGTACCAATTCAAAATAATTCAATTTCACAGCCTACCCTAATTGGTTTTTTTATTGATCTGTCTGTATTTGAACAACAACAGAAGATTCTGGGGAATAATAAAATCACTAAGAAGTAAAAGTACTAAGGAAATAAACGCAATAAATGACAAGAATGGAGAAGCTCAAACAGACATTCAAAATATAACAAAAGCATGGAAAGAATACTACACAGAAAAATTCGAAGAGGAAGAAATACAAGATCTAGTAGAAGAAACAGAAGAACAAAGAGAAGAACTGGATGAGAGCGAAATAACGAAAGAAGAGGTGGAAAAGGCCATCTGTAAAACTAGAATAGGAAAAACTGGTGGACCAGATCAAATATATCCGGAGATGATTAAATACGGGAGAGAAGTAGTAGTAGAATGGGTGTGGGACATATGTAAAATGGCATGGAATCAAAATGAAATACCTGATGACTGGAAGATGAACTACATACTACCAATACACAAGAAAGGACAGACAAACAACTGCGATAATTATAGGCCAATCTGTTTATCATCAGTAATATACAAAATATACACGAGAATAGCGGAAGGCAAGCTGAGAAAACAAATATCAAATAAATTGGAGGATGAACTCAGCCTTATGGGAAACGAAACAAACAGCACACCACATACACGTGATAAGAAAATTAATAGCTATAGCAATAAACAGTGGAACCAAAATATACTTTGTATTTATAGACCTAAAATCTGCTTTTGACTCAGTAAAACGCAAACATATATGGAAAAGCCTGGAACAACTAGGAGTAACAACAAAATTGATAAAAATAATCAAATCAATTTACAACAAGGTATACGGAAGAGTACAATTAATGGGACAAACTTCCCAAAGTTTTGAAATAAAGAAGGGAATAAAACAGGGAGACTCTTTGAGCCCTTTACTGTTCATAATCTGTATTGATCAAATTTTAAAAAACACCCGAGCAAAAACGGAACAAACACAAGTAGGACATTATAAAATGAAACCAATCTGGATAGAATCCTTGCTATACGCCGACGATATCATCCTAATAGCGGACAATAAAGACAAACTACAGAAAAACCTTAACATATGGACTAGTGAAATAAACAAAATGGAGATGGAAATAAATACAATCAAAACTAAAGCAATGGTGGTGAGCGGGTCCATAGAAGCAAAAGATAAACTCAGATTAACGTGTAATGGAAAAGAAATACAGGAAGTAGAAGTGATGGAATATCTAGGAACAAAATTAACAAACGATGGAAGAATGGACATGGATATAGCAAACAAGATTAAAAAGTTGAACAGTGTATATTATGCAATAAGCCAAACAATACTAAGGAAGAAGGAAATATCGAGAGAAAGCAAAATTAGAGTTTACAACACCTTAATCCCGCCAATGATAATGTTCAACATGGAAGCAATGCCAATTACACCAACGCAAGAAAAGAAGATCAGGTCATAGTCCAGTCATTAGGTACTTTTTTGGTGCAAAAGGTTGGAGTTTTGAAATTTGGCAGGAGTGTAGACTTGGGGGCCCTAAGTATGACGTTAAGTTTGCAACCTCGAGGGACCGCCGCTCGCGCCGCCATCTTGAAGAAATGGTGGCCAAAGGCGGTTTTTAGCATATAACTCCATTCTTGTAGGTTTTAGAGAAAAAGTTTTTTATTAAAAGTTGTAGAGGATAAAATTTGCTACAAAATTACTTATATGAATTTTTTTCGTCAGACTTTTTATTTACCAATTATCCGCCAATTAGCGTACCTAAAATAGTTTCATGCAATAAAGACTTTATTGCATGAAACTATTTTAGTAATATCTAATAAAACCGGATGCTTCTATTAACTCGTTTCGACAAAACCCATGAGGTAGAGTTGAGCGGCGCGTTTTTTTTTAACGTGGTATCCCTTGTAGGCCTAGTCCCCACTCCAAACTTACATGCGTACTTTCTGTCGTTTTGCACTACGCGATGTCCCTGGTTTACTATGTTCACTATCACTATCTTTAGAAACTTGTTCATCTCCCGTCTCCTCCAACGTATCAAGGACGTCATCAGCATGGTATGGGTCTTCGAGGTCGGAATCCGCTATTAAATCGTTAATGTTTTCGCATTCTGTCCCATTACAATAGAGACACAGTACCGAGCACTTTAAACCCGTTTTCCGACATCCACATGCTCCTGCACAGCCTTTTTTACATTTACAGGATATCGATTTTAAAATGGTGTCGGGGGCTGCTTCTGACGTAGCGCGAACAGCATCGAGCCCATACCTCGTTTTCTGCCAGCCATATTGCTCAGGATCTTTTTCATTGCCATACCACATCGCGACTTGGTGGTACGTTCGCAGACAATGCTGCCTCGCAGCATCACTTGTGGGTGGCAGTGACGCGAGATTAAATTTGTTCTTGGACACACACTTCACAAAATTTTTGTAGCGAAGGGAATCCAATGTGTCCTTTGCAGACGATCCGTTGTACAGTGCCAATAAAAACGCTTCACCAGCTGCAGCGAGAGCATCCGTATCTGCTTCTAGGTCCTGGAAGATTGCTATAGTGTCAAGCAACGCATCGTTTTTATCCAGGAGACTCTTTCTTTAATTTTCCTTGGTTAAAGAGAGCAGAGGTGGTGTCACAACCACTGATTGCATGTAAGAACAAAATGTTCTTTGCAACAGTTTCCTTATATTTCAGGCTCCGCGTCGAATAAAGCGTTTCCGCAAATTTTCCCCTCGCCGGTTTCAGCAAAAAAATATTTGCATTATTTCTCGCCTTTGCAGTTAAAAGAACCAACAAATCTATATCTTCTCCGACAACGAAAACACACATAAACGACGACGACATGTCGATGGCTGTCTGAGTGATAAGAACATCCGCATCTTCTACTGCCTGCTTCACTGTGTAATTTTTTTCTTCAAACTTCGTAATTAACATGGAAATGAGATTCCTTTTGTTGGTATCGCTGTCCAAGAATCGTTCTTGCGAAACAGGTGGAATCATCTCTTCATCGAAAATTACATCAGTGGATACATGTGCTCTGGAGCGTCGATATCTTTCTGCGCTTTGTGTATTCCGGTCAGCTGCGTTTACTGGATAACCGTCAAAGACTATAACTGCGTTAGGGCCATAGTACCTTTTGTAATATTGCACGTAGTTCATGCAAATTGTTCCGTACGAATCATTGCGATGCCATACCACTCGATGCAACAAAAAGCCGCCATCTAGTACATGCAAGCTGTTATCCAGTTGTACAGGCTGGTCTACTGGAGAAAATGCCTTGAACAGTGACGATTTCGTTCCCTTTCGCATACCATCTTCATTAAATAGTGATAGGGGAAATGGGGCGAGTTCAAATTTGAAATAATCTTTCAATTCATCGTCGCTCTTTTTGGCAATACAGATTCTTTGAAACAATAACAGGGGATTGATGGCAATAGGAATATTAGCGACTTTGACACTGCTTTTAGCTGCTGCCAAGGAACGCACCGTATCTTTACGCGTGAATTTAGCGCATCAAAATTATTTCCCACAATCTTCGCGATAGCCGTAGCACCTATTTCTTGTGCCATGTGGCAATTTAATGTTTCATCGCCAACGACGCCACTGCCGATGAAGAGCAAACTGTTAACTTGCGGAAATGGATTATGTTGCGATAGCCATTCTGCAATCTTTTTCGCATCATTCTGGTGACGTTGTATACGCGTCGGCCACATATCCACATGCTGCTCCGTTGTGCTCATTCGGATGGCGCTAAACTCTTCTATTCCTTCACAGATATTGTGCAAATAGACCATTCCTAATGTCCACATGGTTAAGACGCTGTCTGTCATACCACGTCCGTGCGTCAGACCACCAATGCTCTTCATGGTGCGCATTAAGGTTTGTTCGATGGTCATATCCGACCAAATGCCGGACCAAAATTTGTCTGACCGTCTGATGGTGAAATAACCTCTCTTTGTAAACAGCCCGTATTCAGCGGGATCCATTTTTCCTTCCAGCGCGAACATATCCTGCAAGTACAGATGGCCTGACTTAGCATAGAGAAAGTGGCCGCAGGCATGAAAGTATGGGAGCATTTCTTGCATGGTATTTAAATGTAGCTGCCAATTCCCCATACGTTCCGCTTCAATGAACTGTTTTAGCAAGGAAACCATGCGGAAGTATTGCACCCAAAGCTTTGCCGTTGGACCATTCGGCCCGAGTTGCGCTAAACGTTCTTTGAATTTTCGTGCGACCGATTTATAGCACTCATTGTTATCCACCGACAAAACAGAGGACCTATCGATGTCATTGAGTATCAAAGCCAATTCAGTTCTTTCCTCCCCTGTTAAGTCTACATTATGCCACACGATATTGGCTAGCGTTTGATGACATAAAATATGAGCCCTGACCACCCTAGCATAGGCGTGTCCGCTCAACATTTTCTCCACGGAGTGTTCGGCATAGATGGTGGACAATACATCCTTTAAACCGCTGCCGCTCATTACATAACCGATACATCCCATGAAGGACATTACACAGTGAAAACCGCCAAGTCGGGGCACAACATTATCCAATTCTGGAGCACAGTGACTGGCGACGATATCTCTAGCCTTAATATAGAGCGGTTGATCAAACGTGACGAAACATGTTTTTTGCTTCAAAGGAGGGGAGACAAAAGCTCAATGCATACAGTTAAGCTGATCCAGGGCCTGCTGCAATTCAGTTTTTAGGAAATCACTGTATAACTCTATACAAAACAGTTTAATATTAGATAAGGCTTCTTTAGGTACGCTAATTGGTAGATAATTGGTAAAAAGTAGGGTGCAAATGCCGCTTTTCTGAGATTTAAAAAAAACGTCCTATTGCTCGGCCCTGTAACTCGGAAAGTATTAGTCTGACGAAAAAAATGTATATAAGTAATTTTGTAGCAAATTTTATCCTCTCCAACTTTTAATAAAAAAAAATTCTCCAAAACCTACAAGAATGGAGTTATATGCTAAAAACTGCCTTTGGTCACCATTTCTTCAAGACGGCGGCGCGAGCGGCGGTCCCTCGAGGTCGCAAACTTAGCGTCATACTTAGGGCCCCCAAGTCTACACTCCTGCCAAGTTTCAAAACTCCTCAACCTTTTGCACCAAAACACCTTTTTTATGTCTCTAATGACTGGACTATCAATGGAAATGAAATTTATGAGAGGAATAATGGGAGTCACCAAATTTGATAGAATCAGAAACGATGCCATATACGAGGAACTAAAGCAAGATAAAATTATAAACAAACTCAAGAAGAAACAATTATTATGGTACGGTCATATAAGTAGGATGAGCATAGAGAGAAAAACGAAACAACTAATAGTAGCAAGGAGCGACAAAAAGAAAAAAGTGGGACGACCATCAAAAACTTGGGAAAAGAGAATAGAGGAATTAATCAAAGAGACCGGAATAACAAAGAGAGAAGCGGATAAACTGACCTTGAATAAAAATGAATGGATAAAATTTATCAAAAACCAATACCCGACACCCTAAAGGGTAATACGGGACTTTACCGGACAAAGAAAGAAAGAAAGAAAGATTTTCCTTCTGGTTTCTATTGCTTCTTTGCATTCTGCATCGAACCAATCTTTTGTTCTTACGTTTCTTTCTGTTTTTAGCATCTGCTTACTCGCTTTCTTTATTGCTTCTTTTAGGTGGTTCCACTCCACATCTATTCCTCCTTCTTTCTTTTCTGATTCCTTTTCTAGGTTTTGCACATATAGTGTTTGTGTTTATTCCTTTGTTAGGCTTCCAACATCCATTTTAATATTTTATTCTGCTATTCTTTCTGTTCTCCTTGTCATTTGCTGTTGTACTATAGTAGGTACCATAAAGTTGTAACGCGCCCGACGCCCCATCCCGATGTTGGAGTTAATAACACCAATTTTGGTTTGCTGGGTGCCGTATTGAAATGACACATGCGGGGGTAGTAAGGCGAACGGCACCAGAAAAAGGACACTTGGGGTTCTTGACCTCAATGCTCCTTTTGTGCTGGTGCGGTTTTTCATATTAAAAGTACATTTGGGCTATAAAATAAAAGACCAGTGAGTCCGTTTTATAAGCCAAGCACTAATTAAGAAGCCACAAAGGACTCTGAATTAGAAGTCCAGTTGAACCCGGCAATTATAGTACTACTTTCACGGGATACCGCTATTGCGAGGGTAGACACCACAGCAGCGGTTCAGGAACCACGCTGCAGGGTACAAGCCGTTACACCGCCTACGAACCCGTTTTGTTTTTGTATGTAAGTGCACGTACGTTATATTATAAGAATAAGGGACATTAAGTCTAGTATAAGATCGAGTAGAATTAGATTGTATTTTAAAATAATATATTTAATACTATTAACTTGTGTGTGCGTTTCTTCGGGTTAATTTAATATTGTGGTTAACCATATGAGGAGGAACCGACGCACCACTACCGGAATGGTGAGCAGACGGTAAATTATAAAAAAAAGGAGCTTTTATGAGCTAGGCGAGTTTTCTTGTATACTAAAGTTTATCAAAAAATTAGTAACAAAGTAACAGTACCGTTCAGCACCTCTATATGAACGAACATTTCTCATTAGGGCTACATGTATTTATTCTATTAGTATGTGATCAATCTGGTTTACATACTTCCCATCTGGACTGGTCCATGTGCTCTTATGTATTTCTTTATGATTTTCAACTGTTGCTTTAATAATCAGCTTTCTTTCCATTGCAAAATTTATTAGCATTTTACCGTTTTCATTACTTTTCTCATGTTTACTATTTTTTCCAATCACTGGTTTATATTTGTCTTCTCTACCCACCTTGGCATTTAAAGTCTCCAAGTACAATCTTAATGTCATATTTTGGGATGTTTTCATATGCTGCTTCCAGTTTTTCATAGAATTCTTGTTTGTCTTCTTCCTCCGCTTCTTCCATTGGGGCATAGACATGTAGTAACCAAATATAAAAAGTAACATTAACATTATCACGATCGTGATTGACACATTAATATTGCACCAGTCAAGCAAAATAAAATAAAATGTGAATGCAGTTTCACACTCGTTCACATTTCATTTTATTCTCCTTGACTGGTGCAATTTTAATGTGTTAATCACGATCGTGATAATGTTAATGTTACTTTTTATATTTGGTTACTATATGTCTAATTTTAAATTAAATTTTAAGGATTCACTCCTTTGGGGAAATATATTTTTAACGAAATAATGTAAATTCCATATTTAGAAAAATATCACCTCCGCAGGGATTCGAACCACTGACCTTCGGCTATACGCGCCACTGCTCTACCATTGAGCTACAGAGGCAGATCTCTGAAGATAAAAAAAGTTAAAAAATATATTTCCCCAAAGGAGTGAATCCTTAAAATTTAATTTAAAATAATTTCCCTAAATGAAGGTATTCATTACAAGAAATCACAGCTGTCCTGATAGTTTATGCGAACCCGCTTAGACATTAGCGGCTCATTAACTACTGGATACGATTTCTAATGCACACTAGATTTCACAGTTTCCAGGGAATATTTTGAGGATTTATTGAAACACAGGAAAGAAGGAGAAAACAGAATAGAAGAAGAACCCACACTTAGAATCGACGGAAACAGAGACAGAGAACCTCTCACAAAAGAAGACCTAGATAATACGATTAAAAAATTGAAAAGCGCCAGACCATGACCAAATCTCTCCGGAAATGATAAAACTTATGAAATAAAATGGTAGAATGACTCTACTAATAATTTTAAATAAAATATCTGCAGCAAATGAAATACCATTAGATTGGGAAGTTGCGATAATATTGCCCATATATGAGAAAGGAGATGCTAATACATGTGACAACTACAGAGGTATCTCGCTACTAAGTGTGCCGGGAAAGATATACAAAAATATTATGAAAGAAAGGTTACAACGGGTAGTACAGCAAGAACCAGATGAAGCTCAAAACATCTTTAGGATAGGACGCCCTTTTTGTATTAAAACAGTTAATAGAAAGATCAGTAAATGAGGAAGAGACGATATATTTATGCTTTTTAGATCTTTCGAAAGCATTCGATTCAGTTGAAAGAAGAGAAATCTGGAAAATATTAATCAATAGAAACATACAACAAAATTTAATAGAAAATATAAAAAGCATTTACCATAATACAAAAAATTATATATGAACAGGTAACAAGACAACTACAGCAAGGGTGAGACAAGGAGGAACATTGAGCCCTTATCTATTTAATATAATGATGGATGACATAATAAAAGATGTAAACAGAAAAATAACTAAAACTAGTTGGGGATATTGGAATCTAGAAACGGTTACATTGAATCACATAGCATATGCTGATGACGTAGTGTTCATAACGAAGAGAGAAGAAAACTTACAAAATAATCTATTAATATGGTACGAGGCTCTAAAGCAGTGTTTCTCAATCTTTTTTTTCTCGCGGAACACTTTTAAATATTTTTAAGTTTGACGGCACACTAAAATATTGTAAGTAAGGCTAATGATAGGTACACCTTATTAATTTTAATTTTATTAATTAATAGGTCTACAAAAATTGGTCTATACACAAACATACTATAAAACAAATATAAAATAATAAGTTATCATGAAATAATAAACAAAAAGTATCATAAATTCAATAATATACGTAATATTAATAATACAAGCGGCTTTTATGTCAATGAGAAATATGTGCTTGATGCTTCTGAATACTTTCTTTTATATTTGGATGCAAAAAATCGATAAAGCAACTCTCATGCCATGTTCAACATTTCCAAGCCTTGATCTTTTTTTAGATTTTATATTAATTAATACAGAAAATCCAAATTCGCACAAATAAGATGTTGAAAACTGCAATAAGATGATTACCTAATGATTTTCTTGATATGGTTGGAAAATCTTCTTAAAGAGAAATAATTAAAAATATTAAATTTTGTTCCAACAAAGTCAAATGCTCAATAACTGTTGGCTGAATTTTGTGCTGAATTTTCATATAAAAAATTTTTGGAATAGATTCAAATTTTTCTAAGTTTCCTTCTTTTGCTTTGTTGCTCCAAAACAACAGTTTTTTTGAAACGCTAGTAATTTGTCGGTGGAAGGTAAAATATTTTCATTTGGTCCCTACATACTTAAGTTAAGACCATTAAGTAAATTAAATATATCTGATAGATATGCTAATTTGGCACACCAAATTTCATCCTTAAAAAACTCGCAAAAATCACTTTTTTGTTGTTAAAAAAAAATCAACAATTCTTTCTTTAGTTGAAATAGACGGGATTGCTTTTTTATTGCTTAGTAGCTTATTCAATTACATTAAGTCTATAAAATTTGGCGGAACACGTAGAAACGTTTCGCGGTACATTAATGTGCCGCGGTACAGTGATTGAGAATCACTGCTCTAAAGAAACGGAATGTGACGATAAACAAAAATAAATCAAAAGATAATGGTCATATCAAAACGCCCCAACAAAGTAAACATCAAAATAGAAAATGAAAAAATAGAACAGGTGAAACAGTTTAAGTATCTGGGTGCGTTAATAACGGAAGATGGAAAAATTGATACTGAAATTGAGGAAAGGATCAAAGCAAACGCAAGACTATATTATGCTTTAAATCACCAATTACTAAACAGAAAAGAAATTACCATAAAAACAAAAGTAAGAGTCCAATATGCAATATTTGTACCTATGCTAACATATGAATCAGAACTGTGGACGTTGAATAAAAACCAACATAGGGCGATACAGGCAAGCGAGATAAAATCTTTAAGAAAAATTGCAGGGCTGAAAAGAATCGATGAAGTCTGAAACCAGGAAATCAGAGACAGGTTAAAGGTAACATCAGCTGAGGACATAATTAGAACAAACGCACTAAGATGGTTTGGGCACCTCACCAGAATGTCAATTTCTAGAATCACAAAGAAGGTATGAAAAATGGGCAGACCAAAAAAGAAAACTAGAGGCAGACCGAGAGTAAAGTGGAATGATACAATAGGAAGCTACCTGAAAGAAAAGAATCTAAATTGGAGGGAAGCAGAAAGTAAGGCGGAAGACAGAAAGGGGTGGAAAAGACTTATGAAATCTTAGAAACTAAACAAATGTGCTGAATGTAAGCTCTACAGTGGCTTACCAATAAACATCTTGTATGGTGTATTCTACTTATAAACATGTTGAATGGGACCTCCATTTTGTAAATTCACAATTATTAGTCTATGTTTAAACCGTAAAATTGCTCTTCTGATTAAATTTATATTATATTAAAAGTTTAAATTTTCTAACAAACTTTTAACATCCTGTATCTTGAAAACAAAAGGCGGTCGGACATTAGCGTAGAAGAACTTTTTTTATTATTTTATGGTCCTCTATCGCGTGGTACTATGCATTGTAGTTTTAAAAAAAAAATTAAATTTTCTAACAAACTTTTAACATCCTGTATCTTGAAAACAAAAGGCGATCGGACATTAGCGTATAAGAACTTTTTTTATTATTTTATGGTCCTCTATCGCGTGGTACTATGCATTGTAGTTTAAAAAAAAAAATTTAATTTTCTAACAAACTTTTAACATCCTGTATCTTGAAAACAAAAGGCGATCGGACATTAGCGTATAAGAACTGTTTTTATTATTTTATGGTCCTCTATCGCGTGGTACTATGCATTGTAGTTTTTTCAATGTCACCCTGTATATTATACTTTATTTGTTATTTATATATACACTAAACCAAATTTATCTAAGCCTGTTATAAACATAGTACATGTTTTTTTGGGTTCAAAAATAAATTTAAAAAAAAAGTCTGTATTTCAAAGGTCGTTAATTAAAAAGGATTACTTATTTGTGTTTCCTTTTTAAAGAATATTTGACAATTTATATTTATTTATAATAATAATAAGAAAATATCAACCGAGGGGTAGAAGAGATAGGGCAAAGCCGAGGCAAAGTTGGGTGCCGGAACAGGCTAATTAGCCTAATTCTTGAAGTGTAGAAGAAGAAGAAGAAGAAGCTTAGCAACACGTGAAATCAAAATGTCGCCAAAAATCGTTTAAAAACGAAGCTTA
Organism: Melanotus villosus; assembly: GCA_963082815.1. Taxonomy (NCBI): domain Eukaryota; kingdom Metazoa; phylum Arthropoda; class Insecta; order Coleoptera; family Elateridae; genus Melanotus; species Melanotus villosus. The sequence continues at coordinate 12,973,183 of OY720424.1, read as the reverse complement.
TTCTGGCATCAAAAAGCGTGGTAGAATAATGTCATTCTAATATCGAAACAGAGAAATATCGTACTTTAATAAGTTTTATATAATTTGCTAAAAATTTCGTTTTCCCTAAATACATTTGAACAAGTTAACAAAAATCTTTCTGTACAGATACGAGCCCACGAGTATGACGTTAATAGCGTAGCATTCGCTGACGAAACTTCACACATTATATACAGTGGTGGCGATGATGGTTTAATAAAAGTGTGGGATCGACGGACGTTGAATGAAACGAGCCCTAAGCCGGTAGGAGTGTTAGCTGGTCATATGGACGGAATTACGTTTATCGATTCGAGAGGAGACGGTAGACATTTAATATCGAACAGTAAAGACCAAAGTATTAAATTATGGGATGTTCGGATATTTTCGGCACCAAACGCCGCTGAAAATACCCTCAGGGCCGTTCACGATCAAACTTGGGATTATCGGTGGCAGGAAGTTCCAAGGAAGTGTAAGTTATTTAGGTTCCAGCTGAGAAAGCGTACGATATTCTAAGATATATTCAGTTCTTTTTTCAGTGTATAGTTCTAAGAACAAATTAGATGGTGACACGTCCATTATGACATATAAAGGGCATGTCGTTATAAAAACGTTGGTGAGATGTAGGTTTTCACCAACCGACACAACCGGACAACGATATATTTACACAGGTTGCGGCGTTGGCCGAGTTGTTAGTAAGTGTATTTGTGTAGCTATTTTTAACGAAACTAAAATTTAATACGATTACAGTTTACGATACTCTTACGGGTAAAATAAAACGAGAGCTGACTGGTCATAACGCGTGCGTTCGTGATGTAGCCTGGCATCCACATAAGAACGAAATAATGAGTTCTTCTGTAAGTTTTATTGCGGAACAAATTTTAATGGGTTTTAATTGTACGACAAATTTCAGTGGGATGGCGTGGTTGGTCGTTGGACGTATTCGGGTAAAGAAACGTTGGAATTAGATGGCGAGGAACAGGATGATTCCGTCTTTTATGGGGATAATAGGAGACAACCACAGGCGGTAAGAAGAAGTTTACGTATTGCGTTAAAACGTCAAAGAGAACATAATCCAAGTAAAACACCTCAAAACCAACAATAAATGCTGTTGTTTTTTTTATATTATTAGATATTTGATTGTACATTTCTATCGATTGATTTCGTTGTGCATCAAACGAATTCTTCAAATTGTAGGTGTAAGTTGTTTTTGTTGTTAAAATTTTATAATGCTAAAATAATCGAAGAAAATTATTAAGCATTCATTAAACGAGAATAAACAGTTTTTTAACAAGAAAATTTTGTTGATAAAACATTGAACTTTAGTTTGATTTCAAATGCACCTCATATTTGAAGAATATTCTCCAACAAATTACATTTTATAATAGTTATGAAAACCATTGTGATCACAGTTGTGATAATTTATAAATGCGTCATAACTTACGTTGCCGTTTAGACTCCGAATGTACTCTTGTACAGTTTTAGTAGGCCCATATTGCAAATAAATGTTTCTTGTTATCATTAATTTATCGACTGTTTTGCAGTTGTTTTCTTAAAATTATACTTTATTTTTTACCGTAGATTAGTTAACGTTTCATTGTTTTCCATATGAAACTCGGCGATTCCAATAATTGGTACAGCAAACTCATTTGTTAAATATTAAATTATTTTTAGTTTATGAAAAGGAACAGCCTTTAAAGGTTCTTTTTTAGAAAAGTTAAGTTATGGAATATTTTTTGTAATTATAGTATTACATTGTAAATTTTCAAATACAGTCCGAAAAGCAATTGTTTTTGAATTTTAGCATTGGTACTCGAACCGTTAATAAAACATTGAAACCAGGTTTATTTCAACGATGATGAAATAGTAAACTTGGTTTATTTAATACAAAGAACGAATTGCAAAGATTAAATAACACCAAATCATGCATTCCAGAACGGATAACACTTATCTAAACTAAAAAATTGGGATAAGTTTGTGTAAACTTTTGGTCTGTTCTCATTATAATTTAACGCCTCGCATATCCGACAGTAGCGAACCAACTCCGTATGAAAATATCCATGTTCGTTAAATACTTTGAAGTATCTTTTCCACCAGAAATGCAGTTGGTAATCGCTTGCGGTATGGTTTAAGTACTTAATGTAATCCGCTAAATGTCTGGGACCTGCGAAGCTTTCTACATGTATGAACGAATCAGGAGGAAGTAGTTGTTCGTAACAACTTTTGGAACCACCCATTACGATAGGAATTGTATTTTTAGCAAATCCATACCACCATACTTTCTCCGTTAAGTATTCGTCACAGTTGGAATCTTCGAATGCTAAGTAAAATTTATATCGTGAAATTTCCGCGCAATCATTTGCTAACCTTGTCTGCGTATTAACAATGTCAGATTTACATCTAAAATTTTAACTATTAAAAATAATAATTGGTTGCATGCAGGGCTTGCCTTAAATGCCCACAGTTTCCGTATATATCAATCTGTAAGTATTTTTGCAAATGCATAATGTAACTCCAACGATGATTGTTTCCTTGACAGTTGGAACTAACGATGGCCACAAGTACGTCTTGTCGTTTATTTCCGTTCCATTCGGCGTATTTCATCATGCTGACTTTTTTATCTAAGTGTAAAAAAATTGTGCGGCCGTATGGAATTGGGATATCGGAGTCCATTCTGTAACGGAATCGTTCACAAAATGTAATTTTTAATTAATTTAATTAACGAAAAAATTGAGTAAAGTAAAACTTACGATTGCAATTTTGAAGAAACCTACCTGTAAGTCATGGACCAGTTGAAAACGTTGTCGAACTCGTTTATGGAATATGCAAGGTTAAGTATGCTTATTGGGCTTTCAGTGCTAAAGAAAGCCCAAATTTGATAGGGTGGACGTTTTACATATATAGGAATTTCATATGTACGTTTAATCAAGTTAAGATTGAATATAATTATGTCTGCCGTTAGCAGGTCCGAATTTTGGTGTTTTATAAAACAATTTTTCACAGAACATGATTCGAGTGGATCGTGCCTAAAATGTTTTTGTTAATTTAATTAAGTTATTGTTTATAAAAGCATTACATTTTACTTATAATGTACATGTTTTTTAGGATAAAGTCCTTCAAAATCCTTTCCATGTTTCCAAATTAAAATCGTGTAATTTTTTGTGTCAAACATTTCTGGACGTTGCTCGTTCAAATAGAGCATTCTTCCGAGTATTGATAAATTTCGTGTCTGCAATATTTTAATCATTCGTAACTATTGGTTTTAAGGGGAAACAATTTATACCTGATTATCGTTCAGCAGGCGCCATTTTCCGTTGACATATTTTTTAATTATGTCTGGCCTTACAAGCATAACATCGTCCACTTCAGCTGCGACAAGGTCTCGGAAAGCTTTTCGAGAATAATCTTTTGAATGTGAGTACATGATCAGGAAGTATGTAGCTAACATAAAAAATAGGGTCACTATCAGAAGTAATTTATTAATTTGCTTCTGCATACTGAGTCGATTCAAAAACAACAGTTTTCTTTGTGTTACATAAAATACTTTGATAATTGTCAGAATACTATGGACACCTTGACATTTGTAAGAAAATGAAAAATAATTGTTAATTAATTACAAACTAATTTATATTGTTTGAAAATTGCTACGAATAAAGAAGTAAAATAGTTATAAGTTAATAAATAGTGTTAATATAGTTTAAAACTTTTCAAGGCAAGATAATCAAGCTGTCAGTTTAAAATCAGCACATTAGTTCATTTGCACATCACAGTAGAAGTAGATCTTCTGTTTCTGTGTACATAACTTCAATTTTCTAAACTAAAATTTGAATTATCCAACGAACCAGTGTTGCCAGATTGGGCTATCTTTAAAGGTGGTTTGGCTGCTAGATATTGGACTTGGTTACAGGCTCCTAATTTGGGCTATTATTAGTCTTAATTAGCGCTTTTTGGGCGGGCTAGCTTTGAGGAAATCTATTTAGTATGTGTAACCTAACAAACAAGTGACAACCGGAAACGTTGGTTTGTTGAACTGTAAATTATTGTGGGATCTGTGATTCTATTCTGGTTCTTGTCTTTGCTATTCTGTTGTGTGTGGTTATATTGATAATTGGTTATATCATTGAATATCCAGCCCCTGGATATTCAATGGTTATATTGATAGTGTTCAATAGTGTTTGTGTTGTTGTACACGTGCTCTCTCCTTTTGCAATATTATATGATAAAAGAAGAGCGGAAATATGCCCAAGACTCCGAACAATGCTAAGGTATCGCGTTCAGGATTTTCAGGTAAATACGCAAAATATTCAACAGTAATTACATAAATGGTGATAATTTTTTGATAATTTTAACTAGATTCACGAATCTTTATTGCTATGGAAATTTCACGAGTGGACGTCCACGAGTGGAATTTCCTAAAGATGAGTACTAATCTAGTTAAAATGATATAAAAGGAAAATTTTACCACGAATGTAATTCGGCGTGATTATTTTTTAAACTACTACACAATGATGACAGTGCCGAATTTTTGATGTTTGTATTGAGACAAATGGCTGCGCTACCTTAACAACCATGTTAAAGCTAACTTTTTTATGCATTTATTTAAACAAAGATCCAATTAAACAATGTGAAAAAATTGTCGCTGTAATCAGCTACTAGTAAATTGTCAGTGTAATTTTGATGCTATTGGTCGATTTTTTCTCATTATGATTGGCTGACAGGACTGTTTAAAAAATAATCACTTACAATACCACGAGTGGTCAAAGAATTGACGATTATTTTTTTGCTGTAACATCACGAATGTTCCTTGTGCTTGCAAATGAATATCACGAGTGCGCAGCGAGCGAACATGCGCGATTTTACAGCAAAAATAATCTACAATTCTTTGACCACGAATGGTATTTGAGGGTTGAGGGACTATTCAACGAAAAAAAAATCATTTCTGTCGAATCATTTTTCATAAATTAGTCCACATTCAAGTTTGTTTACATGAAAATTGTTCTCTGTTGGATATAACTAGCAATAATAAACTGTTTTCAAAAAATTGTCTAAATTGTCTAAATCTTGCATTTTGATTGGTTGATTTTTGACAGATGACTTATGAGTTGAATAGTCAAAAAACTATAACAATAGTATATTGTAATACAAGTGTTGAAAGCTTGCGTTTGCCACACGAATGTGAAGTTTGCAGCACGAACGATAGTGAGTGCTGCAGTCACATTAGTGTGGCAAAAACAAGCTTTCAACACATGTATTACACGCTATTTTTTCTACAATCACATTTCCATAAAAAAATTTAAATATTTCTGCAAAATCTGACATTTTTATTTGCATGCGGAAATAGTTATTTTCGTATCAAGTGTCGAAAGTAGCAAATATCAAGCGAGTGTTTATAAATAGATATACGAGTGCGGAGCGTAGCGGAGCACGAGTAGAAATATTTATAAACACGAGCGGAGATATTTGCCTTTCGAACGAGTTACGAACACTATTTTTCCTACGACCAAAATAAAAAATTAGGTGCATGTCAAAAAGTAACAATGACAGTTCAGGTAAAACGACCGTCATTTTTTGTTTTGAACCGGCCGCAGCTTCCTATTATTGCGCAAACTGTGCGATATATCCCTATACGTGTTCATATCGCACGGGTTGTTCATTTGTTTTGCGAAAGTAAATCGCACAGACGATATTGTCAACTTTCGCGCCTGCTTTTTTGTGCGTTAGGAGCGACTTTCTTATATGGTCGTGGGAAAAACTACTTTCCGCACGCAAATCAAAATTTCCGTGCGGAAATAGTTATTTTCGTATCAAGTGTCGAAAGTAGCAAATATCAAGCGAGTATTTATAAATAGATATACGAGTGCGGAGCGTAGCGTAGCACGAGTAGAAATATTTATAAACACGAGCGGAGATATTTGCCTTTCGAACGAGTTACGAACACTATTTTTCCCACGACCAAAAATGTACATGTCAAAAAGTAACACTGACAGTTCAGGTAAAACGACCGTCATTTTTTGTTTTGAAGCGGCCGCAGCTTCCTATTATTGCGCAAACTGTGCGATATATCCCTATACGTGTTCATATCGCACGGGTTGTTCATTTGTTTTGCGAAAGTCAATCGCACGGGTGATATTGTCAACTTTCGCGCCTAGTTTGTTGTGCGTTAGGAGCGACTTTCTTATATGGTCGTGGGAAAAATTACTTTTCCCACGACCATATAAGAAAGTCGCTCCTAACGCACAACAAACTAGGCGCGAAAGTTGACAATATCACCCGTGCGATTGACTTTCGCAAAACAAATGAACAACCCGTGCGATATGAACACGTATAGGGATATATCGCACAGTTTGCGCAATAATAGGAAGCTGCGGCCGCTTCGAAACAAAAAATGACGGTCGTTTTACCTGAACTGTCAGTGTTACTTTTTGACATGTACATTTTTGGTCGTGGGAAAAATAGTGTTCGTAACTCGTTCGAAAGGCAAATATCTCCGCTCGTGTTTATAAATATTTCTACTCGTGCTCCGCTACGCTCCGCACTCGTATATCTATTTATAAACACTCGCTTGATATTTGCTACTTTCGACACTTGATACGAAAATAACTATTCCGCACGCAAATTCCACTTGTTCGGCAAACACTTAAACGGCCCACTAACGTACCAACTAATTGTACAACTTGAAGTTGGTACAATTTTCTAGACAACTGACCAACTGATCCACTAACATCCCAATTTTGTATGCAATTTATTTTAGTCCAGTCAAATGGTCGAAATAAAAAGGCAAACTTTGCATTTTGGGTAGGCAGCTATTTTATTTTATCGTTGTGTAGAGGGGTCAGTGGTAAGTCTAAACTAGAGTTTTCGGGGTGGTAACCCCCTCCATCCGGCCGCCATCTTGAAAAGAAGAGTAAATTGGTTTTTGGGCTATATCTATGTAGTCGGGAATCTCAGAAAAAATTGGTACAAATCTTTTTTGCAGAGAATCGTATTATGTACAATTTTTGTTAATTACTTTTTTACATAGCATTAATGATAAAAAAGTTATAAGCCGGAAAAGACAGAAACTTAAGGGCTTATAACTTTTTTATTATTAATGCTACGTAAAAAAAGTTATTCATAGAAATTGTATAGAATATGATTCTCTGCAAAAGAGCTTCAAACAAACTTTTTGTAAGACTCACGACTACAGAGATATAGCCGAAAAGCTAATTAACCCTTCTTTTCAAGATAGCGGCCGCATGGAGGGGTGGGGTTAAATTAATAAAAGTTATAGATTATGTAGATAATGCGATTCTCTACAAAAAAGTCTTGAACAAACTTTTTGTAAGATTCACGGCTACAGAGCTATAGCAGAAAAAGTAATTAACCTTTCTTTTCAAGATGGGGGGCGAATGGAGGGGGTTACCACCCGGAAAATCCTGATTTAGACTCACCACTGACCCCCATACACATCGTAAAAAGAAAATCGCTGCTTACACAAAATGCAAATTGAATTACCATTTGACTTGACGACTAGTCCAATCAAATGGTCGAAATAAAAAGGCAAACTTGGCATTTTGGGTGGGCAGCGATTTTTTGACGATGTGTAGGGGGGTCAGTGGTAAGTCTAATCAGGATTTTCGGGGTGGTACCCCCCCTCTCCATTTGGTCGTCATATTGAAAAGAAGGGTTAATTAGTTTCTCGGCTATATCTCTGTATCCGTTAGTCTTACCAAAATTTTGTATAAAACTTTTTTGTAGAAAATTACATTCTCTATGACTGTTACTACTTTTTTATGTAGCATTAATAATAAAAAAGTTTTAAACCCTTAATGTTTTGTCTTTTCCGGCTTATAACTCTTTTATTATTAATGCTATGTAACAAAGTTACAAAGTTATTAATAATAGATAATAGATAATACGATTCTCTACAAAAAAGTTTGGTACACACTTTTTGTAAGATGCACGACTACAGAGATATAGCTAAAAAACGAATTAGCCCTTCTTTTCAAGATGGCGGCCGAATGGAGGGGGTTACCACCCCGAAAACCCTGACTTAAACTCACCACTGACCCCTCTACACACCGATAAAAAAAAATCGCTGCCTACCCAAAATGCAAAGTGAAATTACCATTTGACTGGACTATTTTTCGTTCAGTACTTCTTTGTCGCTAGAAGTAAAGATGTCGCAAATTTCAAAAAGAACAAAATTGTCTGTAATATTGGTCAGTGCAGTGCTAAGCTTTACAGAGAGACGCAAAAAAGAAGAAGTCGGATAAAAAGTTGGCTTGAAAAACGAAAACAATATACGCATATGAATTTATTAAGCCATTTACGGAACAATGAGCCTAATGACTTTAAAAACTTTTTGCGCATGGATGAAAAGACATTTCAAAAGTTACTGAAGCTTGTTTCACCTCATATAACAAAGCAGAACACAGTCTTTTCACGAAGAGCAATTCTTTTACAATTAAATCGTACTGTGAGTTGGGCAACCTCCACACACACGCAGCAACTAATTGGCACCAATCTCAAATTGATGTCCAGTGCACTCCAACCTGCCAACTTTCGTTCCAACTTGAAATTGCTAACACAATCGTGGCACTAACGCACCAATAATTGCACCTAAAATTGTACAACTAGTTGGTACGTTAGTGGGCCGTTTTATTTTCAATACTCGTATCTATGGAGACGAAGTCTAAAAAATCTACTTTCCAAGTAGTCCAGTCAAATGGTCGAAATAAACAGGCAAACTTTGCATTTTGGGTAGGCAGCTATTTTTTTTTATCGTTGTGTAGAGGGGTCAGCGATGAGTCTAAATCAGGGTTTTCGGGGTGGTAACCCCCTCCATTCGGCCGCCATTTTGAAAAGAAGGGTTAGGTGGTTTTTGGGATATATCTCTGTAGTAGGGAATCTCACAAAAAAAATAGTATACAGCTTTTTTGTAGAAAATCGTATTGTGCACGATTTTTATTCATAACTTTTTTACATAGCATTAATAATAAAAAAGTTATGAGCTGGAAAAGATAAAAACTTAAGGGCTTATAACTGTTTTATTATTAATTTTATGTAAAAAAGTTATTAATAGAAATTGTAGAGAATATGGTTCTGCACAAAAAAGTTTCAAACAAACTTTTTGTAAGACTCACGACTACAGAGATATAGCCGAAAATCTAATTAACCCTTCTTTTCAAGATGGTGGCCGACTTGGGGAATGGGGTGGTGGGGTCATATTAATAAAAGTTGTAGATAATACGATTCTCTACAAAAAAGCCTTGTACAAACCTTTTGTAAGACTCACGGCTACAGAGTTATAGCCGAAAAATTAATTAACCCTTCTTTTCAAGATGGCGGCCGAATGGAGGAGGTTACCACCCCGAAAATCCGGATTTAGACTCATCACTGACCCCCACATACATCGCAAAAAGAAAACCCCTGCCTACCCAAAATGCAAATTGAATTACCATTTGACTGGACTAGTCCAATCAAATGGTTGAAATAAAATGGTTAACGTTGCATTTTGGGTAGGCAGCGATTTTTGACGATGTGTATGGGGGTCAGTGGTAAGTCTAAATGAGCATTTTCGGGGTGGTACCCCCCTCTCCATTTAGTCGCCATCTTGAAAAGAAGGGTTAATTAGTTTTTCGAGTATATCTCTATATCCGTGAGTCTTACAAAAATTTTGTTCAAAAGGTTTTTGTAGGAAATCGCATTCTCTATAAGTTTTATTAATAACTTTTTTACGTAGCATTAATTATAAAAAAGTTGTAACCTCTAAATTTTTTGTCTTTTCCGGCTTATAACTTTTTTATTATTAATGCTATGTAAAAAAGTTATTTATAATAAATAATAGATAATACGATTCTCTACAAAAAAGCTTTATACAAACTTTTTGTAAGATTCTCGACTACAGAGGTATATCCAAAAAACGAATTAACCCTTCTTTTCAAGATGGCGGCCAAATGGAGGGGGTTGTCACCCCGAAAACTCTGATTTACATTCACCACTGATCTCTCTACACACCGATAAAAAAAAATTGCTGCCTACCCAAAATGCAAAGCTAAATTACCATTTGACTGGACTAAAGGTGGTTGTAGAAAAAGTACTTTGCAACACACTTTCAAAATGGCGCCGGTTAACTGTATGGTTTCCATGAGCATACTTAATATTCCACAAAAAATTATAAAATTTGCTTTAAAATATTAATAGTCGAGTCAATGAAGGTTTTTACTTCTAAACCCACTAAAACAGAACCGATTTTGATGATTTTTTTTTTAAATTGTTTGTTATATTAAATTATTCAAAATCAGAAACATTTCAGCTGGCGCTATCAAGTATTTATCTTGTTTAAACAATTAAAAAAAAAATTATTAAAAATTTTTTTTCTTCGATGGAATTTTAACTAGAAGTGACTAATTTTGAAAATTTAGTATAATAAATAATTTTTGAATAAAAAAGTTTCAAAATTTCCATTTAAAAATGTTAATATTCAATCAGTCGGATGCAAGAAGATAATATACAAATATATAGACATACGTATATTGTCAACTGAAAAAATCAATACTTTTATAAGAATATCTAAACTCGCACAAGAAATCGACCTTTTGTATCACAGGTAGAGGAATTCAAAGTCAAACTCCTGATGTTTCACCATGATTTTCGGAGTGAACGCCTGTGTTTTGAGGTTATTAGTCTGTTAAAATAAGTTTTTAACACTAAATATTGAAAATATTAGTGAAAATTGTTGAAGAGAACTTAATTATTGATTAAAATTTAGAAAAAAATGCAAAGAGACAAGTAAAAATACGATGGAAAAAGTAATTATATGTCATTTATTCTTGGTTTGTATTGAAAATAATTGGATTATATTTGCTTTTAAGTTTGTTTATGCATTTTGAAGAATCGAGTTATTATTCTTATTATTATGTTACATTTATATTACATTATTACAGTTATTATGATACATTTATATGCTGTAAAATCAAATTTTTTTGTAATTTTGATCATTACAGCAAAATCGCTTGCGTTGCATATAAGTTAAAAAATGTTTCCCGTTTAATAAATAATTACTCAATCTTAACTAAATTTTGTTTGCTTATTTGGGAGGTATTGATTTAACGATTCTAAAAATTTTAGCCCTTTAAGTGTAATATTTTTAATTCTACAGTACTTTTTTCACTGAATTTTCCGCGCGTCATGCTCGTCGTTAAGATTATTTGCTAAAACAATTTGTGTTAAATTAATCTTTGGATGTAATGAAATCTTTTTAAATTATTAGAAATATATTTCCTGTCTTACAGCTATTTCCCTTTGAATTTGATCCTCATATTTAAAATCATCCGTGTTAAAAACATTTTCCAACATTCTTTTATATGTTACAGCAGCGGTTCTCAAACTTTTTTCTTCGCGTACCACTCATGTGTACAACTACTCAGTCACGTACCTACAACTAACACTCACTCTAAAACTTTAGATAGAGTGAATGTTAGTTGTAGGTACGTGACTGAGTCTAAACTCTACTAAACTAAACTCGCGTACCACCGTAAGAGGCTCTGCGTACCACCAGTGGTACGCGTACCACAGTTTGAGAACCACTGTGTTACAGGAACAGCAACAAGATACTGTAGACTCTACAGTTAATTGTTGTTGCATTTGCAAAGAACAAGAGAGTGCAGATACACAAATTATACAAAGTTTTTTCAAAAATTTCAAATTTGGAATTCAATTCTTGCATCCGACTGAATGAATAATTAACATTTTTCAATGGAAATTTTGAAACTTTTTAATTCAAAAATTATTTTTTAAACTAAATTTTCAAAATTAGTCACTAATAGTTTGTTAAAATTTCATCGAAAAAAAAAATTGTCAAATTTTTTTCTTAAATTACTTAAACAATATAAATAATTGATAGCGCCAGCTGAAATGTTTCTGATTTTGAATAATTTAGTATAAGAAACATTTAAAAAAAAATTCATCAAAATCGGTTCTGTTTTTGCGGGTTTAGAAGTTTTGACGATTTTTCCGCTTTATTGACTGGACTATAAATAGTGAATTAAATGTCTTTCTTCTGTAGGAGTAGAAAAAATAGTGTGTAATAACACTTGTTGAAAGTGTTTTGCAAAACTCAAATGAATGCAGCCTTCGACTTCGTCTCAGACTGCAACCTTCATTTTCGTTCTGCAAAACCGTGACGGCAAAACTGTACCTACTTTCAACACTTGTTATACAAATTACTATTTTCTACAACCACCATGGAAAGTAGATTTTTCAGACTTCGTCTCCATAGATACGAGTATTGAAAATAAGTGTTTGCCGAACAAGTAGGATTTGCGTGCGGAAAGTAATTTTTCCGCACGCAAATTTTGATTTGTGTGCGGAAAGTAGTTATGCAATATTTTAAAGCAAATTTTATAATTTTTTGTGGAATATTAAGTATGCTCATGGAAACCATACAGTTAACCGGCGCCATTTTGAAAGTGTGTTGCAAAGTACTTTTTCTACAACCACCTTGGAAAATAGATTTTTCAGACTTCGTCTCCATAGATACGAGTATTGAAAATAAGTGTTTGCCGAACAAGTGGGATTTGCGTGCGGAAAGTAATTTTTCCGACAAACGTTTAGGAATGTTACTTTCCCACACTCATTTTGCGTGCGGGAAAGTCCACTTTCCCGCACGGAGTGCCGGAAAGTGACAGCGATTTCTGAAAAATCAGAAAATCGCATAGCAACCATCCTTACTAGATTATTACTTTAAAAGGAAATGTCAAATTTGACAACTTGAAAACTTACAAAATGATAGTTTAGGACGATTCCTAAACGTTTGTAGGAAAAACGTTGTTCATAACACGTGCGGGAAGAGCGATTCTGAAACGTCCTGCATTCGTTTCGGAATCGCTAACTTCCCGCACTTGTTATGAAATTTTGATTTGCGTGCGGAAAGTAGTTTTTCCGCATGCAAATAAAAATGTCAGATTTTGCAGAAATATTTAAATTTTTTTATGGAAATGTGATTGTAGAAAAAATAGCGTGTAATACATGTGCTGAAAGCTTGTTTTTGCCACACTAATGTGACTACAGCACTCACTATCGTTCATGCTGCAAACTTCACATTCGTGTGGCAAACGCAAGCTTTCAACACTTGTATTACAATATACTATTGCAACACATTTTTGGATTTTGTCGCACAGTTTCGACAAACAATTGCTTTCAGCATTAAAAATCATGTGGAAAGATCAACTTTCAATAGTAGGAGTAGAAAAAAGATCTTTCAGTTACAGGATTCTTAAATTACAATATTCAAAATGATCGGGTGTATGCTGAATTCTCAGTAAACGCTCAAAAAACAAAATTACAAGTTCCAAAACGTCTCCAAAATAATGGTATGGGGAGCAGTTTCAATTTTTAAAAAATTGGCGAGCATTTCGTCGAACCTGAGGCTATAGTTGATCAGGAATATATTATTTTTGGCGAATCACTTGAAGCGTAATAATGCAAAACTTATTGGGAAAAAATCATATTGGGCGCATTCAGGGACGCTCAGCGGCTGATGCGCTTAGTTAGCAAAGTCCCTGAACAGACACGCTGTGAAAAAGCTCGTAGTAAGCCGCTGAGAAATTCGCTCAGCGTATAATTTGTTAGCTGACTTTGTCAGCGGTGTCAAAAAAAAGGAACGGGAAACACACAAACTTAATAATTTGAATAAAAACATATTAATTAGGGTGAGCTGGTACACATAGTCCATAATTTGAAGATCATTAGCCATAATTTCTTTAATTTTTGATTTATTACATAATAGTGAAAGTAACACCTAACTTTACAAAACAAATAACAAACTGTCAAAACAGCTTACTATCAGACGTTTCATTCAGGGAAATACCGTTTGCTGTCATTTAGCATAAGCTGACTAAATTACCGCTTAGCTAAGCAGCTGAGCGTCCCTGAATGCGCCCATTGTCTTCAACAGGACTCAGCGCTAACGCGTAAAGCCAAACGCACGATCTCTTGGCTGGAACAAAATTTGCCCGATTTCATGGCACCTACATGCAAACTTTCATAAAATTCTTTTGCTATTTTTATTATTTCCTTTTTACTCGTTTTAATTTGGTCTTCTTTATTCATTAGGGAGTATATTTGTCTCCTGTCGAAATTAGTTCTTAAACTTTTTATTCCTTTAATATTTTCTATTGCTTTTTGTACTAGTCTTTCAAATTTGCTTTTCTATAGTTTCGTATGTTCCTTTTTATTACTTTGATAATTTCTGATGAACAAAGCTCGTTTTGTTCTAATGAAATTCTTTTTATTAAAATGTAAAGACAGAATATATGACAAGTCAAATTACAAAATAACAATATATTACTGTTGCGATGAAAACAACCAATCCTAACATGTGTCGTACAAAGCAAATATATAAAATAGCCTGCTTGTGCTAGCAATGAAAGGAGCGCAATGCATTATTTCCAACACCCCTTCTCGCTGCTTTCATGCACATCTTCTTGGTGTTCGGTTTGAATTCCAAGTTTCGCTGTGAAATAGTAATGTCGTTCTCGTGTGAGCGGTTTTGTAAGTAGATCGGCTGTCATCTGCTCTGTAGGACAGTAGATCATGTTGATGACCTTTTCTTCTTGTAGATCGCGCAAGAAGTGGTGCGATATATCAATATGTTTCGTTCGGCTACTCAATCGATTGGATTCTACCATCTTGATACAACCTTGGTTGTCTTCCAAAATAGTAGTTGGACCACTCAGAGCACCACCCATGTCAAAAAGTAGCTGTCGTAACCACAGCAGCTCTCTAGCCGCTAACGAAACCGCCACGTATTCGGCTTCCGTAGACGACAGGGCAACGGTCTTTTGTTTCTGACTGCACCAGGCAATCGTCGATGTACCAAGCTGAAACAGATAGCCACTGGTAGATTTTCTGTCGACTTTGTCGCCTGCCCAATCTGCATCGCAATAACAGACTAACTCCGATTTCGCAGTAGACGAAAATCGTAACTTCTGATCTTTGGTACCGGAGAGATAACGTAAAACACGTTTGACTGAGCTCCAGTCTTTTTCTGTAGGAGTGGACACTTTCCGACATAAGTAACCAACTGCAAGTGCAATATCAGGACGCGAAACAGTGGCTAAATACAGCAATGATCCGATAGCTTGCCTGTATTTATTATTGTTCGGAAGTTGCGGACTGTCTTCCGCATTCATTGCAGGAAATCCAGTTTCCATTGGTGTTGATGCTGGACGACAATCAGCCATGCCATATTCTTTCAGCATCTGAAGAACTTTCTGCCTTTGATGGATCAGGAAAGAACCATCACTTTCACGTTCCACATTGATACCCAAATAATGAGCAACTCCACCTAAATCTTTTGTGTTGAAGTAATAATCCAACTGAACACCAACACTTTTAGTAAGTTGCTCAGTGGTTGCTGCCACTAGTAGATCGTCGACATAGATCAGCACGTATGTTGCGTTCCCGTCATTCTCAATACGTGTAAACAAACACGGATCTGCTTTGCTGTACTTGAAGCCCAAAGTACGTAATACTTCAGTTGCCTTCTTATTCCATGCTCGAGCAGATTGTTTAAGTCCGTACAGACTACGTCGTAGACGTAGGACTTTGTTTTCTTGTCCGGGGATGACGAACCCATCAGGTTGTTCTAAATATAATTCTTCGTCAAGTTCACCATTCAAGTAGGCACATTTGACATCTAAATGGCGAACATGTAAGTTTCGGAGTGCTGTAACGGTCAACAGCGTCCGAACAGTCTCGTGGCGTACGACAGGCGCAAACGTCTCATCGTAGTCAATGTTATTACGCTGGGAGAAACCACGGGCCACCAGTCTGGCCTTATAAGTGTGGATATGCCCTTGTCCATCCAACTTTGCTTTAAAAACCCACTTCGCTGTTATGGTCTTGAAACCGGGTGGCAAATCTACAACATCCCAAACATGATACTCACGGAGAGATTTCATCTCTTCTTCAGCGGCAGCCACCCACAACTTTCGCTCTCGTTGTGACAATTTCATGACATCACTCCAAGTAACAGGTTCTTTGTTTCCCTTAGTCTCGGCCATGAAAATATCATCATATCGCTCAGGAGCTTTCCCGGCAGTAGAACGTGTCGACCAGCGAGATCTCGTAGAGGAGACGGCAGGTGGCTCGCATGGTTTGTCTCTTACACGATCTGACTGAGGTGGTGGCGTCTGCTGACCCAGATTATTTTCCTCGTAAAAATTGTCAGGCTCATTCGTCAGATCTTGTTGTTCTGACTCAATTATGTTATTATCATGCTCTGGGGGGATTAGCACATTCTTAACCTCTGCATCTGGTGTGGACTCGTAAAAGCAATCACAGTCAATGACATCCCCTTCTGGGAGTTGTATCTTCTGATTGTGTTGGACAGGAAAAAGGCCTGGTTCACTTTCTACGATTCTCACAGATCGGCTAACGGTTACTTTGTTAGTTTTAGGATCAAGAATCCTGTAGCCCTTGGTAGTAGTGCTGTATCCCACCAGGATACCAGTCACGGCGCAGTCATCCCATTTCTTTCGTAGTTCGTGTGGAACTAGTCGATAAACCTTGCTACCGAAAATTCGCAGATGACTCGTATCTGGTTTTCTACCGTACCATTTATCGTATGGCGTCGTGTCCACCGAACGACTCGGCAGACGATTAATGAGGTACGCGGCCGTCGAGATCGCTTCTCCCCAGAATTGCAACGCCAAACCAGCATCAAGAAGCATGCACCGTCCCATCTCTACAAGAGTGCGGTTCTTTCGTTCAGCAACTCCATTTTGCTGCGACGTATAGGGCACGGTCGTCTGATGCTCGATTCCTTGCGATTTAAAATAGTTTAGAAGTTCCCTGTTGACAAACTCTTTGCCATTATCTGAACGAAAGGTTGCTGGCGTTCGGTTGAACTTCGTCTTGACAGCATTAATAAACTCCTTCACCATACTGGGTACCTCGTCCTTTCCATGAATGAGTGCTACAACAGTAAAGCGAGAATAATCATCCGTGAAAGTCAGTACGTATCGGTTGCCAGATGGAGTCGTGTGTTGCATCGGGCCACAAAGATCACAATGGATAAGCATGCCCGGCATCGAAGCTCTCGTTTTGCTGTTCTTCGGAAACGGTGTAGCAGTAAGCTTTCCTCGTGCACAAGAGTCGCAATCTCTATTGCATTCTGATCCCAGCTTCACTGTTATGCCAGTAACCAGTTTTTCTGACACGAGTCTTTTGATAGCTGCAAGGTCGCGGTGTCCAAATCGTCGGTGCCACTGATAAAGAGTGGCGGCACCTACAACAAATGCAGTTTCTCCTACCTTGTCTTCCGATGAATTCACTGGTGCACCACCACGCAACCAGTATAGGTCATCATCGTGCTCGCTGAACGCTTCAGCGACCAGCTGACCATCAGCGGTGGTGATCATGCACCGATCACCTTCGAAAATCACACGCATGCCAGCACGTGTCATACGGCGAACAGATAGTAGATTCGTACTGAGGTTCGGCATGTACAGTACATCTAGCAGTTTGACTGATGACGTTTCCCATTCTGAAAGTTTACAAGATAACTTTACCTCACCAATACCAGTTGACATTAACTTCGATGATTTATCAGCTAAAGAGATGTTAGTCTTGTACTCCGATAGGTTCTGGAAACGTTTCTTGTCATCTAGCATATGTGATGACGCTCCAGAGTCAATGCACCATTTTTCGCCGCTGTTGTTAGCAACCATCACTGACTGTTGCTCTTTTACTTGAATAGCTGTGCCATGGAAAGCAAATTGCGACTTCACTTTTTCTCCACCATTGCGACTATCTCTACCCTGTCCTGCCTGATGTGCAGTAACATTGCGGCTGTTATTTGTAGGCTGACACTGTGGCGTTTCAGGGCAATTACGTCTCAGATGACCTGGACGATTACAGTTGTAGCAGGTACGATCCTCAGCCGGCTGGCTGCCAGGACCTCCTACTCGGCCACGGCCTCGGCCGCGTCCACGTCCGCTTCGTCCTTGACGACCGGAAGTTGATTGCAACGCTGTTTCACTGTCTAACTTGGTGCTCTGCTGTCCAGTTTCCATGCGACGTCGGTACTGGTCTTCGAGTTTGCCTATTACATAGTCCAGAGTCAAATCGGCTTCATCTCGTCCCTCTAGAGCTGTGACAAGTCCAGAGTATGAGTCCGGAAGACTGGCAAACAAATATGCCACAATCTCTTCATCATCGACTTTGGCATTGGCTAATCGAAGCTGGTTAACTAGTGCCAGCACTCGAGTAATGTGTTCTGACATTGTGCCAGACTTGTATCTGACTTGGCTTAACTTCGTGCGTAGGTAAACGCGACTGCCATAAGTTGACCTTTGGTATAAGTGCTTGAGATGTTCCCAGACATCGTGCGCTGACTCACGACCGGCAAAATGTGTCAACTGAGTATCAGTGACATGTAGAGTCAGTGCAGCCCGTGCACGCTCATTTGATCTCTTCCATACATCATTTAAGTCGGATCCAGACTCGGGTTTTGGATTTGAAGTCACATTCCACAAGTCCTTTTCAATGAGCAACGCTTGCATCTTTTCTTTCCAAACTGCATAGTTCTTACCAGAAAGAAGTGAAACTAATCGTGTGGAATTACCTTCAGAATCAGCCATCTCAGGGAAATATTTGTCAACCTTAGATTATGCGTGTCTGGGCCCATAACCTGATGAACAAAGCTCGTTTTGTTCTAATGAAATTCTTTTTATTAAAATGTAAAGACAGAATATATGACAAGTCAAATTACAAAATAACAATATATTACTGTTGCGATGAAAACAACCAATCCTAACATGTGTCGTACAAAGCAAATATATAAAATAGCCTGCTTGTGCTAGCAATGAAAGGAGCGCAATGCATTATTTCCAACAATTTCTACATATTCAATTCTTCTTTTCTCTATCAGCTGTTTTGTGTTTCTTAAATTTCTGGTTCTTTATTTTTAATTATCTTTTTTACTTATTTTTTACGCTGTTATGCTTCCTATTATTCTTTCATTCATCGTATCAGTATCATTTTGGTGGATTTTGCTCAAGTGGATAGCCTTTAGTTTCGTCGTTATTTCTTAGGAACTGGTATTCACCTTTAAATCTTAGCAGTTATTTATGCTATTATGTTATTTGGTTTGTGTAATCGTTTTCTTTCCAACTGTTTTCAAAGCCACCTTATTTACTTCTTTAGGTACGTTATAATTGGAACAAAATTGTATCTCCTCTTAGCTGTAATTTTGATTGTATTTATCGCAGATTTTAATAAGGCACATGAATAAATTTCTTTATCTACAACTATGAAATAATAGACGATGTATTTACTTCCAAGTATACCGGGTGTCAACGAAACCTGGGGCACCCCCATAATTTTTTTATTTTTTAAGATATCTAAATGAAATTTGGTATATGTAATATACTCTTTAAATGGCATTTGTTGACATAGGAAACAAGTTTCTGTCGCTTCCGGTTTTGCCCGAATTGACATCAACTTTGTTATTTTAAATGGAACGTCCTGTAAACTTATATATTTTTGGAATCTCCATTCAATTTTACGTATGGTAGCTTCAAGTTTGAAACATTTTGATGACAAAGTAAATACTAGCAGGAGAGTTTATTTATTAATCTAGGATGCCATGACCTGCGTAAAATGGAAGTCAGGGTGCTACGACACTCAAAACAAATTATTTTAGCACTTCAACTGTAGCAGTCTGTCACTATTTTGTGGATTTCATTTGTTTCACTTGTTTTGAAACCCAGTATCTAGATGTAAATGTCCAAAATACGGTTTTTTTGAACGGAGAGTGTTATTCCGAATTAAATTTTCATATTAATCCCGCGTTATTGGTATCAATAAAATCCTTGCAACACGCTCGTTTTTAATATCCTAGTGTCCCACCCTAGTGCCATTTGAAAAAATAGAGTTATTCTCGAAAAAGCATTTTTACCAACTTTAGGCCATTCTAATACAGCAACTAAAATAGTTAAAGTTCTAAAACAATTTGTCTCGAGTGTTGGGGCACCTTGACTTTCATTTTGAGTAAGTCATGGTACTCTAGATTAATTTCTGCAAAAATTTACTGTCATCAAAATGTTTCGAACTTGATACTGCCATACGTAAAATTGAATGGAGATTCCAAAAATGTATAAATATACAGGGTGTTCCATTTAAAATAACAAAGTTGATGTCAATTCCGGCGAAACCGGAAGTGACAGAAATTTGTTTCTTATGTCAACAAATGCCATTTAAAGAGTATATTACATATACCAAATTTCATTTAGATATCTTAAAAAATAAAAAAATTATGGGGGTGCCCCAGGTTTCGTTGACACCCTGTATAAAGCTGCTCATATTATACTTCTCATAAGACACTAGTGGAATATGAACCATATTCCACGGCGGCAATTTTTTTTAATAAGTAGGTCGGGTATGTTGTCAAATGACATTAACGTCAAATTTATTAATAAAAGTGATTTGTGCAGTTATGAAGTGCAAGTCTGCAATTATATTATGGATACTGAAAATGACATACGTTATGGGATTATCAAATTTAGAAAAACTGAAAATGACATAAGTTATGGGATTATCAAATTTAGAAAAATACACAGGACATTGTTTGTGAAGATTCTCAGCTACATTGTGTGCTGATGGAGGAGTAACCATGACAACTTTGAAATGCCACTACTAAACCTGTAAATTTTACTAAAATCATAATTTCAATAAATTAGTTACCTACCTTTATTATCAAAAATTATAAATAAATATCTCGTAGTTGTAGATAAAGTATTGTAAAGTATGATCAAAATTTCTGTTCATCAAGTATGGCCGTGGAAGTGCAAACCAACGCATTTAAAATTGGCTCACATATCTTTACTTCAAAATTTTTGACAGCTGTCACATTTAATATTATATGTAAGCCAATTTTAAAGGCGTTGGTTTGCACTTCCACGGCCATACTTGATGAACAGAAATTTTGATCATACTTTATTTGACTCGCATATAATGGTTACATTACACTCGGATGATTACAATACTCGCCTGTCGGCTCGTATTGTAAACTTCATCCTCGTGTAATATAGCCTACATTATATGCTCGTTAAATAAAATACTATATTAGTACTAGCACTAAATGGTACCACGGTACCAATATGGTTACATTTGAAAAGATTGTGTTTTGTGCCAAAAACCATTTTGATGAACTTTATTTGCTCATAAATCACATAATTAAGTTTTTCGACGGGATTTAGATTTTTCTAGTATTACACGGCTCAGTTAGAATAAAACGGAATAGTCATGGCACACCTAAATAGAAAACTAAAAATTAAATTAAAATAAATATTGAAGATTGAAATGTCACTTATGTGGTATCACTGGATTCCGAAAATTATGCAGAATTCAAAAATGTATTAATATATAGGGTGTTCCATCTGAAAACCAAAAGTTAGTGTTACTTGCGGTGAAACCGGAAGTGCAAAAAAATCATTTAAAATGTTAAAAAGTGACGTTTATTAAGTATATAGGATGTTCCAAATTTCAGCCATTTATCTTGAAAACTAAAGGAAAAAAGGGGGGTCATGGCATTAGTGATTTTTGTCAAAGTGCAAGAACTAATCCCCACAGTTCTTCTGTTACACGATACTCGAAAATTATGTAGAATAGAATCAATCGATGCAGTATTTTTTTCTCTACAAAAAACTTTCTTACACTTTTGGTCTAAAATAATTAGGGAAGCAAATAATTTAAAAAAAAATTCAGAAGTTTGTTCTTCAAAAAACAGTTCTGCAACATTACAAGCGTCCGTTTTGGAGGAAAACCACACCAAAACTTAATGGTTGAATTGGACGGGCAATATTCCTTGTACACTTCCATCATTTCATCTTAGATGACTTTCGGTCCTTTACCTTGAAGAGTCAAAAACCGAATAACTGCTCGCCATTCAAAATTTTCCATTATTACAAATTCGTTAACATACACTTTTTCAACAAACTTTTTTTCAATGATTTTAAAGATTAGAAATTTGACATTTTACGCCGTAATTCATAATGAATTTATTCATTTGTAAAAACTAATAGCGTTTTCCACCTTACTGCACTGGCTGCACTCAGTGCGCACTGGCCAATTTCAGGATGTTTCACCTGTGCACCGCGGGCAACTTATTGCACTGCTGCATGTTCCACTTCCTAAAATGAGTGCAGTTTTTCTGCACTCAGTGCGTAAATTTAGCACCAGGTTTTTTGACGGTGTTAAATCCGGTGCAACTAAAAAATGGCGCGCAATACAATAAATTGAGTGGAAAGCTCTTAAGGTTTCAGTATATCTTTAATTGTTGACATGTTAGGCACCTCCCCAATAATAATATTGCTTTATTTTATTTTTATTATACAAATTACATTAGTATACTAACTAATTATTGCGTATAAATATATTCTAACATTTCGTAAGATTGCACAATTGTTTTAATACGCACAACTTCACATCTGCATAAATAATTAGATCATAACCTTTTAGCAGTGTAATCAGACCTAATAGAATTATCATGTTCTGCAAACATTTTAGAAATTATTATTATTGTTTATTGACTAAATTGATTTTAATAATCATTAATAATAAATGTGTTCACAATAGGTACATATTTGAAGCAAAATTCACATTAAAAATGAGATCGTCCCTTAAGAGCTTGGACGCGTTGTTTCTAAAATGCTCGTACCTAGTAACCTTCATTTATACTATACAGGGTGATTCATTAGCCTCTTTACAAACTTTGACAAAGAAGTAATTTCATGAAGAAATGTTCATATGAATGTAGGTTCTATCTTTCTTTCAACTTGTAATTGTATTCCTCGTCAATTGTATTCTCAATAAAACCAATACCTGTAAAAAGTGTTGAATTGAACCAAAGTGTGAAAACCTCGTGAAAAGAAACAACAGACATATCACAATGATGTTTTACTTTAAATATCAAACCTGCTTTTTATTTATGTTAAAATTTTTGTATTAGGTACTCATTTGTTAGCTTGAACATAAAGTCATGTTGTTCTGCTTCTATTTGTAAATTAACCATTTGTACATTTCGCCATTAACCAACTGTGCATTTTACATCTTTACTGCACTATGCACAGAGGGCGGGAACCATTTTTAGTTATAATATCAAATTATAATAGGATTACGACATAAGCCTTTAAAACATTCGTTTAGCGCGCCAAAATGTTGGTACTGATAAAATCAGTATGTTCCACGTGTTTCTGCCCTTTTTAAGTTTTCATGCACAACTAGTTGAGTGTTTGATAGCACGGGGTTAGTGCTGGTGCGCACCAAGTGCATGGACGTGGAAAACGCTATAAATAAATTGTTTATCTGAACTGGAAGTGCTCAAGGCCAGCTATATAATTAAACACCCTCGTATATTCTAAGGCTCAATTTTCTAAAACTTTGGCATATTATGTCTTTTGTGAAACCAATAGCGGTGGAGCTGTACCGCTCCCAACAGTCCCAACAAGGCAAAAGTAGCGATCTTAAAAAAAATTATTTACCGACTTGTATAGGACAAAATTTCCTGCAAATTTGTTATTTGAAGTTTTTTTGTACGATTAATATCAACGGAGCTATGAAAAGCTTCCAAAAAAGGCAAACATTGCGTACCTAGCAAAATTTTGAGTTTGTTTCCACTTTACATCGCAATAACTCCGTAACACTCCATTTTAGCGTAAAAGCCCTTCTAATCAATCTTGTAGAGAATTTAATTACCTACAAAATCCATGTATCCATTTTTTTATGACCAATGCAACGGAAATTTACAAAAAAAACGAAAAACTGTTTTTTTTCAAGTTTAGTGCAGCAACGTCGTCCCTCCGGTTTTTGACACTATACTTGGTTTTATAAATAACAAATTTGCAGGAAATTTTGTCCTCTACAAGTCGGTAAATAACTTTTTTTAAGATCGCTACTTTTGCCTTGTTGGGACTGTTGGGAGCGGTACGCACCACCGCTATTCGTTTCACAAAAGACATAATATGCCAAAGTTTTAGAAAATTGAGCCTTAGAATACATATAATGTAGGATGTTAATGTGTGACCTCTCCAAAGCTTTTGACTGCTTACAAAGAGAATTTCTTCTCCAGAAACTAGAACGATACGGGATAAGGGGAAAAGTTTCAGAGCTTTTACATTCTTACATGTCAAATCGCATGCAAGCAGTATATCTGAATGGAGAACAAAGTGAGTTACAACATATCACACATGGTATAGCCCAAGGGTCGCTTTTAGGCCCTTTATTATTTTGCCTGTACGTGAATGATCTTCCACACAACATCACGTCCTATACAGTGCTTTATGCAGATGATACCACTTTCTTGTGCAGAGGTAAAAATGAACAACAACTTACGCTACAAACAGAAAAAATCTTGGAAGAAGCCACAACTTGGTTTTCATGTAACAAACTTCTTCTTAATGAAGAAAAGACTGTTCAGTTGCCTCTGACAAGTAAACGAAATATAACGCCAAGGAATGCTGGTTTTGCTAAGCTTTTAGGAATAACAGTAGATACCAGACTGACTTGGAAGGAACATATTAATGCACTGTCAGGAAAATTATCATCGGCATTATATGCTATCAGAAGAATTAGACAAATTACGGACAAACAAACAACAATCGTAGTATATCATGCACTTTTTCATTCACGTATGACCTACGGAATACAACTATGGGGTGAATCAGCACATGCCATTGACATCTTTATACTACAGAAAAAGGCCTTACGCATAATAGAACAAGTGAAACAACGCACACACTGCAAACCATTATTTATAAAGAATAAAATAATCTCTCTTCCATCTTCGTACATCTTAAAGCAGCTGCTTAGAGCCAAAACATAGCTTCCACAACTAAAAAGAAAAGGATCTACAACAAACCACCATCTACGTTCAAACTACCAGGTACTTGTTCCAGCCCATAGAATATCAACAACTTCCAACCAGCATAGACATCTACAATTATTGAATCAGCTACCACTAGACTGGATAGAAAAACCATTTAAAGAATTTAAAAATCTGGTTAAACTATTCTTGATACAGAATTGTTTCTATACAGTAAATGAGTTTGAACCATGTGTTAAACAAATTTAAAAAATGTATTACATACCTA
The DNA here is from genome assembly GCA_963082815.1 of Melanotus villosus. Classification (NCBI taxonomy): domain Eukaryota; kingdom Metazoa; phylum Arthropoda; class Insecta; order Coleoptera; family Elateridae; genus Melanotus; species Melanotus villosus. The sequence continues at coordinate 12,948,029 of OY720424.1, read as the reverse complement.
CTTACCTACATGTATTTTGACGTTACCTCTACAATACACAATATATTATTTTATATGTATCTGATGTACTGCTAAAAGGTAAAATAAAGTTTATTATTATTATTATTAATACAGTACCAGCGAAACTCTGATAAAACTACGCGATTACAAAATTATGACTGCGAGTTACATTTATGACAGTTACTGGGCCAAACGGTAGCTCCCAATCTTTTTTTTTTTTTAATTATTAAACCCCACTAAGCTTATAATCTGTCCACATTGGACTATAAGTAATTTGTTTAAGTTAAATAATAAGAATAAACAGAAAAATGAGTTGTAGGAAATGCTTCCAATGAAGCTACCCTTTACAATATATCTCTTAAAGATATGTTTTGGTAACATATTTGCGTTTAACCTAGATATATACACATACGTTAATCCTAATCAAATCTGTCCATTACGGTTTCTGGCTTGAAACGTTTTAATCGTGGCACTTCACCTGTCTGTTCAAACAAATTTCTCGCAAGTACGTTAGGATGAACTTGAGTTCTAGCACTATAACGTTCACTATACCGTTTAATTTCGTCTTTAAATCGATGGCACTTGCAAGTCTTTTGCAATTTGAATGTTAGGAACATACCATGGGGCGTTAACTATTTGTCTTAGCACTTTGTTCTGAAAACGCTGTAGGATTTCCAGGTTTGAATTGCTTGCCGTTCCCCATAGTTGGATCCCGTAGGTCACACGGGCTTGATGATAGCCTTGTGAATTTTACTATGAATCCCATTAATGGCATTAATGACACTGTCTGTAATTTATTGCAAACGATTTAAACGCAAATATGCCGCTCTTACACCCGAAGCCATTTTCCAAAATTATAAACAACCATATTTTGAAATTTTGGATCACATTATTATGGAAATCAACACAAGATTTCAAGATTGTAAAAAACAACAATTTGTTATTTTGCTGATACAGCAAAATGCGAGTATTTTAATTCATGTTTTCCTTCCCTTGCTCTTGAAAATCTGAAACATTTTTACGGTAACATATTTACCAACCTTAAAAATGAATCGATTCTTTTGTATTCCGATGAAAAATATAGAAACATATCGACGCAAGAACTTCTTCGAATGCTTCATGAAGATAAAAACATTTTTACAAAAGCTTATAAATTGTTTTTCCCTCATTTTAACAATTCCATGTACAAGTCTGTCAGTAGAAAGAAGCTTACTCAAGAAACACCATTTCTCAAGAAATACTTTCTCATTTGGCAAATATTTCTATTCAGAAAGAACTTCTACTGATGCTTACGAAGAAGCAACCATTTTATGATGACATAAATAATTGACAAATCTGCAGCTTTAGGCCGGTCGTCCTTTGGATGCGTTTTCGTCCGAATTGCCTCCGTCAGAAATCGGACGAATAATTTCGTCAGATTTCGTAGATGTGGTATCGTCCACTAGATAAGTTTCTGTATGACATGAATCAGTCAGTGATTTGTCAAACCAGCATATAAATTATTTAATAATGGATTGGATGATTATCTTTTGGAAAATAGTTATATTTATATTGTTAGACGGCGATTAAAGTTAAAAAGAAAAAGTGTTGGGTTAATGACATATTAGCAAAACGAAAAGAATTTGGAGAATTTCATCATTTATATAATGATTTAAAGAACAATGAAAAAAAGTTTTTTGATTACTGTCGCATGAATCAGAATACTTTTAAATATATTTGAGATGCCATAAGAGAAATCATAATAGATGTCTAATTTCCGTGAAACCATTTCACCAGAAGAACGATTGACTGTGACTTTTAGGTAAGTTATAAATACAGTACATAGTTGCAACATCATTAAAGTTTATTAGTAAGAATACAAAAAAAAGAAATAAATTGTTTTATACTCCGAATTCAGAAATATAGCTTTGAATAGACAGCGGCTGTTGAGAGGAAACGTCTTCTCTTCCTCCATTTGAATAGCATGGAACTTTGGAGGACCCTATATTTATCAAAGTAATTGGAGAAGGAAGTGGTGGTGTTGATATTAATTCGTTAAAATAGAATGACTCTCTGGAGGAATCGGTGTTCGCGTAAAACACGTCGGCGATGGCAACGGTGTCGATATAATTCCTTCATTGGAACGGTTTGATGCTCCGGGCGCGGGAAGATGTCACACTATCGTCAGAACAATTGCGAACAAATCCCATTTTTTTCGGATGATCGCACATCGCATATTTTCGTCCGAATTCGCACGAATAATTTCGGACACACTGTACGACCTTCAATACGTTTTACTGAAACGGGATGATTCGCCCTTTTTCGTCCGATTTCTAACGAAGGCAATTCGGACGAAAACGCATCCAAAGGACGACCGGCCTTAAAGAATAGAAGAATCGATTTAATAATATACAAAAAATAGGTAAGCGATAATTAAATGATTTTCAGAGTAAATGTTTCTTATGGCTAATTTTGTAACTCTTCACCTATTTTTTAAACCACGAGCCGCCACTTGTACCTACACGCATATACGGAAGATGCAGAAGAAGAAAAGACTAAATTTTATGAAATAATAGAGAGTGTTTGGACAATACCCCAAAATTCAACATAAAAATAATAATAGGTGATCTAAAGAGAGGTAAAGCAAAAGAAGAAGCTGTGGAAAATATATTTGAATAAAACAGACGAGAAAAACTACGAAGAATATAAAAAACAACGAAAAATAGTAAAAGACAAAGTTATAGAAGCTAAAAAGAAAAGCTGGGAACAGTTTGGTATGAAAATGGAGAGAGATGGAAGAGGAAATGCTAAGATGCTATACAAAACAATAAAAAGCCTTAGAAGTGAGAAAAAAGAATACACAATTGGAATAAAAGACAATAACGGAAAAATGGTAACAAGAAATGAAGAAGTAATAGAAAGATGGTACCAGTACTTCACGGACTTGTTAGAGGGACATGAGAATATCGAGGAAATGCCAAATAATTGGAACAACGAAAACATAACAACAGAAGAACAGGGAGATGACATAACTTTAGAAGAGGTAAATATTGCAATAAAAAATTTAAGTAATGGGAAAGCAGCGGGAATTGACAAAATAACAGCCGAAATGTTAAAGTATATGGGTGGAAAGGGGCAGAGTTTACTACATCAACTGATACTAAAAGTATGGAAAACAAAAACAATCCCCAATGAATGGAAGACAGCAGTAATAGTCCCAATATTTAAAAAAGGAGAGCGATACAAATGTGAAAATTATAGAGGCATTTCGCTTCTGAGTGCACCAAGTAAAGTGTACGAAAAAATACTGGAGAAACGGTTAAGAAAAGAAGTGGAAAGTTCAATGGCAGATACACAGTGTGGCTTCAGACCCGGACGTGGAACACAAGACCTCATTTTTAACATCAGACAGATATGCGAGAAAAAGATCAACTACAACAAATGCTTGTATGCCTGTTTTATAGACCTAGAAAAGGCATTTGATAATGTACCCCGGAAGGAAATATGGAAAACCTTAGAAGAACGAAGAGTCAATAAGCACCTCATAGAAGCAATAAAGAGTATATATACAGATACTAACAACATCGTGAGAGCAAAAAATAACTGTTCAAGAAAGTTTGTGACAACAAAAGGCGTGAGACAGGGTGGAATATTAAGTGCACTACTGTTCATTTTGGTGATGGACAGCATATCACAAAAATGTGGGCAAAAAACTAAGGGTGTTAAGGTAGGAGTAAGAAAACTGAAGCCAATAGTAGTAAAAGAGTTTATTTACGCCGATGACCTGGTACTACTCGCAGAAAATGAAGAAACGATACAAGGAAATCTGAATATATGGAATAAAGAACTACAAAGAAGAGGAATGAAAATAAACGCTAAAAAGACCGAAGTGATGGTAATATCCAAAGAAGACAAATCGGCTAAGGTGAGACTCGGTAACGAGCAAATCAAGTAATTGAGTGCATTTAAATATCTGGGATCAATAATAAATAGCAATGGGGACTTGGAAACAGACATAAATAACAGAATCAGTATAGTAGCAAGACTATATAAAGCACTACAACAAGTATTTTTAAATAAAAAAGAAGTTTCAAAGACGACAAAAGTAAAAATATACAAGTCCGTATTTATGCCTGCTTTAACTTACGGAAGTGAGTCATGGGTGGTAAACAAGCAGCAGCAGTCAAAATTACAAGCATGCGAAATGCGTATATTAAGAAGAATAGAAGGAGTTTCTAGAATAGACAAGATAAGAAATGTAGAAATAAGGAAGAGACTGAAAGTGCAACCTTTACAGAATTATATCGAAGGAAATCAATTAAGATGGTGGGGACACATGAGGAGAATGCAGGACAATCGACTTACAAAGAATATATGGGAAATGGGAGTGGACGAAAAAAGAAGTAAAGGGCGACCAAGACACACGTGGAACGAAGAAGTGAAAAGGATACTGGAATAGAGAGGAACCACGTGGAGGGAGGCAGGAAAGCTAGCGGAGGACAGAAAAACTTGGAGAAAATTCTGCGACCAACAAACATCTGACCAACAACTCTAGAAATAACAACCTCGACACCGAAAGGTAGAAGAGGACAGGATTATGTATGTATGTATGTATAAATAATTGACAAATCTGCAGCTTTAAAGAATAGAAGAATCGATTTAATAATATACAAAAAATAGGTAAGCGATAATTAAATGATTTTCAGAGTAAATGTTTCTTATGGCTAATTTTGTAACTCTTCACCTATTTTTTAAACCACGAGCCGCCACTTGTACCTACACGCATATACGGAAGATGCAGAAGAAAAAAAGACTAAATTTTATGAAATAATAGAGAGTGTTTGGACAATACCCCAAAATTCAACATAAAAATAATAATAGGTGATCTAAATGCGAAAATAGGGAAAGAAGAAAGAAAGCAATCAATTGCAGGGAAAGAAAGCCTACACAAAAAAACAAATAATAACGGACAAAAACTTAACAACTTTGCAGCTATGAAACACATGATAATCAAAAGTGCAATGTTACAATGAAAAAATATACATAAAACCACGTGGATTAGTCCGGATAGGAAAGCAATAAACCAAATTGATATACCTAATAATTGAAAAAAGGTATGGAAACTGTATTAACAAGTAAGAACATACAGAGGAGCCGATATAGATTCGGACCATATGTTAATAAAAGCAATAATGAGACAAGATATACCAAGAATGAACAAAAAGCAATCAAACATACACAGAAGACGGGAGAAGGAAATGCCAAACGACATAAATAAGAGGGAAGAATATAGAAAAGGAGTAACAAAAGAAATCAACAAAGTAACAAGACCAGTGGCGGCTGGTGCTAAAGGGCACAAGGGCACGTGCCCTCCCTACAATCGAGACAAAGAAAGCTTTTTTTAATATCTTAATAACACTTCTCACTTCTTTTATTTTATTATTATACCTATAATATCAATATTATAGTCCATTGTCGCGTTGCTGCTGAAACGAAGTTATCAAAACTTTCATCCGGGGACTAGATGAAAATGATACGTATTTGCGCAAGCGCAGCGGAAAATTGCAGCAAAATTTCGCCGCTGCTTGATCGGCGTATAGGGCGTGGTAAGGGCACATTAAATCGCGGCCGTTGGCACGTGACAGATTCAAGTTATTTGGTTCACAATTGGAGTGCGTGTACGGGTGAATTGTGTTAAGCGCGCATGTTCCGTTTAACTGTTGTTTTTATTTTGACTTCGGGGTTTGTTCGTTGTTACGTTGTTATCTACTGTTTGTTCGTTACTGGTTATAGTGGTTATTGTTGTTTACAGTGAAACTTGTTAAAAGGGAAACTCGTATTTGCGTATTTAAAGGTTTGTAATTTTTAGACACAATAATACATAATTTTTTAATTTTTGCAAACATGCATACTTAATGTATGTCTTGATTGTCTTGTAAACTTGAAACTTTGAAAGTACTTTAAGCGAATGAAATAAAATGCGATCTCGTAGGTACAACGTACTACAAAATTTCGGTAGCTAATTGTCTGCAATCAGATTAATTGATTTATAATTAAATATGTATAAACCAAATATAATCTGTACAAAACAGTCCGGCATAATTATTCCGCGAATTTGCCCACGACCTTCGCCCGTATCTAATTTCGACGCAATTAACATGTATAGAGTTACGTCTGGAGAACTGAAACGTTCGTTTCTTCGTTTTAAAAGGTTTTTCCTTAAATTTTAATTCAACTAGCCACGATTTCCGTTGTGAATTCTTATCCTATGTTAGATAGTGTAAAATGAAAAACTGAACTTAAAGCAATTTATGAACGAGACGATATGTGTAGTTGTAGTGTAGGTGGTATTTTGTCACTTTTGGTGTTTATTGCTGATAATAATCTCACAAGAGTGTTTTCAGAAACTAATAAATTAGTTAACATTATTTGTACAACACCGATGTCTACGACTGAATGTGAAAGATGTTTTTCCACTTTAAAGCGCATAAAAACATTTTTGAGAAGCACCAGTGTTGTCGATTGAAAAAAGTTTATACAATCGATCCCCGATTTCGACAATAAAGTTATTGATGTATTCAGCAGTAAGAAGAACAAAAGGATGGACTTTCTATTTAAATACGGAGGTAAGTGTTTTTAGATATTGTTTACAACTCGATTTTGATGTGCCCTCCCACTAAAAAAACTCACGAGTCGCCACTGAACAAGACATAAAGATATCCAAAAAGAATGGGAGACAATAAAAGAAATCATTACACAAAATATAGAACAACTAGGAAAAGAAAATAGGTACAACAATAAGAAAGTACTGGTACCTACGATGAAGAATACGAAAAGAGAGTAGAAAACAAAAGAAGGACGAGAATGAAGCTATTACAGAACCAATCACACTAGAACAAAGATAACTACAAGGAAGCAAGAAACAAAGCGCATGTGTCAGGCCTAAAATAATAATAATAATTATTCAATGCATTAGCAATGTTTCCTTTCCATTTTTCTTTGTTAGCGTATTTTTTCTTTATGTCTGTACATGTTTTTGTAATAATACTTTCTTTAACATTTATAAACATTACTTTGTGAACTGACAGACAATGGTCTATTAACTTTATTTCAAATTTGAGGTTTTTATTGCTAAGTAAATGGTCAATTATAGCTATTTATATTTGTATTACCTATCCTACTTTGTATACTCCCACCAACTAGGTACATTGTTTATTGTAACTCCATTTATCTGTATTATATTTTTATAATCAGTTGTAGATATATTGTCTTCCAGTAAAACATCCTAAATTATTATTTGGTGGTCTGTAAATGGCCACGATTGCCACGATATCCAAATCTGACCATTTAATGTTTATTCTTATCACATTACAATCTATTAAATTAATGTTCAAATCTTTAGTAGTAAAATTAATTTCATTCCTGACATACAGTGCAACACCTCCTCCTCTACTATCTCTACAATGATATAATTACAGCCAAATAATTATCTATATTAAAATACCTAAGTTATTTCGTTAGAATACAGCCATGTTTCTGTTAATACTATTACATGTGTAATATTATCACAGACATCTGTTACACTTTGTAAATCTTCAATTGTAGTACGAATGCTCCTGATATTTAAATATAAAATATTAAGATATTCTTCATGCTCCATATTGAAGAATAGTAACTGTGTATTTAATTGTCTAATTTAAATATATTTAAAAAAAGCAATATTATTTAAAAATGATTTATTATAATAATATATGTATGTATGTATATTAAGTAAAATAAGAGCGTTCTCTTCTATTCTATAGGAATATGTACTTCTTTGGACCATTTTAAAAGGAAATTCCAGTGTATCTGACTAGTACTCTCCGTAATAATATTCAACATTGCATACAACAGTCTTCTACGTTTTCTAACAAATCCTCGCACTAAAACATAATTACACACTTTCGGCATCCCAACTTTCATGACAATTACTTGTACTCCAAAACTGCTTTAAGTCAGTATAAATCTTCTCTTTTTTACTGTTATAATTAAGAGCTTCGCAAATTCTACAATAATGGACGGAGTTGGTTTGAAAGTATCCGTGTTCGTTAAGTACTTTAAAGTATTTCTTCCAGTTGAAATACTGTTCGAGTTCACTAGATGTCTTATTCAAATAAATAATATAGTTGGCTAAATCCCTAGGATTCGCAAAGTCCTCCACGTTAATATAAGAATTGGGAGGTAAAAATTGTTGGTAACTATGTTTAGAACAGCCCATTACGATGGGAATGGCATTTTTAGCGAAACCATTCCACCATAACTTCTCCGTTATGTATTCGTCACAATTGGAATTTTCGAAAGATAAATAGAATTTGTATTGCGAGATCTCATCACAGTCTTTTGTGAAGTGACCTGGGCATCTGTAATTTTATAAATTTTACTAACGCCCAATTTTACTAATGGAAAATCATACTTTAAAGTTCCACATCCTCCATAAGTATCAACCGGGATGTGCTTCTTTAATTCCTTAACGTATTGCCACCGATGATTGCGGCCACCACAATTCGAGCCCATAATAGCTACGAGTATGTCTTGTTTTTTTGTCTTACTCCAAGCTTCTATTTGTTCGTCTACGCCTTTCTCTCCATTTTTTAAAACGACGGTACGTCCGTACGGAACTGGAATATCCGAATCCATTCTAAAACGTTTGTTACGCATTTCATAGAATTAAAAATATCAACTTTACATACCTGTAAGTCATTGACCAATTAAACAGTCCGTTATAATTCTTCATGCTGTTGTTTTTCGAATACATGAAGGTATGAAACGGACTTTCATCGGTTAAAAAGGCCCAGATTTGGCGAGGATTTCGTTCGCCCTTCGGAAGATCCTGCACTCCTTTCGTGCGATGCAAATGAAAGACCACCAAATCGGCAAGTTTAACATCTTCGTCTTTGTAAGTTATACGGCAGTTTTTCACCGAACAATTCTCGAACGGGTCGAAGCTGTAGATTTCTGTTTAAGCCGTGGCGAAATTTTAAATATCAGAAAACTTACCTTTGTTCCGTGTAGTGTTTAATGTGTCTTCTTTCTAGACTTGGGCCATGTTTCCAAATTAGAATCGTGTAGTTCTTAAGCGTGGTATTAACGACTGGTGGGTTGTAATTGAGATAAAGGATTTGTCCCAGTTTTGACAATGATGCTACCTGTAAAAATAAGTCAAAGTAAAACGTTGGAGTATATTTGTAAAAGTCGAACCTGTTTGGCACTGAATCCACGCCATTTTCCCTGTGCATAATCTTCGATATTTAACGAATCGACAGTATTGTTATCGTCACGTAAGGTACGTCTAGCGAAGGAGTACACATCGTAGTAGGTCTGAGGTTGTTCGAGGAGTAACAGGAAGAACATAGTTATGAAGAGTGACAGGATCACCACGAACCATTTTCTTAGTACCGTTACCATATTTACGTTATCTGTAAAGCAAAAACTTTCTTGTTTTAATTTATGTTCAATGCCAATTTCTTGGTGGGATCTTCGGAAAGACAACGAACATGAATGCAGCTTAGTGGAATAAAAGATAAAGTGTGGACAAATTGGATTTCCCTCGTTTTCCAGTAATTATTCATGGCTATTTGAGTTTTTCCGATTAGTATGTTTCTGTTTACAATTTTAAAAGCCCGAGTAATGCCCGGAAAACAAGATCCGAACAGTGAGCATCGAATTAGTACAAATTTATGTATGTAATTTAGAACATAATCTTTTTTGTAAAAAGAATTGAAGAACAAAGTTGTTTAAACCAAAATCAGGTCCGTACTGAAAATATTTTCAAAAATATTGCCTTAAAAAAATTTATTAAAAGTGATTATTTCCAAGAATCGGTTTTTGATTTAATTATTGAGTCTTAAATTTTGGAAGGTAATATTAAATTTGACCTCAATAAATAATATTAATAAGCGTTTAAGTGGTTCAGTATTTAGGCGGTACTAATTAAAGGATTGGTTGACTTACCATAATGTGTCGTATGTCCTATGGTAAAAGTGAATAGTTGTAAAATTTCTAGAGGACATTTGATGAAACGAAGCAATGTAAAATATTTCGAAACGTTTTAACCGGCTCCCGTGCGTCGTTTTCTATTATTTCCTAGTCAGCACCTTATCGATGGTAACTGCAATAATAAAAATAATTATAGTAAGTAATTATCATTGCAGCATAGTTAGTTGGTGTACAAGCGACAAAGTGCATTTTTGCATTTTTAATCGTAGAATTACGAAACTTTGTGCATTACTTGCAGGCAATACTTTTTGAAAGTGCACAAGTTAAAAAACGGGAACACAACCGAATAAACTTAAAAAAATATGACACATAATTAATTATTATATTAAATGAAACAGCTTTTTTTATTTTTTTTTTGGAACGAATGCTGAAGGTTTTTGCACTTGAAAGGGCAAAACTTGGATCATAATGCAGTTTAAAATCGGACGCATGTTTTAGAAATAAATCAATCAATCAGTTATAACTAAAGGGCGGACTTTTAGGCACTAAAAAATATAGTTTTAGGCAGGCAAGTAAGCACTAAAAAAACCAAAAATAGGCATTAAAATATGCAGTAACCCCCAAAATAAGCAACTAAATAAGCACAAAAAATTTATTTTTCGTATAATTTACAAGTTAATATTTAGATTATGCTAGGTATTAATCCTAAGGATTAGCAACTATAACTTGATGCTTAGCTTCTAGGTATGTTACCACCAACAGCTTTTCTATATTTTCCTCTATATAAGACTTCTGCGACGGTCACTCAGAAGTAACTTATAGGAGGAAAAAGACCTCTCCACATCCACCGATGTAACAGGAGCAAATTTCCACTCGGCCGCAGTTTCAACAGTAAATCCAAGTGGAAGTTTGGCCTCCTCACCCTCAAATACTTTTGTCAGTTGGCATACTGTAGCATAGCCTGGATTTTTATGCAAAACAGTTCACTAAAAAAAAACGGGAAATCCTCAGTAACTACCGCACCTGACGGTGGCAGACAATGAACTTGAATTTCGCACACGACCACGATGTTTCGTCTGTTGGGGAGGTAAAACTACACAGTCGTCCTGTCTCGTTTCTAAATGCGGCTGAATCCGAGAACAATAAACAATAACCCTTGCTAAATTTAGAATGTTCATCCATCAGCAAGTCTATGGGCGTCGGCGGTATACACTGACTTGTACTTAAGGGTAAACATCCGGTTTAGATAACAAGTGGAATGAATCATTCTTGGACATTCTAGAATGCCTTATTTTGCCCTTTTGTTCGCTTACCTGTAGGTTTATTTTTACACCGAAATGCTAGAGTTGAATTTGTATGAGTGTAAAGCACAAAAAATTTTGATATTTTTAGCTCAAAACCCTAAAACCTAACAAAAGCTTTAAAAACTATCGATATATGCTACATTCAGGCAAGATAACATAAAATAGGCGCAATGAATCTAAATAGGCAAAATAGGCGCTAACGAGATTAGCTCAAATGAAAGATCTTTTCGAGTAATGCATTTTAAATTGATTTTCCCTACAATTTAAAATCAAATAAAAATAGGCATTATGCCTGAAATCCGCCCTTTAGTTATAACAAGCTTATTACTTTTATGTAATTAGGTTAATTTTTTATTATGCACAACATGTAATTACAAAAAACCACGTGACAAGCTAATTGCTTATCGTACAAGGTTGATCCAGTTTTGTACCCAAAATTAACTTCCTGGATTTTTTCCTTGATGTACGAAATATTGTCATCGAAAGTGAGTTTTTGCGATAGCACGTTTGTACATTCTGATATGCTGGGGTGATGTAAATAATTACAAAATTCTACTTTTTTTTGCGTAATGATAACTCAAAGTACGATGATAAAATTATACGTGGGTAATCCCCAACTTTCCCATAAAACGAAATTTAAATTTAAACAAATTACACACGAGAATTGTGTTCGGAATAGGCTTACATTTTTAACTGATAAAAGACTCACCTAATTCCCAAAAAATACAACAAAAAGATGCACCACTAAAAAAACGAAGCACCTTCGTAAACCCACTATTTAAATTAATGTTTGTAGAACGTGCTAAAATAACGTAATTTCAACATATGACTCTAATTTCGTTACCCGTAATTTATTACTTGTACTTGTGTAAACAACAAATATTTAACACGTCGAAACTCACGATTATGAATTTTAAATAAATGCATCGGGTAACTTTCCCTTTTTTATTGTTTAACTTGCTTTGTAGGCGTTAAAATGTAATGTATACAAAATGCTGTTTTTCTGGCTTGCTTAGTAAACCAAAGTGTTTTTGGTTCGATTATTGGTTCAGGTCGGTCAGATTTTTAATACGAAAAAGCAGGAAAAAAATAAATTAACTAAAACCACAGGTCCCGTATCTATTAAACGATTAGATAAATACCCATACCAAAGGTGGTACGGGGATAGTGTTAATGCACAAGCCTAAATTTGATATATTCACGCGGCTGATAACAAAATTTGTCAATATTTTTTAAACAAAATTTTGAGTTTAAACATTTTATTTAAAATCTGTTACATTAACAAGATTTTAATTTAGGATAACGAAATCGCAAGAAGACAGCACCAAAGATTAAGAGCACCAGGCAATGAAGTCAAACATAAAGTGCGAACAGCCAAAACATCCACCTGGGAAGAGATCGGGGAAGAAATAGAATCCCAGCTACCCAACAAATCAAAAGAAGTTTTGGCGTACTTTAAAATATCTTAGAGGGAAGTTCGAAAAGAAGATTCGAAACATTAAAGATAAACATCAGCAAGTGCAGGCCAAAAAGAGTACATTCGCCCGGTTTGGCATAATTACTATGAAGCAACCTTCAGGGGAGAAGAAACAGAAGAGGAAAGAGAGGAAGCTGCATTGGAGGAAGAAGATGAAAGCTACATCACAGAAGAAGAAATTGAGGAAACAGTAGCCCACATGAAGGTGAGCAAAGCAGCCGCAGAAAACATGGGGGACAAGCTGTTATTAAGTGGATACCGAAGATTTATAGGGAAGCCTGGAGAATAAAACCAATACCCGACGATTGGGAAAAAATATTATTGTGCCCATTCATAAGAAAGTGAGTACTCTGGATTACTCCAACTACAGAGCCATCTGCCTTTCAAGCGTCATAGCAAAAATCTGTTCCAGGGTATTGGAAATGAGTCTGAGGAGAGAGGTCGAACATAATTTTGAAGAAGAAGAAGAAGAGACTGCTTTCAGATCCAATAGACAAGAGACTCAACCGAGGAAGAAATGTGTGGGCTGTATGGTGTATTGATCGACTTACGTGCAGCATTCGATTCGGTTACAAGGGTACAGCTTTGGATAGCACTTGATGCAAAAGGAGCTTCACAAAGTCTGAACCAGCGTATCAAGAGCCTATATAAACGAGTAAAAGGCAAAAGAACAAACTCGGGGACGTATTAGGATTGAGTGGAAAGATCAAATTGTTGAAGTCACAAGAAGAAGAGGAAATACCCTCAGAGAAGTGCAGAGAATGGTCCGAGATAGGAAGGAGTTCAACTCCTGGCTGAAGAAGCCCGACGCTTAACGGCACAAACGGGAAAGCAAAAGAAGAATTCGCAAGAATGTAAAAAGTAATGCGAAGAACATTTTATCCTGAAAACGAAGGGAGCGTTCTGAAAACCGAAATAAAATTTAAAAGTTCAAAAACTGCTTAATTTAGGTTGACATTTTCGGCTTCGAAATCAAAGCCTTTAGGTTTAAAAATAAAAATCACGATTTCACAAAATTAAAGTAATTTTACCCTGAAAACAAAGTCAACGTTCTGGAAGCTGAAATAAAAAAGTCAGAGTTTAGAAACTGCTTAATTAAGGTTGACATTTTAGGCTTCTATCAAAGTCTTCAGGCTTAAAAATAAAAATCGAAATTTTTCAAAATTAACGTAATTTTATTCTGAAAACGAAGCCAATGTCCTGGAAACGGAAATAAAAGCTGCTTAGTTAAGGTTGACATTTTTGGCTTCGAAATTAAAGCCTTTAGGTTTAAAAATAGAATCGATTTTTTTCGAAATTAAAGTAATTTTATCCTGAATTTATTCTCGAATCACTAAAGTTGTAAAGACGCAAATAAACAAGTCTAAATTATTTAAAAAATTAATTTGAATCAACTAATCACAATAAATTAGGAATTATAATGACGTTTTTAGTTCATCGTTATTTTCCTGTTACGAAATCCCACAACAATTTATTGGAATTACATAACAGTAACAATAATAAAATGACATTTCATTTTGCTTAAATCACACCAAAGTGAACGGTTTTTGCATTATAAAACAATACCTTATTACTTTCAAACTCTTTAGCAAATTATTACACAATTATTTAGGTCTCGCTTTTAAGGTTTTTTTGTTTTTTTTGTGTAGTTTATTTTACGGTTACATAAAATATAGGGTAATTAGAAAAATAGGTTGAAATGTTCCAAAAGCGATGCAAAATTGCAACAAACTGCCTCTAAATTTTCACAAAGTGCGTTGACTAAGCTGCCTCAGAATACCCTCAAGTTGCCTCAAAATGTTCTGAATCATCTTCAACTGTCTATAACAAAACCTCTAAATTGTCCCACAAGCAGAAAAAAGCTGCCACATGCTCAACACCAAGGGGCTGTTCACGTGCAAATATCAAGCACAAGAATGCTCGTCATTTGTAATCTATTAAGATTGGTTCAAAAAGAAGGAAAACTGCTGCAGGTTGCCTCAGATTTCCTTCTGAAACAGTAGTCAGTTACCTTAAGATGAGTCAAACCACTGCAGAAGTTTTTAAAATGATGGAAAACCTCCCGAATTACACCAAATTGTCTCAAGAACCGAACCTGAATTTGAAGATTCAAGATTGCCTTTCGTTTTTTCATATTAATATTTCCTCAAAAATTATTGCAGGTTACCTTAGACTTCCCAAATTGTCTTAGAATAGGCTAAACCGCCTCCAAATATTTCCAAAATGGTTCAGAATGCCCCACAAAATGCCCTCAAACAAGGAGTAGATACGAGCTACTCGAATCTCAAGATTAAAGGCTGGCTGACTTTCGTTTTTTATTATTAAGAATGCCTCGAAAACATTAAAAAATTGTTGTGGGTTGCCTTGAATTTCCTAAATTACCTTACAATGGGCTAAGTTAAACTGCTTTAGAATATTTCCGATAAGGTTCAGAATGTCCCACATTACCTCAAATTGCCTCCATGCTGTCCCAAAAAGAAGTAAAAACTGCTCGTATCCCAAGATTAAGGACTGCTTTCATTTTTAATATTTTACATAAGATTGCCTTAAAAAGATGGAAAATTGCCGCATGTTTCTTCGGATTTCCCAACAGAACAAACAATTCACAGTCCTTCGCAAAGATGCAACCGGAGGAGACATTGAAAATGATGAAGTAGAACGTAAATCTTGTGAAATTTGGGATGCGATAAAATTTGTTACAAAGTATTAAAAAGTTGCAGATAGAATTATATGTATAGTACCTCGACTTCCAATTCGAACCTTAAATAATATAATATTATTGTACGTGTATTACAAGCAAGTCACAGTCTAAATAATACACACGAAGGATCCGACGATAGCATGTGGAACTTTGTATGCGCGCCGCTCACAGTCTAAGTTATCGGATAGAGTAGAGCGCCGAACAGTTCCAAACGCCGCTCGATCACTCTCGAAAAGCAGCAAATGCAATATGCAATTCTAAATGAATTTAAGCCCCTATATACGCGAAAACAGAAACATTTTCAAAGATAAAATTGCCTTATAATGGTCTAAATTGCCCCAAAATATTTCCGATAAGGTTCAGAATGCCTCAGATTACCTCACACTTCCTTGAAATTGTCCAAAGAATGAGTAAAAACCAATCGAATCTCGAGATTAAAGACTGCCTTTGGTTTTTAAATTTTAAGATTGCCTTAAAAAGATATAAGGGTGCCTTCGATTCTAACGAAGCTGCTCTCAAGATTAAAGATTGCCTTTCGTTTTCAATTTCAAGGTTGCCTTAAAGAGATTATCATAGGTTGCCTCAGATTTCCCAAAATTGTCTTAGAATAGTCCAAGCTGCCTCAAATTACAATATTACTGAGGTGGTTCACAAAGGCCCAGACTATCTCAAATTGCCTCAAAACTGTCTTAAAAAGAAGTAAAAACTACTCTAATTTCGAGATTAAAGACTGCGTTTTGTTTTTGATTTCAAAAGCTGCATTAAAAAGGCAAAAAACCAATGCAAGTTGCCTCAGACTTTCCAAATTGAAATTGAAAGGACTAAACTGCCAGAAAATAATTCCGAGATGGTTTATAATGCATGGGATTACTTTAAATTGCCTGGTAACTACTCCAAAAACTAGTCCTATCTTAAGAGTAAGGACTATCTTTCGCTTTTAATTCTTATAAGACTGCCTTACAAAGAAGGGAAATTGCCTCAGAATGAGGTAAACCGCCTCAAAACATTTCTAAGATATTAGTTTAATATGTCTCAGATTACCTCAAATTGTCCCATAAAGGAGTAAAAACTATTCGTACATCAAAATTAAAGGCTGCCTTTTGTTTTTACTTTCTAAGATTGCCTTAAAAAGATGAATAATTGTTGTACTGAGCTGATTTAGTATGTGTTAAATTCCCTCAGAAGCTTTAGAAATGTTCAAAAATGTTGCGAATTACCTCAAATTACCTCCAAGAATTCCTTTCAACCGCCCAAAAAATAAATGAAAAACTACACGAATCTGAAGATTAAAGATTGTCTTTCGTTTTTTATTATTACGATTGCTTTAAAAATTGCTGCATGTTGCATTAGATTTTCCAAATTGCCTTAAAATGGGGTAAACTGCCTCAAAATATTTCCGAAATGCTTCAGAATGACCCAAACTACCTCAAATTGCGACGAAACTGCCCCAGAAATAAGTGAAAAACTACTCCAATCTCAACATTAAAGAATGCCTTTAGTTTTATTAGATTAAAATTGCCTTAAAATTTGCTGTAAGTTGTCTTAGATTTTCCAAATTGCCTTAGAATGTGGTAAACTGTTCCGAAATGCTTCAGAATATCCCAAACTATCTCAAACAAAAACTACTCGAATCACAAGTTTAAGGATTGCCTTTAGTTTTTTAGTATTAAAATAGCATGAAGATATGAAGAAGAACAGGTGTATCAGCTAATATAAAAGAAGAAGAAGAAGACTGCTTACAAAATTGCTGTATGTTGCCTCAGATGTCCCAAATTTGTATGTCCCAAACTACCTCAAATTACGCCGAAACTACTCGAATCACAAGAATAAATAAGGCTGCCGTTCGTTTTTAATTCTAAAGATTTCCTTAAAAAGATAAAGTTTAACTGCTAAAAATTAAGCTTCCTTTCAGCGCTTAAGAAATATTATAAAACCGAAAAATTTTAATAACCTTCTTAAATTTGAGGCTGCTTTTGCCTTAAGGCCAAAATGAAAGGAAATTTTGAAAATCGGTTTAATCAAAACACCAGATTCTGTTCTTTGATTAAAATGAATTCGTTTGCCCAGAAAAATATTAAAGCTTCAGCTTTAATTTCTGAAATTTAAAATTTTCGCTGTAAATTTGGGTTTTAAAGTGTTTTATAAAATTTCGAGTTTCTGGTGTTCTTCTTGAAAGGATTTGTTTAAACATTTTTTTGTTTTTCAATTTAAGTTTCAAGAATTGACTTTCCAAAATTTGAAAAAACGAATTCAACTTACTGCAAAATTTCATTTTTCTTTGGAATGTTTTTAAAAAATTGCAACATCGCAAAATTATGCAGGTTAATTAGCAAAAATAAAGATCGAAAATTAGCACCTGTTATTACTTCGAATTTTTATTATTTAAAGCTTTTTTTTATAAAAGGTCAGAGTTAAAAGTTTGGAAACTGAAACTTCGGGCTTTGAAAACTGAATTTTCAGGCTTCGGAGAAGAAAACGTCCAGCTTTAATTTTGATCTTTCTCAGTTCAAACAAAAATTTGAAATCAAGAACATTTACCACAAAATTTTTGAAAAAACAAAACCTAATTATAAGTACGTACTAAGAAAAAAACCGAACCTTACCATGAATTATCAATCAAAAATAATCAATTTTCTTTAACGAAGGAACATTACTCGCACAATTCAGAACTTTTATGCCACAGAAGACATTAACATGTCTAAATGTCAGTAGCACAAGTACATCTAATAAAAGTACCGCAAAGAAAACTTCCGCCACCTTTAAAGCCCATCAACAATTAAAGTGAAATCCTGAAAGGTTGTACGCTCATAACCAAACCGATCAAAGTACAAAAATATTTTCGTTAATTCCTCCAGTCCAAAATACAAAATAAATAAAAAAGTCGGTGCGTCGTCGCGTAATCGCCAACGCACACTTGTCTGCTAAAAGTTTTCGAATAATACTAATTGTTGCTATATCGAGTATGGTTTACATGTTCCTACTTTTCCTATGAAACTGGTTTATAAATGTTGTAATCTTATTAATATCGGTAATGCCAAACATTTCAGCCTTGGCACTTTTTTTTACTGAATTTCTGTTTTAATGTCGATTTACCGGGGGTACCAATAAATTAACCTTGATACACTTTTAAACATTATGTTAACACAGGTTCGAGTGAAAGTTTAGGATTGCTCATCGTATTTTAACGAATTTGGGTTAGTCACCTGTTGGTTTACGTATTCATTTTGAAAAACGCGGGTTTTCCGAAGAAATCCTGCGCCAATTTTGTTAATCTAAACTTCTCATGCAAATCGGCGTAAAAATCTGGAGTGACTGCTGAAAATGTTTTTTTTTTCTAATTAACGGTCTCGTTGATTGACCTAGAAGGTTGGTTTTTTAAGCTGTTACGGTTTCGTTTCTAAATGTCAAGTTTAGAGTGGTAGGTTTGGTTTTTTAATGCTGTTTGCAGAAAATTCGTTTCCGAAATGAATAACGTGAGAAGACGAAGAAAGGTCAGTTTTAAAAATATACAAAATTTAAGTCAAAATTAATAATTAAAATATGCTAGCATGGAGAAAGGAGGCTGATAGTTCGATCTATTATGTAATAAAGGTTAATTATTGATAGTTGGACAAGTTTAAAAAGTGAAAATGGCTTTCTAAATTGATTTTCTATATAAGGCGGTTTTGATATACCGACATTCTCTCCAAATTGAATGGGAATTCCCTTTTTTAGACACTTGAAATTGTTTATTTCAAGAAAAAATTCCACAGCAAAAATTAACCAAAAAAATAATAATATTAAAATAAGTTTAGTAAACTTATCTAAATTGTTTTTGTTTTTTTTAATACTGACATTTTTAATCAATGTGAATTTATTGTTTGCATTTGACACCCTTAAAAGCAAACGCCCTGAAAAGGATATGGCTCTAAGACAAAGAGCAAAAGAGCGTCAAGAGTAATTTTACAACGTTTGCATTTGCGAAAAATATTCGAATCGATGAAAATTTGTGCTTTGGGCATTTTAATTCCTAACATTTCTAATCAAATAGGGGAGACTGCATAGGCGGCGATCTGTCCAAAACATTGGGTGGGTCCAGTCAGGTTGCATGTCAATCCATGCGCCCGCGAAGTGCTGCGCCGAAGCGGGGGTTCGGGGGTTTCTCACGGGGATTTTTTTTATTTTTAACGCATTTTCGTGACATTTTACAGAAATAGAAAATTTGGACACACAGAAAACGAATAATTGGTATGCTATATATACAATTTATATATTATACACAAGTCACAAGGAAATACATTAAATTTAAATAAAATTCCCGAATGCTAATTTTCTTACGCCTGTTTTTGAGGCAAACTGTTTCTTATCATTAATATTAACAGCGTCCAGTCTTGTCTTGTGCACATGGCATATATAGCGGCACTGTTCAGCCGGACTTGACCCATGCTATTTCGAAGCCAATTTTTTAATCGCCGCAACGAGAAGAAACTTCTTTCCGCTTCACATGATGATACAGGACAGACAAGCATAAGCGTAATCAAATTTTCTATCTGACTAAATAAACTTCGAACTTCTGGAGACAAATTTCTAAGCATATCTCTGACCTGGAATATTGACTTAGGCTTTCCATATTCACCCATATTCAACGCTACTCCAGAAGTATTTTCTCAAACATTTGATATCTGGCCAGTCCGGAGTTACGAGAAGTGTCAAAACGCCTTGCTAAAACTGTTGCAGAACACAATTTATAACAGCGTAAAATGCTTTGCGAAAATGAACTTGTGGGTCGGGAGCATTAAACGCTTCTGCAGGACCAGTATATCTTGCAGGTGGTTTGCGTAATCGAGGAACACGCAATTGATTTAAACCCATTTTTTCAGCTTCAGCTACGGTTTTGCGCAAAACTTCGTCGAAATATTCATCGGATCGAACTCTCTGGAAAGAATTTTTTGTAACTTCACTTAGTTCCAGCATTCCAGTGACACAACTCTTCTCACTTTGCATCGATGAATCTCTTAACAGGCTGCTGACAAGCTGACAAACTCGTAATCCTAATAACGTTGCTGCTTGAGAAAATTTAGAAAGAAGATCTCTAGCTTTAGTTCCAACATCATCCTTCTCATTACTCATTTCTACCAAACTTTCAAGAACCGTATCATACTGATCAAGAACTGCTTTGATTGCCTTTACACTACATAGCCAACGCGTAGGACACAAAGGCTTTAGTGGTGCTTTGGACTTGGACATAAACAATATTTCCTCTGAGTCGGATGCTACGCCTGCTGAAGCTATTTCTTGAAATTTTTTTTCATACCTTCCACTTCAATGAAACAAAACTCCGGTGTCTTTCACACCTGCAATTGCACTACTAACTAGTGGATCAGAATCCATGGCAGCCATCATAATTAAATTAGCGCAATGTGCTGCGCAGTGAAAGTAGATGGCAAGAGGTTGTTCCTGTTAATTGTATAAACCGATAACGACTTCGCCTCTATGAGACTACCACGACCATGTACTGGCACGCAGGCATGCACACGCTAGTGACGACTGACGCTAGGATTACACGAGTCAAAGCCGTAAACAACAAACAACAACAGGTGCTGAACGGGTAAATAACCGTAAACACTTTTTTCCCTCATAAAAATCCCTTTAAAATATTGGGTGGGTCCATAACACGGCAGCACCCGTCGACCAAAATATTGGGTGGGTCCGGACCCACTCAACCCACCCGGGATCGCCGCCTATGGGGGAGAGCGAGATTCTCAAACACTTCAAAAATAGGAATTTTTTGCATTTTGACAAAACAAGTGGACTTTTTTAATTAAAAAATCATAAAGAAAGCAACACTTTTTTTAACTATATAATTTTACATTTTGCATTAAGTAAGTATGCTTTAAATAAAATATTGTAAATTGTCAGTTTGACAACTGTAAATTCTCAAATTCTTTTTATCCTATTTTGAGGGATTTAAGATGTCAGAATGCAAAAAAATATCTCATGAAAAATAGTATTGCTTTCATTACTAGTTGTACAAATAACTACTTCAAATTACAAACACGCCAGGAATTTTGAATTATAAAAAAATTACATATAATAAAACTTAACTATTTATTATATTAACTACACAAGGTTCGTTTTGTTTTTGGGATTTAGGTTAATTCTGTAATCTTTATAGCCAATGGGATTTTTGGAACTTGAAAATTTAAACTGGGGAGAATTTTAAAGTAAAAAAAGAGAAAAAACCAAAAATATGAAGCAGGGCAAAAATTCTTACCAAGTTAGTTGGAATTTATGGCACTTTAATTCATTGATATTTTGAATCAGATGTTTGAGGTTTGACGCATGAAGTTGGTTGTTTAAGGAGTTCTGGGTTGCTTTTACAGATTAATAATGATTATTGATTAGCCAACAGGATCAGGTTTGAGGTTTGACATTAGGAGTTAGGTGCTGACGTTTGATGTTCAAAATTATCCAGTTAGTGGTTTGAGGAGCGAGATTAAATGACTGAGGCTATGCCAGGGCAGAGCTAAGGGGCCGAGATTTGAATATTCAGATTAAGGATTAAAATTTGAGGTAACTGGTGAGCATTGAATGGTTGGAATTAATGGTTACAGGTAAGTTTCCACCGACTGAAGCTTGGTGTTAAAAATTATTCAGCGGTTTGAGAAGCGAGATTAAAGGAGAGAGAAGGAGCTGAGTTTTAACAGTTTAGATTAGGGATTAACGTTTAAGGTAACTGTGTAACTGATTAGCACTGAAAGGATCAGGTCCGAGGTTTAAGATTAGAATTAGGTGCTAAGGTTTGGAATTAATAGTTACATACTACTGTCCAATGGCTGAAGTTTGATACCTATTCAATATTGAAGAACGAAATGAAAGAACTGAGGTTATGTGAAGAATGAAGAGGTTGAAGTTTGATAATTCAGATTCGGGATTAACGTTTGAGGTAACTGGTTAGTAGTAGCACAGTATAGAAACTTCTATACTGTGGTAGTAGTGTCCGATCAAAGCTTCGGCTTCGGCCACCTTCGGCCGCACATTCGGCTTCGGCGAAAAAAGGGCCGAAGCCAAAGGTTTGGCCGAAGGTCACATCCAGACGAGCGATTCACATAAACATAAACGAACGAAATATTACGCAATTACAATGCGCGCGATGACGGACTAGAGAAGCACGAGGGCGGGCGAGTCATAATTTCGGCGAATCTTCGTAAGTGCTAACAAAACAGGTTTGTGCATGCGTGATTATTTGACCAAGTGAATAACAATATTTTTTCTATAGCAGCTGTTAAGGTGCTACTTTATCTATTAATTTGAGTAGATAAAGTAGCACTTTAACAGCAAGGGTAGATAAAGTAATTTATTTATTGTTTGTAACCCTAGAAACGCCCATACTAATGACATTTTAAAACGTGACTCGATTTGTAATTTTTTAAACGTCAATGTCAAATAAAATTTATTTTATAATTTTTTTCCTTTAAAATAAATGCTATAGAAAAAAATAGAGTATTATACACGACGATAAAATTTAATTATCTTCTCGAGCGTAATTAACGTCTCGACTGGCGTCTCGACGCTAAAATACGCCCTCGAAGATAAAATACAATTTTATCGTCTTGTATAATAAATAACTATTTTGTTACTATAACGACTGATGTGGTTGTTAAGTAACGTTTGTTTATTCCGTTGTTATAACGACTTTATGGCACTGTGCCATAATAGTATTTTATGTATCTAGGACGAAAAGTAAGTCTTTAAGGTATGAGCAAGTTGTTTACGGCCGAGGCGGGTAGCCGAGGCCGTAATTACTTGCGAGTACCTTAAAGACACTTTTCGTCTGAGGTACATACATAATTTTATGTCATACTGTTTCCAAAGTTGTTAAATTATTAAAAGAAATCTCCAGCAATTTGTAGTAGTATTAGTTTTAAGTAACTAATCTAAGGCGCAACAATTCGTATCTCCTAGCAACGAGCATTTATAGAACGAAAAGTGACACTTTTCGTTCTAGGACTTTAAAATGGTACTAGCACTTTAAAGTGTCACTTTTTGTTCTATAAATCGTCCAAAAAACGTTGCTTTAGAAACGAGTATGACATAAAGTATAATATTATGCACGATTTTCCATTATGATGCTAGTCGACGATAAAAGTACTACATATTTTGTAACAAATACGTCATAATTTTATATAACCTGAATAATTATTATTTTAGCAAAAAAACTGTATTAAATTTCTTATAAATAATTGTAAGTCGACGATAAAATAGTATCTGAAATTCGTTTATAATGCAGCATTATGGCATTCATGAAATTAGCGCATTCACTGCGTTCATGCGCTAATTTCATTCATGCCAAAATGCTGTACATTATAAACTAATTTCATAATGTACTATTTGTTTAAAATTGATTGAAGTTTGACTTTATTTTTATGATATATTATAATTTATAATCTATTATTTATACTAATTTACAGTAAGTATTCTAAGTTTGGTTGCACCTTCGGCTTCGGCTTTAGCCGAAGGTGACGGCGATAGCCGAACATCGGCTTCGGCCAAAGGTGGCGGCGTCAGCCGAACATCGGCTTCGGCTGACAAACTGACCCTCGGTCGGACACTAGTTAGTAGTTAGTAGTTAAAAGTTCAAGGATCTGGGATGTTCGAAAGACTGAGGTTTGACGTTAGGACTTAGGTATTGAGGTTTGGAATTATACGTTATAGGTTACCGTTAAACGACTATGGTCTGATTTTGGAGGTTATCCAGTTAGTTAGTAGCTTAAGGAACGAGATTAAAGGAATGAGGTTATGCGAGGGCATAGCTATGAGTTTGGGGTTCGACAATTCAGATTAGGGATTAAGGTTTGAGGCAATTGCTTGGTAGTTAAAGGTTTAGGTCTCAGGTGTGTGTACTGAAGTTAAGAATTAAGGATCGATGTTTTAGGACTGAAGTTTGACGTTAAAACTTAGGTGTTAACAGTGGCGGATTCAGCGGAGGGCAGAGGGGGCAATTCCCCCTTCCGAGAATTTATGTTTTAAATATGAATTCTCTTGTTTTTTCAATTTAGTAGTAGTTTTATTTCTACATCTCTACATAAACATAATGCCCCCCCCCCGGAGAAAATTGGCTGGATCCGCCACTGGGTGTTGAGGTTTGGAATTAATAAGTAGTTACAAGTTACTGTCCAATGATTGATGTTTGATGTTCAGTGGTCTGAGAGGTGAGATTAAAACACTTAGATTATGTGGGGACTGTGTTAAAGACTGAAAATTAATGATACAATACTCCGGGGAGGGTTGAGGTTAGGGGCTGAAGCTTGCAGCTCGTGACCGGGGTTTGAAATTACCAGTTAAAAATTTAAGGTTACAGTTTTGAGATGTTTAAGGACTGAGGTTTGATGTTCGAGTTTACTGGGTGCCGTGGTAAGGCCTCAGTGAAGCGTTAGAGATTTGAAGATAGATGTTACTATGAGCTATGAGGTTACGGGCTGAAGTTTTAGGCTCCCGATTAGAGCTTGAAATGACAACTTAGAAGAAGATTTTACCGGTTACTCAGCGAGCGATTTGATGAGCAAGATGATGAGCAGTGAAACTTTAGAGGTTTGAATATCGGTGCTACTTTGACCTTAGAGATTGAAGTTGAAGGCTCAAGGCTGAGCTAAAGGGTTGAAATTTACTATTGACATTGGAGACTGCAGATTAATAGGTTTGAGGAGCAAGATAAAAGGGCTGAGGTTATGTAAGAGTTGGGCTAAGGAGCTGAGGTTCAGCTCTGAGATCTGAGATTTGAAGACTAAAGTTACGGTTTAAAATTAAACGTTATACATTGGCGGTTAAAAGAATGAGATTGAAGAATTAAGGTTAGGGAGTATAGCTGAGCTTTGACAAATGAGATTAAGGATTGAATATTAACATTTCAGAACTGAGGTGAGGCTTTAATTTGAAATTACTAGACAGAGGTTGAAGCTTAAGGTTTCAGTTTGAGATTTGAAGATTGATGTTCAAGGACTGAGATTAGATAACAGCTGAGGTTTACGATTGAGATTAAGAGATTAGTTTAATATTGCAAAACTAAAGTTTGACTTAGGTGATAAGGTTAAGGTTTGAAATTAATACTTACAGATTACTGTTCGAGATTACACAGTTAGTGGTTTGAGGAATGAGATAAAAGGACTGAGGTTATGTGAGGACTGAGCTAAGAGACTGAGGTTCGACAATTCAGATTCGTAATTAAAGTTTGAGGTAACTAGTTAGTGGTTAGAAGTTTAGGTCTAGGGCTAGAGAATTGAAGTTAGGTGTTAAGGTTTGAAATTAAACGTTATAGGTTTCTGGTTAGCGGTTTGAGGAGTGGGGTTAAGTGATTAAGGTTAAGAGGAAAGCTGAGTACAGAATTGAGATTTGAACTTGATATTATTTCGGTTGAGGTTTACGACTAAGATTTAAGATTAGAGACTGATGATTAAGGTTTGAGGACCGAGGACTAAGGTTTGAAGAGACTGATTACTCATTTATTTTGTATCTATGACATTTACAAAAAAAGTTCCTGTGAAGTCAGTCATTAAGCATTAATAATATTTAATGCAAACTGAAGATTTGTGAATATTCGAATGAAAATTCTAAGCTTATTTATAAAATCCACAATGAACAACAAAATAACACATAAAATAAAATTGGGTCGAGTCCATATACCTACAAACAATTAAAATATAAAGTTTTAAAGTCGAACCGGATTTTACGAACGTGGAGGCCGAATTTATAAATATGCAATTCTAACATCAACAAACAAGAGCAAAACATATTAAAAAATCAACTATTTAAACGCCAGCCGTTTCCTAAAACCAAATAAATGCCAACCAGTTGTAAAATTCGTAATTATATCTACGTCAGTTACCCATATTTATTTATTTAGTTATCTGAGAATTTAGAGCAGATCTCCATAATTTCTAGAGCAAATTTGGCTAGTTTGTAGTAGTGTAGTAGTAACCTTGAAATGTTAAAATTTTTATTCGTTTTTATTTTACCCATGAATGAGAAAATAATATTTTTTGTTTAATAGAACATACACAAAATGAATATTCAAGCATTCGTTGGTAAATTAAGCCCAGCGTTGCCTTGGCATCCTCATTTTCTAAACCGCAGGATTTTTTCTATGTGACTAAGTGGATAATTTAAAATGCATTATTGCGGATTTAATTCCAGTAGGTTGGTATTTAAATATGGAAATAATTTAAATTAAATATAATAAACCTCGTGTGTACTATATCCTTCGAATGAAATTACAGTTATTAAAAATCAAATCTGAGCACTTTGTGTAAAAATATATTAAAGGCCGTGAGGAAATACCCATTAGTTGTTTTTAAGCGATAATTACTGGGCTATTTGTTTTAATAATAGATTATTATTGTTTATCAAATAGTCTTTTGTACCGTTATAATAAAATCTTCAAGGCTAGTATGGATTCCTACCAATTTTACAGTTGTAAGCCATTAAACTTGCGTACGAAATTAGAGTATTAAAAATTGTTGCTAATTTTATTCCGTTGGTTTGTTTTAAAACATTTTATAATATAATTAACGTAGAATATTAGAAATTCATCCGAATTTTGGCCGATTTTCAAAACCTGTAAGATGAGCTTTTGGGTGAATTTCTGTATTTCTGAGACTTCATATTTCCCTGCATTAAAAAAACGTAACACTTTGGTGCAAAAACTAACCCAGAAATCCTCTTTGTGATTCACTGAAAACTTGGTACACCTTCCTAAACTGGAAATATGGTTAAGAATTCACAAATTTCCCCAATCACCTTCGCTAAAATTCTAATCGTTTTCTAAAATCCGTCGTCTGATACTAAACTCCAAACAGAAACTTCACGCAATTTTGGCACAAAAATTCTAATTACCTCGAAAAACCGCATCAAATGCGCAATGCCTGCATGAAATTCACAATGCTCCCGTGCAAATTAATTAATCCGGGGTAAATCACTAAATTCGTCTTAAGAACCACACAACGTCTGCACCACGTACGAGTTTGAAAAACTGTACGCCTCTGTATCGCGTACTGAAACATCCTGGTTGTAAATCATAAGCTGCCTTGAAAGGTAATTGTTAATTTTATCAAAATATCCGGCAAAAATTGCGGTTACAATTTGCTCATTAAATACATTCGAACACGTGTGTGTGTGCCTCGATTAAAAACGATCCTGCCTGATTGAATAAAATATCGATCTAATTTTAGATTGCGAAATTATTTGTTGTCGCAACTGGACATATTTGCTTGATAAGAATGGTTGAATTAATTGGCATCAAATCAGGCGTTAAATTATTGTTTGGAGTGGTTTCTATAGAAATAAATAAAAAACAAATGAAGGCGAAGGTGAGGATTTTTGTGTTTTTGCAAAGATAAGTCAGTAATTCATTCGATTGATTAATTGTTGAAGCGGCTAAATTAAATTCTTTGCTAATTCAACTTGCAAATCAACGTGAAATTCAATTAAGCTCCACCAAAGCGTTTAATTAGAACTGTATGCGTGAAATAACAAGCGATATTTTCTTATTCCTTGCACGTTCATCTTATCTTGGAAGCTTCTTTAAAAATTCGGCAGAAAAATACTAAAATCAAACTTAAAATACATGCACAAATGAATGGGTGGAACGAAACATTCCTACTATTTTTTGTGTTGGTTGGTAGATAGTTTTAGAAGCAACAATTGACGATCAAAAATAATTAAATATTGAATTACTAGTAATTACGTTGTAAACACACAACGGTGATTGGGTTTCAAATCAAGGTCAAAGGAAGATTTTTCAAAATTTAGTAGCTCCCTACCGGATTTATGTTACGCCACTGAGATTTTTGAAAACAATACCGCGCGATCCAGAAAAAAAGCTTTGCTACCACATTAATATTGGCAACACCGATAAATCAACTGGCAGGTGTCAAAATTATTGCTTATTTTTTTATTTTTTGTTTGTTCATTTATTCATTTGTTAACAAATGTCAAGTTAGGTTAGATTCAAAGTTTTATTTTTCTGGGTAGATTCTCGTACGCCTTTTTTAATATTAAGGGCAAAATAATCTTGCTAGGGGATGTATAAGCCTCTAACATCCAAATGTCAACCTCATTGGTACGCGCCTACGCGGTGCATCCTACTTATACGAACGAGACTCTGACGACCGAGTACCTACTGGCGGTAGATCCACAGCACAGAGTGTATCCGGGAGGAAATGCCCTCACACTATGTATACATCTAAAGACATCATACGGAAGTAAAAGGGAAACCGCCGTATCGTCATCTTTCCAAGACAGCAGCTAATTTTAAATAATGGAACGTTCTTCTCAAGCCAAATTCTTCGGAGGTAAAATAGTCACCCGTTCGGATCTCCAGGAAGGGACAACTTGCGAATATATATGCAATCAAAGGAGAACCATAAATATAAATAAAATAGGTACTTGGAATATTAAAACACTTCTACAATGTGGAAAACTAGAGAACATCAAACTGGAAATGATGCATTCGACATCCTTGGGCTGTGTGCAGTAATGGTCCGATCCTGGAGACTTCTGGCCAAGAAAATATAGAATAATCTATTCAGGAGCCAAGAATGGCAACTTAGGAATAAAAATAATATTGTACAAAAGATTTGGAAAAAATTGTGAAGGGTACATACAAATAAACAAAAGATTAATGCTAGTTCGAATTGCAACAAAACCAGCTGACACCGTAATAATTCAAGTTTATATGCCCACAACGGATCGCAACGATGTAGAAGAAATGTGTGACAAAATAAATGAACTACTGGAAAAAGTGAAAGCTGAAGAAAACCTAATAATAATGGGAGACTGGAATGCGGTAGAAAGAGAAGGAGACGTGAGACAAGCAGTAGGCAAATATGGCTTAAGGGAAAAAAAAAACGATAGGGCAGAGCGTTTAAGTAAGATTTGTATAAGATATGATCTGGTAATAACAAATACAATGTTCCAACATGACAAACGCAGAACCGCAGAAGATACACATGGAAAATGTCTGGGGACTTTAGGAGATTGACTACATATTGGTAACAAATAGATATAAAAACCAAACCAAGGACTGCCGCAGCTACCTAGGACCAGACGTACAACTTTAAGTGCAAAAAAGTTGAAGTATTTTTAAGGTATTAGGTGTAGCAAAAATAACGTTATTTTAAGAGCTGCATTAAAATTCAGAATGGATTATTATTTCCCATCCTAAAAAATGTAGTTTCACCAATTTTCATAACAATATCCCGAAAACTTCTGAAATTACAGAAGAAAATTAAAATAAAAATTTCGACTTTGACACCCTGTATCTCCCTAAGTATTAACTTTTGGACTAAGGTAATTTTAGGTAAATCGTAATATTTTGGCCTCAAGAATCTACTGTTGGTCTGTGAAGCATTACTTATAGACCACCCTGTATATGGCTCAGCGGAGGAAGAGATGAGAAGAATAGGTTAGGAATTGGATTTTTAATTAAAGAAAACCTCAAGAACGTAATCGTGGATTATAAAGTAGTCTGTAACGCAGTAGGCTTACATTTAAAACAAAAAATTGACATATTCTTGTCAAAACAAGTAAATAGGACACAGATCAATAGCGAATCAGTAGAATATTTGTCATTAAAAAATTTCTACTTTTTATGTGTACCGCAAGTAATGCTCTTATTGCTCTTTGTAAAAGGTGCCTGTCCACTAGCAAGTAACTTGCGAAATTTCCTTCGAGAGCGACTCTCGCGACTTGTGTAGACACGTCCGAGATTGCAGCTTGCAGATGGCAAATAGAATTCACTTGCAACAGTTGCTCTCAGAGAGTGACACGATCTGTAGTGAAGCAGGTAATGCGTGAGTGTCCGACAGTAATTTTTTGTTTCCAAACGTGTTGAAAATATTTGCCGAGAGTTCGCGAATTTAAAAGATGTCCGAGAAACGTCACTGCTCGAAAGATGAAACGATTTTACTAATTTCGCGGTGGGAGTTATTTCCCGAGCTTTGGGATGTTAAATACAACGACTATCTTCTCACCAAGACTTTACTTTTTTAAAATAATTGCTATTTGTACATGCAGCAGCACATTTAACCTGCTGAGCTGACATTTTTGTTGACAGAAATGACATAACTAAACTCTAGATTATTTCTTGCGCAGCAATTTGCACTCTGAATAATGTAAACAGCTCCGACATTTATTGAGCAAGAAGTTCAGAGACCACTCTCACAAATTGTTGCGGAGAGTGAGCTGCACCAATATTTGCAGACAAGTAGACACACTTCTGCAAGTCGCTCTCGCAAGAAATGTCGCAAGTTACTTGCTAGTGAACAGGCATCTTAACGAATAAAATGTAGCATCACTTACTTCAATCGCAAATATCTTGGAAACGGTTAACTTTAGAGACATTGAAACAGTATACCTTTTTTGTACACAAAAGACGAGGCAATTGTTTTTTTTTTTCTATTAGATCTGCCCTAACTTTAAGTACAAAAAAGTTGAAGTATTTTTAAGGTATTAGGTGTAGCAAAAATAACGTTATTTTAAGAGCTGCATTAAAATTGAGAACGAATTATTATTTCCCGTGCCAAAAAATGTAGTTTCACCAATTTTCATATGAATATTACGAAAACTTTAGAAATTACAGAAGAAAATTAAAATAAACATTTCGACTTTGACACCCTGTATCTCCCTAAATATTAACTTTTGGACTAAGGTAATTTTAGGTAAATCGTAATATTTTGGCCTCAGGAATCTACTGTTGATCTGTAAACCATTACTTATGGACCACCCTGTATACGTAAAATCATGGAAGATATGGGATGTGACACCTACTATGAACTAAAAGTAAAGGCCAGAAATAGAGAAGAATGGAAGGCTGCTATCAATCAGCTTTAGCTAATGACTGATGACCACCACACACACAATCTTGCCAGAAATCAAAAAGAAGAAAAGCCTTGCTAACCACATTAATGTTAACACTGATAAATATCTAACAAATATTAACATTATTACTTATTTTTTTAGTTTTTGTTTGTTTATTTGTTAACAAACGTTAAAGGTGCGTGTCCACTAGCAAGTAACTTGCGAAATTTCTTGCGAGAGCGACTCTCGCGACTTGTGAAGACACGTCCGAGATTGCAGTTGGCAAGTAGAATTCACTTGCAACAGTTGTTCTCAGAGTCAGAGAGTGATACGATCTGTAGTGTAAACAGGTATTGCGTGAGTGTCCGACAGTAATTTTTTGTCTCCAAACGTGTTGGAAATATTTGCCGAGAGTTCACGAATTTAAAAGATGGCCGAGAAACGTCACTGCTCGAAAGATGAAACGTTTTTACTAATTTCGCGGTGGGAGTTATTTCCCGAGCTTTGGGATGTTAAATGCAAAGCCTATTGTAACAGAATCAAAAAACAAAATGCTTTAAAAAGTCTTTCCACAGAATTTAACACAAACGAAAACGAAATTAGTCGTAAATTACATAATTTACGCACACAGTTTCACCAAGAACTTCAGAAAACCGTAATTAAGCAGTGGCGATGGTACCGAAGATATTTATAAAAGTAATTGGGAGTTTTTCCATCTAAAACATTCAGATGCAAGAAAGAACTGTCGACAATTTGGAAATTATTGAGTTGTGTAGGATCCTCGACTCTCAATGCAGATAATAATGTTTCATAAACACCGAGCTCACATGTTCTCAGTATCAAATTTCTCACCCAGACCTTTCTGTTCTTTCTTTTCTTTTTTAAAATAATTGCTATACATGCAGCAGCACATTTCACCTGCTGAGCTGACATTTTTTTTGACAGAAATGACAGAACTAAACTCTAGATTATTTCTTGCAGCAATTTGCACTCTGAATAATGTAAACAGCCCCGACATTTATTGAGCAAGAAGTTCAGAGACCACTCTCACAAATTGTTGCAGAGAGTGAGTTGCACTAATATTTGCAGACAAGTGATACACTTCTGCTAGTCGCTCTCGCAAGAAATGTCGCAAGTTACTTGCTAGTGGACACGTACCTTAAGTTAGGTTAGATTCAATTTTGAATTTGACAGTACTGTAGTATTGCTGTTGTTCTAATCAAGGCCTGTTGTAATTCCTTTTTTTCTGGGTCGCACGGTGAATTGGCGTTCATTTTCTTTTTTCTATAGCAACTGTTAAAGTGCTATTTTATCTATTAATTTGAGTAGATAAAGTAGCACTTTAACAGCAAGGGTAGATAAAGTACTACTTTAACGACTGTACGCCCATACTAATGACATTTTAAAACGTGACTCGATTTGTAATTTTTTAAAAGTCAATGTCAAATAAAATTTATTTTATAATTTTTTTCCTTTAAAATAAATGCTATAGAAAAAATAGAGTATTATATAACGACGATAATTAGCGTCTCGACGCTAAAATACGCCCTCGAAGATAAAATACAATTTTATCGTCTTGTAACGTGTGATCGAAAAAATTTCACCTCAAAGTTGGCCATGAAAAATATAAATCGTGTCTTTGCTAAAGTCATACAACTTAAGTCATTAGAACTACTAAATCTAAAACCATGCCTAACTGATAAAAATTAGAGCAGATTAAATTATTTTAAAAACTAAAATTAAATACAAATTGAACAGAAAAATGTTATTAAGGGAAAATTATTTTAAAGTAGATGAGTTATGTGACCTCCATTTTCTTGGTGGCAGATTTGAATTCTGTGTTTAATAGAATTAGTGACATTTTGAAGAATCCGAGGATCATTGTTAATTTCTTCAAATTTCTGCGAACTTCTTTGTCGAAGGTCAACCATATTTTGTATGGGTGTTTTAAAAATAGAATTTTTAATGTAAAGCCCTAAGAAAAAATCGCACGGAGTTAAATCACAGCTTCTGGGAGGTCATATTACAGGCATGTTTAAGCTTAAAATGCGATCACCGTAGAATTCCCTTAAAGTTTAAATTTCCTGGTGTTGTGTGAATACGAGCACCATCTTGTTGGTAATATCCTTCATTTAATTCATTATCATGTAAACTCGCTATAAATGGAGTTAATATTTCTTGTCGATACCTTTCAGCATTAAGTATACCTAAGAGTTATTTAAGTAATCATACAGTAATCATCTTAGTACCAGGAAATGACTTTACCTTCAAAGAATATGGGCCCTATAAGTCTTCTTGTACTGACTGCTGCCCAAACTCCAATTTTTTGGGAATGGAGGGGAATTTCAACAAAAAAATGAGGATTCTCCGAACTCCAAAACCTCATGTTTTGTGAGTTTACGTATCCGGATAAATGGAACCACGCCTCATCTGTATAGAAACTTTTTCTAGAACTTCTTGGTTGTTATGAAGATTTTCTAAAAACCAGTTGCAAAATTGCAACCTTCGAGGAGCATCATTTGGCAATAATTCCTGAACAGCTTGTAAGCGATACGGATGTAAATGCAAATCATTTTTTAGTATAAGTTGACAGGTGCCGTAAGAAATACCGGCTTCCTGTTTAATGTGACGAATAGAAGATTGTGGCTGATGCTCGATTACATCTCTTACTGCTTGAATGGTTTCTGGTGTTGTTATCTTTGGTCTTCCACTGCCTTCTTTACGATTCATATTTCCCGTTTCTCTAAATAAGTTTACCGTATATCTTATGTGTGTTTTAAATTGGTTATAACGTTCAACAAAATTTGGAAACTTTTGTAAAAAGTCTTGAAAAGCATTACCAACAGAGTACCTCCATTCTCCATTAATATTTACACCATTGCGAAAATAACACTATATCATAAACGATTTATGTTCTTGATTAATAGTATATTATAGACCAAGGTAGAGAAGACATTTTTCTCAGCCGAGCAGTATTATTTCCCGACATGCGAAGCATGGAGGGAAATAAGTTGTGAGGCTGAGAAAAGTCTTCTCTACCGTGGTTTATATACTATTTTTTTCGCTACTAGCACCTTTATTCCTTTTAATTAATCATTTTTACATAAATAAAAATTAAAATGACAGATGCCTATATATTTATTTCTAAATATCCACAAAAATCAAATAGCCTTGCTCGAAAACAAGGGGAGAGGTTAATTTCAATTGACATTTGGGTAATAGTATATTGTAAAACTAGTGCTGAAAGTTGAATATTTCACACGAGTGTGAAAATTGAGCCACGAGCCTCTGGCGAGTGGCTTAATCACACGAGTGTGAAATATCCTTTCAGCACGTGTTTTACACTATACTTTTCCGACGACCATTTTTCCAATTTTTCATTTAAAAAAATTTGAAGCAGCACCACACTTGCAACACTTTGACGTTTTAAATATTTATTTTTTAACAAATGACGACTTTTGACGTCGCCCGCCGACTGCTTTGTGTGGTTTAGCGTGTGCA
This sequence comes from Melanotus villosus, assembly GCA_963082815.1. Lineage (NCBI taxonomy): Eukaryota > Metazoa > Arthropoda > Insecta > Coleoptera > Elateridae > Melanotus > Melanotus villosus. The sequence goes on along the minus strand of OY720424.1, from coordinate 12,913,261 downwards.
AAGTTTTGCACACGGGCATTTCACACAGTTTCGTTGCTGTGCGAAATTTGTTATTTTCAATACTAGTAAATCGTGTGAAATGAGTCATTTTTCATAGTGATCGTCGGAAATTAGTATATTGTATATCTAGTGCTGAAAGTTGAATATTTCACACGAGCGTGAAAGTTGAGCCACGAGCCTCTGGCGAGTGGCTTAATCACACGAGTGTGAAATATCCTTTCAGCACGTGTTTTACACTATACTTTTCCTACGACCATTTTTCCAATTTTTCATTTAAAAAAATTTGAACCAGCACCACACTTGCAACACTTTGACGTTTTAAATATTTATTTTTTAACAAATTACGACTTTTGACGTCGCCCGCCGACTGCTTTGTGTGGTTTAGCGTGTGCAAAGTTTTGCACACGGGCATTTCAAACAGTTTCGTTGCTATGCGAAATTTGTTATTTTCAATACTAGTAAACCGTGTGAAATGAGTCATTTTTCATAGTGGTCGTCGGAAAAACATATTTAAAATAGGCACCTGAATCAACACCACCTAGATCTTATAGGTGGTGTTGCCTGAATGCATAGCAATTGTTTTTATTATTAACCAGTAGTCAACACTAGGAGAGAAATTCATCTTCTGGGCTCGAAAATAAGGTCAATAATGACATCTTCTAATACTAGTAGTGAAAAAAATTCATTTTAACTACCAAAACAAAACTGACAGTTCAGATTTTATATGCCTGGCAGCAAAACAGACATAACCCATAAAACAACAGCTCGTGAGCTGACATTTGTATGAATTAAAAGTCGACATGCCTAATTTTGTGTTTTCATGTTTCATAGCCAACTTGAGGTGAAATTTTTTCGATCAAACGTATAATAAATAACTATTAATATTGAGGATCAATTTTATGATCTTGCTAGAAACGCCAAGTTTAGGATTTGTTGGCGCGATATTAGTTAAGGTTTTGGGTTATGTTATAATTTTAAACTCCACATTGAATTTAGGACACACTGTACAGAAAGGATCGTTTTGGTTTTATTTCTAGTTTTTCAACCAGACTGACAATTTCAGGATATTTATTGAAAATAAATTAACTAATTTAGTTTGTATTCCAACAATGAAGTTAGGTTTTTTTTTTGAAAATTGTTAACGGTTTTAGGTAAATAATAAAAAAATGACGAGTTTATTGTTCTTTTGTGTGAAAGTTTGTACCACACTAGAATTTATTGTTATTTAGTAATTGTAAATTCGTCAAGTGTACAAAACGACAACGATAATTAACGGTGTGACAGTGTCCTTATTACTATGCAACTGAAAGTATTGTAAAATTGCAACATTTGTTACGGTTGTTAAATGCACTCGTGTTACTCAGCTTGTAAATTTAATAGAAAGTGAATTATTGGTTAAATGTTAATGTATGTTTTGTAATTTTGATATGTGTTTAAAGTTAAACACGTCATATTATCATGATTTATCTTCCTTTATATTTTATGATTTCGAAAATAATCTGCAAATTGTTTATAACTACTTGATTGTGTTTATTCTGAAACTTATCGAAATTTGTTGAAAGCACCGTGTATATTTTTAAGGGTTGATTTGCACCCATATGCTGTGTTCAATAAAATAATAAAAGAAAAATATGCTAATATGAGTTGGCCATGGATGGTGCATGGCTAAACATTGACAACCAATTTTTTTAGATTAGATTTACCCCTGACATTCAACAAATAACAAATTAACTAAAAGCTAAATTTTAATTTCTTATCCACGACCAACTCTTATTTCGTTTTTATTTGAACGTATATTGTACATGTACACCCTCGCAATTTTTGTTTGAAATTATTGTGGTTTGGTATATTTTATTTTATCTGTTGAAATCAGATTCAAAAATGATTCGGTGGGAACAGCCTGTGTAATTCAAATCCCACAAAAAACTCGTGACGTATAAGGAACGAGGGTGAGAGAGATTACGCTATGATTTATATTTATTTAGTTAAAACCCACTTCCTACTTTGAAAATGGTACGTACTTTCATCCCTCGGGACAAGCCTAACAGAATAAGGGGTTCTTTTATGTGTTTTTATACACATCAGCACCCTACGGTCATTAAAATAAGACACTTATATAGTTATTCATGCGGATGAATATAGTTATTAGATACATTTATCAGGTTCTTTTGACGGTTTTAATGCCCTTCCATTTATTGCTTTTGTTGTGCATTGAACGTGCATTGTTGGTCGATGATGTGAGACAGTTCGAGGGTAAATAAAAGGCGACTCTTAAAAGGACTCCTTTTAAATTTTTTTTTAGAGGAATGGAGTTTTCAAGAGGTTAGTTGAATTCAAATAAAAAAAGGTATGTACAAAATAGCTAAGATCAAATATAAAACACCTCAGGTGCTTCTCTTACAAGCTATTTGCACATCCTGTATATGCTATTGTAATTTTATGACTCGCTTGGGAGTTTACAGACGTTTTCCGCACTCGTTATATGGACTTCATAAAATTTAATGGAAAAGCATTTTCTGTACAATTCTGCTTTTAGAATTTATTTGTTTTATTTAGTAGGCGTTTATATTTATTTAATACGCGGCGTGATTTATTTAAATTGTTTTAAACTGTAAATGCCAACACAATAATAAATCCCCCCACTTCCCCACTTTGCATTTTTTCTTTTTGTAAACATGAAGCTTCCAAGGCCTACTCGAATCTTTTTGGTAAATAAAAAAAATAAGAAAAGCAACAGCCAGTTTGCATAAATTTAAAACTGCCCTTAAAATAATCAGATCTACCATTTAAATTGTTTTAAATTAAAAGGGGCGTTTACGAACGTTTAATACAAAGATTAAAGGTTTCTTTGCTCTCTTCGTAAATAAAACGTAACAAGCAACTTGGCCGATTCACCCGCATAATTTTGCAATAATTTATTTTAATACGGGTAATTCATATCCATCAGATTAATTAATCAGGAGGTGAAGATTGGATTATTATATGTATACAGCAAGGTTCTTTTTAATTTGTTTTGTATTTATTAACATAAAAATGTCGGCCGTTGTTATAATGGAAAGTGATCGGAAATGTTCGGAATTAATTAGGTTTTTACTTTAATTATTTATTGATTGGCTTAGTAAGATTTGGTGGTTGGATTGGTGAGAATTTCTATAATTAAAGTTGTCAAAAACTACTTATTTTCTTTTGTGTTTATATTTTCGTTTTAATTGGTGCTTGATGGGTACGAGTCTAGAAAAGGAAATGTCGCTAACAAGGAAAACGCTACACAAGAAAGGAAACTTGGAGGAAGAAGAACTCGCCAGAAAAAGAAGAAAACACCAGAAAAGGGATCAAATATCAAACCATGGATAAAATATCAGAATAACGAAGGAATTAATTAGGTTTCTATTTTAATTTAGGTTGGGTTGGCAAGATTCGGTGGTTGGATTAATGAGAATTTCGATAATTAAAGTGACTAAAACTACTTGTTTTCCTTTCTTTTTATGCCCTTGTTTTAATTTGCGCTTGTAAGGCACTAACGTTTAGAAAAAGAAAAAATAAAGCGCCAGGAAAGGAAGAAAACGCAGTAAACACGGGAAAATGCTTGGGAGAAAAAATATTCTTTTGTTTTAATTGGTGCTTATGAGGCACGTAAGTTTAGAAAAAGAAAAAGTTTGTAAGCCAGAAATGGAAAAAACGCAGCAAATATTGCAGAAGAAAGGAATCTTCGGAAGAAGAAGAAGAACACGCCAGCAAAAGAAGAAGATACTATAAATGCAGAACAAGAGAAAACCCCCAGAAAAAGAAGAAAATATCACAAAAACAAGAAAGCGCCGCAAAAAGCAGAGAAGACAGAAAAACAAGATTTCTCGAAAATAACAAATTTTTGAAAAAGAAAGGTTGCAAAATCCTCTTGCATCATAAAAAATCTGAAAAATTTAGAATTATCAAATTGATAATTAAAATTTCAAATTTAACATTCGGTAGGAACTCAAAATTTTTTTTGAACAAATGAAAAACCAGTCTACAAACGTAAAAAATGGGAGTGAGACTGATTGAGTGATCATCAGTTTTATAGCGAACGATTAGCATGCAGTAAGGTATTCTCGGAATTTAGCCAATTTTAATTTTTTAATTAGAAAAACGAGCGCCCGCGGTTTCATCGCGTTCATACCGGCCGGCATTGTTCGAACGCTTAACCTATAATTACGAAATTTAACCTGATCCGTCTTGTATCTTCGCTTACATATTAACAATTATTAGGTAACAAGAAAAAGAACTTCCCTTGTTAAGCATATTAAATAAACAAACGACCAAAAAATTAATAACCAGAGAACCGCCCGAGATAAAAATTACCATAGACGTCAGTTTTTTCTGAACTTTCGGTTTCTCTTTCTGGACGAAGGGACACGGTTTACGATAGAAAAGGACGTCGCCATCAGTCGTGCGCTTAAATAGATATGAAAAAACGTAATTGTTTGTTTACACGGCCGTTTGGCAGGTCCATGCCTCGGAATGTTCAGGTCCATGAGTGAGATGAAAGATAAAACCACTTAACAGAGAGAGCTGCTCGGAATGACGAAGACCGCAGACCTTGTTAGCATGAATTATAGTTAACAGTGTCGGAGAATGCGTAGGGCCTTTCCATCAGTTCTCTCTTTTTCACTTCTTTTTGCTTTTAACTTTTTGTTCGCAAAAAATGTGCCCAAAAGCCCAAAACAGAGATTATATCTAAGTTTAGCTAAGTGATAACGTCAAAAGAGGCTGACTGCGCTATAGTTTTAAATGTAGGTTTCTGTTTATTCAATATTGGGAAGCATCCTCGTTGGAAGAGGTTGGTTCTTAAATCACTTTTCGAAAATTAACTGTTTTTAAAGTGAACAAAATCCTTCTTTTAGTTTAAAAAGTTTTAGAAGGTGAAAATTCTGAAAGACCATAAAATATCCCGAATGCAATGATTAAATTTAAAAACTGTAAACTTCGGTCTTTTCTGTTTCTGCATTTATTGTTGCAACCAATTAAATATTTCTTGAAAAACTACATTTTCAGGTTTACCATTTTCGAATTTATGGCGGTTTATTAATATCAATTATCAAAGTTTCAAAGTGTTAGAAAACTTTGGCTTTGGTAGAATAAAATAACCTGAAACTAAAAAGCAGTTCCGAAAAATATAAAATTCGGGCTACTTATATTAATTATTGCAAACAAATAAATGAAAATCTTTCACGGATTTTCGAATTTAATATTAATAATTTAATTCTAATTTTAATAAAAAAAAATGAGAATTTTCAAAGCACTAAACGGTTAGAAAACTTTGGCTTTTGATAGAATGAAATATCCTGAAACCAACAACCAGCTCTGAAAACTATAAATTTCAGGACTTTGAAAACTTCAGAGTTTTCGAAATTAAGCCTTTTAAAAACTTCAAAATGTCTTGGGATTCTAAAAACTTTGATTTTTGATAGAACAAAGTATCCCGAAATTAATAATCGGTTCTGAAAAACTTAAAATACTTTCTTCTTTCTTGTTTAAGAACAAAAGGAAACATTCTGAAATAAAAACAAAAAGTTTGAATAAAAAAAAACTTTCTCTTTTTGTTGTACAAACGAACAATGTTTGAAAGAATTAGAAGGTATTCAAAACTGCATTTTTTAGAATGCATAAATAAATAAATAAATAAGCAAACCAAAATTTTAAAATTGTTGAGTGTTACTCTGACATGTAATTTGATTAAATTGCAGGCTGATAATTTTTCCAGCAGATTATTTATTCCTAAAACAAAGGTATAGTTCCGTTTTACGAATAACGGAAATGGATAATGAAATTCAGAACAACTTTGACTATAAACGAAAACCCATGAAAGATTAAAATCTCGGGAAAAAATTGCTGAAACTTGCAGCTTATTTATTCCTTAAACAATATGAAAATTAAATTTTCCTAGCTTAACATTGTTTTTGTCTCAAAATCAAAGTTTGATTTTAAAGACATTCAAGAAATTTAGAACTTTTAAATTTCAAAATATCTGAAAACCTTGCAAAAAGTATTGGAAAAAAATATTGAATTTTACAAATCACTGAAGATCGCATTAACATTATATAAAAAAACAATTTCAAGAATGAAAATTATTCAAAATATTTATTCTTGAAACAAGACTGATTTCTTTAGAAATTAGTTTTAAGAATTAAAGGAAAGTTTTCAGGAAATTCCAAAATTTTCAGAATGTCTCCAAAATTAAGGTCCGTTTGTCCGTTCTGGAAATTATTCCACCCTTCAGAAGGGTTAAAAATGAAACACAAGCAGGTGAATTGCTTTTTAATATAGAGATTAACATATGTCTTTTGTTGGCTTGGTAGGTTGGGCCCCTATTTTGGAAACCAAAAGGGCATATGTTCAAATCCGTAGCTGTTTATTTAATAAATCCAAAAACATATAAAACAAACCAGATTAATACCGCTACCTACGCCACTGTTTGCCAGATGGGCCATCCCTAGACCCAGACCAAAAAGAAAGAGAAAAGCCAACTAGAGGAGGCTGGGTTAGTCAACTGTTCAGCCGTACTTTACATGGCCACCTACGATCCTAACTAAACAGACTGAATATTCGCGTGTTCCGTTTGGAAATTTAAGTAGCGTGGCCTCCATTTTATGTTCGAAATTAATTCCGGTTATAGGAGAGGCACCCTTAAACCTTTGGGGGTGCCTTTAGTGCCGAAAAGTGCGTGTGTTGGTCGGTACGTATCGGACATGTGGTCTTAAAAGTCGCGAGAAATATTTTGCAACGGTACTAACAATTAGTTTATTTGTGTACTTTTTGGTGCCTATTTTTAATGAAATAGAATAGTGGAACGTTTCCGGTTAGTGAATGGTTTGTGTTTGTTTCGTGCCTTGTTTTGTGTAAAACTGATGTTTTTTTGGATTTTTTGGGGGGATTAAAACCGCGTCCCGTATAAATTAATGTGAAAATTTATGTATCCCCGGACAAAAAGCCGGCTTTTATCAAATAAGGTAAATCTCTTGTTCCACAGCACGTACTCGCCTATTCGGTGCCTTTTTTAGGTGGAAGGAATACTTAATGAGTTTTATTTATTGTCCCGATTATTATAAGTAATGGACACTTCTAGCTTTTATCTTGGTTTCACAAAGAAAACTCCGAGTTTTTGCAGAAGAAAAACCGACAAAAACTTGTAATTTATTAACTGTTTTAAACGGGCTTTCGCTTATTAAAACGTATCAGATTTAAGGCGACTTTGTTTTTTTGAGATTTCTAACACCGATTTTGTTTAGTCTCACATTATAAATAGACACATTTTTAAGGTGTAAAACTTCACATCTTACAGCAAATCTAAAATAACTTTGTATAAACAGACTTTTGCTAAATTTAAAGATTAAATTCCTGTAAATACAGGGAGGCTTTGATAATTCTTGTGCAATTTCTAAATACGACCTAAGCATAAAGAATTTGCTTTTAGTTATTTGTACAACTAGTAATGAAAGCAATACTTTTTTTCATGAGTTTGAACGAGTGAAAAAAAGATGCTTTCATACGAGTTGTACACAATATTTTTTTGCATTTTTACATTTTAAATCCCTCAAAACAGGATAAAAAGGATTTGAGAATTGACAGTTGTCAAACTGACAATTTACAATATTTTATTTAAAGCATACTTACTTAATGCAAAATGTAAAATTATAGCTATTAAGACAACAAGTGTTTTATAGAAGGTTTAAAAATCGAGGTCGTAGTTTAAATCCGAGCGAACGAAGTGAGCCGAGGATTTAATAGACCGAGATTTTTAAACTATAAAACTCGAGTTGTCTTCAAGATTTTTTCTAACACTAATATCAGACATTTTCTTTCACTAATATATTATTAGAAATTTTAATAAATTATTATTTAAAACGCGTCATAATACACAAAATGCGAAGATTGCTAAGCAACGACGTATTTAAAGGCCTATAAAATACGTTGTCATTGACAACGTATTTTATAGAGAAAGCGTATTTTAAAGGAAACATAACAAGTGAGCTCTTATGCACCATAGAAACAGTATAAGATATTAGTGTTAGAAAAAATAGTTAACAAAAGTGTTGCTTTCTTTAAGATTTTTTGATAAAAAAAGTCCACTTTTTTTATCAAAATGCAAAAAAATAAATTTAATGACATTTATGGAAAAAATTACAATAAGGCTCCCTTCGCGTTTAGATTTATTAACCGAAGAAAATAAATGGTTAAATAACCCGAAATGAATTGTTAAAACACCGTTTAATGCCTTAAAAAGTAACCCACGCGTTCTTATAAATAACTTTTTAAATTAAGCCCTAACCATGCCGTGAACTTGAGCCATAAATCCATTAAGAAGAAGACAGAGGAATGCAAGTGCTCAGTACAACTGCATTTGTTTTAATTTTTAGACTTAACAGGGCCTAATCGTTCTTAATTTTTTATTCTATGGTTTATGGATGGGGTAATGTAGCTCTATGGTGCAAATATCGAAAAAACCTAATTAAAACCGACTTTCGTATCGAACTAATTAGCTTACAACATATTTCCGGAACAAACCGATAATAACAACTCCAAATAAATCATGAAAGGCATTAATCGCGCTATACAAAACGAAGAAAAAAACAGACGATTCTAATTTCCGTTTAGACAGGTTTCACTGCATCAAATTAATTAATAGAAAACGGCGAACTAATTCCGAATATATTTCAAGAACGTAACACCTATTGTTTTTCTAGTTGGATGGTCGTTTTTCGCACGGTTTTGCGCACAAATGAGGTCGGTAGTTTCCAAAATATATAAAAATTAAACCTGCAATCAAAAAGAGAGAAGGAAACTTAATTCAGATCAAAATCAGACAGGAAGATGCGAATCATCGACCTGTTGATTCTTCAAAGGCTTAAGTGAAACTTCCTCGTCATTTTTTATGATGTTGCAAGGTCGCAGTTGCGTTCATGGCGCATATAGATTAACGTTAATTTTTCTTTAATTATTTTGTTCAATGATTGCTCGAAATTTTTGGCGCTTGTGATCTTTTATTTTTAGATCAAGTGGACTTAAGAGGGTGTTTAACATTACCTATTTTGTCAAACTTAACCTTAAACAAAAACCTGTTCTTAAAGTTTGCAAGCAACAAACCATTTGAATACATTACAAATTACCAGATTAGACATTCAAATAAGTTGGGAAATATTTCAAGTTTCATAAAAAAAAAACAAATCGCCAATCGAAAGTATGGCATAACTAACTAAATATCTTGCACAAGTATGCCTGGCTTCCGTTTACTTTAAATTATTATGACTATTAAACGAATAAAAATTCGAAAATAAATCATCCGCGCATCGAATAAGCAGCATTTAAAGGCGGCTTAAGTCACCAAGACTTTAAAAAAACTCCCCGACATTAGAATTCCAGAAGGAAGCCATCAATTCAGGAGCGTTCGGTGTTTTTGTCCTTATTTTCGGATGCCGTTGACACATTTGTACGCCTCTGGTTTTTATTACGGAACCAGCCATGGTTAAAATTCCAAAAAGAAACTCGAAATTTTAAGGCAAATAAATGATGTTAATTTGTGGGAAATTCAGATGGAAATTAACAATCGGATTGAAGTAATAAGGAAGCGTGAAAAGACACATCCACATCCGACCTTTAAAATATTCGGCAAGGCCGAAATTACCGCTAAACTAACAAACCATTGAATTGAGGAAGCTGTAAAATTGCGTGTAAACTACAAAAATTGCTTGCTAAGTAAAAATAATGAACGCTAAAACTTGCCCCAATTTAAGTCAATTTTAAGTTTTGTTTGTTTACGAGATCCCAGTTGGCTCGGCGAAAAGTTATTTTTTAAGTTACGTGATCCCAGTTGGCTGGGAGAATGGCCAAATTTTTTCTTGAAATTTGCAAAGTCCTAGTTGACTGGGTGAAAATTCAAAATTTTACTCTCCCGTTAAACAATTTTGTATCGAGTCTAATCTTTAAAGTATGTATAATATGCTGTTCTCGGAAACAAAGCGAATTGTTGTTAACAACAAACACTGTTAATTGCAAAACTTTTATTCATTTAGCGGTCGTAACAAATTACAGTGTTTACGCTTGGATTTTACACCTTCATTATTTTTAGAATGTGGTGCTTATCAGAAGTACTTTAAAAAAGGCATAACTGATAACTGCCCCAAGAAGTGTAAATATTTTTTATTTGCAGACATTGTTCAAATATTTGATTGGCAAATAAGCACTTCGTAAATAACAGTCAGTTCTTTTCGGGTTTTTTTGTTTTAAAACAAGGCTTTTATTGTGTATTCGGTGCTGTTGAGTAATTAAGGGGGGCATTTAGTATCACGTTTCTGCGAAGTTTTAGAAAGTCTTAATTTTTCTAAGTGATGATTTTTTAAAACGTTTTTAAACCAAGTACAACCGGCAGTATGGCAGAGTGAGAGTGCATGTAATACTGAAATATAGAAAGTTAAGCAAAGGCCTACTTGGTCAGAACTTGAATGGGTCACCACTCTGCGGCTCGGTGTGTTCAGCCCCCTCGACACTGTAAAGGTATAAGAGGGTAAAACTGGTAAAAGAAAAAGAAACTAAGTTCAGATTAAACCATTTGATTATTTGCAAAAGTATTCCCGAGTTGTTGAATTTATTTTGAAAACAGAAAAAATCCAGACGAACTACAAGAAAACTTACGTTTGATCCAAGAGCGATACTCACACTTCACTAAATGATTAATTAACCCATTTTAAAATAAGAATATTAGTTTAAAGGATGCCGACTGTAATTCGTAGCACATTAGAATGCGACTAGTTCTAATTATTTAGAGCGATAAGATAATTTTTATTGTTTCGTTCTAATTAAATTATACCTCGTTCGCAATTTACTCAACTCCTAGAGTTGGCCATGATGGTTTGGCAGTTTTTACTGTGTAAATTGGGGTTTCAGTGCTTCGAAAATGTCAATTTCCGTAGGCCTTTAGTTTTTGTTTTTTACTTCTCATTTATTAATTCGTCAATTTTTTACGTTTTAACGCCGCAATCGTCCCGGTTGCAAATAAGTTTTAACATTAAATTATGAGTAAATTTGTATTGAAAGATGTAAACCATTTTGTTGGCATTACACCATTAAATGTTTTTAAATTTGGCGCCATTATGAAGCTACTAAAGCGCGAAGCGGAGAATATTTGAACGTAGGAAATGCCCTGGCTGTAAAATCGAAAAGGTGGCTCGTTCTATTATCCGCTCTTACTCACAATAGCATTGTTATTTGCACAGGGGGTTAGTGTTCCGTTATTCGTACTGTGTGTCCTTCTAGCTCGACTTCCGATTCACCATTTTGATTTACCTCACAGGCACAGTCCAGGGCGTAATCGACATTTCGGTTATTTTTTGTAAAAATTATACAAAGAAAATTTGAGTGTACGTACATCACAATGGGTAAGTTAAAATAGAATTTATATACATTTTTTATTCATGATCTTTCTGCCTCAAACCTGGTTATGGAATTGTGATTTGGTGTTTGTAAATATGGCTGAATAACCCTGTAAAATCAGCAGACTTTGTCAAGGAAGTCTTCGATTGAGAATTATCAACGACTGCTAAAATAGGTAGGTATTTGGTTGTTTCAAATACCTTTTGTGATTTAGCAGGATTATTTGGGTTATTTATTTATATCATTTACTGTAGAATGGACTCGTCGATTTATTATTTTGTCTGTAAAAAGCTTTGTTGCCATTTAGCTATTTTGTTCACACTTAATCATAACAATAATAACAATAAAGATAGGCGATTCCAAAGCCTAAATAACAATAGGTATTAACATGTTGGATAATTTAACAATAGTAGATAAGTTTCTGTTGTCCAAAATTAACAATTAAAAAGTCTAATTGACAAAATTTCTGGTTTGTTAAAATCGTATAGTTTTTTTGTGTTGCACACACAGATACTGCCAGTTTTTCATAAGGTAGTGCTTTGATTTGTCCTCGGATTTGTCTAAATAATTTTTATTAGAAAATATTAGAATTTTTAACCGTTTTAGGTAAAAAAAGAATTTAAACTATTTTTGACATCCTGGTGCTTTCATTGAAAATTCGATAGCTATACAAAATTAGTTTCTAATTCTGCTTATGACTTCTGGAAGTACAATTCTAATCTCAATTAGCCTGGTACGACCTAACCCAGCTTTGCTCAACATCACATAGCACGACCTACCCTAACTGAGCAAAGCAAGACCGAACTTTTTCTTTTTTTTTGTTAAACTTCTCTTTATTGTTGACATATTCATATTACATTTTAGCAATAATTACAAAAAATATTCACTTACAATACCACGAGTGGTCAAAGAATTGTCGATTATTTTTTTGCTGTAACATCACGAATGTTCCTTGTGCTTGCATATCATAAGGAACATGAGTGATTTTATAGCAAAAATTATCTACAATTCTTTGACCACGAATGGTATTTGAGGGACTATTCAACGAAAAAAAATCATTTCCATCGAATCATTTTTCATAAATTAGTCCACATTCAAGTTTGTTTACATGAAAATTGTTCTCTGTGGGATATAACTAGCAATAAACTGTTTTCAAATAATTGTCGCATCGTATCACTAGTGGAATTTTATCGACAATTTTTTCTAGCGGAAATTGTCAATAGAATTCGTTTTGATTGGCTCAAAAACGTCAAATCTTGCATTTTGATTGGTCGATTTTTGACAGATGACATATGAGTTGAATAGTCATGACTATTCAACAAAATGCAAGATTTGGCGTTTTTGAGCCAATCAAAACGAAAATTTCACTAGTGATACGAAGCGACAATTTTTTGAAAACAGTTTATTGCTAGTTATATCCCACAGAGAACAATTTTCATGTAAACAAACTTGAATATGGACTAATTTATGAAAAATGATTCGATGGAAATGATTTTTTTTCGTTGAATAGTCCCTCAAATACCATTCGTGGTCAAAGAATTGTAGATTATTTTTGCTGTAAAATCACTTATGTTTCTTGTGATTGCGAATACCACGAGTGCGCAGCACTCGTGGTATTCATATGCAAGCACAAGGAACATTCGTGATGTTACAGCAAAAAAATAATCGACAATTCTTTGACCACTCGTGGTATTGTAAGTGATAATTTCAATAAATATTCATAACATTACTACATTACATTAGCATAAGGTGACCAGACGTCCCGCTTTTGGCGGGACAGTCCCAATTTTTAACAATTTGTCCCGCGGAGTTTTAAGAAAGTCCCGCTTTTTGGAAAGAATATGCTTTCACCAGTTTATAGCAAAAAATTAAATATACCTACGCATAAACATAAACCTAAAAATTCACTCAAATGCGAAATATAATCCGGAAATAAAGTATGATCAAAATTTCTGTTCATCAAGTATTGCTGTGGAAGTGCAAACCAACGCCTTTAAAATTGGCTTACATTATATTTACTTCAAAATTGTTGACAACTGTCACATTAAGTAAATATACAGGGTGTTTCTTAATAACATGCTAATATTTAAGGAGGTTATTCTTGGGTCCATTTTGAGAAAAAAACTTCATATGAACATATGTCCTAAAGGTCTTAACTTTTGAACTACAGGGTGTTAAAGTTTTAAGAAAAAAATCTTTTTTTTATGATAACTTTGGTATGATCCTAGATATTTTTGTGAAACGTAGTACGCATCTTCTATGCATCAAAAGGCATTTTCTGCTGTACAACATAATTTTATAATTTTACCGTTTAAAAATTATTCTCTTAAATAAATTTTTGTTTAAAGTTACATAAATCGATTTTTCTCGTAAGTGGTCTAGCGAGATGCAAATGAATGAATTTTATTTTTTTATGCGAAAACCGTACGCCAAACGAAAAAAATCAAGAGACCAGATTTGCTCATAAAGGAATGAGGATTTCTAAAATAATTTTTACTTTAAGAAAAAGCAGTGGCGTATCACCTTTCTCTTTAAAATGATTCAGTGCAAATCCCGCACGAACGCCACTGGCAAGAATAAAAAATTATGTTGTACAGCAGAAAATGCCTTTTGATGCATAGAAGATGCGTACTACGTTTCACAAAAATATCTAGGGTCATACCAAAGTTATCATAAAAAAAAGATTTTTTTCTTAAAACTTTAGCACCCTGTAGCTCAAAAGTTAAGACCTTTAGGACATATGTTTATTTGAAGTTTTTTCCTCAAAATGGACCCAAGAATAACCTCCTTAAATATTAGCATGTTATTAAGAAACACCCTGTATGTAAGCCAATTTTAAAGGCGTTGGTTTGCACTTCCACGGCCATACTTGATGAACAGAAATTTTGATCATACTTTATAATTTTGTTTACATTTTTAATATTGTCCGAGTTCTAAAGTTCATATAATTGTATTTTTTTCATATGTTTACAGATGTTTATGTTAAAATGTTCTGTTTTTAATTTTTTTTTCTTTCATAATAAAATTAAAATTTAGTTTTTTGAACTATTTTTTTTACTTTCATTCATTATACCCCCCCCCACCCGGTCGCTTTTGTCCCGCCCTGTCAAAATTAAAATCTGGTCACCTTACATTAGCACTACTACAAATTTATGTATGTACGAGTATTTTGTATTTTTTTTTAATAGACTTTATTCTAGCATGCCCCATTTATAATATTACATGCTATTTAATCTAACTTATTATAACATTTTAACTTAATTTTATCTTAAAACTTAATTATATTCATTTCTTATACATCTTATAATTCCTTATCTGTAAACTAATATTTCCATTCTAGCGTAACTTATTTGAATTAATTTATATAAGATTTTCACAGTTTATTGAATTAACGAAGTTGACGAAATCAGGTAAATACAGTTCAACAATTCTTGTTTAGTAACAGGCCACTGTCCACCATTATTAATAAGACTGTTTATAAGCTCTCCCCTTCCATCATCTCGTAAGGTACCTACAAGAAAAGATCATGTGGTCCACTGTTTGGTCTTCTTCCCCACACTTACACTCCGCACTTTCCATAATTTTGTACTTATGTAGGTAGGTTCTCATTTTTCCATGCCCACGTAGTATTGCTGTTAATTTAGGTGAATATGGTATTATAGTCATTAGTCGTGAATTTACAGTAGGAAAGAAAGATTTTGCAAATTACCCTTGTTAATGATTGCCCACTCCTGTTGCCATTCTTCTTCTGTGGTTTTCTCCATTTCCCTAATTATTTCTTTTCTTCTTAATCTTTCTTGCACTGTGTTCCGTCCATCGTCTGCTCTCGTGCTCTCATGTGTCCTCGCTATTTGTTTTAATTTTAATATTATTGGGGTGTTTCCCGTCATTATACATGAGGCCTTGTAAGATATCGTTCTGTATCCTTTCAGAGTCGTTATATTGATTAGCCTTTGTACTCTTTTAATTTTTATTTGGTTTATTTTCTTTTGTAGGGAACTTATCCAAAGCGGTATTCCATAAGACAGGATAGGTTAGGGTGACTACATTTTATATTTTGCAAACCGGGCAGTGGCGGCTAGTGATAATTTATTTTGGGGGGCTCTATAATAAATACTCACCTTCAGTAGCTGACCAATTTCGTACAAATGAAAAATCTATTAACTCCAGCAAAATCCCAATGCTAGTTCCAATTTTCCACAAAATTTAATTCAGTTTATCGCCTGTTCATAGTGTTTTATAATAACGTGTGTTCACAAACAGTCGTCATCCCAGTTGCCTTTAAAAACAAAATTTTATATCTTTGATTAATTCGTGCAACACAATGAAGCTTGGAAAACGTCAACTAGTTTTATGAAACGTCATTGAGTACTGTCATAGCGCGTTTAGGTTTGTTCAGTTTTGAAATCATGTTTACGCCGCAACAGAAAGCATTTATGCTCGAAAGTTATTTTCGCAATGGAGTACTGGAAAATGGAGAATGGCAATACTCGATCGAAGCTTCTAAAAATGAATTCAGATTGAGGTTTCCAAATGTAGTGTTTAACCACAATCAGTTTAGGAAGCAGTAAGTAAAGACCTTTACCCACCACGTTCTTGCGACCTTACGCCTTTGGATTATTTCGTGTTTCCGTACATTAAAAATAATGTGTTTAGAAACCCAGTACACACATTGGGGGATTTGAAAAACAGCATTCAACACCAGTGCGACCAAATAACACCAGATATGCTAATAAATGTATTTGAAAGCATGAAGCGAAGAGTTAATTTGTGTATTCAAGAAAATGGTCACCATTTCCAACAGTTATTGTAATCTCAGTTCAGTTTGGTTTACTTTTGACACATTGTTTGACAGTTAATAAAACTTGCTGTTGTAAATAATGATGTTTGCATTTTTGCTCAATTTTAATAGACATACGTTTCTGAAGTCAAAACCTACTGGGATGACGACTGTTTATGAACACCCGTTATTTTGTCTATAAACTGAGTCTAACTGAGCTGCTACATTTACCGAGCCAAATCCGTACAACACTTTATATCATCATCATCAATCAGCCCGTTTGTGTCCACTGCAGGACATAGGCCTCCCGTAAACACTTTATATGATGTGCACTAATTCATGTTTTTTTATTTTCTGTTTTAAATGCTTTAGATCTTTAAAGCCTGTTACCGACCATGTTTTGTCCATTTCATCGAAATAAAAGGAGTAAGACGCACGGAAAACAAAACAGAGCATTTACCTCATCACATCCTGAAATCGATAATTTTAGTGATTAGTTGCTAATCGTGTCCAAGTAGGTACTTTTACTCGACTTTTCACGAGTTCTAAGAATTGCTATCAAAATAAATAGTATTTATCAGGAAGTTTATTCGCAGTCATAGTAAATACGCCTACGCCGTAATTTGAACCCAATAAACAGGGTTCGAATAGCTCTACAAATACAAATCTTTCCCGTGCTCTCGTATTTGTGGCTCTAAAATCGCGAGCCTTCGGGAAACTTAAGAAAGCAATAGAGAATTTGCAATTGGCAATTTCCGTTTTTACGTATATTTCTTATGCGGACGAAGGCTGAGCCGTAACGATTTAAAATATAGGTAGCCGTCGCATCGCAGGCGGATAATAATATGTGTTATACATTAGTAATGCTTTTATATGGATATGCAACATTTGTATTGTAATAATTAACAATCCATTGTATGTTATATGTAATTAAATAAGTAAATTACTTTTACTCTTTCCTAAGAATGGTTTTGGGAGGCTCGAGCCCTTGAGCCCCTATGGAGCAGCCGCCACTGAAACCGGGACACTTTTATCCAAAAAGCACAAAAATTAATTGTTTATGTTTGCTTGAAAAGAACATTTTATTTTGCAATCGATAAAAAGGAACACAAATAACGAATTTATTTGAAACAAAAAAAAAAACAAAAATATATTCTGATATTCTCAATTGTTTTAATTTTTCTCAGCAGTTATTTATTTGTTGAAATTAATTAATAGAATTCAAGATAATTTATACAGAGTGGTCCATAAGTAATGGCCGTAATGGGACACAGATCAACAGTAGATTCCCGAGACCAAAATATTAGGATTTACTTAAAATTAATATTTAAGGAGATACAGGGTGTCAAAGTCGAAATTTTAATTTTAATTTTTTTCTGTAACTTCAAAAGTTTCAAATATTTATATGAAAATTGGGGAAACTACCTTTTTTGGGACGGGAAACAATAATCCGTCTTCAATTTTAATGCAGCTCTTAGAAGAACCTTATTTTTGCTACACCTAATACTTTAAAAACACTTTTTTATACTTAAAGTTATGGCAGATTTAATTGAAAAAACAATTGTCTCATCTTTTTTATGCAAAAAAGGTACACTATTTAAATGTCACTAAGGTTTCCAAGATATTTAATATTGAAGTAAGTAATACAACATCTTATTCATTTTGTAAGCATTAGCTGATTACAATTTCTATTTATGAACTTTCTGACGGCTTTTTTAATTTCTTCATCCTTGACGCTCGGTTTAGCGTCCCTAGTCTGTTCGTTTGGGAGAATTCTTCGTCAGCTTCCCTCGGGAAAAGTGTTTTAACCACTTCTTCAATCCTTTCACAATCCCTGGTATATTATGTATTACGTCTAAGCCTGTTTGTCACAATCTTATACGCCAAACCCCATGGATCTTGATTTACTTCTTCAATCAGCTTATTTCAGCATTTCTCCTTGCTGTTTAATATTTCAATTCTTAGTTTTTTCTTAGCTGCCTTACATTGCTCCCTAGCTACTCCTTCCGCTTCTCTGGGTTCTTTTCTGATGATTCTTTGGTATAATCGTCTTTTTTGGTTGGATGTATTTCTAAGCGTTTCGATGTCTTGATTCCACCAATACACGCTTCTTTTAGTCATAGCATTCTTGCTTCTCTTAGGCATTGAAGCGTTACATGCATCCTCGATAACTTTAGTCACTTGCTCTTCTAATTCGGTTAGCGTGAGAAAAGTAAATTGAGCCTACTCCCTTTATTGTTACTCGTATACATTTGTTGTTTTCTATCTCTTGTATCTTTACATCCTTTCCCGTCCCTGTTGCACTATTTCCATCCTCTGCTTGATACCAGTCTTGCCAATTGGCCCCTAGCCTTTGGTTTGGTTCGGTTATTAACGCTATTTGCATTAAGACTTATGCTGCTACGCATCAGTTTACGTTAAGCTGTAGTAACTTAGCCATTAGCTAGACCTAACCTAACCTAGCTTAGTGCGGCCTAACCTAACTTGAATAAAATGTTATGCAGCTGTTTATTATTACATAAAACAGATCTGTGGTCAGGCAACCTAACAAATCATGTTATGGGTAACTATAAGGTACAAAGATCATGAATAGGTAATACTATTAGTCATGTTATTAATAAATTATTATTAGTTATCAAATAGTCAGATTGGTAACAATATTTTTTACAGAGGCTGATGGAAAACAACGATTACTCTGTCCCGCTGTAGTCACAAAAGAGCTAGCCTTCTACACTTTCGATACGCTAATGAAGCAAAAACTACCACAGCTCGAAGTAATTGAAGTTACACCATGCAGAAGAGCGGGTAAATACCCATGTCGCTGGAGAGTCGTTTGCAAACTGACAACCCCTGACGTTAAACTTCACTATGGGTTGTTCTCGAAAATTCGAAAATACAAACCCGAAGGCACAAAACTAATGAACCCAGCCTATTGTAAAATGGTGGAAGATAGACTTTCGTTCGAAATAGAGTATGGTATGATCTGTCGCTGTCCACAAGAATTTCATGAAGCATTGGAAGATAATCCGGAGTTCTACTGCCCATCTGATTTACTCGTTTGTGTAAATATACTCGGGTCGATTTTTTTGATGTGTTTAATGATATTTTTCATTATTTTGGGGTATCGTTACCTGTACCCAAGTAAAGAAACCAGTAACTATTATAATTAATTAGAATTATTTTTATAAATCGTAGCTTGAGTTTTATCGATTTCATAATAAATAAAACTTTTTGGATATCAATGTTGTTTTTTTGTAACAATCTAATTGTAAATGCTAACGGCTATGTCTTCGATTATAAATACATATATTTATTAAAAGTAAGAAATTAAATTCCAACAATCTTGAAGCATAATTGTGCAACCCCTAAACACAAGCCGAACAAGTTTGCTTGGTGTATTAGGCGAGATCAAGGCGCTACTCGACTAGAATTTTGCCGTCATTTCATAAAAGCTACATTTCAGCGAGCAAAAAATTAAAAGATAAGGGACGTGAGTTATCGTAACCCAAATTGCGCAAGACTTATGGTATGTGGGGCCAATTGGTCCAAAGGAAGGGCTTGGGGACTTTAAATTAACCAAGCAACGAAACAACTTAAAAAAAGTACCATTGCCAAATAGGATTTATATCTTCTGTGGGATTTTTGAACTCTGACCAAAATTTATTAAAATTCACCAGTGTACAGGGTGGCCCATTTTCGATGTTTTTAAATGGGAAGTACCCTTAATATCGGGGATAGGCAAAAACTGATGTCGGAGCCCAGGGCCCTTTTTTGATGCAAGTTCAAGTCCCGAAAACAAAATTCCGCTATCTTCTGTTATTTTTTAGTTATAGCCCAAAATTCATAATTTGGCCATATCGAAAACTTCAAATAACTGTCTTGGTTTTGAAGATATCCAAAAACGGTAAAAACATTCTACAGGCACTTTTTCAAGTAGAATACGATAGTCAATCCAGATATCTTCTAATTTTCATGTTTTAAGAGTTATGACATAAAGTTGGCATTTTTTAAATATAAGTCGTACTAGTTGGCCATAATACCATTAAATTGCATATTTTTTCTGCTTTCCGAAAATATATGGTTTAAATGTAGTAACAATGCCTTTTTTGAACAAAATCGGATTATATGATGTTGTTAGCAATTAGTGGCCCATGGTTCATGATAGCAATAAACAAAAGCTAATAGAGCGGGTGCATGTGATGTCACCAGGCACACAATAACGCGCCCGATTGAAAATGAACGACAGTTTTGTAAGTTAACAAAACTAAATAATTAAGAGGTGGTTCAGAAAAAAAGTAGCACCTGTTAATTCCACATTAAAAAAAAAGAGACGGTCTTTTCGAACTTATATTTTACGTAAGAAAAATATACCATATTATTTATTAAATTGCAATAAATAAACAAAATAAAATCACCCGTGCCAAAAATATCGAACTTTTGCTTTAACCCCCTTCATCAAAGTTTGAACATGAGCATTACTGATTTGTTGAGCTTGTTTTCTCCACTTTTTTCGAAAATCATTCATGCCTGCCGCCTTAGATTTTGTGTTTTTAAGTTGCCTTTTCATGTTAGCCCAGTAACGCTCAATTGGTCGGAGTTCGGGACAATTGGGCGGGTTTGCTTCCTTTGGTACGACGATTACATTATTCTTTGCATAAAAGCCTGTTGCCTTTTTGCCGTAATGACATGTGGCCAAATCCGGCCAAAAGAAAACAGAATTTTTATGTTGTTGTATTAGTGGCAATAAACGTTTTTCCGGATATTCCTGTACGTAAATTTCTCCATTTATAGAGCCAGTTGTAACAAATCCTTCAATTTTTAAGCCACATGTGCATATCGCTTGGCAAATCATAAAATTTTGGGGAAATTTACTTGCCATCCAATATTTATATTTTAGAGCCACATTGTCCTTACATGTTGCAACAAAAAATTCTTGTCCAGGGATTTGGCTAAAATCAGCAACAAAAAATTTTGCCAACTTAACTTGACTCCAGAGAGGATTTTCAAGGTGGGTGTTCACAATTAGCTTAATACGAATAACTTCATTCGTTGGCATGACGCTTTTTTATCAAGATTTTACCACAAAACTTGCGCTGGAGATACTCAAGGATGTAATTTGACAGTTGTAATACATATACCAATTTTTTTTTGCAATGCCTGCCTAGATGATGAAGTTTCTTGCTGCTACTTTTTTTCTGAACCACCTCTTACTTTAATATTTTGTAGAAAATCTCGCGTTATCTTTAACAGCTTTTAATTATCTTGACATATGGAGATTTTACAAGTTTCTACGTATAACCTTGCAAAATTTTTAGTTTCTTGTTTTTCAGAGCTTTTCTCTAACTGCTTTCTCTGGGAAATATCACGTTCCCTAATGCTCTTTTTAATTCACGATAAAATTTTCAATTACGTTCGTATCAACTGACCGTGGGGAAAATTTTAAGTAACTGAAAATTTCAAAATTATGTGGGTTAAACCATCCCTCATCTGGTTAAACACATCTTTATTCGGTTTGATATTGTAATATGTAATATTTCCTTTTTGGTAAAATTAGTATACCGATGCATACAAATCTACCCTTTGTTTACCCTACAAGAGTTCAGCTGATGACCTAGTGACGTCACATGCAACCACTCTACTACTTTTTGTTTTGCTATCATGAACCATGGCCTACTAATTGCTAACAACATCATAATATAATCTGATTTTGTTCAAAAAAGGTATTGTTACTGCATTTAACCCCTATAAACTATATATTTTCGGAAAGCAGAGAAAATATGCAATTTAATGGTATCATGGCCAACTACGACTTATATTTAAAAAATACCAACTTTATGTCATAATTCTTAAAATATGAAAATTAGAAGATATCTGAATTGACTATCGTATTCTACTTGAAAAAGTGCCTGTAGAATGTTTTTACCGTTTTTAGATATCTTCAAAACCAAGAGAGTTATTTGAAGTTTTCGATATGGCCAAATTTTGAAATTTGGGCTATAACTAAAAAATAACAAAAGATAGCGAAATTTTGTTTTCGGGAACTGAACCTGCATCAAAAAAGAGCCCTGGACTCCGACATCAGTTTTTGCCTATCTCCGATATTAAATTATTATTATTATAAAAACATCGAAAATGGGCCACCCTGTACCAGTGATGCACTTCTTTCAGTTTTATAACGTAAAATAAATAAATTTACGAAAAAAACATTTTATAATTAAATTTGAGAACCTGAATATACGTAAATTTTAAAACTTGTAGGTACATTCTACTTCTAATCTACTGTGGAAATTTACTAAATTAAATAGGTACTTACTGAAAGTATTCTCATATCTGTGTACCTAACACCATTACTGCGATAAAATCAGCATGCTTTGACTGTAAACAGTTTGAATATGACCCACTCATTAATTTATTGATCCAACTTTGGAAAAGAACACAAAATGTAACTCCAAGCAACACAGTATTGTGAAAAGGACAGTTGGAGTCGAATCTAATCACTGAACTGACTGGGTGAATTAATTATAAATTATAAATTATAACTAACCAGCCTTGGTTATTTCTTATCAGTTAGTAAAGTTTTTTTAAATTGCACATTTATGATTTGATTTGATTTTATCTACGAGATTATAAATGTGTTTAACACAGATTTGTTTATCATTTTTAGGTGGTTTCTATATCAGTTAGTTTTTTTAATCCGAAGTAGAAAATTTTCATAAAAACTTACCAGAAATAAAAATTCCCGACTTCAGTATTTAATTTCACAAACTGATTGTGTTAGTGGCAAGTGTATCTCACAAACTGACAAATAATTCAAACAATTAACAGTAAAAAATGTGGTAATTAGCACGGCAGTTTTTTTTTTAAGAATCGCTCAAGGTTCTCGTTGAAAAAAATCAAGTAAAATAACATCGAGATGTGGAAGAACGATTTTAAATTCACAATTCTTTAAAAAGGCAAGGCCGTGTCTATCTTGATCTGGATAATTACGTTAATTTATTCGAGTGGCATCTACTGCTTTGTCGTAATACCCGTAAGAAGCATTTAAATTTTTGTAATTACTCACTTTTGCCGCGATTGTCTAGCGTTTCACGCCTCTGATTGTGAAGAAAAAAGAGTCATACATTACCGTTATTCACCGTATCTACTTGAAGTGACTTTTTAATTACTACTTTAATTACTTTTATTACTTCATTACTTGTCGCAATTAAAGTATCAATTAACATAAAATAAGGAGGAGGGACAATTAAAGTTGATTTGTTATTTGTTTGCTTTTTTTTTGTAAAAAGGGTAATTTTTCTTTCTTTTTAGTGCCCCAGAAATGGTGAGGGGGCGCCCTGATGTCGCGCCGTTTACCCTCAACACAACGTCCCCGTATTTATCAACCCACTTCAGATAACCCTTACCAGGTTTGTTAATGTTATATATTATTTATTCCGGCCTCTAAGCCTTAGACTGAGTCGTATTTTTTAAATCCGAGTTTTATTTTCTAAAACCCAGTTTTATTTTAATTTTTTTAATTAAAAGTCTGAAAGCTTAGTAAAACCCTTAAAGTAGGTATACTTTTAAGTCTGAAACTAAAATTTTCAATTTCAAAATTAGATTAAGCTTTCGAAATATGAAGTCAGAATTCTGAATTTAATAACAAAAAATTTCCAAATTTCTAACTTTTGCAATTTCAAAAACGCAATCTGTAATTTCAAGTTTTTGGTTTAAAACATCAAACCTAAAACTAGGAAGGCAACATTTAAATTCAGTAAAAATTTGCTTCAACTTTTCGAATTCAAATCTAAAGAAAATTGTTAATTTTTGATTCTGAGTCTGAAAGTGGAATCCTGAGTTTAAGAATCTGCATTTGAATCTTTGAAAATGAAACTTTTGAGTTTGGTAGTGATGGATTACAAAGGTCAATTTTGTGCTTTGAATTACGAAGTAAAATCTAAGTCCTGAAAATTGTTCGTGTTTAATTTTGAAGAAAGTAGAATTCTGAATTTAAAGATTTTGAATTTGAATCTCAAGAACTAAGATTAAAATTTTGAGTCGAACAATGACGAATTGCAAAAGGACCAACTCTTATGTTTTAATTGATTGAATTTCGAAATAAAATCTGAAATTTAAATGTTTAGCTTAAAATTCCAAATATACAACAGCAGGCAGTGTCAGGTTTTTAATTTTGAAACTTCCAAGTTTTGAATGTCAGGGTCAAGAATTTATTTTTTTAAGTCTTAAAGCTGAAAGTCTGGAAGTTCTTCGATTGTAGTTGTGAAAATAAATTCGAAATTCTGGAATTATACATATATTCGCCAAGGTCGACTCTATGCTTTAGAATTTCGAAAATTTTCTGATACAAAACTGTTTAAAAGTAGGAATGACAGAACTTTTATTTCTGTTATTAAAATTTGAAACTTTGAAGTTCTGAAGTTTAGATCATAAGTGAAACTGAAAACCTGAAATTTGTGATGCTAAATCCAAATGTGAAATTTGGAATTTAAGTTTACGATTCAAAACTCTGAAAATCAGGTTCGTAGTTTGAATTTGGGAATGAAAATTTCTAATTTTATGTTTAAATATTTCAACTCTAGGTCTTGCAAGTTTCAGCAATGTAGTCTGAAATGACGAAACTCCAAACCTAAAAGTAACACTAATTTGGAGCTTCAGTTTTCAGGCTCAAAAATTTTATTAGTTTTAAGACTGAAGGCCTGAAAATTATTCGTTTTTAATTTTGAATCTGAAAGTGGAATCCTGAATTTAAAGATCTGCATTTGAATCTCTAAAAAGTTAGGATTTTGAGTTTGGCAAAGTCGATACAGAAGTTCAACTCTGTGCTTTGAATTTCGAAGTAAACTATGAAAATTCATTATTTTCCCTTAAAATTCCAAATCTACATGTTTGTAATTTTGAAACTTTATGTTTTGCATTTCACGCCCAAGAATCTTATTATTTTAGTTTTAAAACTGAAAGAAGGAACCGAACTTAGGGATTACGCCAGGTCCGCCGCATGCTAATTCTTAATGATATTCAGTGGAGGTATTGGCTTTACTTTTAAGGTTTTTCAAAAAAAACACATTCCTACTCTATTATGCAAGCATAAAAGTTCCATATTTTCAGTTAGATTCATGCTTGTGCTATTTACATATCATACCATAAAAAAACCAGTTATAAATATCTAAAACATCTTTAATAGTAATTCGAAAAACTTAAGTTACCCAATAAATAAATCATCTTAGCGCGAACAAGAAGTACCACTCAACCAAACAAGTAATAAAAAAGTCTAAAGCAACCCATTGAACTATGGGACAGTTAAGCATAATAGGCCCCGTTTTTATGTTCTTATTTTTAATAGCCACGCCTCGAAGCTATTTTGATTAACAGCTTTGATTCTAACCTTTTATGGTGCCGCCTGTTTGTGAAAAGAATTGAGGTTTGGTGGTTTGGTTCAAAGGTGCCATTCAGATATTAGATAACGGTGTTTAAATGCGCCCTTTTCAACTCTTTCAGCCCTTTTTCATGCAGTCTGAGTAGGTACTTATGTTAGTGGTTGTTTTGTACAAGTTATTATTTTTTTTCTTCTGTCTCGACCATTATTGGCATTAGCCTTCTGAGTTTAACTCGCAGCAAGAGTTGAATATTCATTGCTTTGGATTTAACGATTCAGTCACAATCGTCATTTAGTTAGGTTTAATCTTGGGTAATACCACAAAATTTAAAAAAAAATTAGCGATTTGATTATAAAGAACAATCATTTGTTTCAGACAACTACACTACCGGTGCCTTTGCCACTACCGCACACCTACAATCAACAACAAAATGCCCTGCACTATACCAAAGATAACACCCACAGCTTATGCACCAATTCCTATCGTGGTGGAGGCCTTTGCAATAACATAGCGACATACGACACTGGAGTTAGTGACGATTCATGCAGCGACACAAACACTTACTACGACTATCATCATCATGGTTACCAGCATATTTGTAGAAAGGAACCTAGGAATACGGATTGTATATACTCGGATAACAGTGAAGCAACGCATGACCAATTCTATGAATACAACGGGAAATCATCAAAGCGATTTTCAAGAAATAACTTTCCTGACCATAGTTTTAATAAGAAGAATACTAATTTCTATAGGGATGCTAAATTTAATTCGTCAACACATAAAGATGTGCGGAAAGTTTATCCGAACCACGAAAATGTGCAAAGGTGAGTCTTGTTTTACTGACAAAGCAGAAAATTTTGCTAATTTTAATGTTTCAGAACGTTAAGTGAGACTGCGGCAACTCAAACGAATCTACCGCTTCAAGTAGCTTTGTCACGACTTTCAGATCGACCGCAGAGTTCTCTCAGTTCTGGTGTAACCAGTGCTGTTGTAGACGGATGTGGAGGACATTGTCAAACATTTGAAAATGTTTGCTATTATTTTTTACAAGTAAGTTCTTGGCAGTAAAATAAGTAGGTACAGATCTGTGCGCGTCATCAGATTCTTAAAAAAAAATTTAAAGCAAAAACAAGTACGTAAATTCGTAGCCAGTAATAAATATTCGTTACAGGTCGTATTCACAATGGGAATACTAATAGGCACATCACTTTCAATTGCTGGAGCAGTGTTACGTAAATCAGCGGCGAGAAATTTACAAGTTTTAGTATACATAGGAGCTTTACTTTCGATGGTCAGTGCTCTTCTATTAGCAATACAATGTAGCGCACGTTATAGTTTACGTAAAAGGAAAAAGGCTTTAAGGAATGCTAAAAGAGCACCCATACCTTTAGATACATTGCACAGTAGACCGACTTTGCAACAACAGCAACCCCTTATGGGCGAGCATAGTCAAAGGTATTTAGTCAAAAGCCAAAATACGTAATTATTTATAAAGTCAATCATTTCAGGGGCCAAACCACAATACACATACAAGTACCTGCACCGCATATGCAGCCACAAAAGTCAGCACTAAGGGAACATCAAGGTATACCATGGTGGCGAAGAAAGGATCTCAATTAGGCGCAAAACGTTTCTAATGTACATATATTATGTCTATCTGTGTACAAAAAAATTGATGTGTTAACTACAAAATATTTATTAAGGGTTTCTTTTTTGAAATGAAGATTATTAACTGAAATTATAAGTGATCAATTGTTGATAACAACCTACTCGAAATATTCAATTTCCTTTTGTAGTTTTTTAAATACTGTTTTATCGTCGACCAGCATCATAATGCTATCATTATTATAGAGAAAATCGTGCATAATATTATACTTTATATTATTATACATCAGTCGTTATAGTAACAAATACTATTTTGTGACAAATACGTCATAATTTTAATTATTTTATATAACCTGAATAATTATTATTTTAGCAAAAAAACTAAATTAAATTTCTTATAAATAATTGTACAGTAGACATGCGATAATGTGAACAAAATAAAACAAGGCGTGTTCACGTTTGCGATTTGTTCATGTTATCGAATAGTAATGATTTTCTACTAGAAACTGATAAAAAAAGATCAAAAATAAAGTAAAAATTGTCTATTAACGTTTTACACTAAAATACAAGCTACTGTTGCAGAAAAAAATCAGAAATTTTGAATTAAAACGTTTACTGCTAAACTAAACACTCTGAACACAAGCAACAATTACGTTTTAATTTTAATGCATCAGCTTTAAAAGAGATTTGGCGCCACGGAAAACGGTTGTAAGTATTTGTATTTAACTGTCTACTAAATAGAAACGCTCAGTAGATAACTAAAATTAACCAAAACCCATATATTCAGTCACATTTCTTTCAACGTTGTTATGTCTGCAAATATCTTTAATGCTGCATAGACATGCAAACAAGTTACAGGAAACGCCAGAAATTCAATGTTTTCATACATCATAAACAATGTTCACGTTAGTGAGGGTTAGTGTGTTCACGTTATACGGTGGTCAATATAATAAAAATGTTGTTCATGTTAGCCGGATGTTCACGTTACCCGATGTTCACGTTAGCGCGTGTCTACTGTAAGTCGACGATAAAATAGTATATGAAATTGGTTTATAATGCAGTATTATGGCATTCATGCGCTAATTTCATTCATGCCATAATACTGTACATTATAAACTAATTTCATAATGTACTATTATATCATCCTATAAGGTTATCATCCTAATAACTCCTTAGCAACGAGTTGTGTTAAGATACCTTTTTCTACTCCCACCATGGAAAGTGAGATTTTCAGACTTCGTGTCCATAGATAGATGTGGTTGTAGAAAAAATAGTGTGTAATACATGTGTTGAAAGCTTGTATTTGCCACTCTCATGTGACTGCAGCACTCACTATCGTTCGTGCTGCAAACTTCACATTCGTGTGGCAAACGCAAAGCTTTCAACAATTATATTACAAATTACTATTGACAGCACTAGTGCTGTAAAGCTTAATTCGCTTAGATAACAGCACAATATGACAGATTTACGTTACACTTTATGAACTGTCATTGAAAATAATTTTTTATTTTTTGGAAAAAATTATAGGATGATATAAACCGTGTTACGGCACACGTAACGTTATTTGCTGGTTACATTACTCGAGAATTTAAAAGAACTTGCTCCTTCGTCGCTCGTTCTTTCAAACTTTTCTCTCCTAATGTAAAAGGCTTCATAACGTTACTTGTATCGTAAATTACTATTATAGTGCAAAATAGAAATGTAATGTTCATTTTGTAAGAGAAAATTCTGGGACGTTGTAACAAACTGTTACAATTTAACAAGAAATGCATATTATTGCGTAATTTAATTATTTATATTTTTCTACCTCAATATTTTGATATTATGTCAAAAGTTTTACTTAATAAATTATGTCATAAGATTAGTGTATTTTATTAAAGAGATACTTTTCTATCGGTGTTACATCTCATTCGACAACATACTAGTAATTTTTGACATCAAATTAATGAACTTTCTTTCATAGGCAAGCAATTAATTGTTAACATAAAATACCATATTCGATCACAACTTATCGAACAATTAACTGCTTTAAAAGGCTTTAACCAACAGAAACTTTGCTTTTCGTTTATGAACATGTAGGCAACTGACAAGTG
The DNA here is from genome assembly GCA_963082815.1 of Melanotus villosus. Lineage (NCBI taxonomy): Eukaryota > Metazoa > Arthropoda > Insecta > Coleoptera > Elateridae > Melanotus > Melanotus villosus. The sequence continues at coordinate 12,884,003 of OY720424.1, read as the reverse complement.
AAAGCCAACGATTTGGAAGTTTTGCACATTATAATAAAGTATAACATAGAAAAAATCACTCACCTTCTATCCTAACAGTACACTATTAAATTCAGTAGAAGCTCATTGGTGCAGTAGTTAGAGCGCTGGTCTCCTAGCTAGGAGTCTTGGGTTCAAATCTCACGCAGTGGTAAGGATTTTTATAAGAATTTCCCACTGTTAGAGGTCGGTACTTGAGCAAGTGAAGGCATTTAATCGTCTGGTTACAATTAACGATTCTGTCTGCAGAGTGGTCAACTGCAGATAGTAAAAAGACACAAACACTATACACTTAATACACAAACTCTGCAGAAGGCAACGGGAAACTACTACAGAGGACATATTTCCCTAACATAAAGGGGATTATAACAAAGTTCACGTTGCCAAGTCATTTTAAAATGTGGCGTTGATCCCCTCAGCTTGCAGCCAAACCGTCACTATGTGATCTCTTGGCTATACATGCCATACGCCATAAATAAAATTAAATTCAGAAACATTCAAAATCACCACACTGTCAAAGGCCGAAGTTAATCATCGTTGGACTGTCAATACCTGTGATGAATTTTTTTACGTTCGTTACATTAATCTTATCAATCAAATACTTAACTTTTAAGGTTTTAACTCTTTTTTTTAAATGTAAATTCACTCTATTATGCAAAAGCCAGTAAATTTCAATTGCAACTTGAATGAAGTTTGGTCTAGAGATCCTGTATAATATAAAGATAAGAGTTGGGAAAATGCCGTGATACAGTTTGATTGGTTTGGATCAATTTTTGCATGGACTACTTAATTAAAATGCATTTACTTGAAATCCGTTAAAATTGTCACTTTTGATGTTTATTAATAAAGTGTCAAATATGACAAAATGACTGGCTGCGTGTAAGAAATTGAAATAATAGTGCTGAAAGTGGTTACATTTTTAAAGCCGTTTCTGTTAACCCAGTAAAACGGGCAGAATGGATTTAAAACGTTGGACGAACATTATCAAAAAATGCAAAATTTTGCCAAAATGATTTCGCGGAAGACCAGTGGCAAATATATGGAAAAAAATTAAGTAAAACGCAATACCCATACCCACTATCTTTTAATCGAACATTTAATGAACAGCAAGGGTACCTACTAACTTATTAAGAATTACGAAATTTGCAATCAATTCTCATCCTGAGTTTCAGTCAATCGAACTACCTACCTAAGTGTTGCGGCATTATATCCAAATTTGCAGTTAGATTTATAATTTTTCGGTTAAGGATACACATTTCTAAACTTAAAACCCAAATTAAAAAACAACAAAGAATAAAATGGTCGAGTAAAATCCACGCAATGAGAGACTGTAATAAAGGAAAATAATGTTAATCTGTTCAAATAAATCTTGTGTTCAAATATTTGCAATTTTTATATTTGACTGGTTAACTGACACCGTGATCAAAGACAAGAACAGAACCATGATGACAATTAAAATAAAGTTTGTGTTGATCACGTGATTGGATCAAGAATTGCTGTCAAAAAGTGGCTTTCTTTTGGTTAAATATTCTGAATCATGATCCTTATAACCAGATCAATAAATAACATAAAAATAAGTAATAATCCGGATTCAACTAGTGTGGCAAGAGAACTGAAATTTTAATATCACGTTTGTAGGTTAAGTTTTTCTGTTCAATCATGTTCAATCCAATTGAATCGTAAAAATAGACCGATTCAGAGAGGAAAGGGGATTACGGATCGCGATCTGAATTTCATGAAGAGTGGGGATTGATCTGCTTACAACAGAACAAACTTTGATTGAATCATATTGCGTTATACCGCGTTTGGATCACGATATGTTACACGAAAGAAAGCGACTAAATGTCTCATTATCCCTACTCTTATCTTAATATATACAGGGTGGCCCAAATTTCGATGTTTTTAAATGGGAAATACCCAAATACCCTTAATATCGGAGATAGACAAAAACTGATGTCGGAGTCCAGGGCTCCCGGCTCTCCCGAAAACAAAATTCCGCTATCTTTTGTTATTTTTTAGTTATAGCCCAAAGTTCAAAATTTGACCATATCGAAAACTTCAAATAACTCTCTTGGTTTTGAAAATATCCAAAAACGGTAAAAACATTCTGCATGCACTTTTTCAAATAGAATACGATAGTCAATTCAGATATCTTCTAATTTTCATGTTTTAAGAATTATGACATGAAGTTGGTATTTTTTAAATATAAGTCGTAGTTGGCCATGATACCATTAAATTGCATATTTTTTCTGCTTTCCGAAAATATACAGTGCGGTCGTTTAGTCTGGAAACCTGGGAATAAAATGTTGTCCGTTCATTTATGGAAAAAATCCTCGGACAGGTCAATTTTTATTTTTTATTGCACACATTTTGACATATCGTTAAAATTTTTTCCGCCATATTTGAAAAAGTTATGACGTCATCGCCAATTTTTTTAAATGGCTACCCCCATTTTTTTTGGCAGATTTGGATTCCTCGTGAAATTCTAAAACCAAAAATGTCAAAAAGTATGACCTTGAACTTGAAAATTTTCGAAATAAAAAATGGCGATGACGTCATAACTTTTTCTATTTTTGGTAAAATTAGTATACCGGTGCATACAAATCTACCCCTTGTTTACCCTACAAATGTTCAGCTGATGGCCTAGTCACATGTAACCGCTTTATTACTTTTTTTTTGCTATCATAAACCATGGCCTACTAATTGCTAAGATCATATCATTTTGTTCAAAAAAGGTATTGTTACTGCATTTAACCCCTATAAACTATATATTTTCGGAAAGCCGAAAAAATATGCAATTTAATGGTATCATGGCCAACTACGACTTATATTTAAAAAATAACAATTTTATGTCATAATTCTTAAAACAAGAAAATTAGGAGATATCTAAAATGACTATCGTATTCTACTTGAAAAAGTGCATGCAGAATGTTTTTACCGTTTTTGGATATCTTCAAAACCAAGAGAGTTATTTGAAGTTTTCGATATGGCCAAATTTTGAATTTTGGGCTACAACTATAAAATAACAAAAGATAGCGGAATTTTGTTTTCGGGACTTGAACCTGCATCAAAAAAGAGCCCTGGACTCCGACATCAGTTTTTGTCTATCTCCGATATTAAGGGTACTTTCAATTTAAAAACAAAAATGGGCCACCCTGTCTCTAGTTTGGTCTAGAGATCCTGTATACAGGGAAATTTTCTTTTTAGTATACATATACCCTATGTATACTTTTATAATAAACGCAAATAGGCAACCCACTATACACTATAAACGTTAAAAAATTAGCATGCTGTGGCAAAAATCATCAAATTAAGTTAATAATGTCAAAAAATTAGTCTTTAACTGTTGCTGTTTTTATTTTCCTTTCTGTTTTGTATTGTTGATATTTTATGTTTTAGAATAATCGTTGAATTAAAATTATGTTGATATTCCACTAATTTTGATTTATTTTTTATTTACAAACATGAAAGATAACCATTACGCACCTCGTGACGTGACGTTTATAGTGTATAGTGGGTTGCCTATTTGCGTTTATTATAAAAGTATACATAGGGGATATGTATACTAAAAAGAAAAATTCCCTGTATATAAAGATAAGAGTTGGGAAAATGCCGTGATACAGTTTGATTGATTTGGATCAATTTTTGCATGGACTACTTAATTAAAATGCATTTACTTGAAATCTGTTAAAATTGACACTTTTGATGTTTATTAATAAAGGGCCAAATACGACAAAATGACTGGCTGCAGCGCAAGAAATTGTAATAATAGAGCTGAAATAAAGGAAAATAATGTTAATCTGTTCAAATAAATCTTGTGTTAAAATATTTGCGGTTTTTATATTTGACTGGTTAAGTGACACTGTGATGACAATTAAAATGACGTTTGTGTTGATCACGTGTTTGGATCAAAAATTGCTGTCAAAATAGTCTCATTTTCCCAACTCTTATCCTAATATATACAGGTTCTCTAGTTTGGTCCAAGAAGCGCTGCCACGTATAGGAAATTGTTAGAACTTCACTTTAATAAACATAATTCTATTAAAATCAGCGTAAGTTTATAAGATGGTCTTAAATAAACATTACAAGTAATTTAATTCATTAATTCTACAGGGTGTTCATTTTAAAAGTGAACGCCTACCAGCTTTTGAATAGGCAACACACATTGCATTCCAGGGATAACTCTATAGTATATATATAATGTAATCTTTAACCTCTTATACCTTTCGGTGTTGAGGCTGGTGCGTTAGCGTATGTGGTCTTACGCGTGAAATGCACAATCCGGCCCGCATGCGAGTCACGTGATTAGTGCGCCGTTTCTTGCCTACATACAGCACCATGTGTATAGTGTATGTGTGTGTACGTATAGAACCTTGTTACTCTACCTCGTAGGTCGGTATTCGGAGGAGAGCGTCGTTAATTAGGTGCCCAACGACGAATGGTCACCAGGGCTCGATACCGAACTCCGGGAAAACTTGCACCCAGTGAGATTCGAACCGAGGACTAGCGCAACGCTAGCCTGACGCTCTTACTACTGCGCCACCCTGGCCGTAACTCTATAGTATAATAAATTTCAAAAACGTTAACAACATAGTAGTCTTAAATCTATTTTATGTCAGTGTCAAAATGGCAAATCGCTAAAAAGTCAAGATGTTCAACGATTCAGAACGAACAGACGTGTTACTTCTTTTAGGCGAATATCATAAGAATTACGATGCTGCGGCGATATTGTACCACCAACGATATCCAAATAGGCGAAGACCCTGTAGTAATACACTTAGAAAAATGGAGAACAATTTAAGAGGTTTTGGAAAATTGAGGAAGGACGTTTGAAGTAATTTTGAACGAAGACTTAGATTATGTATTGAAAATAATGGCCAACAATTTGAACAAGTACGATTACGGTTATGTTGTTTAAGATTCTTATTATTATCTAATTTGTACTTGACTTTTATATTATGTAATTAAAAAAGTTCAAAGGCTACTGTGTTGCATAATACTTTTGAAATTCATCAAACAGAGAAGTGATCTTTGGAATGCAATGTGTGTTGCCTATTCAGAAGCTGGTAGGCGTTCACTTTTAAAATGTACACCCAGTATATTAGTTTAATTAACTTTTAAAAAAATTAATCAACACGTTGCTGTGACATCACACCCACCATCCTTTGCGTCCTTCAACTGTTACTTGTGCCTAGTGCCTATAAAGTTGGGCGAGTTTTTGGCTCTTAAAAAAATTAAGAAAAGTCGTCTAATTTTGTTTCCCGACACTTATAACTTGTTGTAACCATTACTTTGGTATCTGTAGATCATTTTTATAACATTGGTTAAACCGGCTTTGTCGGTTTTCCAAATTATTCATTAAAATTTCGGACTGTATCCCCACCACCTTGTCATAAGTGTCTTTGTAAGTCTCTGTTTGTCTGTGGTCTGTGGCTTAGTTATTTTAGTTTTTGTAATTACTAGGCTTAATAAATGAGTAATGAAATTTTTTTCAAGCTAAAATCATCAGTCTCAAAATTTTGTTGTACTTATTTATAAGAACCAATTTTCTTTTAATGTGATGAATGAACGGTTTCTGGGCTTGGACTGTGTCATAGTTGAGCGAGAAGGACTCACCGTTTCCTCCACTAATGTAAGGGGCTTTATTGGGAGTTGGGTAGGTTCTAAAATAGCACGGTAACTCAATGTGTCAACTACCCCAGAGACTTAACATAGTTTGAATTATAAAGCTACGCACTTAATTCAAGTACCTACCTCGATAGGCTACCGAAATCTCAAAGTAGGTACCGTTTATATTTTTAAATCGGAACACAAGCTATCAATTTTGTTATCAAAATTCAAAGACCAACTCTAGGCACTTTTAACAGGTCAGATAAAGTACCTAGTGGCAAAGTGAGTGCAGCAAAGTGAAGGGCAGTGTGGTGTGCGAGTTAGCCATCCTTTGGTGATAGTGAAAGGGTAGCGATTAACAGGTAAATAGCATAATTTTATTAATATGAAGTTTATTATACAGGGTGTAACAAAAATGTGGGCCGCTACTTCAGGAGCGTATTATACACTTCAAATTGAAGAAAAAAGTTCATATAAACTTAGGTCCAAAAATCAACCCTTTTCATGTTACAGCAGTTACAGTCATGTTTGTGTTTACACTTAAATGATATTATAGGAGTATAGCAAAATAATAATAAAAGGTCAAATTTCTTAAATTTCTTATGTCTTGACCTAGATGAAATAGTTAAACAGCAGAAATTAGTAGAATATAAAAGGTTTTGATGAAAATAAGCAATACCCCGGGTATTTGTGAAAGGGTTAGAGCATCGTTACGCAGACGTGCAGAGAGATGTATTTTGGCTACAGGCGGTCACTTTGAACATTTGCTCTGATATTTGTTTTCTTTCACATTTATTTTATTGCATTGTAGTCAAATATTTTATTTTTTTTTAGCTGAAAATAAAATAATATTTCATTACCTAACTATTATTTAACTATAAACACAAACATGAGTGTAACATGAAAAGGGTTGATTTTTAGACCTATGCTTATATGAACTTTTTTCTTCAATTTGAAGTGTATCATACGCTCCTGAAGTAGCGGCCCACATTTTTGTTACGCACTGTATATCGGTTCCGTAATAATTCATTTAAAGTTTAATTTTTCATGTTGTTTTTTTATGTTGTTACAGGTTTGTTCAACTTCAGGGAAGGCGTTTCGAGGATTGAATATCGTCCTGTGAGTTTTTGTATTTATTCAACGATTTAGCTAGTTCAGTGTTTTAAATAAATATGGCTTTCTTTTGAGACTACTTATGTTGTTTGGGATAATTCTGTTAAGTTCAAACAACAAATTTATTTATGACATTTTTAGAATTGCATAATATTTTCTTCTACCGTTAAGTGTCGAGGGGTTGGGTTAGTTGAACTTGTAGAATAGCTTTCAGCTATTCCTCTTCTTCGCTATCAACAGTGCTTGTCTCCAGCTGCTTCCTTTTTTCTTCACAATTCTTGTTACTTTCTCGTTCCACGTTTTCTTTGGTCTTCCTCTTGTTTGTTTCTTATCCGAGCTTATTTCCCACAGTTCTTTAACTTTTCTGTCGGTAGGCATTCTTACCATGTGTACAAACTACCTGAGTTGTCTTCCAATTTTTAATTGTACTTGTTCTACTTCTAGTCCTTTTCCTATTTCATCGTTTCGTATCCTGTCTTGTCTAGTAACTCCTCCCACTTTTCTTAGAAATCTCATTTCACTGACTTGTATCTTGCTCTTTTGCCTTTTGGTGAGTACCCAGGATTCGCAGCCGTAGCTTAAAGTTGGTACAAACATTGTGTTAAATACATTCACTTTAGTTTTGTGGGATACTTCTTTCTTGAATATGAAGGCACGATTTAGAGCATTGAGAAGTCTGGTTGCTGGACGTATTCTGTTGTTCACCTCACTTTCTAAGCCTCCTTGTTCATCAATTATTTCTACCAAGTATTTTTGCTTATTTCCTTGTTTTAGTCACTATGTACAGTTTTCAGCATATACATATAATGAGCCGATCGACAGGTACTTCTATCGCCTCCGGTTCTCTCGCTATCACCATTACCTCGGTTTTATTGGTGTTTATTTCCATTTTGAATTTTGCTGTGGCGTCTTTCCATGCTAGGATGATTTTTTGAAGCTCCGTTCACTTTTACTGCTGTTAGGTTTCTCACCCCTTTAACCTTATCATCCACTTGTTCCAAGATTTCGTCTATTATAGCAATAAATAACACTGGGCTGAGTATACTACCTTGTCTGACCCCTCTGTCAGTTGTGAATTCATCTGTACACAAGCCGTTTACTCGTACTAGATTTTTTGTTTTGTCGTTGTACATACACCGGGTGATTCACGTAGGGCAGGGTGGGGTACAGTGAAACAAAAAATACTCTTCTTGCGGTAAAAATGTAAATTCTGCAATTATAGATATTCCTGGAGTGTAACTAAGTTTCTTAAAGTCTTGTTCATTTGGGCCTTAAATAGGAAGGCAAAGACATTGAAAGAATCCAGTGTATCATCCTTTTTGTTTAAAAGGTATTTTGTTTTACTCTACCCCACACACGGGGCAGGGTGAAACAAGTCCATTATAGGTTAGGGGCACAAGGAAACATATCAGCATTTGTGATAATAATGTAATAAGTAAGTTAGTCTGTCAAGTTACAAATGTTTATTACTGTCAAAACACAAATAAAAATACAATAATGTTAACGTACATCTAAACTTGCAAACGATATATCAAAAACAAGGAAACGCTGTAATCTCTTGGTACCCTTCCTATGTTCAGGCGGAAGTAAAATTAACTTTATGTCTTCAATATGAACTGATGCAGTATCTTCATTTTCAGGATAATAGAAGACACGAGTGACTTTTATACTTTTTCTCAAAAATGAAACTTCCACTTCATCTTGATCATCTTTTTTTTAATGACTTTGCCCACATAATAAAATCTTTTCTTTTTGTCCAAAAACTCAACCAAGACAAACTGATTTACTTCTACAGAAGTGATTGGTGTATTAAAACCCTCTAAAGATTTTTGCTGATCTGTATCAGATACCCATGAGACATCCTCTGCTGAAGTATCAGACCATTGTTGAAGAATATCATTATCTTCGCCGCCAGACTCCTCATGATCCGAGGAAGCTTTTGAAAACAAGTTTTTAGTTATCTGTTGTTTTTTTGAAAAAATTTTAGTTTTCTTGGCAGCTACTTCAAGTGCAATTTCTTCAATTAGGTTTTTCTCCGGCGTGTCTGTCGCTATCATACTTCTTCCAGATTTTCTTTTCCTGATAGAGTTCTTTCTTGGGCCAGCTTGTGGATAGCCTTTGAATATGGCAGGACTTTTAAAAGAAGTTGAAGTTGACTGAATGGATGACGTTGACGGAATGGGTGATGCTGACTGGCCGGATGACACTGATGACTGACCGGATGACACTAACTGACCGGATGACACTGACTGATCGGATGACACTGACTGGACGGATGATGTTGATGCCACAGCACATTTACCAAAATGAATTGTAGCGAATTTTGTTACCAAACAGTTCCTTTAATAAGTGAACATATGCTGGGGCACAGTGAAACGTTTCAATGTGCCCCATTTTATTTGTTTCAGTGTGCCCCATTTTATTTGTTTCAGTGTGCCCCATATACACAACACAGCTTAAGAAGTCTTACTGCAAAAAAAACAACAAGTCATAACAAAATTAATCATACGGCTTTTGACACTTTAGACTTCGTAGTTTCTCATATCCAAGAAGAAACTCAAAAATAAAACACAAACTAAGCCTACGGCAAATAAATACATTCTTGAAATATTTACTTTACTTACCTAAAAATTAAATTACGCTTCTCTAACACACAACTTTACCGCACTGGTCACAAGCAATATATCAGCTGATGCGTGGTAGTCACCAGCATTCACACAGTAAACTACGAGGTAGATAAATGTTCCATAACCGTGAAATTTGAAATGTTTTACTGTGCCCCTTGTTTCAGTCTACCCCACCTTACCCTATAAGACGCGCCCCTTAATAACTGGAATAGGCAACCCAACTTACAATTTCATAAATAACCTTGGAACCAACAATTATCAGAAAAGCGGAAACTACGCTAACGATAGTTAGACGAACGTACGATAAATCTTGGCGTCTTAAACCAGGAATGGTGCATTGGCTAGACACCAGAGTGGTCAGACCAGCTATTATGTACGTGGCCTTGCTGTGGTGGCCTAAGGTCAAGCAAGAATCCACCAAACTAAGACTAAACAAGATACAAAATCTTCCTTGTCTTGGAATAGCAGGGGCAATGAGAACGACGCCCACTGCTGCCATGGAGACTCTTCTAGACCCTCCTCCTCTCCATATAGTAATACAGGGGAAGGCAATATTGAGAATCCGTAGATTACAAAGTTCACTGTACAACCCTCGCTTAGGTACAGAACATACTAGTATAGTTAGTAACATGAGGGTGGACTATATGACTCCCAAATACTGTTTAGGCTCACTCTTCGAGGTGGTAATTAAGGACCGAGATGAGTGGAAAGATCTCAAAGAGGACATTCTTCCTGGAAGTCTAATCTGGTACACGGACGGTTCCAAGACTGAGACAAGTGCCGGATCAGGACTCTATGGCGAAAAACCAAATGTAAGGCTCAGCTTCACATTGTGTAAACATGCCTCCGTCTTTCAAGCGGAAATATACGCGATTTTACATAGTGCGCGGGAAAAAAATCGGAGGGATTATAAACATAGGCGGATCTACATAATGTCAGACAGTCAGGCGGCTTTGAAGGCTCTCTCGAGTAGCAAGATTTATTTTAGACTGGTATGGGAATGCCTAGATCCCTATATGAACTCAATGACTTGGGAGAACAGAACGTCGTGAGACTGTTCTGGGTACCAGGTTATTGTGGCATAGACGGTAATGAGAAAGCCGACGAATTAGCAAGAGGGATCGACTGAGGCTTACCTTGACCCAGAACCAGCCTTAGGAATTTCAAGAAGTGCCATTCGAGGATATGTAAGTGACTGAATTGGCACTCAACACAAAAGATACTGGCCAGGACAAAACCATAGCAAGGCATTTATAAACAGACCCTGCAAGAAGCGAGCTGTTGAACTACTTCTCATGGGTAGGACACAACTCAGGATTGTCACACGTCTACTAACAGGACATGCAACTGTTAAGGATCACCTGGGGAGATCAGTAAATACAATGGAGACCTTATTTGTAGACTCTGCAATAAGGAAACAGAGACAGCAACATACATTTTATGTGTTTGTGATGCGCTGGTAAGAAAAAGACATATTCGAGAAGCCTATTATGGAACCGAAGGAGTTCATTAGACATCCGGTGAAGCACCTTTACCTCTTGATACAGGGAATAAGATCACCGAATGGGTGTGACCTACAAAACAGGGTATGCACAATAAGCCTTACTGGCTGCAATTCTTCCCCCAAAAAAATGAGATACCCTTTTTCTCCATATATTTTAGCATTCTGGCTTTATGCCGTCTTGGCCTGCTACTTTTCCGATCTTGAGCTTTGTATCGCCTCTTCTACTTCTTCCAGTTCTATCTTCATCTTTTCTTGATGCCCCATTTCTTCATTTTTTCATTGCCTCCTACTTTCTTTGTGTGATCTTTGAGCCTGGGGAACTTGAGCTTTTAGGAGCTCTGAGAAGTATTCGTGCCATCTTTCTTTTATCTTTTTTTCTGTGGTTACTTACTTACTTACTTACTGTACCCATTATTCTCTTGAGGGACATAGGGTATTGATATATTTCTTCCATATGTCTCTGTTCTTAGCGAGTGCTGCGGGTTGTGCCATTGATGTTTTTGTTTCTCCCTCTGCTGTCCTCCTCCAAGTTTTCCTCCTTTGTCCTATTCTTCTACTTCCTTGAGGATTCGATTCCAGCGGTCTTCTGCATATTTCTTCTCTGCTCTTTCGCAATGTATGGCCTAGCCATCCATATTTCGTTCTTTTTATTGTTGTGGCAATTTGTTCTTTACTGGTTCTTCCCCATAGTTCTTCATTGGTTATTACAACTGGCCATCAGATTCTTCGTTACTGCCCATGTTTCACAACCGTACAGCAACACCGCTTTAACTATAGCATTAAAAACCTTCACTTTTCTGTTAACAGATATGTTACTCGCACACGAAGTTTTAGTTAACCCTATATAAGCAGCTCTAGCTCTGTTTATTCGATTTTGGACATTTTTTTATTACTACACCATTTTTATCTATCATGCTGCCCAAATATGTGAAGTCATCTACCCGTTCGATGTTTTCTCCATTTAGTGTTATACTTTTGGAATTATTAAATATTTACGCTCCATAATTTTAGTTTTTTCTTTGTATATTTTTAATCCAGCCTTCCCAGCTTCGTTGCTTCGCTCTTAAGTTTATTCAGCTTTTCTTGTAATTGTTTAGCATTGTGGGACTTGTGGGAGAGTAAACAGATGTCATCTGCGAAGTCAAGATCTTGTAAAACTATTTATTTATGCCTCACTGTATGCTTCTGTTCTCCTGTCGCATTATATTTTTCATAACCCCATCTCAGACTATATTAAACAATAGGAGAGACATAATGCAACCCTGGCGTACACCTGTTCTACTGGTAAATGCATTTGTAAGTTTTCCTTCATGGGTGACTCTGCAGCTATAGTGTTTATAACTTTCTTTTATAAGTCTAATTATTTTATCCTGGACCCCGTTATTCCTCAACGCTGTCCATATACACCCACGATCTAAGAAGTCAAACGTTCTCGAAATCAGTAAAGATTAGGTACTCGATTAGGTACAATGGTGAACGAAACTTTCTGGATTGATCTACAATAATTCACAAAGTGTTTACGTGGTTAACACAAGAACGACCTTCCCAGAAGCCAGCTTGTTCTTTACGTAATTTTTTATTAAGCGGTTGTCTAATCGTATTCAATATTATCGTAAAAACAGCTTATTCCCCTCCAATTTTCGCACTTTTTAAGATCTCATTTTTTCGACAGTTTGGTTATTAACCCTCTTTTCCAGTCATCGGGAAAATTTTCTTCCTCTCATATTCTAATCATTAAGGGATGTAGGATGTCGACCATGGTTGTTAAGCTACTTTTGAGTATATCTGAACTAATATCAATACCTGGTAGTTTCCCAGACTTCATCTGTTTAATGGCAGCTGCTATTTCTCCTTCAGAAGGATAGTCTGCATTAATTGTCAGTTGTTCTTGTATATTGTAACGAGCGGCAGGTGTCAGATGTTCGGTGAATCATTTCGCACCCATGCGTCAGCTGCTCTGGAAAGTTCTATTACTAATCATTCTACAGTAATGTGGAACTTACGAGAATGAAAGCCTGACTATATAAAAGGCGCACTCTCTTACGAGAATTTAATCTAATCCAGCCTACATAAACGGTCGCGAATATGTGCGTCGGTGAAGTTAATATAAATGTACATGAATAGTTATAAATAAACAAACTGTACAAATAAATTAATTAGTGTTACGGGTTAATATTAGTGTTTTGTATTAGAATTAATATTAGTGTTGTGTTTTAATGTTAAGTTGTTATTTCGTGTTTCTTCGTTGTTTAATAATTTTAATATTTATTAATAAATAATTCACACCACGAACCGAAGTTTTAAATAAACGTTTTAAAACCGTTACAATATTTTTATCTAGAAAACTTTCAACTTCACTATATGTTTGTTCATAGTTTCGTTAAAATATTCTCTTCATCTATCAAGTTGTTCTTCTATCTTGAAAAGTGTTAGGTACACATTCTTTGTTTTTAACTGGCAGGTTGTATTTATTACTACTTTTAGCTTCTTTATGGTATAGTCTATAATTCTTTAGTATCTCCCCTATTTGCTGCTATATCACTAACGTATTTCTTCTTATCAGCTTTAAGACTTCGTTTAATTAGCTTGTTTATTTTGGTATATTCGTCCTGCAACTCTAGCTTCCTGGCCAATACAGTTGTACTCAATATCTTAATTTTTATTTCTCGTCTCTTGTATTTTATTTCACGTTTCTTCACTCATCCCTTGCCTTCGAATTTTCTGATTAGGGCTCAACATATTCTTGCATGTTTTTAAAATTATTTTACAATCTTGCCATATGCTTTCTATCGGTTTACTATATCCAATCTGTTTCACTTGCACTATCTCAGGGCTAAACCTTGCTTTTATGGTTTCATCATTTAATTTCTTAAAGTGATAATGTCATAAATCTGTCTTTCTCTCTTGATAATGTTAGTTTTTAATTTCATTTAAACTCATATCAATATCTGCTACAATAAGGAAGTGATCAGATGCAATGTCTAGTGATCAGATGCAATGTCTACTCCTCTCCTGTTTCTAACATGTTTAATTTTTTTTAAACCAATTTTTGTTGTATACATGTGTGATCTATCTGCGCCTGTATTCTATTTCCTGTTACTGTTCCACGTTACTTTATGACAATCCTTGTGAGTAAACAATGTTCCTCCTATCTTCAAGTTGTGTAGGCTGCAGAGTTCGATTAATAAGTCCCCATTTTCGTTTCTTTCTCAAATTCTATGATGTCCCATTACATCCTCTATCTCCTCGTTATTTGTACCCACCCTCGCAGTGAAATCTCCTATCAATATAATTACCTCCTCTTTCTTTACCTCATTAATCGCCTCATTTAACAAATCATAAAATATTTCTTATCTGTTTGCTACCTCCGTTGGTGCATAGCATTGTATTATGTTAATTACTTGACCTTCTAATTTCAACTTAATTACTACTATCCTTTCAGAAATAGCTTCCCGCTTCCCGTTTAGTTGAACAATCCCTTATTTTTCCACTCATAATTATTCCCACTCCATGTTGATGGTTCCAGTCACTATCTGTGGTTAATAATTTCCCATTTTTGCTTTTTATCCCTCTAAGTGAATTTTTCTGTTTTTCTTAAGGGCAGTTCAGAGTACTAGTTACGGGAGATTACATCTACCTTCCATAATAATTGAGATAATTAATTCCAGTTTTAACTGGTTTTCGACTCTACAAATGTTGAATACTTATTAAAAATTAAATCTTTGTGAAAAAACGGACTCAAAATCGAAACAACCGAAATTACAAAATTTATCAACAGTAATATAACAAGTGATGCCGTTTTTCCGATAAATTTGGATCGGATAGTTTATGAGTGCTAGTTAATTTGACAATTTCACTCGCCCTACGGGCTCGTGAAATTTTCCAAAATTAACTAGCACGAATTAATTATCCGATCCAAATTTATCACAGGAAAATCGGATCACGCGTTGTATTCGTTAAGACTATATCACGAACAGTTAATTACTATTTATGAATTGTTTTCACTTATTTAAAATACCTAAGTGAAAAAACCACGCGTGGTTTTTTCACTTATTAAAACGCACGTGTGATTTTTTCACTTGAAAATTGTTTTTATTGGCTGTTGCTAAGGAAATCGATCAATCTGATTGGTTAAGCAAAATGTGAGTGGTATAGTCAATAACATCCCACATAGCCACACTAAATTTAGGACTACTTGCCAAAGCATAGATTTTTCTTTACTATAATTAAAGAAAAATTTTCTAACCGCGTTATGGGTTACGCGGCAGACATCGGCATTATTTACAAATTTTCAAAGCGGTGCTAGGATACGGTCTGTAAATAGCAAATACATGTAAAAGTAGTTGTAGCCCTCATATTAAGATAAAATCACTGAGAACGTCTCTCTTAACCCTTTGAGGACTCCAAAGAACACTTTAGTATTCCCTACACTATTTTCTTCCATTGTATATATAGCCGAAGTCCTCCTACGCTTTGGCTTCTGCTTCCTTAACTGTCGTTTTAACCTTCTCTCTCTTTGCTCATTGTAGATACAGTAAGTTTCATTATTTTTGAAGCTCAAATAATTCTTCCAGTACTGTTTCTTTGCTTTGAGTTAACTCTTTATGATAATAAAAAAGAATTCCAAATTATAAAGCCAATGCACATATTTCGTATGGAGGAATAAGTATACAGGGTGGGTTTTTGAAAACGAAACAGAGCGAATAACTCTCAGGAAAATTATTTTTCCGAAAAAAGCTGAGACACGTCGATTTTTGATCGAAGGGGGGGGGCACCTTTTCACATAAATTTCTTATTACAGACTTTACCCCCTTAGGAAGGGGGGGGCAACCCCCCAAAAATATTAATAGGGAAGGAGGGTTAAGTGACACATCATTTGAAAGGAGTTCTAATTCTCTACACAACCGTGTTTTATTTTTTGAATTTGACCGATTAGTTTCGGAGATACAGGTTGTAAATAAAAGAGCCTACTTTTTACAAATTACTACATGTCAGCCAATTAAGTTTTCAAATTGATGACTTCCAGCCTCCATACAATAATATAAGTTTTGTAAAAAGCGTTCACGCACATTTTGTAACATTTCTAGAGTAACTTATCGGCATTCGTTGACAATGCGTTGGCGTAGATCTTGAAGGGAAGTAGGTGGAGTGAAATAAATTTTGGACTTTAAGTGACCCCTCAAGAAAAAGTCCAAAGGAGACAAATCCGGCGATCGCGCAGGCCATTCTATGACGCCTCTTCTCCCAATCCACTGATTCGTAAACCTACGATCAAGGTACTGCCGAACAGGCAGGGCGTAGTGTGGGGGAGCTCCATCCTGTTGGAATATCAACTGGTCTTCGAGATAATTCTCATTATTCTCGATAGAATCGGACCAATGACGACAATTATGACGATTGACGGTGCCATTAACAGAAAAAGATGGAGAAAAAAAAGTTTGCAAATAAATTTGTAAAAAGTAGGTTTTTTTATTAACAACCTGTATCTCAGAAACTAATCGGTCAAATTCAAAAAATAAAACACGGTTGTGTAGAGAATTAGAATACCTTTCAAACGATGTGTCACTTAACCCTCCTTCCCTATTAATATTTTTGGGGGGTTGCCCCCCCTCCCTAGGGGGGTAAAGTCTGTAATGAGAAATTTATGTGAAAAGATGTCCCCCTTCGATCAAAAATCGACGTGTCTCAGCGTTTTTCGGAAAAATAATTTTCCTGAGAGTTATTCGCTCTGTTTCGTTTTCAAAAACCCACCCTGTATAAGTATTGAAGTAAAATCAAGAATATATAAAACTGTTGTCAGGCCTATACTTACTTATGCAGCTGAAACACTATGTTACACAACCCGTATTAGACAAATGTTAGAAATTGCTGAAATTAAAACCTTAAGAAAAATAGTGAATAAAACTAAAAGGGATTGAATACCAAATGAAACGATCAGACAGCAATGCGCAATTAAATCAATTAATAAATGGATGCAGTGCAGAAGAAGAGAATGGGACGAACATATGTCCTGAATGAAAATTGACAGAATAGTCCGAAAAGCACGAGACAAATCTCCTAGAAGCAAAAGAAGCATGGGACGCCCACGGAAACGATGGAAGGAATCCCTGTAAATTAAAACTGGAAATAAACAGGCTACAGCCATACCAAGAAAGAAGAATAAAATTATAAAAATAATAAACTTAATGTGTTATCAGTGGCGGCTGGTGACAACAGAAACAGGTGGGGCCAGGGGACAAAAACAACGTAATTTTTTTATTCTTCTAGACTTAATAACGAGAAACGTTTTTCCGATAAACTATCGATTCTGTTCATAGTTAAAATGTATCGTTTATGGACGTAATAAAAATTTAAACTTTAAAATAAATTGTAACATAAAACGACAACAATAATTAAACACACTAAAAACAATAAAACAGATCAACAATGAGAAAAAAATAATAAGGCAATGAAAGAATCGCGCGCTATTTACATACAAACGCAATGACGGGCCAGACTAAACGGGCCCCAACATAAGCTTTGCGCACGGTAAGCAAACACGATTGGTAGTGCACGTGTCTCATACATGCCCCGTGCCTTAAAGACCGTACTAAGTTTGAAGAAAATGAACTTTTCTTCTTAAATCAGTTTGGTTTTCGTTCAGGGAAATCAACAGCCGATGCCCTTAATTATTTGATTGACCAAATTGTAAATGGTCTCGAGTGTAATTATTACACTGGCGCCACTTATGCTGACCTTAGCAAAGCTTTCGATTGTGTCCCATGGGAGATTTTAGAAAGAAAATTAATACAGTGTGTCCCCGGATGGAGTTGACAATAGGTATGATGGACCAAAAATTTTCGAATTGGATTTTCATATTTTGGGATTAATCCCTGCTCGGTCTGAAACTTATTTTTAGTTTACTTTCGATTTTTTTAAATCAAGTAGGCCTTTACAGTTGAGCAAAAACTCTTTTCGTTTCAGGTAAAGTACTGTTTCCGTTCACAGTACGCCAATGTGTTACTAAGAAAAGTTGTTCAGAATGAAAAGTTATGGCGTTATGCAAATTTTCAGAATGATCGGCCTACTTTGATAAAATTCATTATTTGTCCATTTCGTTTCAGGTAAAGTACTGTTTCCGTTCACAGTACGCCAGTGTGTTACTAAGAAAAGTGGTTCAGAATGAAAAGTTATTAACTTTTAATGAAGAATGACTTTTCGTCGTAAAATTAATAATAAAGATTTTTCTCCTATTGTCAATTTCTATTATCAAAGTAGGCTGATCGTTCTGAAAATTTGCATAACGCCATAACTTTTCATTCTGAACAACTTTTCTTAGTAACACATTGGCGTTCTGTGAACGGAAACAGTACTTTACCTGAAACGAAATTGACAAATAATGAATTTTATCAAAGTAGGTCGATCGTTCTGAAAATCTGCATAACGCCATAACTTTTCATTCTGAACAACTTTTCTTAGTAACACATTGGCGTACTGTGAACGGAAAATGTACTTTACCTGAAACGAAAAGAGTTTTTGCTCAACTGTAAAGGCCTACTTGATTTAAAAAAATCGAAAGTAAACTAAAAATAAGTTTCAGACCGAGCAGGGATTAATCCCAAAATATGAAAATCCAATTCGAAAATTTTTGGTCCATCATACCTATTGTCAACTCCATCCGGGGACACACTGTATATTACGATTTTAGTAAGTTAAGCTGCAAACTGCTGCAGTCTTATTTCTCAAATAGGAGACAGTACACTTCAGTTAACGGTATTTCGTCTGATGAGGGAGTCGTCCTTAGCGGAGTATCCCAAGGTTCCGTTTTGGGGCCAATTCTATTTTTAATATATATAAACGACTTGCAGACTGCCGTCTCCGCAGATCGTCTGTTGCTATTTGCTGACGACACGACTCTTGTATGCTCAAAGTACGATGAGAATGTTTTATTAAATACCATGGATTTCGAACTCGCACAACTTCAAAAATGGTTTACCGCAAATCGTCTCAGTTTAAATAATGAGAAAACTTCTCATATGATTTTTACTCATCGTGCTGTAGAAACTAAAAACTATATTGAACCAACTAAATTTTTGGGCATCTATCTGGATTCTGCTTTGAATTGGGAGCCACACGTTAACATATTGTTAAAAAAATTATCAAAAAATGTTTATCTTCTAAGAAATCTACGAGGCATAGTTTCAGTTCAAGTTATGTTGACTGCATACTACGCCCTAGTTGCTTCACACATGACTTATGCCATAATTTGCTGGGGTCATTCATCCCATACCGGGAGAGTCTTTAGACTACAGCCGTACAGCGTAAAGTTATCCGTATACTATCCTGTAAAGGCTATAGGGATGATGTACGTGCTGAATTTATTAATTTAAAAATATTAACTTTTCCTTGTCTATATATATATCACAGTTTATTATATGTAAAACAAAGGCAATCTCGATATCTATCACACAGAGACGTTCATGACCATAACACGAGAAGCAATGCTGAGCTTTGTCTTCCTTACCTTAGACTAACTTCAAGTAGAAATGCCACGAATTACTACGGTATTAAATTTTTTAACAAACTTCCAACAGCTATAAAAAAAGTCGCATTATACAATATTGCCACAAAATACTACAGTATTTTTTTTATTAAACAATAAAACGTGTTGGAAATAGATCAAAAATAATAATTACAAGAAACATATTTTTTAAAACTACAATTATTGGGTTACTTATACAAATATAGGTAGACGAGCCGCCACTGTGTTACTAATAAATTTACCTTCCATTTAAACATTGTCTCATTAATTAGTGCGCACACCCTTAATTTTTCAAATTATTCTGAAAATAAAACATACAGTAGCCTCATCAAAAATTTCTTAAATCGTAAACATAATCATTTTGGCAACCTAGTTGAATCGTTATAGTTTTTGCACGTCCGAGTACTGTGTTAACTAATATTTCTCAAATATTTTATTGCAACATTTTGATTAGGTTTACTCATCTTTATATAATTCTGGGTTTTCCAGGACATTCTTTTAGTGTTGATTGTGGTTATTTTGCCTAAGTCTTATCATGTTGTTTTAAACCTTGAATATATTTTTGTCTACTTACTTATCAGTCGATAGCACTTTTTTATTTATTGTAGGCCTTGCATTTATTAAAATCGTCGAATCACTTCACAACTTATAAACCGTATAGATTCGTAACACAGTGAAATATAGTTGTAACAATAGGAATTTTAATACCCACGTTACTTAAGCAGTATTTTGAGGTGGTTACTGTTAGACTTTCTTAAAATTGCTCCACTTATTATTTTTTTAAATATTAATTACACGTAATTATTGTTATTTTTCTAGGTCGTAACATTAAACTTGTATTAAACGCAGCCTGTGATTTACTCACATATAAATGATAATTAAATAACCACTCGATTATGACTGATTTATTTAATTATACGCTAAATAAAAAAAAGTACATAAATTACATGTGCAAAAGCATAACATTAATTTAACTTAAGTACTATTTAATTGGTCTTAACTTATAAATCTGTTGAGCTACAACAATACAGATCCGAAATGAATACTTACGAAAAATTTGAACCAACAAATTACTTAAACAGATCGTGGAAGTTTTTCAAATTATGTTTAACGCTAAAAATTATCACACCTCATTGAACAATTTCTTTTTTTGATTTTAATTCGTTCACCTAACTTTGATATTTACAGTTTCGAGGATGTATTTTTTAAATTTCCGTATCGTTTAAATATATGTATTAAAACGCCCTCTGGAATTTTACACGCTATTTTCTGTTATTTAAAATAATTTCGGCACAGGAATTGTCACTTCTTAATATTGAAAATGTAAAGATTAAGTCTGGAAATTACCTGTGGTTTACTACTTAGTTTATTTTAGTTAGTAGCTTTTATTAAAAATAAAAATTTAATTAATATCGTGTTAAAATTTTGCTGAGGATTCTCTTTCTTTAAATTTAACCAAACGTTTGTTTTGGTTGTTACTGCAGAAAGCGATTTTAAAACTAAGATTTTTTAATAGTAATCCAAACGAAGTGACAGATTTTTAAGTATGACAGTATTTATTAATTACATACTCTACTTAATATCTACTCATATATGCACAATGGAGGGAATTTTACAAAATTAGTTTGCTTTACTCACTTATTCTAATTCAAATATTTTATACAAGGTGTACAGTGCGTTTTGTGTAAACACTGCATCCAACTAACTTATTTTATTTGTTATTAAAATATGTTAGTTTTCGCAAAATATTTGAAAATGATTGTGGAAGAATACCTACTTATAAATAAAATTCACATGAGAAAATTCAACACAATTCGACCGAGATATTTTTGCCACCTTTTTAAGTACAGTTTTAGTTCCCATATGTCCGAGTTTCAATGGCCAATTAATTGTTTTGATATTTGATTTTAACAGAGGTAAAAATTGTACTTCTTGTTGCATTACTTTTAACCAGATAGGCTCAGAAATCGGACACACGATAACTTGGTTTTAACAATAAATAAAGTATAAAATAATAAATTACTTAACTATAAAAGAAAACAGTCTTCTAGTATAAATGCGCTCAATCCTAAGTTGCCGATTATTGTGTTTTGAATACTGAACATTCTTAAAATCCTTCTTATTAATTTTTTATAGACTTAAATTTACTTATTATACTGTGATGTTAAAAATATAAAATTAATTTCTTTTAATGTTTTAATTAAAAACTATCGAACTCTCATATGTTAATTTATTAACCGCGCAAATCTTCGCAGTTCCAACAACGAAGCGCAGTTCTGAAAGTTCGACTGCTTGTTCATAACAGTGCAAATTTCCGTGCTACATGTCATGGAGTTACAATTATAAAAACGCTAAGCTAAATAATATTTGTAAAAATATAAGTAAATGTCGAGTGCATTATCACATAACTATAAAGAAACGTATCTTTACTACAGTCAGCTTAAAAGGCGGGCTTGAAGGAATACAAATTCTGTCATTACGATTATTTCCGGTAGTTAGTTATCCTTCAAACTCAATTTCTTTAAAAATTGCGTAGAAGAACTTTTGTGCAGACAATTAAAAATTCGAATTTGTATTAATTCAAACTAAAAACATTTCCCCTTCCAAGCATCTAATTGACCAACTCGCTATCATTCCACTAAAAAATATAATTTACTAATTAAATTCACAAAAATGGAATGTACCTGTTATTAACATCAATTCGATGTTTTCTCAGATCTTTCATATTCGAATAGAAAAAAAGCACCTACTGTATAAATTTGGATTTCTAATTTATAATAAATCTCTTTCAAGTTTCAACTTACACTATCGGAAGCATTAAATAGCGTTGTTACAGCCGAGTATCGAGGACAAAAAAGTTTTGCATAATGATCAAGCCTAAGCTGTCAAATAAGCCCGTTAAGAACCACCACTTAGATAAAATAATTTCCGTAAATCCTATCACCGGTTTCCGATAAAGCCCCGCTATATTTATGGATCACATTAACAGCTTAGGCGATTCAAGTTATCCGTTAACATTTTGTAATACTACGTTTTCTTTTTTAATATTAAGTTCTAACGCTAAGTCTTTTAAATAAAAACCTGCTTATCTTAGATGAGATACAGCATAGTAGAACCTATAAGATGATTATCAAGTAAAATGGACGTTAAAAATTTTAGATATTTAAGTTTCTTCATGGGTTGGAGGGTTGAGTGGACGTAAAACGATTCTTGGATCACTTTCGACCATACGGTCTGTATCTTCATTGCTATAAGAAATGTTTCGGTTAACAATTTTCCAGATAAACAAGTTTTTAATTAATTTGCTACTAATTTACAATTTCTTTCGGGTGCTTGCGTAATTACGTTCCGTCAACTTTTATACATTTTTAAACAACAAAAAAAAATGGTAGGTTGAACTTTACCTCTCCTTATTTTCTTGTGGCATTAGTTTACTTTGCTCCGTGTCTTCAGCGGGGGGCTGATAAGCAACCTCGGAGACTGGAGCATATTGTGCAGCCACGAGAAGATCCGTAGATGGATTTACGGTTAAGGCTTGTCCTGTTGCTGGGTCAAGTGGGTCTTTACCGGTGCGACAACATAATCTCCTTGATTGTCGCAGGAAAAGACCTAATTTCATGAAAACATGAGAACACATTTTAAAAAAACTTTGAGAAATCTTACCCAACAGTAAAACACCTATGCCGAAAAATATCGCCCCCACAATTGTAGCAACTAAATAAAAACTGTCTTCCTGTTTATGTGGATCGGAATAACCGATTGCTCCATTAATGAGCATAATTAAGCTGGAAAATTAATTAAGATTAGGTGGTCATAATGATTGATATTTTGTAAGCTTTCATGGTTTGAATATTGTCTTTAAATGATAAAAAGTAGACAGTTAAATATACTAACCCAATTGCTAAAAATACCAAACTAGAGCTCAGCAATAAGGTGGGCACGACGTTCCGTAACGGCAAACATGATAATCCACAAGGATGTCCAGGTGTTCTTGTAAACGATGTTAAGTAGCTTATGGGTCTTTCAGACCATCGATCTTGTGGTGATGTATTAGCTTCATATGTCACTGTTGTGGGTTGATATACAGCTCCGCTTTGAGACATTTTCATACCTGAAATGGTTTTACAATTAATTTTTCGTTTGTTGTACATTGCAATTATTGTATTTTAGAATTTTAATATCGAAATATTAAAAAATTTCCAAAGCAATTGAGGTTATGTTGATGACGAAAATAAACAAAACAAGGTCGCTTGTTTTGAACAAAGAGCAGCCTTCTTGATTTACGTGTTTCGTGTGAAAATCGGTAACAGTTAAGATCGTTGCCCAATTTGGATGAGTCACTAGTTTGATATGCATTAATGTTTTAATAATTGCAACTTACACTTTATCGATTTCGCAAATATATCTAGCACTTCACAGCACTTCAGATGCACATGAGCATTTGTAGTGTTAGAGAAACTACTAAACTTATTTACTCTTTATTTTTAACGTCTCTTGACTATTGCTGAAAACCAGTCAGTAATTTTTTATTCAAGGTTCGTTCTCTGCTCTATAGACTTTATCCGTTCGTGTAGACTTCCACATATGGAACTGCTTCCGTCCAACAGTCAGTGGCGTAACATAGAAAGCCACCAAACAAAAATACGAGTATATAAAAAATGGGGGAAATGCTTTAATCTTTGGTAAAATATACCAAAAATTGTCAAATTTCTTGTATTAGAAAAAAAAGTATTGCAATTCAGAGTTATTGGGTTGTAATCTTGTAATTTAGTGATTTTGGAAAAATCCTTTAATTATTCTCAAAAATAGGATGCAAAAAACTGAAAATTTCTGTGTTTGGACTTTTCAGTGAATTTTTAATGTTTTAACAGAACTTCGCCTTTGGACTTTTTACAGCAACGAGTTCAAAAATTACCATAGTGGGAGTGACTTTTTAATGGTCGTGCTTTATTTAATTTTTATTATTATAATGCTAAGTTTGAGCGGTTTAAATCTTCGAGAAATTCTGGGTTTTCCAGGGTTTCCTTAGTTTTTTCAAGATTTCGGGGTTATTTTACAAATATTCCAGACCTTTTAAAGGTTGTACTTTACTTAACTTACTTTTTTAAAATGTAATTTCATGACAAATGCACATCTCGAAGATACGAGGGCGATTCAAATTTGACCTGCATTTTATTTTTTTCTGGTCGATACAAACTACAAATTAATATTATATCTACATTATTTTACTAAGTAACAACCCCCCTTTAAAATATAGTTGTCCCATCGCTCCGGTAGCTTCTATATTCCCGTCGAAACAAATTCTTTTGGTTGACGACGTAGCCAATTTTGCACCGCATCCTTCACTTCCTCATTAGAGGCAAATCTCTTGCCTCCCAAGAACTTTTTGAGTAGCCCAAAGAGATGATAGTAACTTGGGGCCAAGCCCGGACTATATGGGGGGTGAGACAGTACTTCCCAGCCCAATTTAACCAATGTATTGTTTGTTAGATGGGCTATATGTGGGCGAGCGTTATCGTGTAGGCCTTGCTTAAGAAACCGCGTCTTTTTGTTCATATAGCGAGCTTAACCTTTCCAAGAAGCTCATTGAAATAAACTGAATTAATCGTTTTTCTTTCTTCGAGAAAATCGACGTAAATTGGTCACAAGATTCACAGCCAACGCTGGACGGGCAGCATGCGGCAAGTTCGACACGCGTTTACGACCATCCTGGAAGGATTTACACCACTCAAAGACTGTTCCGAGTGATAAATACTCTTCTTCAAACTGTTTATGAAGTCTCTGATTAATATCAGTCGCTTTTACACCTTCATTGAAAAGAAATTTAGTAATTACACGTTGTGCAACAGAATTTGACACATTGTTGCACGACATTGTTAATACAACTGACAGTATTGACACAATCAAGTTGCAGTTGTTTATGGCGTTAGCTAACATGCCTACTTCAATGAATATAAAACCGCTTTGCAGTATGTCTTCAATTATGTTCAGAAAAAAATAAAATGCAGGTCATACTTGAATCGCCCTCGTATTTCGAATTTTCCCAATTATTTTCCTATTTTCCAGGGTTTGTACTACATTTTTTAAAGATTTCATAGATTTTTATAGATATTTCATGCTTCCTTAGACATTGGGGTTTATTCATTTTCTTTTTTAAAGACTCAACTTTCTTGTAGATAAGAAATCTCAAGTTTGAACGAATTGGATCTTTTGGGTTTTCCAAGAACTGCCTTGATTTTTTAAAGATTTCAAGGATTTTCTAACAATTTTACAGATGTTCTGTGCTTTTTAAAAGGTTGTGCTTTAGTCAATTTATTTGTTTAATGACGTAATTTCATCACAGATGCACATCTCGAAGATATTTTGAATTTTCGAGATTTTCCAACTTTAATTTTTAATTTTCCAAAAATTCTCTGGTTTTCTAAAGTTTTCAGTTCTGTCTATTTTACATGTATTTTAAATTTCCTAAAGATTAAAAGTTATTAATTTTCGCTTTAAAGTTAGAATTTCACGAGGGATGCACAATGCACGTATCGAAATTATTTTGAATTTTGGGGATTTTTCAATTTTTTCCGATTTTCCAGGTATTGTCTGGATTTAAAAAAATCAGAGATTTTTATAGGTATCAAGCTTCTTAGGGACTGTGGTTTATTAATTTTCTCTTTCAAAGACCGATTTCCTTACAGATTAGACACTTAAGTTTTAAGGTTTGATTCTTCGAGATTTTCTCGAATAATTTTGGATTTTACAAGGATTGCCTTGATTTTTTTTAAAGATTTCGACGGTATTCTGGCCAGTTACAGATATTTAGGGCTTTGTTACGGGTTATAATTTGTTTAATTTTCTTTAATGGATTTCAAGGTTCCTAATTTTAATTTTGCAAATTCTTCAAGATATTTCAGGTTTCTTAGAGACGATGGTTTATTGATTTTATATTACAAAAACTGGTTTCCTCGCATAAGAGGGACCTCAAGTTTTAGAATTAAAATCTTTGAGATTTCTTCTCAGTGCATTTTTTAAGCAAAAATCACTGGGCGACAAAGCCCAAAATATTTTGAACCTAACCTGATTTTACTGTTAACGAAATGTTAGGAATTTTACCTAATAAAAGGCAAATGATTTTCAATTATAATATTTTTATTAAAAAATGGATTCACTTAAACATTTAAATTGTTGTGTTACATATCAGTGCCAAAAAACTTTTTTACAAATTCCCTATTTCTATATACGTAGTTCCGTATTTGGAACACTATATCGGCGCTCCTTTTGTCCCAAATTGACCAAATTATTTGTCGCCTAGTACATCAAAATTTCAATCACTAGGCGACTAATTTTTACAAGTGGGCGACATTTGTGTCGCCCACTTCACTAGTTAAAAAATGCACTGTTTCTTCTAAAAATTCTAAGTTTACCAGGAATTGAATTGATTTTTTAAAGATTGTAGGGATTTTCTGACTGATATTTAGGGTTTTTTTAAGAATTGTTATTTATTTAAGTTTCTTCGTAGGACGGAATTTCATTGAAGTTTTAGTGAATTTTTGAAATCCCAAAGTTTTTTAATTGCATTTTTTTAAAGATTTCTGAGATTCTTTGGCTGGTTTACAGATATTTCGGATTTCTTAAGAATTGTTAAGTATTTAATTTTAGTTTTTAAAGACCAAATTTTATCATATCTCCGAGATATTTTGAATTTTCGAGATTTTCCGGTTATCATACTAACACCTTTGATAACCGTTAACCTCGCAGCAGTGCCAGTCGGTCTTCTTCACCTCTTTCGATGGGTTAGGTTAGCCTCCTGCCCAGCATACGTGCTAAGAGGGCTCACAGAACTCGTTCTTACGAGTTTCTAACAGGCCATCGGCCTAGGCTTCGGCCATTTATTACATTACCTGATTTTACAGGAATTGTCTTGATTTTTTTAAGATGGGATTTTCTGGCTGTTGCAGATACGTATTGAGGGCCTTTTAAACGTTGCAATTTATTTCATTTTCTTTTTTAAGGAACAAATTCATCGGAGAATTCCCATTTCTCATTTTTAATTTTTCAGAAATTGGATTTTTTAAAGGTTTCTGGGATTTCTTGGCTGGTTGACTGATAGTTTGGGTTTCTTAAGAACTGGATTTATTTAATTTTCGCCCTTAAAGAGGACGTTTCATCGCATTACGAAGTTATTTTGAATTTTTGAGATATCTCAATTGTTTTTCGATTTCCCAGGGATTGTACTGGATTTTTTAAGTTGAGAGATTTGTACAGATATTGCAGGCTTCTTAGGGATTCTGGTTAATTAATTTCAACACATTTCAAGTTTGATTGGTTTGCATTAAAAAATTCTCGGTTTTCTTGGGATTGAATTGATTTTTAAAAGATTTCAGGGATATTCTGGCTGTTTTACAAATATTCAAGAATCTTCCTTAAATTTTTTATGTGAAAAATGGAACGAGCCAGGTTAAATTTCTAGAATTTTGTACATAACTCTTTCCCCTTCAACCTTTAGAATTTTAAATACGATTTTAAGATCTTCAAGTTTTTGAATTTTTAATTTTTTACTAAAAATTATAAGCAAAAAAACAAAAATTCAGACTTTGAAGTTTTATTTGCTACTTTTGAATTTTCAAATTTGACTTCGGATGTTTTTTATTATACGATTAATCGTCGTTTAAAATTTTAAGGGGATTTTTGGTTGTTGTTTTTTCTAAATAAATAAAGAACCGCAAAATTCTGTATTCAGCTTTGAAATATTTGGCATCTAAACCTTTGAAAATCGTGTTTGAGTTCAAGGTTTTTAAGTGAGATTTCTAAATTTCTAATCTGAAATGTTTCCTTTTTGTTTTACATTTCCAAGAGTTTTTGAATCCAGAGTCTTAACTTCGGAGTTAACTTGGAATTTTTGGATTTTTAAAGTTTATTGAGACCAAGAGTATTTTAATGCTTTGATTTTGACAACTTTAAAAATATGTAAATAATTACAGTATTAATTTTTCGATCAAAATGGAGCAAACCTGAAATTTTCTGTTGGCTTTTAAATTACGTTTATTTTCGTTTTTGAAAATTTTGAATTAAGAAATCTTATGTTGTTTTTCAAAATTCTAATTTTTATTTTGGTTTTTGAATTGAGTCGTTTTTCCTTTTACATTTTGAAATTTAGGTTTTTTTAGTTTTGAAACGAATTTCGTGCTGTTTTTTCTTGCATAAGTAGAAAACTGCAAATTTCTGTATTTAGCTTTTAAATTTTTGATTTCTAAACTTTTGAAAATCCAATCAAATCCAATGTGTTTAACTTCGAGGTTTTTAAGTGAAAATTCTGAACTTTCAGGATGAAACATTTGCTTTTTTTATTTACAAAATTTTTGGTAAAAACAGATTTGATTTCTGGATTCTTAGAATTTTACTCTCAAAAGCTTAAAAATATGGGTGGTGGTTGCTATTTACATAAAAAAACAAAATTTAAATGTCTGTCCTCGACGTACAAATTTTTAGTGTGAATTGCTTAAGAAATC
This sequence comes from Melanotus villosus, assembly GCA_963082815.1. Classification (NCBI taxonomy): domain Eukaryota; kingdom Metazoa; phylum Arthropoda; class Insecta; order Coleoptera; family Elateridae; genus Melanotus; species Melanotus villosus. Next base: position 12,855,113 of record OY720424.1, on the reverse strand, counting down.
TGATTTTGAAATTTCAAAAGCCAATATGTACTTCCACTTTTCAGATTTAAAATTTTGCCTTTGAATGTTGGTTTCGTGTTTTTTGACTTTCTTACTTTGATTTTGACTTTAAAAATATGTAAATTACAGTAATAATTTTTGGAGCAGAATTAGGTAACTGAATTTGAAAATTTCTGTTCGTCATTCCTGTGCACATAAATTAGATTTGTTTTCATTTTCAAAAAATTTGAAGTTTTGAAATTTTCAAAGGTTTTTGGTTTGGTATTTCAATCTACATTCTGAAATTTACCTTTTTTATTATTGAAACGAATTATTTGGAAGTTTCTAAATTATGTGAATAATCATCACACAAACTTGTTTTTAGCTTTTAGAACGTTATTTTGGTGATTTCTGGAAAAAAAAACAAACCAAATGTAGTTTCCGCATTTTATTTGGGCAATCCTGTAGGCTGTACATAGCCACCTGATTCATAATTTAAAAGAAAGGCCAACTTTCACGGCCAACTTCAAATTTAAATTAATAACCCATTGACGCACCAACTGACTAATTACTCCCTTGTGAATTAATATCTCGTATTTTTTTAACCAAACCATAACATTGACGTAAATTCCATATTTATCTCTTAATTCTTTTTAAATTGAAATTTAATCGCAGTTTTATTAATTTAAAAATTTGAAAACCAATATTCTCTCTGTCTGAAAACAAAACGAATCCACCCTGTATTTAAAAGTTCATGCCATTTCCTCTTCCGCTTGGGTTCCTAAATACCGATGAAAATTTAATAAGTACCTTAGCATGTATTGTACACAATGTACAATAAAAATAAAATATACAAGGTACGCTACTGAATAAACAGCGATGACTCAGCCTGTGAGCGAGGACGCAGGTACAAATAAATGAAAGAAACCAATGAACCACCAATCATTTATGCCACCATTTTCAAGGTGCGGACATTTAATTATTTGTATGTTGTAGAAATTAGAAAAAGTTCGAAGTTGTACGGACCGCTTCTTTTTAATAAACAATCGCATAATTATAGATTTTATTCTTGAATGTAAATATTCCAAATCTATGGCGATGTTATAATCACCTGCACGTTTTAGATTAGGGTGGTTTTTTATCCTTTGAGATGTTTGATGGTAATTTAGAAAATTGGGGATTTTTTTCGTGGCGTTTAACTATCCCTCGTGCATGAAATAATTGAAGAACTATGGTGCCAGGGGCGTAGGAATGTTGCCTAATTTGTGGGTCTCAGTTTAATGTTTCAGTTTAAATCCGAGCTCTTTTGTTTAAGACTAATCTTCCTCTGCTGTCTGTTTTGTTAATTTTGTTTCTTGATATTTTCATTTCTTTTCTTCTTTTGTTTCGTATATTTTTTGTTTTTTCTGAATTTTTTCCTTGTCCATACAATTTTGACTTCTTCGGAAATTTTCCTTTTTCTTCTATTTTTTGCGGATTCTTTTGTTTATTCGTTATCCTTTGTTTGATTTTTTCCTTTTTCTTCTATTGTTTTACTGATTTCAGATTTTTTTTTGTATTTTGTTAATTTTGTTTCTTAATTTTCTATTCATGTCTTTTCATCCTAGGTTTTTCTTCTTTCAGTGTCTGTTTTTGCTTGTTCCGAATCGCGTGTTTGTACTTTATTTAAGCTTCTTTTGAAATCTCCCCTTTCTTTCTTTTTTTGTGGTTTCTTTTGTTTATTCTTCATTTTGTGTGATTTCTTTTCTTTTTCTTCTATTGTTTCTCTGCTTTCAGATTTTCTTTTGTTTTTTTATTAATTTTGTGTCTTTATTTTCTCGTTGGCGCAGTTGTAAGTGCGTTGGGCTCCTAGCTAGGAGTCTTGGGTTCGAATGTCACGTAAGGATTTTTATAAAGAATTCCCCACTGTTTGAGGTGGTCGGTACTTGAGCGAGTGCCATTTAACCGTTTGGTCACAATTAACAATTCTGTCTGTGAAGTGGTCGACTTCAGATAGTAACAAGATACATATACAATGTGATTTTTTAAAAACTCAATTGCAGCAGGCCGTATTCTGTCTTAATAACCAACCTTAGAACTGTCTGTATTAAGTCAGAATACGGCCTGCTGCAATTGAGTTTTTAAAAAATCACATTGTATGTACTATACACTTAATACATACTCTGCAGAAGGCAACGGGAAACCACTGCAGAGTACCTAGTACGAAGTGCATTCAAGTGCTAAGGTCTCCAATTTATTTTCTTATAAACTACTTACAACACATATGTCAAACTTTAGTCACTTCTCAACATAGTCTCCCCCTAGATGTACACATTTTTCGCACGACGACACCATGATTGCATGGCCGCTACGAATGCTGTTTAGCCCACTGGAAAATTGCCGATCCCGACCAGCACGAGAGGAAAATGTGGGCCCCGGAGACTATCATTTAGCATTGGGAAGAGCCAAAAATCACTTGGTGCAAGTGGAAGGAGCACGAGGAACCACTTCAATGTTTTTTGTCACGAAGAAAATTTTGAAGATTAGCTTCCCGATGAGTTGTAGTGTTGTCTTGAAGAAAAAACACATGTGGACCCCTCTCTGGCCGTTTCTCTTGCTCCACTCAGGTAATCATGTTCTGAGACCGGCTGATGCGTGCACGAGGCTTCTTCGGTCCACTTTCACATAACGTTCTGCCCTCTGTGAATTTCTGCACCCATGCAAAAATCAGACCAGCCATGATCAAATTTGAAGTTTCTTTATGCCAAAATAAATTTTATTTTCTGTCAGTTATTAATTCACGTATCTACCTATAATAATTACTATGAACAGTAATGTTGAATATTTTATTGAGGAGAGGGTATTTATTGTCAAAACATTTTATACTGGCGTCAGTTTTCGTACAGTCGATTTAAAAAACTTCAAATTGTCAAGTCAAATAAACTGCTGGACAAAATTATCGCATCACAAAAAAAATGTTCTGAAAACAAAATTTTTCGTAGATATTATAAGTGTTAGGGCTTCGCAATAGTAATAAGGACTATTATAAAGGATTAGTGGAAATTTATTGCGTATTTGAAGAAAAACAGGAAATCTTTACAACTATCGTAAAATCTGAACAATAATAAACAACAAACTTAAAATAAAAAACACAAAGAAAACTGTACAAAGATGATTTTAATAGCGTGTCACGCCTCCTCTTGCTCTCACTATTTCATTGAGCCTTCTAGGCATTGACCGAAGAATCACACGGACGATATATTCCTGAGGAATGCTTTTTCATTCTGCTTGGGGAGCCATTTCCAGCTCTCTTAAAGTTTTCGGACGATGCACACGAGCTTGGAGACGTCTTTTTAGCATGTCCCATACATGTTCGATAACATTAATATCAAGGCTTCTAGCTGGCATAGCCAAAACATTAATGGCAACTTCTGCAAGGTACTTTTCGACGACGCCAGCAACGTGAGGCCTGGCATTATCTTCTAAAAGAAGAAACTCTTCCCTAACAAAGGGCGCAAAGGGTACCACGTATTGTTCTAAAATGTCCTCCACATACCTTTCAGCATTCAATGTTCCCCTGGCAATGATGTGCAGCTCGGTACGTGCCATTAATAATATGCCTCCCCACACCATTATGGAGCCTCCTCCAAAGGCAACCCGTGGAACCATGTTGGGTTCAAAATAATGTTCTCCTCTGCGTCTCCATACTCTTTGGCGCCCATATGGCGAATGTAGAGCGACACGGGACTCATCTGTAAAAAGAACATGCCTCATTCTTCCATTGTCCAGTGGGCATGTTCTCTGGCAAATCTTAATTTGGCAGCTTTGTGAGCCCTGGTGAGAAGAGGTCCTGTGGCAGGTCGTCTGACAGCCATGTTACCTTCCTTTAGCCTTCTTCTGATAGTTCGTGACGATACTGCTGCATTCCGTGCCCTTTGTAACTCATCCCTAGGCAGATTGCTGGTTTGAAAACGATCTCTAGACACAGCCAAGCGGATGAAACGGTAGTCCCTTTCTTGGGTACATCTTTGACGTCCTTTCCCTCTTCTTCTTTTGTTATTTCCAGTCTCTCTGAATGCTTTCAATACTCTGGAGACAGTAGATTGGTTCACACCGAGGCGATCTGCAATATTTCGCTGGCTTAACCCTAACTCAACATACACGATGGCTCTGCTTGCATTAACTTCCGAAACATAACGTTATTCGTTCATGTTGATTATGTTTTCTCCAATTTTGAAAAAAAAAATGGAATACCAGCGTTAAATTTCGTTTCTGCACGATATAAAATCAGACTGATACATGGGGGCAATTTGGCATTATTTAGTTTTTTTCCTGCACTCTGTGCAATTGTTTCGGTTTGGTGTTGTTTGGTTGCTAGAAGGGGCCAACTACACTTTGCAATAACAAATCGAAAAAAATGCATCTGTTCTGAAAAGATCATAGACCTTTAAGAACTTTTTTTTGTGATGCGATAATTTTGTCCAGCAGTTTAGTTATTTACATTAAAAGCTGCGAAAGTTTAGAGGTGTTTTTGAATTGCCGAGGTGCAGCCGAGGCTATTTAAAAACTCCGAGCACATAATAGTCCAGCCAATAAAGGGTTTGTAGAATGCATCGAGGGTGTCACAATTTTTGACTTTAGGGCTTTGTTTGGAGTCGTTAGGAGGTAAACATACTAAAAGTCCCCGGACATAGGTGGTGAGCGGGGTGCAGGGGGGGGACTGAGAAGGTCTCTGTTTTTGTTTTTTGCTTATATCTTGAACACGGTGCATCTTATCAAAAAATTTATTATATACAAAATCAAAGCCGACAAAATTTTCTAAATTTTTGCGTTTTTAAGTTTTTTTGTATCTCCAACCGTTTATGAGATATATCTGCTCTCAAAAATCGCTAATTTTCGAAAGAAAATATTATGCCTCACGTTTTTCGTTAAACTTTTCTCTCTAGCACCTCATCTCTTCGGTTTACAGAAAAATCCCCACAAAAGAAGTTGTAGAGGATTAAATTTCCTTAAAAATGGTATATACATTTTATATTTTTTTTTTCGAAAATTAACGATTTTTGATAGCGGATATCTCATAAACGGTTGGTGATAGAAAAGAACTTTACAAAGCAAAAATATGGGAAATTTTGCCAGCTTTGATTTTGTATATAATGACATTTCGCTAAAACGCACCGTCTTCAAGATATAAGCAAAAAACCAAAAAAAAGGGATTTTCTCGGTGCCCCCTGCACCCCGCTCACCTCCTGTCCGGGGACTTTTAGTATGTTTACCTCCTAACGACTCCAAACAAAGCCCTGAAGTCAAAAATTGTGATACCCTCCATGCATTCTACACCCCCCTATTGAGCGTTCGTTGACTGGACTATAAAGGGCTTTCGCAAACTGTAATGTATTAAATTTTTCATGCTCCCCATGACATTTAACCACCGTAAAAGATGAAATTATAATAAAATAATGATTCAGTGATTAATAAGGTGGGTTGTTGTCAACGTTACTGCGGTAACAATACCGTACTATTTATTTTCGCTTTCGCTCGCGCTACCAGGCTACGAAAGTAACATCCGGGCTACGAAAGTAACACTTTCGCAGGGGGGAGCATGAAAACAGATATGATTGCAATAAATTGCAGACTGCAGAATTGCGCGCGTAGAACTCCTGATGTCACGCCTCCCATCACCACCTTCCCGCCTGGAACTACGACCGTCGTGCTGTTACACATTCATAAAGCGTGCGTCCAACAATGAACAAAGCTGTATGGTTGTATCTGCTTCCCGTCCCAACAAAAAAAAATTGGAGACCTAAACACTTGAATACACCTCGTATAAGGGGGGATATAACAAAGTTCACGACGTCAAGTCGTTTAAAAATGTGGGTTTGACTCCCTTGCCAGCGTCGTTAGAGGATAAGGCACAGAAAGAAGAAAATTTTTTCATGCCTTTTCTTCTTTTATTTCGTACGTTTATCTGCTTCCTGTATCTTTTTTTGCTTGTTCTGCATCGCCTCTTTGTACTATATTTGGGCTTCTTTTGAAATCTTCATTTTCCTTCTCTTTTTTGTGGTTTCTTTGTTCTTTGTTTATTCGTCGTTCTGTGTTGAATTTCTTTCCTTTTTCTTTTATTGTTTCTTTGATATCAGACTTATTTTCTTCTGTTTTTTGTTAATTTTGTTTCTTAAGATTCTACTTACGTCTTTTTTTTGTATGTTTTTCCTTCCTGCGTCTGTTTTTTCTATTTGTTCTTGTACTTAATTTTAACTTTTACTAAACAAATCTTCATTTTCTTCCTTTTTTATGGTTTCTTTGTTTGTTCGTCATTATTTGTTTGATTTCTTTGCTTTTCCTTCTATTGGGTTTTTGATTTCGGATTTATTTTTTACCTTGTATTTTGTTAATTTTGTTTTTTAATATTCTCATGTCTTTTTTACTTTTTTTTGCTGGTTCTGCATCGTCTCTTTAAATTTTTTTTGACTTCTTTCGAAACCTTCCTTTCCTGAATTTCTTTCCTTTTTCTTCGATTGATTCTCTGATTTCAGACTTATTTTCTTCAGCTGTTTTGTTTGTTTTGTTTTTAAATATTCTCATGTTTCTCTTTTTTGCTTCGTAGATTTTTCTCATTCTTTGGTCTGTTTTTTGTTTGCTTTGAATTTTCTCTTTCTACTTTGACTTCATGCGAAATCTCCCTTTCCCTTTTTCTTGTGGATACCTACTTTGTTTATTCATCAACCTTTATTTGTTTTGTTTCCTTTTCTTCTATTCTTTCTCCGATTTCAGACTTATTTTCTTCTGGTATTTTCTAAATGTTGTGTATGGTTTTCTCCTTCCTGCGCCTGTTTTTGCTTGTTCTGAATCTTTTCTTCGTACTTTATTTTGTCTTCTTCAGCAATCTTCTTTTCCGTGCTCTTTTTCCTTGTGATTACTTTGTTTATTCGCCGTCCTTTGTTTGGCTTCTTTCATTTTTCCTTTATTGTTTCTCTGATTTAAAGTCATACACGAGAAGTTAGAAATTTAGACCTTCTTCTATCTTTGTTTTCTTTGTTCTTCGTTTTGTATTCATTTTTCTCGTCTCCATTCTGTTAACAGCTTTTCTTTTTCATTCATCTCTTTGCATTACTAAGTTTCCTTTTTCTCCCTCTTTTTTTATTCACTATCTTATCTGTTTCTTTTTGTTTTGTTTGGTTATTTTCTACAGTTTATTAGATTTTCCGTTTTTATTACCACTTTTTATGCTATGATTTAACACCGACTAGCATTAAGCAAACGACATTTTTTTGCGATAACGTGCAATTATTGAGACCAAGAGACAGTTTAAAGCAATTCTTATTCTTGGATTTATTTTTGTTTGGTCTTTACAGTGCAGGATTTGTATAAATAATTTAAGTCAAACGATTGCTTTACTGATTTAATAGTTCTACTTATTATTTATTAACATAACCTAGAAAAGATGATAGGAGACAATCATGGGAACTTAGCGTAGGTGATTCAGTTCTGTTTTGTGTTCAAATATTAATACGCTAATTGTTGCCATACTATTTAAATCGATTTTTTTAAATTGTTTTCTTAATTTTCAAAATTTCTGACATCTTTGTAAACGCATCATTTCCAGCGGCCATTTTAAAACTGAGGTCACGTTGTGCAATTAGTTACATTTTTTAATAGGTATAATTAAAAATCCTGAAGGTAGTAATCAGCTGTAGTAACAAATTTGAAACTGCCGCCCTATCGACTTTTTCGGGGTTCGCAGGCGCATTCGTATGATTTGGGGATGTTGCCACCCCTTCTATTTACTGTCAGTTTGGCGCCCTCACCCTCGGATCGGCCACAGCCTACTTTCCTAGTCGTACTCTCTTAATTTCTTATTGCTGTACTTGTTATTATTCTATTGTTTAAACGATCTGCGCTTCAAATCTGACTGTCACCCTCAAAACTGTGTGTTCTGTGCGTGTGCTAAGATTGCTGTCTTATCTTCATTGATTTTTTCTTGTTTTCTGATGACTGATACAAGATTTTTAGAAGGTAAACTGAATGTAATGTACCTTTTTCGTGCGAAATTCCTATGCGTTCCCTTGTCAGCTTTTTGTGTTACATGTGCTTTGCATGGCCTACTGTGATTTCTACTTAGAAAAAAAGACCGAGCCTTTTTCACTGACAGTTTACAATATACGATATTTTGGACAGGAAAAGAAAAGCCGGAACTCGAAGACGTTCTAAAATTCTTATCATCTATCGCTGAATCGAATAGACTAATTAAAATTAGAATTAGATCCAAGCGTTTAATTAAAAAAAAAAGAGATTACGTTCGATATAAATTGTTATCTATTGTGTAAAGAAAACGGTCGTTTTCATATGTCATATAAAAGATCCATTTTCGTGCTATTGATGACACACGACGTTCTGTATGAAGATTTAATGGTAGAGGTATTTCGTTGTATGACAACAAATCAATTTGCTCTGGTATTCTTTCAAAAAACTCAGAAATTCCTTTTTGTTGTCAACGTCCCTTTCCGATTTATCATTTTTTATTATAGAGATGAATTTCTTATTTATCTTTAGATTTCATTTTGCAGACATCATTTCTGCTGTTTTCGGGGTTAGGTTCTATAACACATATCCTTCTATCCACAATTAGGTACTTCCATGTGGTTACCTTAATTACACGCTAAAACGTACAACCTTAATTTTGGAAATAAAATTTGTCTCGAACTAAAACAAACACCCAAACCTAGAAATAAAATGGGCAGACTCGTACTTTGGGCAAAACAAAGAAACAGCCCGAGAAAATCGTTCTATTTTTGGTTTTCATTTCATTAAACTGAATGGGAATTAATAAATTTTTAAAATACGTGGTACGTTGACCTTTAAGCCGGTTAAAACAGACAAAAATAAGCTTTTCGACACCGAACAAATAATGCTTTATGGTTGTCATTTAGAGGAAATGAAATGTCATGATTATTATTTTACACAATGCCGAATTACGTCCTTTTTTCAGTGTCAGGAGAACAGTAGGGTTTCTCCAATACGAAATTTCTAGCAACACACCTACATGGGGATGAATTAATCACGTGTGCGTTTACAGAGCGGCCCAAAATTAATTATTTCATGAATTAAAAATAAGGGGTTGGCGTTTCTGGAGTTACACGAATGTTTTTATTTCGCATAAAAGCAAAAGGGGGTAGTTTTATGTTTTATTCTTTAAAAGTTGACATTGAAATATGGCAGACAAATGATTTAGATTGTCTGATGTTTAAATTAACCTGAAAAATTGAAAGATCGAAAATTCGTAAGAAAAATAGCTCAGCTGATTAGATGTTGCTTTGTTAAAAGGACGAAAACGTGAAGAAGGAAAAACTCTTGACCAACTGCCGGAAAAAGTATCAGCACCTTTTTAATATTTGGAATTTGTTTCCAACGACATCATAAAAAATCTATTCAGCTTCTGATGCAAGCATTCTTAGGACAGTTTCTCAAAAAAGGCAGAATGAAGAATTGAAAAACAGCCTATTTCCCATTTAAAATAATATTTTCACCGGCGATCTTTATCTTCAGCAATCGTTTATCAATTTCAATTAAAAAACAAATATCCCAGTAGGATAATGAAGAAACAAACGAAGACCTTAAATTTCCCATAAGAAAAGGAGCTTTAGTTATTTCTTCATTAAAATCGATCGTGCCTTATCGTCTTCAAAGTGAACGAGGTACCTGAACGATATGTTTGTACACACAAATGAAGCTTTCGAAAGACAAAGGAATAACAATGTGTACACAGAGCGCAGAGCTTATACAAAAAGATAAGCATGTTAAAATTTCATAACAGCCTTTGATTGAGATGTGCTTAAATTCTGCTACACAAAGCGATGTTGGTTTTTGATTTATTTTAGTTACGGATTAAGTTGGATTTTCCTGATTATTTGTGCATTTTTGTAGTCATTCATTTGTTTAGAAAGCTTTGTGAAAATTCCATCAACGTAGGCATGATGAAGGCAGAACAAGCGTAATTGTTTTAAGCAGGAAATTTAAATTTGGAGTACTTTTACTTATTTGCATATTTTAGATTGGGGTGATGCTTATCTCTTTGCTGTTATTTTATCGTTTTAATGTTCAGTTATTTTTTGTAAAAATTCCCGTTTCTTTGGTTATTAAATAACAATTTAACTGTTTTTGTATTGTCGTGTATTTTTTGTTTTGTGAGTTTCATTTTTTTTTTTTAAATGTCAAGTCCCTTTCCAACGCGTACTTATGCAAGTTTATTTAATCACACGACTTCTGCGACATGAAATCCTTTTCTAGAAATACCATTCTTGTTTCTTGATAGACAAAAAAGTGAAATAGCTAATTTCTTTTCTTTTCCAATTCTAAAAAGAGAAAAGTATTAGAAGTAAAGTAAACTGAAATCCATTAAAACGTGTCATTTTGGCAAAAAAGTGTTGAGTGCGAATTTTCCGCTTCCCGCACTAGTTGCTTCATTGTTTCAGGAGCACAATAATACTTAAACCGGGAACGCCGTGCTCCCGATTCCCCCTTGCGGAACAACGAAACCTTTCAGTTGTTTCCATTTGTACAAGCTTTTACTCTAAAACAAAGCCCCGCGAAATTTTGTCATTAACTCATGAAATTCTCCACGGGAGTACATTAGAAATGACGTGATTGAAATACTTAATTCGTCTTAATACATAAATCATAGAACGATTTTCACTTTGATGGGATTATTAAGGGATGTATGCCGTAATGGGCTTGAAATACTCAGGTGGTGTTTAAATATTGATTTGAATGGGAAGCTTTTAAGCTATTTAATTAGCCGATGCCCGTTACTTTAAAAAGCTTTAATGCATTTTCGATATTTTGTCATAAAAATTTAACTACGAAGGAAAGAAATTTATTTTTCTATTTCGTCTTTAATTCGCTAGTTTAGTAGGCGTTGATTTCTATGAAAAACTATTAACTGTAACAAAACACCATCCAATTTTTCATACAAAGCTTTTCAGAATGAACTTTTTGGGTTTTACAGAGCCTGCTGTTCGGTTAAATTCTTTCCCAATTCTCCGGAGTACCCTGTTATTACTAATAAAACATCGTAAGTCTGTGCATATTTTATATCGGAATTACACGTTTCGTGGACACAGAGAAACAAATTCAATACAATTATACGTTTACCCACTTGTACTCTTTCTACCTTTTAGAAAGCGTTCCCCTAACGAAGCTAAGTATCTCGACTATTAATTCGAAAGCGAGGACTTTTTATTTTTTGATGAATAACAAACATTCTCCTTTCAACTCGTCCCCTTTGGAAGCATCCACTTTTAAAACGGCTTAATAAACGAAAGTACATGTACGGCCTTTTTTAAAACTTCTAACAATTTTAAATTTGAAAGAGTTTAATTTGATCCTTAATGGTTTCCGAGTGGATAAGGATAAAGGTTTACCGAAGATTTTAGAGGAAGTTTTAAATTGTTAAAGTTTTAGTAAAGTTGCTTCTTATAACCTGACCCAAAATGTTCCTAAGATTTATTTTAATTTATTTTAGAAAGAATTTAAATAATTTGATAAGGAAATGTTTGTTGTAATAATAATTGATAGCATTTGGATTGAGCCCCGATCATAAATATGGATTGCTTTGGTTAATCATTTATGAGTTTTAGTTCTATTTATGTTAGAAATTCTAAAATTGGAGTAGCAAAGGAAAAACTTTCCGTTTTAATCAAGTTTCAGTTAATAAATATAAAGTTTTTAAGTATTATCAATGCATTGATTTCGATAATTTTTTATTATTTGTTGTAATAGGTATCAATAATCACACTGAAATTCGTCAAAAAAATCTTAAAACAGAAGAAAAGGGGAAGCTGAGAATTACCAACATAAAGTTGTCTGCAAAGTATCGAATGGAAATGCGAAACTGAAGGAAAGAAGAATTCTTGAATACATAAAATCGCGACCGTTTGCCCTTGCGAATCCGTTTGTTTCCCCTTTTTTCACGAGGAATCTGTAATACTTCTAGCCCTTCTAATCGTTAATAAACAGAGTTTTTCGGAGGTCAATAGGGAGAAGAACGACTTGAATAACGTTTTTCAACAGAATAGGAAATCACACTAAAAAGAAAAAATGTAAAAGTGCATTTTTACTGAAGCATACAATCTAATCTAACCTTTCGTAATTCTTTTAAAGGTCGAGTTAACCTCATTTTAAAATTTGTGTAAATTAGATTTTGAGTTTTCTCTATTTGATCATGCGTTAAGCAAAAAAAAGTGGTTACCTTTAACATTTTTGGCCAATTTCAGCTGTCTAGCAAATTTATGTTTTAAACAGTAAAGGGCCTTTTAAAAATGTCACGACTTTAGTATTTTCTATTTGCCCTATTGTGTAAATAAACAAAAGCTTTTAAAAGGAAAATTAACCGACACAATATTTCTCTTCTGGAAGCCCAGATTCAGAGCCACGTCTAGTTAAATTAATATTTTATGTCACGACTCAGCTCATCGTCCGATTCCGTTGCCCAGATTTAATTAATTACCCTCGGTCGAGGGGGTTAAATTAAATGTGATTTATTATTACTTATTGCCGGGTTAAATTACGCTGAAATGAAATACTTGATAATAAAATGACTATTTAGGTCTGCAAAAATGGTTGCATCTAATTTTCTGTCTGTCTGCTTTAGAATTTAACACGACATTCTTACAGTGTCATCAGAAAAGCGCTTATTTAACTGTTGAACCGTCTGTAACCAGCTTTATACTACACATAACGTCAGTTAACTGAGCTGTCTACAGTGACATAAATCATAACATCACATTTCTTATAGTTTTCAAGGACTGCTGCTTTAATTAATTAGTTTTTGGTGTTGTGCCCCAAACAGAATGAGAGATTATTTCAATTTAAGATTGTAAATCCACAAAAACAGTGGTGATAATTAACAATATGTAATTTATTGTTACTTACTGCCCGATTAAATATCGTTGAACTGAAATAATTGATAATTAAATGGCTATTTCGGTCTACAAAAATGATTGCATCTAATTTTCCGTCTGTCTGCTTTATTAAAATTTAACTCGATGTTTTTTTAACAGCAGAACTGTCTGTGACAAGCTTCATATTGAACTTAGGCCAAGGACACACGAGGCGGTTTGTGACGAATCGGCCGACGATTCGTCCGCCGTCTCTTTTATAATAATCAAACAGCACACACGGCTCTACAGGCGGCGCGTTGACGAATCGTCGAGCCATTCCATATGGTCTTTACGAAAGCGCACACACGTAGCGTCGGACGAATCGTCGGCCGATTCGTCACAAAAACGCCTCGTGTGCCCAAGGCCTTAATTTCACTGTCAATGGTGACATAAGACATAATCTCACGTTTGTTATAGTTTTGAAGGGCTGCTCTCTAATTCATTAGTTATTGGTGCTTTACCTCGAACAGAATTATAGATTATTTTAATTTGAAATTGTTTATTGATAAAACAGCTGTGATAATTAATAATAGGCGATTTATTATTACTTATTGCTGGATTAAAATATGAAGAAACGAAATATTTGATAATAAAATGGCCACCTTCGGTCTACAAAAATGATTGTACTAATTTTCTGTCTGTCTGTTTTATTAGAATTTAACTCGACGTTGTTATGGTGCCACCAAAAAAGTACTTTTTTAAGAGCAGAACTGTTTGTGGCAGGCTTCATACTGAACTTAATTTCACTTAAACTGAACTGTCAACGGTAACATAAGACAAAACCTCCCATTTCTTATAGTTTTCAAGGGCTGCTGCGGTAATTCATTAGTTTTTGATGTTCTACCCCAAGGAGAATTAGAGATTATTTCAACAGAAAATTGTTTATTGATAAAACAGGAGCGATAATTAACAATATAATAACGTCAGTGGATGAAAGGTTATAAATTCCCCCATAACGAGTGATTAATTACCCCCTGTATATTTACACTGGAAATTTTCGGGATCAATCGTGGGGAACAATTTATAATCGACATTGTACAAGATCCCTCTTAGATTGCTGGCGTTGTTGACTTTGAAAATTAAATCTCGGGGCGTCTTCTTGTTAGTTTTATGCGCTTTTAATTATTTTAATGAAAGTGTTTAATTATCTCAGTTAAGAGTCTTGTGTTTGCGGTTTTTATAACCCAACAGTTTAATTAATGCCTACTATGCTTCATTTGCACTTTGTTTTTAAAAAATGCGGGTTACGATGTAAAATTCCTTAATTAAACCTATGATAATGTTGGAAATTCACAGCTTTGTTTTAGGCTTAAATCTTATGTAAATTATTTTTATTTCTGGTCTTTTTTGAAAATGGATCGTTAGTTTCGAAGCGGAATTAATTTGTAGCCTAATCTAAAGCAAATTAATTTACAAGCCTGCGCACAAAGAAAACCAAATTGCTTGCACTTGGTGCACAAAATATAAACTTAGTTAAACATAATGTGATGAAATTTACTGGAAATCAAACCGTTAGAAAGGGCGTGCCCATCTTATAAAAGAAAAAGGAAATAAATGCTGACAAGTTCAACAGCCGCATCAAGAACTTAACAGCAAAGGGGCTGATCAGCCAGAAGTTCTTACTTTTTCAATTCCATTTCCTCTTAGTCTTAGTTCACCTAGAACATTATAAGTACCGTATGAGTGGAGACGTTTTATTGACTTAATCAAGGAACCTTGTTGTAAACATAAATGTGAATCCCAAACAAAAACAAGCTTAATAAAAATCGACAATATCAATGAATATATCAAGAAATTCTGCTGAAAACTCTTTTCTTAATACCAAGGGAAACATTCTGTGAAAATTCGGAATACCTACGAACAAACCAAAGAATTATAAATATTTCTTGACGGATTTTCAAAGAAGCTAAATGAAACCTCGGGGAAGGCTTAAACAGATTCAACACTTCAAGAAATTCTGGAACCTCTTATCCGAACCAGGAGAGATGACCCCTGCCTTATCACACGCTGAATTTAGTAACGACAAACACGCGTGTACATTTGTTCACAAACCTCATGCACACGACAAGGATAGCATTACAATAAGCCTGTGTTATGATTAAAGTGCTTATTTGACTAGAGTAGTTTAAGTCAAATGCGCGTATTGTCACAAAAACTTCAAACTGTCAAATTATTAATACATTTACATTATTTTATTGTATTATAGAGACCGACTGAAGTTTCGGTTTCGGTTTCGGCCAGTTTCGGCCTAAAATACGAGTTTCGGCTTGAGTTTCGGTTTCGGCCAAAAAGCCGCCGAATCTTCGGCCCAACCGAAACTATCTTTGTTTAAAGGCGCCCGACCCGAGCAAGATGAAACGAAGTTCGGTCGTTACGTCTCGGGTCGTCCTTGGGAATACTCGGTCGGTTAACTATAAAATTAATTATCAATACATTTGCTTTTGTAGTCATTCAGTTCTTGTTTAAAATTTTTGTTTTCGTTTTAAACAATTTTAAATTTATTATAAGTGTCAGTAAAGAGATTTTATTATTTTTTTTCGTTCTTCCTTTTTTTATTTTAAGTGAGTATAATACGTTAGCAAATATACTGAAAGGTTATGTTTCAAATAATAAGTTAGTATAAGCCTAAGTTATAAAGGAATAATATGTAAAAAAGAATAATTACGTACCATATTGTTAATTTCATGTTGAAATTTAATTTAGTCGATTAAAAAGAAGCCACATAACTACTGAAGCAATACAAAATAAATGATTGGAATTAAACTATGTGTTTTCCTGTATTTACAACAAGCAGGAGTAATTGTTTACCAACTTCTGTGTAAAAAAATAGTTAAATTAATATAAAATTCATAAGCTTCGGTTTCGGTTTCGGCCGAAACTCGGATGAAAGCCGAAATTCGGTTTCGGTTTCGGTTACGGCTTCAAAACTAAGTTTCGGTCGGACACTATTGTATTAGTTATCTAAATTCCTATGTTCATAGGAATTCGTTTTTGTAGTACCTATTTGTGTTGTGAGGTTTAGATAAATAAACATTTAATTTGGTTTATTGCATTGCAGAAGAAATACAGTTGTAAATTTATTGGTTAAATATTATTAATAATTTAATGTCAAATTCGTATTGAAAGTGCTTGACAGCTGTTTGTTTTCCGGTTAAAGCGCCAATACTAATTGCTTGAGAATACAACTGATACTAATTTGACTAGCAAGTAAAATCTTATATCATACGGATAGCATTGATGAGGCTATGAGGCAGGGGTTATCTCTCCTGGTTCAGATAATATAGCAGCAGGCTTCCCTTCTAACGGGCTCTTTACAACACAATTTTTACTAAAAATAGGGGAACAGTTCGGACTTGAATATTTCTTAATAACAAATAGTTTATAGCTATTAAGGCAACAAGTGTTTTATAGAAGGTTTAAAAATCAAGGTCGTAGTTCAAATCCGAGCGAACGAAGTGAGCCGAGCATTTGATAGACCGAGATTTTTAAACTATAAAACACGAGTTGTCTTCAAGATTTTTTCTAACATTAATATCTTTCACTTATATATTAGAAATTTTAATAAATTATTATTTGAGACGCGTCACAATACACAAAATGCGAAGATTGCTAGGCAACGGCGTACTTTATAAAGAAAAGCGTATTTTAAGGGCAACATAACAAGTGAGCTCTTATGCACCATCGAAACAGTATAAGATATTAGTGTTAGAAAAAAGTAATAATTAGAGCTCTCCCCCTCAATTTCGAGGGCTGCACAGGATGGACAATTTTCGACGTTTTTAAAAGGGAAGTACCCTTAATATCGGAGATAGACAAAAACTGATGCCGATGTCCAGGATTTTTTTTATGCCGATTCAAGGTTCGAAAACAGAATTGCACTATCTTTTGTTATTTTTTAGTTATAGACCAAAATTCAAAATTTCGCCATTTTGAAAACTTCAAATAACTCCTTTGTTTTTGAAGATACCCAAAAAAATAAACACATTATACAGGCAGAGACAAGAAATAAAAATGGCGTCTAGTAGAATAGTAACTTGGAATGCAAATGGGCTACCCCAGCATGCCCATGAATTAGAACTATGCCTCTGAGATCAGAAAATAGACATCTGTTTGATTTATGAAACTCATTTTACAAGAGAAAGCTACCTGAACATAAAAGGGTACGAGATAAATCACGCCATCCACCCAGACAACACAGTGAGGGGTGGGTCGGCGGTAATAATAAAGGATAATGTCAAACATTATGTAGAAGTCAATTGCTGTAAAAATACATACTAAAACCAAGGACTACACAGTTGTTGCAATACTGCCCACCTAGGTATGCTCTAGAAAAAGAGGACTACCTTAGACTCTTTCAACCGCTAGGAGAACACTTTGACTTACCACCAAACGAACAAATGGACGGACTGGGATGGATTTAGAACAGACGTGGAGGAAGATGTTAAACTAAACGTTCCACTAAAAACAATTGAACAGTTTGACACAGAAGCAGAACTGCTTATTACCAACTTGCAACAAGCGGCATGGAACAATACCCCCCTGCCAAAAAACAAAATACCGGGGATAAATTACCCAAGAGAAATCAGAGAGCTAGTCTCAACGAAGCGCAAAGCACGGAAAAGATGGCAACAAACCAGAGCACCTGGAGACAAAATACTACTAAATCGGTTAAACCAACAACTCAAAGAGGAAGTGCGAACTATTAAAAATGAAAGATTATCTGAATTTCTAAGGGGTTTAACAGACGATAGAGACACTGAATGACTGAATACTCCCTTTGGAAAGCGACAAAAAAATTAAAAAGGCCACAAAACCAAAATCCGCCTAATCGCTAAGAAGATGGTGGATGGGCAAGGAAAGACAGTGAAAAGCCAGAATTATTTGCTGAGCACCTAGCAAATACCTTTCAACCTCACCCTGTTGACGACAATGAAATCCTACCTGAAATAGATAGAATGGAAGGCAGAGTTGTAGACCCTATAACTCCGATTGAAGTCACCAAGGAGATTCAAAAGTGCTTAAAGAACTGCCAAAAAAGGGTATAATGAAACTTACGCGACTACAATATGTACCGATGCAGTTGAAGATTGCAGAAGGTATTATAAGGTATCCCAAAACCGGGCAAACCACCCAACGAGAAAACATCATATCGATCAATCTCACTGTTACCAATTATATCCAAATTGTTTGGGAAACTGCTTCTAAAACGGCTCAAACCAGTCATCGAGGAAAAACAACTCATCCCGACTTATCAATTTGGATTTCGGAACAAGTACTCAACTATCGACCAAGTGCATCGCATCACCGACGTTATCGAAAGAACTCAAGAAGAAAAACAAATATGCTCCGCTATATTTCTAGACTTGGCCCAAGCTTTTGACAAAGTATGGCACGAGGGCATCGAATACAAGATAGCTAAAAATCTACCTAGGCAGATGATCCAGATTCTCAAATTATATATCTCTGCCCGTCAATTAAGGGTGAGATATGGTGAAGAATACTCAGATTTAAAAGACATTGCTGCAGGTGTACCGCAAGGAAGTGTCCTCGGACCAATTCTGTACCTGCTTTACACCAATGACATCCCTATAAGTGATGGAGTGACAACAGCCACATTCGCTAATGATACTGCATTACTAGCATCAAGTAAAGCGATCGAAACAGCTACAATCAAGCTTCAAGTAGCCGTCAACAACGTCACCACTTGGACTAAGAAGTGGCGAATCTTAGCTAAACGAGGCGAAATCTACTCATGTAAACTTCAGCAACAAAAGAATAGATCACTTACTAATAGTGATGAATCATCAAACAATCTACCACGCTAATACAGCAAAATTCCTGGGCATGACACTGGATGTCAAGCTGGAAAGAACATGTCAAGAAAAAACGCGAAAAACTTTGCATTAGATTCAAAAAAATGTGGTGATTACTTAGAAGACATTCCGAGCTGTCCCTGCACAATAAACTATTGTTGTACAAACAAATTCTAAAGCCAGTTTGGACCTATGGTGTGGAACTCTGGGGATGCACAAAGAAAACCAATAACCAATATCAAAATTATACAAACCTTTCAGAACAAAGTACTTCGCAGCATTGTCAATGCTCCACGGTACATCAGAAACGACGACATCCACAAGGACCTAAAAGTGCCTACGGTCAGTGAGGAAATTAAACGGTTCGCGGGAAAACACGAAACGAGACTACGGGAACACGAGAATGTCGAAGTGCTACAATTACTCGACAACAGTGGACTTGTTCGTAGGTTAAAACGACAAAAACCGTTCAAGTTACATTACATTAATAATAAAATATCCCGTTTCCTTTGTGAATCTTCTTCTTCTTCTACTTAATTTAGGACTTAGTCCTGTTTTCTCCAATGTGTCTCTAAGTATTGTCCTGAGATGCTGATGTCCAGCTTTCGCACCATCTCTTTGGTGGGCGTCCTGGCGGTCTTCTGGTTGTAGGTTTATGTGTATTCACTATTTTCGCTAGTCTGTTCTCATCCATCCTATTTACGTGATCTCTCCACTGCCTACGTCTTCCTCTCACCCATCGTACTATGTCATCGATCCTACATGTCTCTCTTATGTTATTACTCCTTACTCTATCTCTTATTGTTACTCCAGCTATGCTGCGCAGGGTTTTCATTTCCGTGCTTCGTATTATTTGTTTTGTTTTAGAGGTTTCAGCCTGTGTTTCTGCGGCATAGGTCAAAATTGGCCTGACACACGATTTGTATATGCGTGTCTTGCTCTCAGTTGTCATAAATTTGTTCCTCCACACAATATCTCGCAAGCACCCTGACACGGATGATGCTTTCGTGGCTTGGGCCCGTATTTCTTGTTTAATATCTCTACTGCTGGATATCTGTATGCCGAGATAATTGAAATTCATCACCTGAGTGATTATTTGGTCGTCTATTGCTAGTTTACAGCGCAACGGTTCTTTAGATATTGTTATTGACTGCGTTTTTCTGGTAGATATTTCCATGTTAAATTTTTCAGATGTTGTCTTGAATTTGAATAGGAGACGTTGCAAATCGTCTTCATTTACGGCGTCGTCAGCGTAACAAATTATTTTTAAGATCTTGTTTCCTATTCTATATCCGGCGTTGACCGTTTTCACACTTTCAATAATTTTGTCCATGACAATATTAAACAACGTAGGACTTAGACTGTCCCCTTGTCTTATTCCAGAGGAAACTGGTACCTCGTCAGTTAATTTTCCCATTGTTTTTATCCTGGTAACACAGTTTAATAACTTTAATTATTTTTGACTGGATATGGTTTTGTTCTAATATGTTAAGAGGATCCTCTTTGTGAATCTGTAAACATTAAACAATAAGGTTGTGATATTGTCTAAATACTTTCTTCAAGAAGCAAATTCTAAGAAAATGAACATGGTGTAGTCCAGATGGGAAGTTCCACGAATATTGTTAATATTCTTTACCTATTTTAAAAATAATAAACGAATTCAAAATCGGTCTGTATAGATAGGGTAACAAATGCGAAACTTGTCCAAACTTACTTTCCATGGTTATTCTGAAAATTACAGAACTCTAACCATAGTTTATAAACGCTCCTTAAACTGATTGATGTTTTTACGTATTAATATGCTGTACCAAACATCATAAAATATTGAAATTTATCTAGCAAAAATATCAAACGTCAATGCAGAACGCAGAAGATACCACTAAAATTCTTTGTTTACCCTACAAGCGGCCGGTAAGCTGTAGTTTAGTCAAGTGATGCACACGTTCTATAGGAAAAGGCAAAAGTCGATACATGCGTAGTTTAGTTCTTAAAGTAACTGTTTTAGTTATATAGTTATAGATATTGTTGTGAAAACTGCATAAGGCCTTTATAATTTACACCTTTATGAATTGCTTCGCGTTTGGGCCGCAAATTATTGTTAAATAATAATAATAATAATAATAATAATCTTTATTGATTGCACGACCAAAGTTAACAAAAAAGAGACAATATTTGTCAAGTAACTCAAGTAACTGTAATATTACAACTACAAATAAAAATAAAGGCGGCTACCAATCCCAAGACGAGGTTCAGAAATAAAAATATTCTGTTCTTCCACCTAAACCTTGATTAAATACAGCAATTATAAAAAAGAATAAGTACCTAATCCTAACTTAACCTAAAATTCTGTGATGACTGATATTATTAAATAATGTAAGCTTAAATTAATGTATTAATAAAAAATAAAAAATGTGTCATTCAAACAATTAATAACGTTTACAGTAATCAACAACTACACTGTTTCTGAAACAAGTCCTTCTGCAAGTTTCACTTAAATTTGACAATACATACTTAAATTTTTGTATGAATGAGCTATGTTATTGTACATGCTATAAATCTGAAATGTAAAAGATCGCTGGAATTGAGACGTTGCGTGTTTTGGAGGTGAAATAAGACCTCTAAACCTTGTAATGTTATGTACATCGGTTCTGAATCTGATTTTGTTATATAAGTATGGAGAATTCTTACTGATTAATATTCGGTGATATAAACATAGACAGTGTAATATTCGCCTATTTTTCATTGATAGCCATCCAATATCTGCAAGCTTATATGTTATGTGTTCGAATTTTCTAATGCCGTAGATAAATCGTAAGCATGCATTTTGAACTCTTTGAATCCGTTCAGAAGTAATACTGTCTATTGCAGACACAAACCTAGGTTTGTGATTGCAGAGTGATAAATAATTAACCTGAGATAGCACATATGCTTCACAAATTCTTTTTTTAATTTGAACATTTAAATGCGACCTATGCGGAAACAACTTTTTTAAATATTGATAGCTAATACAAATATACTTAGAAACCTGATCTCTATACCGTATACCGGAAAGTATTGCTAAGAATTATCCCAAGACTCTTAGCTTTATTAGCAATAGGAATTCGCACATTATTAATGCAAATATTTAGCAAATTAGATAAAGTGTTGCAAATATTTTTAATTCCCAATAACAACACGGCAGCCTTATCTGGGTTAATTTTGAGTGAATGTTGACTCGAAGCGTCGTAAATACACGTAGCTCCTTCTCAATCCGAAGAATCGAAAGAATGGTATAGCTGAGTATCATCCGCATAGATATGTACTTTGCCAAATTCTATATTTTTCATAAAAATTGATGTATAAATCGAAATAATAGTGGTCCTAATATTGATCCTCGAGGGACACCTTGTGCAACTGACAATGGATTAGAAACAGAGTTGTCTAATTGAATTCTATCATTGCTAATTAGTAGAATACTGTCGGGACTAACACCTATGAACAGATTAAGATAGATAATAAGATTTTTTGATTAACAGTGTCGAAAGCTTTGCTGTAATCAAGCAGTACCAAAGAAGTCATATAACCACGATCTGAAGAAGCAAGTACATCATCTGTTACACTCAGTAGAGCTATAGCGCAGCTGTAACCAGCTCTAAACCCAGATTGTGTTACATGTCAAAAATTATGCCTATTTATATACTCATTTAGTTGCCGATACATAATTTTTTCGAGTACTTTGGAAAGAGCTGGCAGTAAACTAATTGGTCGAAGATCTTTCAACTCAGATGGTTGCTTATTTTTAGACAAAGGTTTAATCAGAGCATATTTCCAACTCCGTGGAAATACACTTTTCTCAATACAATAATTTATAATATGTGTTACATATGGCAATATAGTAGCGTAACAGAGTTTAATCATCTCAATGTTGATATCATCAATGTTGATATCATCAATACCTGTAGCGTTGGATTTTATGGTATTAATAACTTTTGCAACCGTTTCAGTAGGTAGGTACTAAGGAAAAAGAAAAATGAGAATGATCTAGTCTATTATATGTTTCTGAAGAGGTTGAATTACTATGCCCTTTTAACTACTTTTTAAGTCGTTACGTTGGTTTCAACAAATAAACATTATAAATTGCCCTTTTTAAATTTAAATTTAGATGCTGCTACCTCTAACGGGTCGTCGTGAAGGTTCGTTATTTATAATTTGTTTATAATTAGATTTTACAAAAATAAAATTATTCGCACAATTTTAATGCAGATTTATTTCAATAAATACGCCCTATCATCCCTACTTAATTCTATCTTAATATTAAATTTGCTCACTCACAATTCAATCCACTTCAGTTCCCACCGTGACTTTTCAAAAGAATTCCAAAAACATTTGTTCACTTCCACCTCCAATTCAATACGATTCTCGTTCCAAATTTAAATCGCCTCTACTTCAAATCCAGTTTATTTCCAGTTTACAATTTTGGTCCATTTCCAGTTTGTGTTTAATTTATTTCGACTTCCGGTCCAGTCCAATCTCACTTCCAGTCTAGTTTACTTTCACTTCCAGTTTCGTTTATTATTTATAACTTTATATGTATTAATATTTTAATCATTCAACTGTATCAGAAAATGATTCTGATTATTTTTAAACTTTGTTTCAAAATTAAATAGCTATTTAAAATTGTATATTACAATTTTTATAATTAAATCTGCAACAATAATTTTTAAAAAATAACCTTTATTTATAATTAAAAGTAACATAATCTTAAATCAATAACATATAAAGGCAGATATCATATCAATATATATTTCCCTTTTTGTATTGCCTAAGCCGTTTACAGACACACAAACATCAATAACAATTAAAATTTGGTAAAATTAGTATACCTATATTACCTATGCATACAAATCTACCCTTTGTTTACCCTACCAACGATCAGCTGATGGCCTGGTGACGTAACATGCACCCGATATATTAGTTTTTGTTTATTGTTATCAGTTGTCATGAACAATGGCCTACTAATTGCTAACAACATCATATAATCTGATTTAGTTTAAAAAAGGTATTGTTACTGCATTTAACCCCTACAAAGTATATATTTTTGGAAAGCGCAAAAAATATGCGATTTAATGGTATCATGGCCAACTTTGACATACATTTAAAAAATACCAAGTTTACGTCATAATTCTTAAAATATAAAAATTAGAAAATATCCGAATTGACTATCGTATTCTACAAGAAAAAGTGCCTAGATAATGTGTTTACAGTTTTTGAATATCCTCAAAAACAAAGAAGTTATTTGAAGTTTTCAAAATGGGGAAAGTTTGAATTTTGATATAACTAAAAAATAACAAAAAATAGTGGAATTTTGTTTTTGGCACCTTAATCAGCATCAAAAAAGAGCCTTGGACTCCGACATCAGTTTTTGTCTAACTCCGATATTAAGGGTACTACCCATTTAAAAACATCGAAAATGGTCCGCCCTGTACACCTTCCTCATTTAGAAAATCGCGAATTTTCTCAATCACGAAGGATTTTTTAAGAACAATCCCGAAAATTCCAGAGAATATCAACAGCATTCTTCTCAAGCATCTTTTATTTTGAAATATTCTTTTTGTAAAATATCGTATCAAGTAAGATAACCTCCCCCAAGGATATTATTTCTGAAGCATCTACGAAACTGCGAAGGTTGTAAAATGAAACAAAGGTTATTTTTAGAAAAAAAGCCTCATCTAAGCTGGTTGGTCTATGGTTTTTGCACGACAGCCCTATCTAAAAAATTTAGCAAAAAGAAATTGTTAAATTATATTGTCCGAATGCCCGTAGGGGTTCATTGTTTATGTATAAATTGATTGCCTCCCCCCTCTCTTCCAATTCTGTTCCGATTTGACCATCTGTATTTGATTGCAGAATGATCGAAATAAAAGTGCAACTTAAAAAATACATCAGCCAGCTTCACGCGACATGAATACAGATTGCATCTTGGGGTAGGTTGGGGCGTCCTAACCTTTTCGTGGTATTTGTAATGACTATAGTGGCACACCTGCGCTTCTGGTAAGTCAAATATTTAATAATGGTAAGGCTTGAGCCTACTTTTTCAGCTTCAGTTTTAGTTTTGAACTTTATCAGTTTGTTGTCGAACTCCTTTTTCCTGCATGAAAAGTTCAGAGGTACGCATTTTCATATTTCTGTACGAATTTTTATGAAAAAACTTGTGTAAAATGTTTCAGTGAGTAATTTAGGACTTTGTAAGTCTTTTCTGATTATTGTTTTTAAAGAAGGTTAGGACAATTCTTTTGTGATAAAATGCTCAGCAGATAACCTTCGCTAATGAGTCGTGAGGAAATTTTTTATTTAAAAAACATGGCAACTTAAACATAAAAACCTAAATTATAGGTATGAGCCGGTCTGGCCGCTGCCTATTTTGAAATCCTATATTAAAAAGGACAAACAAAAGAAACGATGTAGGTTGCCAAATTTTCCGAATATGTCCAAAAATTTCCCGATTTAAGTCATTTACTAACTAATTGTTAACGATTTTCTTTAATGTTTAGTTTTCAGTTTCTACAAACAAATCGAATTACCTTTAGTAGTTAATTAACTACGATCTCACTCTTCAAATATCTAAGTTAAACAAAACGAAACAATCTAAAGTTAATTTGTAGTTCAGGAATTAATAAAACCCGGCGTTTATTTAACTTCCTAACAAACAACTTTAAAATTACCCCAATTAGAATGTGTATTTGCGGACAATTTAAGAAAATTTAACAAACGACAAGCGCTTACGGCGCTAATTTAATAAATATTAAAGTTGTTTTACTAATTTAAGCCCCTGTTTTAATTTGTTTGCGTGATTATCTCGCGATCTTAAATAACGGCATTTAATTGCATATAATTTCTCTTATGCATTAAATTATTAACACACGGTTAACTCGATTGGGTTTTAGGGGAGAACGCCATAAATGCTGGTTTAAATATTTGATACGGCACGCCACTGTTTATGTACCTTCCCAAATTGTTGATGTACACGCGAATACTTCAATCTGCGTTATGTTCTTGTAATTAACTGCTGCACAAAAAATTTCCCAGAAACACTTGGAACAATCAAGTAATAAAATTAAAACTCGCTGTTTAGCACGATTATTAAACCGTTGTTGAACTCGTCTTCGCTGTTAGCGCCATCAATTTTCATTCTAATGGGAAATTCTTGGGTAAACATCGACATACGCACCATCTTAATGTGATTTATATTAAGGAATTCGGAGACAAATATTTACAAGGGGTAATTACACCTCGAATTGTTTTAGAAGGAGAACGACGAATGTTGGACTTTTTTGGGTTTTCTTTTAAAGAAATTACTTATGGATTTCGTTTCGATATTCGTTGGTAATCAATCATTTCCTGAAATTATATCGAATTTTACGTGGGAGATTTCAGACGTAAATATATCCGCTGAGTATACGAGTTTTGATAATTATTTTGATGAGGAGGGGACGTTTTCGTATTTTACGAAATATAATAATTTTTTCGCACTCTCGAGAATAAAAAGCTAATCTAATCCCTCATTTCAGGGACTTAAGTTCAGTTTCAGTCCCAGAGGGAGTAAAAATGATACAAAATCTCTAGGGACTAAAGTAAAAATAAATAACAACATAGTAACATACAACTGATTGATCAACTGATATAATCTAGTTACAATTGTATGTATTTAAAAAAACAGTGTTACTATGGTGAATTTAAACAACAGTTTTCATGAACTTTGTATTGTCAAAATTATAAGATTAATTCTTCTTTTACACTATTATGGTTCCTTATGATACGGGAGTGCGAAAAATAGCGTATATACCATAGGACTAAAGTGCATTCAATCCCTCAGGTGAGTATTTCCCTCGCCTACGGCTCGGGAAATAAACTTCACCCTCAGGATTAAATGATGCACTTTAGTCCCTGAGTATATAACATACTATTAGTGGCGTTTAAAAGTAACCAAAAGCATTTTTTGAATGGTGGTCTTATCAGAGTCACCTGTGCTTATTAAAATGTATGTCCTGTATTGGTACCTAAATTAATTTTCAAGTAGACTTAATCACAATTAGACAATTGGTTAAATGACAGCAGCTGTCAGTAGTTCTAATGAATAGTGGATATTTAAGAATTAATCGAAGACACTTAATTTTTTTTCGTATGTGACTCTGATAAGACGAGTTTTCTAACACCCGTTACTTACTTAATGTCTGCTTATATTCTCTAAAGGACGTAGGTTGATTTTACTTTATTTGTTTCAAGATTAAAAATTATTTGTCATCAGATCAGGGAAGATCAGGGAAGTAAATATGGGTTTACGTCCCTAGGGATGTAATAACTACTTGGTAATACAAGCATTTGTAATGAATTAATTATTCAAATGAAGGTCACATTATGATGTTAAAAATTTTTATTGAAGGAGCTACGTGCATTATTCAGTAAATTTTATTTACTTCCCTGGTTACTTAGCCTTGCTGTAAAGACCAATATCGTATGTCGCGATTTCAATAGGATTAAATGCCTACTTAACTAACATCGTGGACATTGCAGCGGTTGTAGTAAATACTGCTATTTTTTTGTAGTTTCCACATTTGTGTATTTATAAAATGAATTTGCTTCTTGTGAACGCCAAAATAATGGTTACACTAGCTTACTTTATTATTAAAATACTACAGCAACTTCACTTTAGCGATTCAACAGGTGTCAATGAACCGCTCGCAGGTGGTGATGACGTTGAGAACCGCTGCAATGTCTACGATGTTAGTTAAGTAGGCATTTAATCCTATTAAAATCGAGGCATGCGATATTGGTCTTTACAGCAAGGTGCATTAGTACACTGCTTTGTCAAGGACTATTTCTTCTTCATTTACATTTTACCTGTAAACACAGCACTTATTATCGTTCTCTTTATCTTATATATAAAACCATCTATGGTTTTCTGAGCGATGTAAAGAAAAATAGGCGGATATTAACGAAATAGATTTCTTACAGAGGTGGTGACAAATTTTAATCCGAAAGAGAAATATTTAACTTAAACTTTACTTTAAGTATTAACCGTTCAAGCCTGAAATAAAGCGTTGGAAGCAGCATACAGTTGGCTTTGTTTTTTTTTTGAGGTTCATCACTTGCGTCTAATCAAAACCAAACAATAAATATTTTTAGGCAATAAATCAGCAAAAAACTCATTTACTTCGCTAACTAACTAACTAAGTCACTAAAAGTCGACTAAGTAACTACACTGTGGATAAATGAAAATGCAACACCTATAAGTTGGAATCCTATTTGTCCCAAATTTGGTAGTTATGACTGGTGCACCGAAAGACGAAATTGGGATAATGACTGGCGCCGGGCAGTGTTTAGCAACGAATTTCGGTTCTTTTTACATTGGCATAATGGCCGAATACAGGTCAGACGGCTTAGAAATGAACGACACAATACGGACTGCATCAAAAACTGGGAGACGGCTGCTACTCGAGGGGTTATGATTTAGGGCACTATCAGTTATGATGGTAGATCACATTTGATGATTATAAGAGGCACTTTGACTAGTCAGCGCTATGTTGATGACATTTTGGAACCCGTGTTGTTACCATTTATAAGAGACATTCTAGATGCCATATACCAGTAGGACAACGCACGACCGCATGTTTGTGATGTGACTATGACCTTTTTACGTCAGTCTGATATTCCCGTTCTTCCCTGACCGGCTAGATCTCCGGATTTGTCACCAATTGAACATGTGTGAGATATCATTGGTCGCCAAATAAAGAGTTACGATGCGAATCCTGCGATGGTTGATGAATTGGAAGAGAGGCTGCAGGTGGAATGGGATCTTATACCGCAGGAGAAAATTTCACATTTGTTTAACTCTATGATTCGCCGAGTGGGGGAATGCATTAGAGCTCGTGAGGGTCACACTCATTATTAAACCTTTATGGAATAACTATACATATACTCAACGTAGAAGTTTGAAAATTTAATCGTTTGTTATCCTTGTGAATATCTAACTTACAGAGAAATTTCGTTCCAATATATTTATGCACTA
This sequence comes from Melanotus villosus, assembly GCA_963082815.1. Classification (NCBI taxonomy): domain Eukaryota; kingdom Metazoa; phylum Arthropoda; class Insecta; order Coleoptera; family Elateridae; genus Melanotus; species Melanotus villosus. The sequence goes on along the minus strand of OY720424.1, from coordinate 12,826,362 downwards.
TAGCTGTTGCATTTTCATTTACCCGCAGTGTATTAAACCTTCAAGCCTGAAATTAAGCATTGGAAACAATACGCAGTTGGCTTTGTTCTTTTTTGGGATTCTTCGCTTGCATCTAACTATCTGAAACAAAAAGTAAATATTCTTAGGTAATAAATCAGCAAAACTTCCTAGGTTTTGGTAATTATCCAGAATGTACATCAAACGTTTAAGAAATTCTCATTTATTTTCCTTGTTCTGTAAGTTACTGTTAATCCATCAGCCTGAAATAAAGTGTCGGAACTAATATACAGTTGGTGTTCATTACTTGCACCGGAAGGTACGTCGTGGAGATGGCCTCGCTGGTACGGCTTTGGTCGGAATCGGCAGGAACGGTGCCACTGGAGGTGGAATGGATGGGCGCCTCAGGTACTGATGCAGTATATTCCGTTCGTGTTTCCTCTGGCGTTGTGGAGTTGTCCGGGAGTGGAGCGTCGCCGATGGATCCATACACCTGGTAGCTGGTTGAGACTCGGCTGTGGTAGAGCGCGAGTCGTGCTGGGGGTCCTAGACTATGGGTCAGCACCAGCAGCCTGCAGCGGTTGTGCTGGGTTCCTAGAATATGGGTCAGCACCAGGAACCTCCAGCTTGCTTGGCTGTGGGGAAGCGCAAGCGTGAGTTCTGTCTAAGTCCAGACATGATATTATCTTGAGGTATCCTGCTGCAGTGCAGCTATACCTTTAGTTAGAAAGAAATCGAACAGGGCTGGTATTTTATTTGCATCAGAAGGCCAGTAAGTTGGTTAATATGTTGATAGTAGTTAGGCACTAAATAGCAAAACTTCCAGGATTTTGATGATTATTCAGCAGGTACATTATAAACGTTAAAAAAAATCTTATTTACTACTTTCCTCGTTATATAAGTAACTATTAAACCTTAAAGTTTGAAATAAAGTGTTGGAAGCAGTACACAGATGGCTTTGTCCATTTTTGGGGTTCATTACTTGCACCTTACTATCTGAAGCCAAAAAATAAATATTCTTAGGTAATAAATCAGCAAGAATTCCTGGGTTTTGATGATTATCCAGAATGTATATGAAACGTTTTAAACAATCTCATTTACTTTTCTTGTTACGTAAGTAACTGCCAAACCTTCTAGCCTAAAATAAAGTGATGGAGGCAATGTACAGTTGACTTTGTGATTTTTTGGGGTTCTTCATTTGCACCTAACTATCTGAAATTAAAAAATAAATATTCTTAGGCAAAAAATAAGCAAAACTTCCTGGGTTTTTATGGTTATTCAGAATGTACATCAAATGTTTAAATAAATCTCATTTACCTCCTTTGTTCTGTAAGTAATTATTGTTAAACCTTCAGCCTGAAATAAAGTATCGGAAGCAATATTTATACAGTTGGCTTTTTCGTTTTTTGACGTTTCTCACTTGCACGTAACTATCTGAAATTAAAAATTAGATCTGCAAAGTTTCCTGTGGTTTGACATCAAACGTTTAAAACTGTTTAACTCGAGGTAATCATCTTAACAGTTAACACGTGTGTAATTAAGTTAGGAATAATTAGGCCAAGGTTTCTGGTGTTGAGACAGAACAACATAAAGAATTAAAACACTCATAAACATTTCTAAAAGGGTTCTTCTTCTGGAGCAATTGTACACCCTCTTAGTTAAGTTGTTAATTTAAACAGGTGCTATTTGGTCTGAGTGGTTGGTTTGCAGTATGTAAAAGTTTCTTTGTTGAAACGTTCACAAAGTAAGCCGTTGAGCATCAGGGTGATTATGTTTACTGTGAAGATAAGGGGGACTAAGCTACCCTACAACTCACAACTCCGGAACTAATTTTGAACATCCAACTTTTAGAAAACTTTAGTAAGAAACCACTTAGCGTAATTAAAAGTGCAGTACGAGCCGTTGATTGATTCGTGCAGTCAATGCCTTTGCACGGAGCTTAACGAAAAATTAAATTGAATGGAAATTTCCACAGATGCTTCGGTTCCCTTTTTTCTCTTTTCCCATTAATTGTGTACTAATGTCGAACTCGCTCGCTTTACACGTTTTATTAAAGAAGTTCATTGTATTTTCCCAGAGTCAATGGTTAGGGTAGGTATGTTGTTTCAGTTGCTGGCAAACCTTTGTCTAAAACTTTCTAATTTGCGAACTCACGATTGTCTGGTTTTATTGCCGAAACGTCCTCCCTTTGATTTCTGGGGTAAACGTTCTCCGCATTTCATTCTTTTTAATAACACTGAAAACTGATATTACAAATTGTTCAACTCCACTGAAATTCTATTATGTTTATTAGGTTAGAATTCTTTAGCATCTCCCACAACTTCGTTGATTAAATAAAAAGAAAAAAGGGAGAAAAGTACGGTTATTATTTGTTTTACTGTTTGGGACGTATTTAATTATTTCTGAAAAGAAAATTAATAAAAAACTTATACAGAAAGTTTTCCAGAAACGGTATGTTGGTATGTACAGGAATATTTGTGTATTTTCATGTTACAAATCTCTTAAAACGTTTTTGGGAAAACCAATACTTTTGGGGCTTTGTTTCAAAATCTTTGTTGTTGAAACGAGCTTTGATCCCCAAACGATCAAACATGTCTTTATTAAAAACAAAAAAGGTTGCTTTTACCTTTGTAAGTTTGATCTGTAAAGTCTTAAATTCAATTTTTCTGCAGTGATAGCACGGAAACTCTTCCATATTTTGTACTAAATATTAAAAGGCAATTGTATCAGAAAATATCCCTAACGATATCTAAGGTAACCTCTAAAAAATTTAAGAAAAACCTTGAAAACTCCAAAATATTTTCAAAGATTTCCAAAAACTCAAATTTCGGAAAACTGTCCCAATTTGGGAAAAAAAGCAAGCAAAGCCTTTTCAAAATAAAATCAAACGGATACCTAACATTTCTTTATAACTTTTAGTATTCCGAAGAATACATACATTTCTTGAAAACGTTCTAGAAATTTAAGAAATTTCCAGAAAATTCAGGGCGCTAAAATAAAAACTAATCAAAGTCATTATCTTATAAAAGTTAAAACACAAACTGCGACCCATTCGTAAGATAACAAAATCATTAAAATTTAAAAACCAGCCCCAAAAATTCAAGAAAACTGGGAAGTCTCTAAAAAATTCGAGCAGTTGGTAATAATCCAGAAATTCATTGGGAAATCTCAAAAATCAAAAATATCTTTGAAATGTAATACATCGACGAGCAGATCATAAATTAAATAAACAAATCCAAGTCCTTAAGAAAGCAGAAATATCTATAACACAGACAGAGTAAATTGAAATCTTTAGAAATTCGAGACAATTCCTGAAAATCAGGAAATTACTAAAAAAGCTCTAAAATTGAAAAATTCCGTAAGATGGGCGAATTCCTTCAAAATGTGCATCTTTGATGAACGTCCATCCTAAAAGAAGAAAATCAAATAATTCACGATCCTTAAAAAGCCAGAAATAGCAAAAACAAAAATCTAGATAATCCAGGCGATTCTTGAAATATCAGAAAATCTTGAAATTGCAAAATATTTTGGATCAAGGTATCTAAGAGCAAATTTCGCCTTTACAGAGAAAAACTAAATAAACCACAATTCGTAACAAGTCCGAAATGTTTATGAAAAGCCAACACCTTGAGGTCTTTAAAAAATCACGAAAATTCCTAAAAAATCAGGAAATAATTGGAAAATTCGACAAGTCAAAATAACTTCGAGATGTGAAGAAATTTCGTCCTTAAAGATGAAAATTAAATAAATCACAGTTCCTAAGAAACCAGAAATATCTAAGCCAACCAGAAAATACCAGAATCCTTTAAATAATTCGGTATCTGGAAAAATTAAAAATGAAAATTGGAGAATTTCAAAAATTCAATGAAACTTCAGGATGTGCATCTCTCATGAAATTCCGTCTTTAAAAAGGGAACCTAAATAGCTACCAATTTTTAAGAAGCCTAAAATACCTGTAAAACGGATCGAAAATCCCAGAAGTCTTGAAAAACTCAGAGGATATCTTTAAAAGAAAGTTTTTCACAAGCGTTACGTAAATGAAAAATTGAAAAACCAATTTCAGAGTTCTCAAACCGAAACTTTTCACTTCAGGATTTTCGAATTTCCAAGCTTTCATTTTTAGGGTTTTGTAACTTCGGAACTCTCTAACTTCAGAGCTTTGCACTTCAGGATTATTGAATTTTCCAGCTTTCATTTTCAGAGGTTTCCAACTTTAGAGTTCTGGGTTTTCGAATTTTAAAGCTTTTTGTATCAGGATTTTCTAATTTCAGAGTTTTTTCTTTGCACTTAAGGGTTTCTAATTTCAAAGCTTTCTCTCAAGCTTTCGCAGTTTTCTACTTCAGGAGTTTCTAGTTTTAGAGCTTCCCAAGTTCAAAATTTACAATTTCGGGTTTGCTATTAGTATCAGAATTTTCTAACTTCAGAGTTTTTCAGCACGCAATTTTCCTTTGGTTTTCAAGGGTTTCTAAATTTACAGTAGTTTCAGACGTTCGAACTTCAGAAGGTTCTAATTTCAGAGATATTCAACTTCAATATTTTCCAGTTTCAGAACTTTCCGCTTTGGAGTTTTCCAGTATAAGGGCTTTCCAATTTTAGAGCTTTCCAACTTTAGAGCTTTCTGATGAAAAGGAACTTAAAAAATTTAAGAAGAAGGTTTTCCAGAAGCGTTACGTACACGAAAAATTGAAAACTATGAACATTTGTGTATTTTCTTATAAAAAATCGTTTTTGGAAAAATAAAATTCGTTTCGTGTTAGGACCTTTGGGGCTTTGAACAACTTAAGTTTGCCTCAAAACTTTTGTTATTGAAGCAATTTTATTCCCAAATGATCAAAAATGTCTGTATTATTAAAAAACAAAAAAACAATACTGTGTTGCTTTGATCTTCAAATCATTGTAGGTTTGACCTGTAAAGTCAGGTTCAATGTTTCCATATTTTGTGCCTTCGCCGTACTGAATCGCAATAGGTTATTAGGTCAATTATTTCAGTCGTTAGTTGGTACAATTAAACAAACTATTTGGTTAATGAAATGACCCCCGATCTTTCAATCATATTTGTAAATTAACGAATTCTCGTTTCCCTAAAATGGATGCGTTCCAATTTTCCCCCAGTGCTTTGTGGTTTCGTTTTGGTTTTAGGTCAACTTGCCTAATTTATTTCTCTATTATTTAACAGCTGCGAGCAACCAACCCGTTATTTGGCAGCTCGATTGATTTGTCGAAAAAAGAAGAAAGAAAAAAACGCCACGAATTGAGTTAGAAAAGCTATTTTCGGGTACTGTTTATTATAGACGTAGATCTAGATACGGGATATTAATACGCGATTTGGTCATGCAAAGTGTCGTTAACCCGAAATGTGCTAAAAGGGAAACGGGAGGACAAAATCCGGGACTTTGATGGGGCGGCTGAAAAACTAGCAATATTTTTTTAAACGCTGCCAATGGATTAGCTATCGATTGTTCTCATGTGGTTGGTACTTGCCTCATATTCCCCATTCTGAAGGAATTAATAAGGCTTTCTTTGAATGATGTACTATATGCGTGACAGTTTTCCAATTCTCCGCTGCCTCGTCGGTTTTTCAAACAACGTTAAATTCTCCTTGTGTTACGGCAAATTTAGTGTCATAATTCAAAAGGGGAATGAGAAATACCCCCACGTAGCGTAAACATTTCTCGTTTCGAATAGACAATTGTATCACTTAATAACACGCGAAGGCGGACATCCTTTTTTTGTTTGCTTTGCTATTAAATGTTACGTAGGAAGTACTGGATAAAGATAAAGAAAAAGAGCACGACAACTAGATAAACCCTAGTTAAAAAAACAACAGATATGTTTGGCGTGGTTTCTTTTATAAAAAATAAACGATATAAAAGCAAAACTGTTTGGTTATGGTCGTTATTCGAACGCGTGTAGCTCACTTGATCAGCAGAAAGTAATCTCCTAGAAACTCTAGATTTATCAGGTTCAAATCTGTAATATTTTCAGGTGATGAAACCCAAAACTGAAATGTCTTGAATTGCCAAAAAGTTTTCCGACCAGAAGGTTTTTCAGGAAAACTTTAAAACAACAAAGGAGCTATTTAAATAGGATTGTTCTGTTTGTCATGTTATCTGAACGTTCTTTTAAGACCTCCAACTTCAGAGATATCCAATTTTAGAGTCTTTCAACCTCAGAAGTTTCCAATTTTAAAATTTTCCACTTCAGGATTTTCTATTTCTGAGCTTTATGCTCAGAGTTTTCTAACTTCAACTCTTTTCGCACAAGGTTTTTTATTTTCAGGATTTGTCAATTTCCCAGCTTTCATTTTCAGGGCTTTTTAACTTCAGAGTTCTCGAATTTCAGAGTTTTTTACTTCAACGTTTTTCGACTTTCGGAGTTCTCCATATTTAAAATTTTTCACTTCAGAGTTCTTTATTTTAAGAACTTTCCACTGCAGGATTGTTACATTTTTCGAGCTTCCCTTTTCAGGGTTTTTTAATTTCCGAGTTTTACAATTTTTTTTCAGTCTCCAAGTTTAAAGCTTTTCAATTCAGAACTCAGACTTCAGTATTCTCCAATTTCAATGTTTTCCATCTCAGGGCTTTTGAAGTTTACAGCTTATTACTTTAGAGTTTTTTCTGCTTCAAAGTTTTCCAATCAGTTCGGTCTAGAGTGAATTTTGCCTTTGCACTTCAAGATTTTCTAAATTCGGAGCTTTCTTTTAAGGTTTCTAGTTTCAGAACTTTACACTTCAGAATTTTGTAATTTCTGAGCTTTCTTTTTTGGGGTTGTCTCCAATTTTTTTTTTGTGCTTTTTACTACCAGGTTTCCAATTTCAGGACTTCAGGTTTCTGAGTTTTTCAGTATTAAGATTTCTAATTTCAGAGGTTCTATGCTTTAGAGTTTTCTTTTTCAGAATTTTTCCCTTGCACTTCAAGGGTTTTTAAATTCAGAGCTGTTTAAGATTTTCCAATTTTAGAGCTTTCCAATTTTTGAGGTGTCCAAGTTCAAAAAATTTCCTTTTCAGAATATTGCACTGCAGGGTTTTCTGGTACTACAATTTTCCAATTTCAGAGTTTTATAACTACAGTCTTTTTGCTCCAAGGGGTTCAAAATCAGAGATTTCGTTCAAGGTTTTCCAGTTAAAGAGGTTTCCATTTCTGAGGTTTATAATGTCGGAGCTCCAACTTCAAGATTTTCCATTTTCTGACCTTTCTAATGCAGCATTTTGAAATCTCTGAGCTTCTCATTTCTTGGATTGCCAACCTCCAAATTATTCATTTCAGGATTTTCTAATTGTGCAGCTTTCCACTATATAGGGTTTTCGAATTTCAGAGTTTTTTACTTTGGGTACTTCAATTTCAGAATTTTCTAACTTCAGAATTTTTCCTTTGTAGGTACCTACTTGAAGGATTTCTAAATTAAGAACATTTCTTCTGGATTTTCCAGTTTCTGGGTGTTCTATTTTAGGGGTTACGAATTTCAGAGCTTTCTAACTTCAAGATTATTCACTTTTAGAATTTCTAACCTCAGTCACATCACGATTTTTCATTTTCCGAACTTTGCTACTCAAGGCTTTTCCGACTTCAAAGTTCTCCAATTTCAGATATTTTCACCTTAAAGTTTTCCAGCTACACAAGCACATTAATAGTTTCAAAATTTAGAGCTTTCTTTCAAGGTTTCCAGTTTAGAAGCTTTCCACTTCAGACGTTTCTAATTTCGAAGCTTTGCAACTACAAAATTTTTCAATTTGTGATCTTTACCCTTCAAGGTTTGCCAGTATTGGGGTATTTTCAATTGCAGAAATTTCTAACTTTAGAGTTGTTTACATCAAGGTTTTTTAATTTTAGAGTTTTCTAATTACGGAATTTTGCACTTAAAGATTTATAAATTGAGAGCTTTTTTTAAAGGTTTTTCAATTTCAGAGTTGTTAACTTCAGAGACTTCTCATTTCGCAGCGTGACAACTTTACAGCTTTCTTAGAGTTTCTTAGTATTAGGGTTTTCTAACTTCAGGCTTTTCCTTTGTACTTAAAGGTTTCTAAATTCCGAGCATTTCTTTGGGATTTTCCAGTTTCTGAGCTTTCCATTTTAGGACTTTCTAATTGTATATTTTACTCTACAGGGTTTTCCAGTTTCAGAACTTTTATTCCCATCCTAAAAGAAAGGGCAAAAGAATTAGAATAATTGCGTGTTTGTGATTGTGTTTCCTATGTTATTTGAATGTTTCTTTGTTGTTTACAACTTTTAGGTGTTTATTAATAATGCGTTTCCCTTTTTCCTGCCTTTCCCAAACTTCGGTTTTACGATATTCCACTTTGTATTTTTTGGGTTTATAAATAAAAAATGAGCTTATACGTTCGAGTATAATTAGGAAGTCATCCGAAAATGGAAGCTCGCTTGGATATATAAAAACCGACCGTGCACCTTCATTAAAATAAATTTTCTAAAATACGCTTTTTTCCCCCGGTGGAAACGAGGGCATTCCAGAACCGCTCGTCTCTAATGTCTTTAGCTTTAAACTTGACATTATATCCCGAGACGTAATATCAATATGACACATGATGTAAAAGGTAATGCGGGAAGACGACGTCCTCATTACTAGAGTGAATGTATGTGACCCACATTTCCAAAACTGTTCCTTCTGGACCACTTCATGAAATAGCATAATGGGGTAGGTCTGACTGTGTAATGACGCAAAGTCAGCTGTTAACCTTTGGACCTTTTCGCGAGATAAGCACCATTAGCAACGTTCCCCCGGGGCGGGAGTGCTAAATGTCTGTATCACCCCCGCCAGGCGTGCTAAACCGCCTTTATTTCATGTTACAATGCAATTTAGATGATTCTATAGGTTTACATTCGCTAATTCCTACACGAAGATCTCTCCACGCTACAACGCTTTGCACTTCTGTTTTCTCAGATTCCACCAGCTCCAGCAAACCCCACCACGGATTCTTGGTTTTACCACCAAATAAGCTTCTTTTAAAATTTAAAGGGATTTAACTAAATTTTAATTTTAGAATTATATATTAAAATGGAAAAAAATCCTTAATGTTTGGTTAATATTTGTTTATAAATTTCCCAAATATGAAACAGATAAATAATATAAATACATGGTAATAAAACAAAGCAAGCAATAAGTGGTTTTTATACGTCCCAAAACGATCGTTAGAGAGAAATTAATATGGAGCGGTGCTGATTTTAATTAAATTGAAATTCGTTGAAATTAGAGTTGAAACGTTCCAGTGCAATTAAATTCAGAGAGTGGCTTTTAAAAGTTAACATTTGCATAAAAATCATAGTTCTATTATTTTACGGCGATTTAATCTGCGAGGCCTTTCCTTTTTAACTCGTCATAAATTCATATTGGTTTTTGTAAAATATGAGCAAAAAGAAAATTCATAAGAGTTGGCCATGGAATTTTGAAGATAAACTTTGGCAGTGACAATTGTTTTTATTTTGTTTTAGTCCATGGCCAACCCATATGAATTTTCGTTTGACTCATACTATATTTAGTGAATTAAAAATTGTAGGGTAGGTGGTGATATTATATTGAAAAATAAAAAGTTGTAATATAAATGTGGAGTGATATTAATTAAGTGTCGCTATTTTCACCTGACGTTTAATCTGATAAATGTGTAATTTATTATTAAGTGCTCGAATTTTTGTATTTTGGTTTAACATAACATGACGAAGTACAACGCGAGTAAAAACAGGAAACATTTAGGGGTACAAAATTTTCGCATAAATTAATTTATTCTCACTAAATGTAGAATTTTAAAACCGTGTTAATTTTACAAATTAAGATTTATTTTATTTGTCAGGGTTAAAAAGTTTTAAAAGCTTTGTAATTTTGCCTGAACAAATAGCCCATCGAATGTTTTTTTCTATTTTTGAAGAGTCAGCTGAATATGATCAAGTCTGTGTGCTAAAGCATAATTTTTCGTCCTTTTTGTAATGGAAACATTTAAAACTGCCTGTATCCTTCAGAAAGTAGTGGTGTGATTTAGGTTTGATCTTTACGCCATACTTAGAGTATACTTATTATTTTATAAATTAATTTTCAATCGAAGGGATGTCTCTAATTTCAAATTTAGTCATCGCAGTTCATAGACAAGTATAGTTCCTGGTTGTATTAATATCAAGGTAATATTTTAGCTAGCTAAGGATAATTCCTGCAATTTATTGGGAATTTAACTCGCTTGAGCACCATACGAGCTTGTTCCTATGAATATATCAAGACCATCCCAATTAATAACAGTTAATTGAAGATATGTTCTGTTGTAGATACTTGCGGTGAATTATTATTTTACATGTTACATATTTGTAATTTTCCAGCAGCTCATTTATAATCCGATCGCGTTTTTTTTTGTTTATCTCAGCTTCTAATAGGCTAGGCTTTTGAGTTCTTAACAAGTTCAGTTTAGACAAGCAATTTAACTTGCTTGAGTACCATTCGTGCATGTTCATATGGATATATCAAGACCATCCGAATGATTAACGGTTAATTGAAGTTATGTTCTGATGTAGATTATCTAGATGAATTTATTATTATCTCATAGGTTACATATTTGAAATTTTTCGGCAGATGATTTATAAATAATCGTTCACGTTTTTTGGATCATTGCATGGTAGTTTTGCCTGTGCAAACTGGACTTTTTGATTTATGTTTAGAAGGTTGCAGTGTTACTATTTAAATTCTATTAGCTGATTATAGCCTAAACTTTTGTTAGCCTGTTTTGTCATAATTCATAACCTTAAAAAGCCAAGTTCAGTTTAGACAAGCAAATCCGACAAGCACAATTCAAATCATGAATTGATAATATTATACAATCATAACAAACAGTTCGATAGTTATACGAAGTTAGTTTGAAGCCCTTTTGATAGCTTAATCGCCCACATTTTAACAATTGGTATGGATTCTCGTAACTGTCTTCGCAATGGAGGTTCCTTCTATTGTGTATACCGTTTTAAATCCATTTGAAACGGAGGTAGATTTAGTCCTGAGTACATGTCATCATCATGGAAAGCCCGGAATGTAATCCTTGCAACATACAGTGAGATAGAATTCAGGTTCAACTCGGTATTACGTAAAATGGCGAGGTGCAGTGCATTGTGTACGAAATGTCAGCAAGGCTTTTGTCGCCGTAGCGACGACCCAAGGGAGAATTGGGTAAACTTGGGGACAGGAAGCGATCCCACCAAATAAAGGGTTGCTGGGTCGGTGTAACAAATCGTAAATTGAATAAACGCACACACAATAAATAAATAAATAAGTAAATAGATAAGAGAAACCCACGGGAATTATATGCAATCGGATTTTACGAACTGATGCCCGAATTTTACTACAGGAATGATATTTTTTTGAGGGCGTGTTTTCTTCTCTTTTATATTTAAATTTTTACAAATAACAGGATGGACACGCTACTTTGTCTTCCTGTTTTTAATAAATTTGAATTCATAAGCTCAGAAGTGAATTTAAATAAGCTCTCTAAAACGTAAAAAGAGCCAGTTTTTGACTTGAAATGCACGCATATAACAAACACAGAAAACAAAAGAATGTATAAGTTCCATAATCTCCAAATATAATAAAACCGTGGCCACTATCGATTACAAATATGAAGGTCGGAATAAATTTACTATTTCTAAGAAAATATTATTTTAACCCCCTTTAGCAAATAAATTTCCATTTTGTTTGATTTTTGGTGTTTCTTCTGTTGATTCCCAAGTTAGTTGATTAGGCAAACTTTTGGAATTATTTATTCGTACAAATTTTGTATTTGGTAGGTACTAGGTAGTAATAACAAAATTCTGGCGCCCCACCAAAATCCCCCATCAAATTTTATAGTAATAAAGACCACCACCAACAAACCAAAAGGGTTATTCCGGTGGCTTCTTGAAATTTTTGGAAATTTAAAACTTCTTCTAGCAAAGCAAAACCTTTTGCCTTCACCATTTTCATACAATTGACTTTGTTTTTATTTTTTTATAACGAAAGTATTGCAGTTTAACTACGAGCATTAATTTTCAATCCTTTTGGACAAAATAAAATGAGATTTATTTTAATTTCAAAATCAACCAACGAAAATTCACACGTAAAAAATTGAAAACCTAGTGCAAAACGAATTTCTTTATTTAGTAAACTAAATTCAGAATTGCGTTCATTCACAAACAGGTAGAACAGGTCAAAAAGGAAGCGCAATTACAAAGTGTTTTTAGTTGAAAATTCATAAATTCGTGAAACTTATTTGATGAAAACGATTAAATCAACTACTTTAAAATTCATTGAATGTTAGATTAACGCCTTTCTGTAAATATTACCCTAAACGCGAACAAATATTTCCTTTTAATAAAACGTTATTACTTATAGAACCTAATCTTTCATAGGTACTAATAAACGTGGCTTTGATTTTTTTTTAATTATGTTTCACCCAATACATAAGCGATTTATTAAATCCAGTTTAACAGATTAAGGATTTGAAACAATAATATTTTGTTTAGTAAATAAAATCGTAACTTTTGAAGGCACTTCGAACTTAGCAAGTCAATCTAAATAAATATTAAAAGTTAGTCGAACATCGAGGGTTGAAACGCAAAATACAAACGGAATTATACAGTACGTTCGAGCATTATCGATCAACTTATTAAAATAGCACAAAAAGTTATTAGTAATTCACTGTGTGATAATAATAGGTTTGAGTGCTCGATGGGAAACAAACTGATGTTAAAATTGATTGCAGTAAAAACAATTATTTTTTTGGTTTTAATTCATGATAATAAATGAAAGATTATAATAGACTTTGTACCTTTTCTAATTAAAAGTTAATTTTTGTTCGATTTGTTATCTGACTTTTGAGATTTTCAACTTTGCAACCGAAAATTGCTTCAGGTTCCTAGTTTTGCTAGGATGTTAGTTACTCCCAGATCTGTTTCAGCTGCTTAAATTTCATCAAGTTTGAATAGTTCCCTAAGTCAATATTGTTTCAGTTTGATGCCACACTTTAATGACCAGTCCATCGTGTTTTCAGAAATTCAACTCGTATGTTAATAACTGTAATGACCGACACGTAAAATAATTTCATGTACTCGGATAACAGGCCGATATCGTTTACACGCAGTTGCAAAGCACGTCTCTGGCAAAGATATAATGATACCGTACAACAAATGGATTCTATCGATTTCTAATCCGATCCTTTTTCCTTGTCGTACAACAATTCATTCCTGTTTTACTTGTTGAATGACAGGAAATAACTCCACAGATAATATCACTTGGTTATGTTGAATATAAATTCATTTCGTCAACCTCATATTCGCAAACTGTTCGAATTTCAATCGCTAATCAATATTCTGTCATGGATTATTCGACGTGCACATCCATTAATACGTTTTAATTACGCTACGTTTTAAGGTTTTAATTTTATTTTGAAGATATGGGATGCCATAAAACCCCAACCAAACATGTATCTCAACTCTCAACTCATAATACGTATTTATGCTTCGTTCACTCATTATTAGTTGACCATAACTTTAGTTTGTTAAGTTGGTATGAAAATTTTGTCAGCTTGTCTGTATCATCTGTTCATTTCTACGACTCTTTTCTTGTCAAATAGTTCATTTTCAGGTTCTGATAAAACAAATTAGGTGCTTTTATATTAAGTAATAGTCCACAGTTTGCGAAAATTAATAATCCAGCACGATGTTTGTCGACATCATCATCATTATCAGCAGATCTCCGTGGATCAATCCTGGATTACCCAAGGCCCGCCCCATGCCAATAAGGTATGAAGGGATTTGTTATGATAGGTGGGAATTGGAAGCGCTGTATAACGTTAACATGCCTGTGACGCTAGCCGCAGAACACCGCTTCTACAGTGCAAGGGTGTTAGTAGATCATATATTCGATGGTAGTATTATCGCTACTTTCCTAGATCTAAGATATGAAACGCCTTAGCGCAGACATGCCTACCCTGTTACATGTTTATGCTGGCTAAGTCTAATCATTATTATTATCTATTCTTCGATATTTATATCTTCTTCCTCTAGGTACTTCTAATTCCTCGTTGTCTGATTCTTCTTTTGAGTCATATATGCGATTCATTTCTCTCTTCATCCTAGTTTTGTTCCTTGTTCACTCTTTCCAAGTTTGTTGTGGTATACCCGATCGCTCTTGTTCCAGTGCTGTTTTTCACGTGTAGCAAAACCTTCCTACCTTCATTGCGTCTGTTGTTAGATTAAATGCCTTTTTTAATATATGTGATCTTCTTTTCGTTTTAATATGTGTGTCCAATATTTTAGCCGTGCTGCTGTTAGCTTGTTAGTTATTGTTTTCTCTTCTAGTACTTCGTGTGCTGTCTCCTCTTCATCTTCTTTTGAACTCATTCTGAAAAGTTTCGAATTTTGTTCACCATTCTTTGCAGTGCCACTCTAGTTTCCTTTGTCATTGCGCTGGTTTTTAGTCCGCATAGGTCATAGGGGTTTTTCCGACTATCGTTGGGTAAACTGTAGGTTGTCTTCTTGAGTCTCGGAGGCAGGTTATACAGTTGTAGTGTGGGTAGTATGGCGTGGGCAGCTTGGTGAGCCTTTGTGATTCGTTGATTTACCGTTGCTGGTCTCTTAAGCGTGTTAGTTATTTAAGCTAATAGGTACTTCATTGTTATGACTTATTTTATTTAAAAAAAAATTCCAAATTTTAGGTTTTCCTCCATTACCTCTAGGTTGTGTAGTCCTGGTTGTCGTATCATGGCTTCGCATTTACTGACGTTAATTTCTAGTCCCGCGTCGTTCAGGTTTTCTGTGATTTCTTGTAGTAATTCTTCCACGTCGGCCTTCTCTTCCGCTAGAACCAATAGGTCGTCCGCATATGCTAAAATTTTTGGGAGCAGTAGATCATTTCCGGTAGGAGTCCGATTGTTCGTTGTTTCGCTAATAGCTCCCGTAGTGCGTTGTGAAGTGCAATGGTGATGAGGCGGGGTGAGAGTGGGCATCCTTGCTTTATTCCTCTGTGTTTCCGGTAGAGCATTGTTCTTTGTCCGAATCACAGGATCGCAGTATTTTCTTCTAGCGCTTCCTTGACTATCCTGTTTATTCGGTGGTGGAGTGCTTCATTGTCCTTTAATCATTTTATATGGGCTGGGTGTGAAACTGTGTCGAATGCTTTAGCGAAGTCCAGGGTTACTAATATATTTCATTCTCCTGCTCTTTTATCTAAGATTCTTCTGGCGACAAACAGGTGATCCTCCACAGATCTTCCGCTGAGGAACGCTGCTTGGTATGATAGCATTTCTTGAGTCATATCGTCCAGGGTCTTCAGTAGCTGTTTTGCGTAGATCTTATATCCCACGCTTCAGGGGCTTATCTTTCGGTATTCTGATTTGTACTCTCGTCTTCCATTCTTCCGGTACTATGTTGTTTTCCCATATTTCCTCTATTATTTTATGTATTCTCTCTATAGCGGATTGTGGAGCATTCTGTAACAGTTCTGTTTCTATTCTGTCCATTCTTGGAGCTTTGTTCCTTTTCATTTGTTGGATTATCTCGGCTGTTCCTTCTAGCGTTAGAGGTCTGCTTAGATGCGGATCCTCTGTTTTTTGATGTATTTGTATGTTTCCCGGATTATTGACTCTGGTGGATCTGATTGTATTTCTCTGAAATTTTTTTCCCACTTCTCAACTTTGTGATCTTCTTGAGCCTTTTTACTGTTCCTTATGGATTCGTTGAATTCTTCCTTACTTTCTGCATTTTTTGTTATGTTGTTTCTGAAGAGCACTTGTTGGTATTTTGCCTGCCCTTTCCTTCTTCTGGGTGTCATTGGGGATGTTGGCCTCGTCAGGTTGGGTTTCGGGCTTCGACTTTGATTCCCCACTGTGTTTGCAATTGGGAAGATTTTAACAGTTGTATGTTCCATTTCTTCTCCTGTATACGCTTCCCTTCCGCGTTTTCGCTTGATGTCCTTAGGTGGGGATCTTGGAGCTTCACCGTCCCAGGTATCAATTTGTGGCTCGTGCCTACTTCGTGGTGCCATGATGCTTGTGTGTGGTAGATTGTGGTCTGCCGTTCTCATTTCCCTAGAAAGTGATCTAGTCGTGCTTGATGTTCTCCCTTTTCTCATGTTGTTTTAACGGTGTTCGACTTACTCCAGGTGTTTTGGATATGAAGTTGAAAGAGGTGTGCAAAGTCCTGATAAAATTCAATAAAATTGGAAATTTAGCATTTCTACTAAAATCTTGAGAATCTTTAATAAAAATTTGAGTCCCAGCATGTTCACCAAAGTTTGCAAGCTTGCTTTTCAGGTCTAGGAAATTTCGAATTTTAGAAATTTTAGAAATGTTTAACGAGCCTTTGTAATGGCAAAATTCAACAAAATTAGAATTTTGATATTTTTACTAAAATTTTGAGAATTTTTAATAACATTTAAGTGCCAGCACCTTTATCACTTTCAAGCTTTTCAAGTCTAGGAGGATTTGAATTTCGAAAATTTTGAAAAGGTTTAAAGATTCTTTGTTTTGAGTCCCATCACCTCCATAAGTCTTCAGAATTTCTAATAAAATTTGAGCCCCGCCATCTCCACCAAAAGTTTCAATCTTTTCAGGTCTGAGAAAGCTCGAATTTCGTAAATTTTGAAGAGATTTAAAGATTCTTTGTTTTGGCAAAGTTTTTGAGTCCCATTACCTCCATCAACAGTTTCAAGCTTTTCAAGTTTACAAATATTCAAGTTTGGAAAAAAGCTTTAAAGGGTTTTTCTTTTAAGAAAAATTCAACTAAAAATGGATGTTTTTAGAAGATCACTAGATATATCCAGGAGAGATGGAATCCGAAATGATAATATCAGACAACGGATGGGAGTAGATGGTTCGCTGCCAACAGACATCCAGAGGAAACAGCTAATATGGTACGGACATGTCCAAATAAGGATGGAAGAAACCAGACTGCCCAAAATGACCATGCACTGTAGATACCACCAAATCGAAGATGAGTACTAGTGAATTGAGAGAAAACCAACGGAACAACAGAAGTGAATGGAAGTCAGGCATCTTTGAAACCGTTTCTACAGGGTGACACATTTAAAGTTGGCCACATTAACACTACAATATTTTATTTAAAACATCAAACTATCAACAAATTACTATCATATTCTGAAAGACTACAGTTTTTTTAACAGGGTAGGCTAAATTTCATCCAATGTGTCCACCTCTTGCTCGAACACATGCCGTCAGACGCTTCAGAAAGTGATCGACGATTCCACGCAGCATTCCATCGTCTATTTCGTCCCATGCTTTCCTTAGGGCGCGTTTCAGATAATCTAACGTACTGCGGCTTGTAGCGCAGGCTTTTTGCTCCAAGATACTCCAAAAAGAATAGTCCATTGGAATGAGATCCGGTGAGTACGGCGGCCATTCTTCCGGAGTATTGAAAGCTGGAAAATTTTCAGAAATCCACATTATGGTTTCTCGTGCTCTGTGTGATGGCGCTGAGTCTTGTTGGAACGTCCAATTCTGATTGTCATATGTAGCATGAGCCCATGGAGGTATCTGATCCTCAAGAAGCTGCCTAGAAACAACTTGATTGATTTTGACACCCTCTTGAATGAAAATTAGCGGAGTTTTGGCCGTTTTACTGATTCCGGTTCACACCATGACCGAGAGAGATTTTTGAATACGGCCAATTATTCTATCTTCTCCGGGAGGTTCTGCTACCCATATTCTGCCGTTTTGGCTGTTGACGGATTGCTCGATCGTGAAAATTTTCTCATCCGTAAACAGAATTCTGTCCTAAGTTTCGAGAGCGTGGGACTTCAATAATTTTTTATGTCTCTCAAGCCGAACTGCTTTTTTCTTGACGGTCAACTCCTGTCGTTCTTGCATCTTGTAAGGCTTTAGATTGAGCTTGTTTTTGATAATTCGTCGAACCGTTTCTCTACTGATACCAATATCTTTTGCTACTTTTCTCATGGAGCGCCTCGAATTTCGCCTTATTCTTTCACGCAGCATTTCCAGAACTCTCGAAGTAGCAACGGATGACTTTCTCATGCGCTTATGATCAGAAAAGTCTCCTCTTTCATTATAGGGAATGATGGTTTCATTAACAGTTGTGCGTGGAATTTTGAGACGCTTTGAAATTAAACGATTGCTAAATAGAGTTTAATAATTTCCAAGTGTTGTTGTTTCTTGTTCATTTTTCCAATATAAATGTCAAATTAATCAGACGCAAAGTAAAGTATTTTATGGAGCAGAAAATTCTGAATAAGGCAAAACAAACTAAATGACACAAGAATAAAAAACAAATGAATGGTGCCTTTTCAAAAGTGGCCAACTTTAAATAGTCACCGTGTATATATATAAAATTCAGCACAATTAAAGTTTTGGTATCTGTGGTAAATTCTTGAGAATGAAAGTCCCGTTACCCCCACTAAAAGTTTAAAGCTTTTAAGGTCTGCGAAGAATCGAATTTTGGAAATTTTAAAAAGACTCATTGTTCTGGCAGATTCGACAAAATTAAAGTTTTGGAACCTCTACTACAATCTTGAAAATTTCTAATAAAATTTTAATTCCAGCACCCCCACCAAAAGTTTCAAGCTTTTCAGATATAAAAAGATTCGAATTTTGGAAATTTTAAAAAGGTTCTGGCCGATTCAACAAAATATAAACTTGCGTCCCAGCACCTCCACCATAATAATTCAGAGCAATATTCGGTGATTTACACCAGGAAAAGTCTTGTTTGCACCAGTTATACTTTCAAGTGTGGCCTACTATTGCCAAAAAGTTCAAAAATGTATTATAGTCATACCACATTTTTGGCTTAAGGCTTTTCACAAGATTTTCGGTTTTAATTCAGCGTATGCCTTAAAATTTTCGACAGAATGTAATATTCCTTCTTCACTTTTATTGGTCGATAAAAACTGCATGAGGTTCTTGGTCGTGTAGGTCATTTACACTCGGGTTTTAGTATCTATAAACCCTCATACGGGCTTTTAATTTAGATAATTTATTTATCATAAAGGTGATTCGTTTTATCATAAGGAACGCGGGGACATTTTAAAAGTCGGTGCACGGATTTGATAAAAGCCACCCGTTCGGCCCGAATTTTAGTAAATAAATCATTACAACTCGACAAGTATCAACACGAACAGTTTAATAATTAATATGTAGTAGGCTTTACGTCACAGAATAGCGTACCGTTGAAGTTTAGTTTGGAAAAGGAAAAAAATAGGAGAATATACATATTTGATCGTATGAAAATAGCACCCAATGAAAATTACGACCCTTATAATTTAATCACCCTTTACACAGTAGTTCAAGGCTAGCATACATTAAGGGTTTATTTATCACCATTTTACGGACTTCGGCGTTTTTTAAGTTAAAATAACCGTAAATTGGATAGGTTTATTTACATCCTTGAAGTTGTTTAGGTTGTCCTCTGAGAAAACATCCTAGTCTTATAATTATTTAAATGTTAGACTACGCACCACTTCGGTATTACAATTTAGTGTTCATTTCTGGTATTGAATTGGACGAAGTTTACACATTTTTAGGGTATTTTTCTTATTCGACGGATTTTAACATTCCATTGGGGATTTTCTAAACTATTTTTAATTCAGCCTTGGGACACCAGTAAAAAATTCATAGCCAACTGCAGGTCAAATAAAATCAGATTGATTGTATACCATTATCAAAACTGAAGTCATGGTAGCTTTTGAAACACCGTGGTATCAAGTTTGTTGCAGACTGTTCCTGAAAATTCATGTTTCCAATTTTTCTTTAGTGGAACCCTAACAGGTTTTTGTCTATATAGGATCAAATTTTTAAGGATTCGCTCTTTTGTAGACGTATTTTTAATAATTTTATTACTTTCACTTGCTATTCATGAAATGAATTGAAACCCCCTCTGCTTAACCTAAAACCTGAAAAAAATCAGCAACGGAAAGAAGTTAAATACGGTAAATTAGGTTGTATTTAAAAAATGACAAGTTTATTTTTCATAGGGTGAAATTCATAATCCTGCTGTGTTGAAATTATATCCGTAGATTTTGCCTTTTTCCCGAGGCCGGATGTTTAACTTTTAAAATTAAATCCATCCTGTTGAGAATAAGTTGTCGATTATACAGGCATAACTTGACACTTTTAATTTCGTAAAAATTTAATCTTCCCGTACTGTGGTTATAAAAGCTGTTGCTTTTGCGTTTAGCGTTCTTGTTCTTATTATCTGTATAAGCGGGCTGTTCGTTTTCCTGTTGGAATTTCCTTTACCAACCGTCGTAATAATAAAGTATAACATTTAAATATCTTTCTCGCAGAGACGTCAGCCCTCATAACGTCATAACGGAATAAGAAGGGACGTAAGAACCGACACCATGGTGATAAGTGAGTAAACAAATTTCGTGTTTGCACTGAATTAGGACAAAAGGGAGGAATATCTAAAGTAGTTCAGTCACCGTCACGTGCACGTGTACTAAACAGTAGGGAGATCGATGTGTCGGGATCGTGCCTGGTCCCAGAATCACCGTAGTTCACCACCCTACGCCCCAATCGGCAGCCCCTTTTTGGGCCAATTCCTATGAGAGTCGTCGTATGCGACTCTAAAAAGGAGACACCGGCAGAACTCTCAGATATTAAAACCTTTAAGCTCCTTATCAAAAAGGAATTGGAAGAGTTAAAATGCGGCTTTAGAAATGTAATAACCGATATTCATTTCGGCATACCTTGTACTGAAAGAGTTATATCGAGATGCGGATCTTCGGGGTTTTATACCGGCGAAATAAAAGTTTCGGGAATCTTTCAGGTTTTTCTCGTTTTATTACAAATATCCACGAGTTGAAATATTAAGTTTGTAAAGAGAGATGTCGACTTATTTAAAAGGCGAAGCGACTGAAAAGGCCTTCTTATTCTGTGCCTTTTCAATTGGTAAAAGTAATTGGAATAATTTTATTAGAGGTATTCGAATAGAATTGCCGTGTCCGCTTTTAAAATATGATTCCTCTTGGAATTTTTTAAAACTTCGAAATTGAATAACTTTCCCAAAGCTGGGAAAGCTGAGAAAAATTAGATTTTGGTCTTTTTAACAACAGTAACATTTTGGTGTCTCCACCATAATTCTTACAATAATATTTTTAGTCAAATTTTAGCTTCTGTGCCTCGGTCAAAATTACACAAACACCCATTAAACACCTGAATAAGTTTAACTGAGGTTAATAGAAGCTCGTATTTAAATGTATGAGATAGTTGATAAGGTTTTGAATCTTAACAGCTTCGTAAAAGTTGCTGATTTCTTGCCACTACTTAAACACCAAATGTCCAAATTTCAATTTTTTAAGAAGATTCGAATTTTGGAAATCTTATAAAGATTTAAAGATTCCTCATTTTGACAGAATTCAACAAAATTAAAACCCTTGGATTATTTGCTAAAATCTTGAAAATTTCGGATAAAACCTGAGACTCACCTCCACCAAAAGTTTCAAGCTTTTTAGGGAAAAAAGATTCGAATTTTGAAAATTTTAAAAAAGTTTAAACGACCCCGTTATGTTGGTAGGTTAAAAAAAATTAAAACCCTGGCATTTCAACTACAATCTTAAAAAAATTCTAATAGAATTTGAGTCCGAACAACTCCTTCAAAGGTTTCGTGCTTTTCAGGTCCAACAAAAACAGAATTTTGGGAATTTAAAAAAATAATTTGAGAATCCTTGTTCTGACAGATGCAACAAAATTAAAACTCTGGCGTTCCTACTGAAATCTTAAAAATTTCTAAAAAAATTTCAGTCCAGCACTTCCACCAATGTTTAAAGCTTTTCGGGTCTAAAAAGATCCAGAAAATTCCAACAAAATTAAAATTCCGACATCTCCAACGAAATCTTGAAAACTTCTAATAAAATTTAAGCCCCAGCAACTCCACCGAAAGCTTAAAGGAAAGATTCCAATTTTGGAAAGTTTGAAAGGTTTAAATATTTTTTATTCTAACAGAAATTCAACAAAATTAGAACCCTGGAATTTCTACTAAAATCTTGAAAATTTCTAGTAAAATTTGGCACCAATAAAAAATTAAAATTTTGGTATTTCTACTAAACTCTTCAGAATTTCCAATAAAATTTGAGACTCACGGCCTCTAGCAAAAGTTCAATTCGAATTTCAGAAAGTTTGAAAAGGTTAAAGATTCCTTGTTTTCGCAGAATTCAACAAAATTAAACCCCTGGGTTTTCTACTAAGTTTAATGGAATTTGAGACTCAGCACATTCATCCAAGGTTTTGAGCGTTCCAGGTCTGAAGAATGACTGACTACTGCACTGAAATTTTGAGAATTTTTAATAAAATTCAATTCCCAGTAACTCCACCAAAAACATAAAACTTTTCAGGTGTAGAAAGATTCGAATTTTGAAAATATTAAAAAGGTTTAAAGATTCCTCGTTTTGGAATTCAACTAAAGCCCTCGCATGGTTACTAAAATCTTGAGGATTTCTAATAAAATATGAGAGGCGCACCTCCATCAAAAGTTTCAAGCTTTTCAGATTTGAGAAGATTCGAAATTCGGAGATTTTGAAAAGTTCTAAGGACTTATTGTTCTGGCAGAATTCAACAAATTTAAAACCCTAAAATCTATGCTATAAAACCTTGAGAATTTATTATAAAATTTGGGGCTAAGCACTCCCATCCAAAATTGTTTTTGGGTTCAGAAAGGTTCGAATTTTGGAGATTTTAAAAAGGTTTAAAGAAATATAACTAATATAATTCCGCTAAAAGTTTCAAGCTTTTCAGGTCTAAGAATTTTGAAAAATTTGAAAAGGTTTTTATAAAGATTACTCGTTACAAAAATAAAAATAATTTTAGTAGAATTTCCTCCACCGAAGTAAATTTCTTACACAACCAAAATTAATTTCGATGTCCTTTATTTAAAATCTGTTAAATTTCGAAATTATAAAATAAATCGAGATTCCAATTTTGATTAATTTTGACTTAAATCAAGAAGAAAATTCCTTTGAAATGAGCAGTATATTAACTAAAATGAAAATCTTAACAGCAAAAGGTGCGGCATTGTTGTTAAGAGAGATAAAATGAAAAGCGACTCGATAAGAACCGCTAAAACCGTAAATAATAAATTAATAGATAACCATCTCCCTATCACATTACACTGTTACGACCTATTATTGACCGAGTTTGTATCTCGTATATACGATAGCGGAGGAAACGTTTCCTGTGTGCGAACGTTAATTTTCCTTGGAAAACCCCTTTCGGTTTCTGTTAATGATGACTAACGTATTTTATAGGCGGTGCTGTGCGTCTGTTGTTCTTTGTACGAATTTTCACTCCTCAAACCTCAAAAACTGACCGTAACGATTTGTCTTTAAATAAGCAGCTTATTTCCAAGGAATCTTCAGGTTAAAAAGTATAAAGTTCGAAATTGATGGACCCCGGAAAACCTGTGTAAAACTTGTTGGGAAAATGAAAGAACGAAATCGATTGGTATTACCATGTATTACGTTTAAAAATTTATATCCACATTAAATATAAATAGAAGGAAAACGACCTAATGTGTCGAGTTTCTAATAAATTTGCAAGTAACTGGAAATTTATTGTATATCCCGGAGTACATTTTCCGTCTGAATTTATTTTCGGCAGTATTTGAGATATTGCAGATATATATTTTGTTAATTTTTTATATCCAACAGCTTCTTCCGTTCTTCTGAAATTCCGTTGGGATCGTTTTGTTTTTCAATTTCTGTCTAAATTTACATAAAATACTTCGCCAGTTTTCTAAATTAAATTGCTGAATTTCGAAAGTAGTCGGTTGGACGAGGAAATTGAATAAAAGTAGAAGCGGAATCTGTTGCCTCAGCGTATATTTTTTAAAGTTAAAGTTTTGCAAAATATTCCAGTTGATTTAAGCACAGTTTCTTCAGCACAATTGAAATCCATTAACTTCAACGACTTTGGCAAAGGAAGTACGTAGTTGTTTATTTCTTGTATTTATCATTGATGTTTACGTCCCTGTTTTCAGACATCGTGGAAAATTTAACTTTTAAAAATCCATATGCAACGAGATGCAATGCCATAAAAACGTTACAGAAATTCTGTTAGAACATAAATACAAACATACATATATTTTGAGGATAATTTTCTGCAAATGTTGGTAAAGAATAAAATGTAGCATTTTTTAGAATTTCCTGGGAAATATTTTGACTCACGAATAAAACTTAAAAGGTTTCGAACTTTACTTCTGAATTATTTTTTTTGTGACAACATTTTTAAATAAACTAATTTTAAAAATATTGTTTTCTATGAAAATCGTTTAGAAAATTTAAAAGAATCAAAAAGGTGTCAAAATTCACATATTTCCAAAGTAAGTATCGAAGCTTAACCTTATACAACCTGCCCTTTAGAACCTATTTAAATTTTAAACCATTAGGTCGTCCCGAAAAGATAAGGGCCAAACTTTCGCCACGTAATTAAATGAAAAAGTTAGGAAAGATAAATTTTGAACTTTTAATGCTTAATCTTAAGCAGATCCAAGCAAAGAATTTAGTTTAATTTGTTACTAATTTTCTTTTACAAAAGAAAACTCAGTAATAATTTTTAAATTTTTAAATATAAAAAGTTTTTCAGTGGTTCGAAAAATCACATTTCAGATTTTTAAAAACATCATAAACAAAATAAACGAAGGTGTTTAATACAAGCCAATTTGACGCTGAAATGAAAGGTAAGGTCAACACGTGCTGGAATTCATTTAAAGGGTCAAACATTATATTATTTTCAACGCACGGCGTGATAGCAAAAGGGATTCGGTTTTGCTTGCTGACATTAATTTGCCTTTTGTATGAAATTACACCTTTTGTAGTATAATGGCGGATTAAGTTATAATTTCCGAATATCCGAATCTCTCATCACTAATTTTTTAAAAGTATTTGAGTAAACCAAGTACGCTGAAAAAATTGGGAGTTGGATTAGTTCCTGTCACATTAGTTTAACTTAGGTTAATTATCTCACCATGGGGCGGAATAATCAAACAACTGGAGAGAAGAGGAATAAGTCGATACCTAATTAAAATAATAGAAGAGTACGTTAAGGACCGAATGTTATACATTGGAGAAACGGAAAATTTCAAAATTACGAGAGGGGTCCCGCAAGGATCGGTGCTGGGGCCCCATCTCTGGAACATTTATTACGTTCTGCGGCTAAAGATGCCATCGGGTGTATACATCATAGGTTATGCGGATAACCTAACGGTGAATGCGAGAGGTAGAAACGAAGAAGAAATGCGCATTGAACAGGGTGAACGAGTGGATGAAGACGAAACAACCCCGTTTGGTCCCTCACAAAACACAGTCTGTATCGCTCGCAGCCAGAAGGAAGATAGGAGAATTGGAGCTGGAGCTGGAAGAGGTCACGATTACTACAGTTAAAGCACTGAAAAACCTTAGGGTAGAGTTTGACCAGGACACAAAAATGACAGCGCATATACAATACGTGACAGAGAAGGCTGACAAAGTTACCAAACAGCTAAAAAGGATCATGCCAAATAAAGGAGGCGCCAAGGCCAATCAAAGGAGAATACTGGCTAATGTGATATACTCGATTATACTATAGGTATGCTGCACCAATCTGGAACAGGAAAGGTAATGCGATATAACAGAGAGATACTGACAAAAATACAGAGGAGGCTCATGATATCGATAGGCTGTGCCTATCGAACGACATCCACACAGGCGTTACAGGTACGGACCAAAACAATTCGATTAGTTGAAGAGAGGGGAATGATACATGATAAACAAGACACTCGAACAAAAAATCAAATTAGAGAAGAAACAATGAATAAATGGCAGCGAAGGTGGGAACTAATAGATGATAAAACTAGATGGACGAAACGATTGATAAAGGACGTTAGGATATGGTTAACATGAACGGCTGAAATAGACTTTCACACGACACAAATGATGACAGGACATGGCTGTTTTGCCTCCTACCTGTTGAGAATTGGTAAAAGAGATAGCGATGACCCGATGAGTGCTGGTATTGTCAACAAACAGACACAGCCGAACATACACTATGTGAATGTGTAAGATGGGAGCGAAAAAGAGGAGTTATGGAACACCAATTGGGCATGGACATAACACCACAGAACATAGCAGAGAATATAGACCTAATAGCAGAATCATGGCAGATAATAAAAAGACAAATACATAAAATAATGAGAACTAAAGTAGAGGATGAAAGAAGACTTGCTGAGACAAGGGATTAGAATGAGGCAGGGATAAATAAAATAAACATCTAATAACCTAACATACCGTAATTATGGTTGGTATCAATTAATTGTGTAATAAATGTAAATAACCGATGATAGAGAAAGACAGCCCAATCTCGAGGTAATGCTAACAGCTGTTCTGGGAGAGGGCGGTGTAAAGGGTCACCCACACAAGATGTGCCCAGTACACAAAAAAAGGTTAATTAAGTATCTCAGATTGATTTAATTGGGTTAGATTAGGTTTAATATGTAAGGTTGGTTAGGTTAATTTAACGCAGGTTTTCGTGAAGTTAGGTTAAGAGTATAAATGGCTACTGTACTTGTACCTGTACAGGGTGGCCCATTTTCGATATTTTTAAATGGGAAGTACCCTTAATAACCGAGATAGGCAAAAACTGATGTATAACTCTCTTGGTTTTGAAGATATTCAAAAACGGTAAAAACATTCTACAGGCACTTTTTCAAGTAGAATACGATAGTTAATTCAGATATCTTTTAATTTTCATGTTTTAAGAATTATGACAGAAAGTTGGTATTTTTTAAATATAAGTCGTAGTTGGCCATGGTACCATTACATTGCATATTTTTTCTGATTTCCGAAAATATATAGTTTATGGGGGTTAAATTCAGTAACAATACCTCTTTTGGACAAAATTAGATTATATGATGCTGTTAGCAATTAGTAGGCTATGGTTCATGATAGCAATAAACAAAAGGGGGTGCATGTGACGTCACCAGGCACACAATAACGCGCCCGTCTGAAAATGAACGACAGTTTTGAAAGTTAACAAAACTAAATAATTAATTTAATATTTTGTAGAAAATCTCGTGTTATCTTTAACAGCTTTTAATTATCTTGATATATGGATATACGTATAACCTAGCAAACTTTTTAGTTTCTTGTTTTCCAGAGCTTTTCTCTAACTGCTTTCTCTGGGAAATATCACGTTCCCTAATACTCCTTTTAATTCACGATAAAATTTTTAATTACGTTCGTATCAACTGACCGCGGGAAAAATTTTAAGTAGGTAACTGAAAATCTCGTAATTATGTAGGCTAAACCATCCTTCATCTGGTTAAACACATCTTTATTCAGTTTGATATTGTAATATGTAATATTTTCTTTTTGGTAAAATTAGTATACCGGTGCATACAAATCTACCCTTTGTTTACCCTTCAAGTGTTTAGCTGATGGCCTAGTGACGTCACATGCAACCGCTCTATTATTTTTTGTTTTGCTATCATGAACCATGGACCATGGCCTACTAATTGCTAACAACATCATATAATATGATTTTGTTCAAAAAAGGTATTGTTACTGCATTTAACCCCCATAAACTATATATTTTCGGAAAGCAGAATAAATATGCAATTTAATGGTATCATGGCCAACTACGACTTATATTTAAAAAATACCAACTTTATGTCATAATTCTTAAAACATGAAAATTAAAAGATATCTGAATTAACTATCGTATTCTACTTGAAAAAGTGCATGTAGAATGTTTTTACCGTTTTTGGATATCTTCAAAACCAAGAGAGTTATTTGAAGTTTTCGATATGGCCAAATTTTGAATTAACTAAAAAATAACAAAAGATAGCGGAATTTTGTTTTCGGGACTTGAACCTGCATCAAAAAAGAGCCCTGGACTTCGACATCAGTTTTTGCCTATCTCCGATATTAAGGGTACTTCCCATTTAAAAACATCGAAAATGGGCCACCCTGTACTGTGCCCCAGTTTAACAGATCCTAGGCCAAGATAGACTAAATAAAGTTAAGTTAGGTTCGTTCAAAAGCTTGGATGCCATTCCAACTCTCTCATAACTTATTTTTAAAAAGTATTTGAATAATTCTTCGTGTAGATTGCAATTAAGCTGAAAAAATGGGCAAGATGGGCTAGTTTCTGGCATGCCAGCTTAAGTTAGTATAATTAAGCCAGATCGAGTTGATTAAATTAAGTTAGGTTAGGTCAAATGTGGAAGTAAGGTTGTGTTAGGTTAGAATAACTCAAGTTTTCGTGAAGTTAGGTTAAGAGCTTAAGCTTACTGTACTTAACTCTAGTTTAAGTTGACTTAAGCTACGCATGTTTAAATCTGTGCTGCAACATTGAACCCCAAGCTAAGAGAATTATCAAAGTAAAAATTTTCCGAATTTTTAATATCAATAAAAGAACTTGTAACATCTTTTATTTCGGCGAGTTTTACATAAAGCCCTCCTTATTTATTTATCATCATTTACGAGCAAAGCTAATGTTTTCTCAATTTCACCTCGACCCTGGCCTGTACGTCATAAAATAGTAATCACCCCATGAGACACTTTTACGGCGTTTGTTTGCTAACTCATGAACCATGTAAGTTTTATACTCGCATTTGGTTATTTGACACGGGTTATAGTTTGAAAGCCCACTCATGTTCATAAACTTGTCATATAAAGTTGCATTAGTTCGTTCTATAATTCGAGGGAAATAAAACGGAAGTTTTGCTGGTACTTTTCACGGAGTTAATTATGGCTTTCGTACACGGTTATTTATTACGTGAACTGAGAAGATCGTCTGGTACCATTGCGCCTTTACCACTGACAACGAAAACGCTGAAGAACCCCATTCAAGTTAAACAGGTGATGTTGGACTTTACATTTTGCGTTTTAAATTAAGTTACTTAGGCGAAGAAGCAAGCAGAGTCAATAAATTAAATTTTTGGAAGCCCAAATTATAACTCGTTCAAAGCTTATTTGAGTTCTGGTTAGCCATTTTTATTTAGCTGTGTAAATTGGGCTATAAACTTATCGAAATTGCAGCAAACAGAGTTTTTTCGTCGAAATTATAATCAGTTCGAGTTGTGTTTGAGTTCTGGTTAGCCATTTTCGTTTGACTGTCTTAAATTGGGCTATAAATTTATAAACTAACTGAAATTGAGCAAGCAGAATCGATGAATTAGGTGTTCAATATGGAAATTATAATATGTTCGAAGGTTATTCGAGTTTTGGTTAGCCATTTTTTTGGTTATGTAAATTGGGCTTATAAACTTGTGAAAATTACAGCAAGCACAGTTTTTTCGTCGAAATTATAATCCGTTGAAGTAGTGCCTAAGTTCTGGTTGGCTATTTATCGTTTGGTTGTGCAAACTGGGCTTAAACTTAATGTAATAGCAGCAAGCAGAGTCCATGAGTTACGTTTTTGAGGTCGAAATTATAATGCGTTCATGTTGTCTGAGTTTTGGCTGGCAATTTTCGTTTATACTTATCTGTATAAATTGGGCTATACACTTTTCGAATTTGAAGCAAGCAGAGTTATCTTGTTGAAATAATAATCTGTTTGAGTTGTTTTTGAGTTCTGGGTAGTCGTTTTCGCGTGACTGTAAATTTGACGTAAAGTTGTTGAAATTGAATCTTGCAGATTGTGTTGAAAATGTTCGAATTTTGTCTGTCATGGGAATTTTTGAGTTTTAAATAGTCCTTTAACGCTCTCACTTTTGAGTTTTTGAGTGTCATTTACTAATTCCTTTGAGAACTTTCACATATTTTTAAGTAGGCTTAATGTAAGCACGATTTGCCTTAGCAAAGATTAAAACCTTAAAAACGTAAACTGTACAAATTAGCAACTTAAAGAAAAATTCTCATCACCAACTAAGAACAAAATTCAATACGATTGGATTTTCCAATATTGTAATAAATTTGGAAATTATAAGGCTGTTACCAACATAATGTAACATTTGATTTAAACCTTGCCACAGACTTCATTTCCGAAGCGTTCTGTGATACATATTCTTAGGGTTTTTTTTTTTTTTTTTTTTTTTTAAGTGGTTGAATTAGGGAATTCGTTTTAGGTTGTTCCTTTTCCAAAAAAGCCCTTCAGATTTGTGTATTTTGTCCAAACAAAAATTTACAAATTTGCTGTTTAGTAGTTTTTGACAGGATAATATATTGTTTTCACTTTGCATTTAGTTTACGCAGGTCGCGTTCGATATTCCATTTTAGAAAAATAAAGTGTAAATCCGTTTCTGTCCCTTAACAGCCGTGATAACGAATGATACATTACAATTCCCTTCAGTGGCCGGTATGATGTACGACTATTAAGTTTGTTCAATTAATTTCCAGTTTATTTTTTATGAAAGCTACAAAAAAGGACATGCCTTAAACAATAAACTGGAAAATTTAAGAAATTTTCGTTGTAAATCCAAAAGTTTTGGCTTTAGCTGAAATTTTATCTGAAACAAATCAAATAAGTTTAGAAAGGAGGTGTAAATCGAGAAAATTATGTCAGCAAGTTGATTGACTTGGTCCCATTCAATAATTTATGTCCTTAAAGACAATTACGGAGCGTTTGAACAGTCGGCCCAGTCAATAAGATAATTAATGTCCGTGAAGAAGGTCGGACACCTTTTGTGATCGTGCCGAAGCTTTCCAATGCGTGCCCCACGAGACACCTCCTCGTGGAATAAAACCCTTTAAGATTGATAGCGTGGAGTTAGACCAATTTCGAATTTTCCCTTTCTTCTGAAATCGTTCCAAAACGAGGACAGATCAAAGGGCAAATGTGGCATCTCCTTGAAACACCAAATTTAAAATAATTAATTGACGAAGAATTTAAAATTCGATATACGTTATTAACTTTCCTTTTATATTTTACCCTTTCGAATGCCCTTTAAAGAGAGGCCAAAGAATCAAAAAATCGTTTAGGGCCTATTTATAATTTACAAAAATTCTGGGGGATATAAAAAATTATATTTCAAAATTCTGGGATACTTTCCAATGTTTTCAAAGCTAACTTAGGTAACGGTGGACCTAACCTTTATTTGACTCTGCTTCCAAAAATGTATTTTTCTTTAGCTTAACTTAATTTGAACAGGTCTAACTGACAATCTTTAAATCTGACGTGAGTGTTTTTATAAATACGCCTTGGTATAAAATACAACAAATTTGAAATAATGAATTGACGAAGAATCCCCTATTTATTCCCTTTAAAGAGAGATCAAAGAATCAAAAGTTGAATCATTTAGAGCCTATTTATAATTTATAAAAATTCTGTGCGTTATAGAAAATACCTTACGTAGCAGAGTGTATTTTTATTTATTTTTATACGTTATTGATGTCCACAAATGGGCAATAAAAAAACTGAAATGTTCAGGTCGGTATCGACTGTGGTAAATTTTATTTATGTTTGACTTACTAAAAAAGGCATGTTCTTTACTTCATGTCTGATGCTAGTCATGTGTATGTTGTATATTTCTATAAAATATAAATTTGAAATGCAGGGTGTCGCGCTGAAATAAAGCATAAAAATCTACTAGCTCGTCTAGGCTCACGTTGGAATACGATTTTACTTCGCTTTTACAATTTTTATGTCACATTTAAAAATTCACAAGAAACTATTACGTATTTATTGTGCTCTCAAGCGAACGTGAAATGGGTGAGAAAACTGGGGGCTTAAAATTTTCATATAAATATTGGGGACGTTTTAAGATTTGCAGTTTAATATTTGGATAGTCTGAACTTTAATTTTCTAAATTTGAAAGCCCGATTTTCAATTTTGACTTAAAAATAGTTGAATCAATTCGGAGGAACCGAATTCGATGTAGAAAAAACACTTTGTTTACTTCCCCAAACTGAGTGATGCTGGAAAAAATCTAATTATGAAAATGTAATCACATGCCAGCTAACTTTTCTTTATTTATTCCATAAATTTTAATTTCTAATTGGTAACTTAGTTAATCGATTCCTTATTGACTTTTTTCTTTAATCGGTTAATATACGAAGGACTAATTTACTTAGATTCCCATGGCTAGCCGTCCTACACACAACTAACTCTAATTAGGCTAAATGAAAATGAATGAATTGGGGCCAAACTGGGAACTTTTCTATCTAATCGGTTACATTTTCCCTTCAAATTTTCGTACAAAGTTGCTGACGTTTACTTTTAGATTTTTATTCCCCAACTCGAAAAGCGAAATGTGGAAACTTTTCGTGTTTTGTAAATAAAACGTCGAAGTTTATTTGATGTTCTGAAAACGAATTTCTTTTTTCAGGTATACTTAAATAAACAAGGGGAACTTTTGG
Organism: Melanotus villosus; assembly: GCA_963082815.1. Taxonomy (NCBI): domain Eukaryota; kingdom Metazoa; phylum Arthropoda; class Insecta; order Coleoptera; family Elateridae; genus Melanotus; species Melanotus villosus. The sequence continues at coordinate 12,794,112 of OY720424.1, read as the reverse complement.
GGCAATTAATTTCTGCTTTATAGCCAAAGATTTATTTTTTTGCGTCCTTTAAATTTAATTTTTAATATTAAAGCCATGCACAGCCCTTTTCATTAAGTTATCCCTGTAAAGAAAAAATCCATAATCAATTAGCGCACGTTTTGTTTAATTTAATTTCACACTAATACAAAAGACTTGTCCTTGTCACTTAAGCTGTTGATATTTCGTGCAGACAATGCATTAACCAAATTAGAATACCTAAGGAACTTGTGACCAGCTATTGACGTTGCCTAGAAGTTTTGAACTGTTTAGTGTTAAGGGTCATTCAATAGCTTTAAGGGTTCTAACAATACAAGGGGGTTGCAAGACTTGTTTTCATAGTTTTAATGGGCCAAAATCGTGTTAAGTACCCAAAGGCAACTACGACCATTGTTTTGAGGACCTTGAACGTAGTTCGTCTGGAAAAACCTAGGAAAATTCAATAATTAGGAAAATGTGCACGGTAAGTCGTCCATTAAACGCTTCAGTTAGGTTTTCAGAAACAAATTGGGCATCTATTGTTGGGCTGAGTTATTAATTTGGTTTAAGAGTTAAATGGCAGGATTTTTCCTTATCAACTTTTTGTCCCTTTTAAATTTTTATCCAGGAAAATGAATTGATTATTTTAGCTGCGTTTTCAAAATTGTGGGATTTTCGATTTTTTTTCAAACCTAAATTTGATTTACCTCTTTTTAATTTTGAAACGAAGCTTGTTAATTACTTTAGTGGCGTTTTCAAAATTGTGGGATTTTCCAGTTTGTTTTGAAACCTAAGTTGAGTTTGGTGGACTAACCTAATACCTTTAGTTATTCCTTTTGAATTTTAAACGAGATGTTTGTTAATTACTTTAGTGGCATTTTCAAAATTGTAGGATTTTCCAATTTTTTTTTTTTTTAACTCTAGTTGAGTTTGGTGGACTTAACCTAAATTTTATTTGCTTTTTGAATTTTAAACAAAGTGTTTGTTAATTATTTTAGTTACGTATTCAAAATTGTGGGATGTTTTCTATTTTTATCAAACCCAAAACCCAAATTGGAGAATTTTTTAAAACAAGTCTAGTTAAACATTTTTAAATCCAAATAATTACCTATTAAGTTTCGAGAATTAAAAAAGAATAATAAAAACCTCTGCTTTTTTTTATAAATACGCCTAAATAAACAACAGAATACCCTAAAAGGCTTCTAAGATTTTTTTTTTGTTTTTCATGTCGATTAACATCAAAAATATCCACTAACCTTTCCGCATTCACATCGCCTAGAACTCCTGGCTAGAAAATAATCCTCGGAGGAATTCTTTGAAAGGTTACAAGTTTATGAACTTCATGTTTTCCTCGAAAAGGATTCCTCATATGGAAATCCGTTTTTGCCGGCATGCAAAAGTTTAAGCCGGTTATGGTTACGATATTAAAAAGGATCGAAAAAGGAAATTCACCGACACGAAACTCTCAAACTGAATTACCAAATTAGAAATGAAATCGATTTGATGACGGTTTTTCTCTTTTGTTGACGTTCATTCGGGATTTCTGATTTTTAAAAATTATGTCTTTTCAAGGTTTAGTTTATTAGCTGTGAGGCGTTGAGAGTATTTGAGTGAAATACAGAACAAATTAGGTGGCACTAAAACGAAAACTGCACAATTTATAAACAATTTTTAAAAAATTTGTCTAAATAAATGGACTTAGACACTCAACTGTAGCTTTTTGGAAAAGTGACAAAGCCCCCTTTGTAATTCCGAACCCATTTCTTTATTCTGTGTTAAAACGAATTACATATTTTCAACCTAAAATAATGTTTAGAAAGACAAAATTTTAAATTAGCAATAATCCAAGTTGGATAATTCAATTCAAGCGTTGGCCCTTTGTGTACAAGCGCCTTTCTATTTCGCAATCTCACTGTAACTCATATTATACAGTAAATCTGCGTCCTTCCTTTTTCATTTAATTAAATTGGAGTTATTCGTAGTGAAGTGTTATTTCGTACTTAATTACTCGTTCGTAAAGTTTGTCTCGTTGCCTAATATTATATGCGAACTAATTAGAAACAACTCAGTAAATTACTAAATTAGAAAATGATGGATTTTAGAATAAATTTGGGACTATTTAACGAATAGTTTCGGACAATTTTCATAAAAAAAAGTTTTTGTAGTGTTTCTGGTGTTTTTGTGATACACATGCTTGCTACATGCATAATGTGGGGTTTTAATCGATTGTGTTGTTTGAGTTAAAAATGAAGATTAGTTATTTATATGTATTTGGAAATATTATTGATGTAATGTCGGAGTAGGCGATTTAAATGCACCTAACTTCGGAATTTTTTTAGCTTCAACTAAAGCGCCCCTTTGAAATTTTTGTTATTTTGTATTTGAAAATTATTAATTATGTTAGAATTTCCTACACGAAAGGTCCTAAAAATTACTATGTATTATTATTCAATAATCATGTTCAGGATTCCCCCTCGTGCCTACGCCACTGTCGAGACTCAATTATTGATCTCGTCCTACAGTTCCCGTCGTTACCGACCTTATTCGCGTACGTAATGTGGCACTTGACGAACAGATGTCGCTGACAGTTCCTGAATCAAAAATCGCACCAAGTTTGTTTTCTTATATGGATTTTTCATCTTTTCTTCCCGTTTCATATACCCTGTCTTTCAGCGAACAGATTTAAGTTTTATATACTGACGTGGAACAATATAAAATTTAAAAACCCCTCGCGACTTGAAATTGAATTTGCATCCTTGCACTTTATATGTACGTACAACAACATATATGTTCGTGATTTTATGCCGAAATATTTATACTAACGGGGTCTTTATATGAATGTGATAACATTAAAATCGTCTTCCTGGAGGATTTTAGTGCTGTTTGCTGTTTCAGTAGACGGTTTAGTATTTGGACGGTAATAAATCCTGGATTTATTGTCATTGTTTTGTTGAGGAGCAGAAATAATCCTCATATTCAGTACGGGGATTATGGTTAGATTAATGCGCTTTAAAACTAGATTGCTTGGAAAATTTACGCTTTTCGAAGATATGGCGAAAAAATTATGGCTCGTTTTAATGGGTCTTTCCTAAACGTTTCCTGTGGCTTGTGGAATCAGGTTAAATCTTTATGGTGACATAATTTTTCCCTTTTTTAGTTAATTCCTACTCAGGGGCCGCTCTGCATTAAAAACAAGTTATAATAATTAATAGTACACAGGGAAAACAACATTTTTCCGATTACAATGACAGACTTTAATCAATCTAGTAATAAACTACTCAAAAGAATTAAGGGGTCACTTTTTTCAGAAGGTATATCTTCCTTATGATATCAGCTAGAAGATAGATGTTGATATATTCCATCAATCAAGTATTCAGCTACAATGTTTTATTGCGTTCGTTTGTTTTTTCCGCGTTTCTTAGAAACTGTAAATAAGCAAGTGTGTTTTGTACGAAAATTTGAGTATTTGCATAAGATTTTAATTACTGCAAGACAGCGGTTTTTTACTACAACCACAAAATATTGGTGTCACGTGGTCAAACGAGCAATGAGAAGACACCTGAATCCAGTAGAAGTGTCAAGAGCAGTAACCTTACTACAAGAAGGTAGAGTGCAGCAAAGTGTTGCTCAAGAACTCAATGTAAGCCAGTCTGTGGTGTGGAGGCTCTGGCAGAGGCACCAACAGACTGGTCTTGTCACCAAGAGGCCTGAACATGGTCGCTACAGAGCAACGAGCCTACTAGACGACCGATTTTTGAGACTTCAAGCCCTTCGCAGCCGTTCGAAAACCGCTCGTAGTCTTCAAATCGACCTTTCCAGAGCCAGACAAGTTCAGATAAGCGACCAAACGGTAAGAAATCGACTTCGGGAAATCGATTTGAGATCTAGACGCCCAGCAGAGAAGCCAAAGTTGACCAGAAATCATCAACGAAGGAGGATGTTCTTCGCACGTGAACATGAACATTGGCAATTGAGGCAGTGGAGTCGAGTTATGTTTTCAGATGAGTCGAGGTTCAAGTTATGGACAAATGATGGTAGAGTTAGGGTGTGCAGAAAGCCAACAAGCGTTTTTTACCAGCATGTGTTAAGGAAGTCGTGGCTTTTGGGGCGGTTCAGTAATGGTACGGGGCTGCATTTCAATAAACGGCCGCACTGAACTTGTTGTCATCAGAAATGGCTCTCTCACGGCAGGAAGGTACTTTAATGAAGTCCTTGAAGAACATGTCCTGCCTCAAGTACTTGCCGTGGGAGAAGTTTTTTATTTATGCAGGATAACGCTCGGCCCCACACGACTAGAATAGTCACTGAGTATCTTGGTCAGAATAACATAGCCACTATAGAATGGCCAGCACTCAGTCCTGACCATAACCCCATAGAGCATTTATGGGATCAACTCGGACAACGTATTCGCAAGCATCTACACCCACAAAATACGCTGGCAGAACTGGAACAAGCTCTCATTCAAGAATGGCGACGTATTCCCCAGAAAAACGTATGCAGACTGATTCGCAGTATGCCACGCAGGTGTAATGTCTTAATTCAAGCTGGAGGAAGCTTTGCACGATATTAGGTTTAGGTATTGTTTGGGTTTATTGAGAATTCTGAAGACTATTAATTTTTTGATACGAGTTTTCAGTTTAGTTTCTGGTTCACTTTAATATAGTGTTCAATGATGCGGTAGATGTTAAGATAATATCTAATTTTTATAGCATTTCATTAAAATAAATGTTTGGACAATGTGTATACCAAGTTTCATTAAAATGTCATCGGTCCTTAAAAAACTTCAAGCATTTGTAATTTTGACCCCTTAATTCTTTTGAGTAGTTTATGTTGTTCCTTAATTATCTATCCTTATGAAAGTATGTTTTATAAGTTTTTACTTGACTACTGCTAACACTTTCAGTATTAATTCCGGTTGTAGGGCGATTTTGCGCCTTTATTATTAACTATTTTTGATAATTATTTTCCTTTAATTTTAAATATAGGATGCTACATTTTAGGAATTTTTGTAAGTATAGTCGTACAAAAAAAAGTAAATTCACGAATTACTCAGTCAAAATACTACAACACCCCGTTTAATCATCACATGCAGCTCAGTTCTAGCTTTAATTTTGCCTTTAAGTTTGACTTCGGGCCGCATCGTAACGCAGCGATGTCTATCGAACAAGCAGATTTTCGAGCGCAGCACGAGCACAACAAAATAAGACAGCTGTTTCGTGAGCGTTTCATAGCGGCCTTGTATATTAAAATATTCATTCGATTGACTGGCTCAACAATTTTCATAGGTTTAAGGTTTAACATTAAAAAAGCGCAAGGATAGGCTGCGAATTATTCTACTTTATTAATAGATAATTTATTGTTTCAATTGTAATCTTATTTTTGGTGATTCTGCAATCTGCAGGTCTGCAGTTCTTAAAGATGAGCCGCCCCTGTTCCTGCTAACATAAAATTGGAGAAATTCAATTTTAGATAAAACACATGTTTAGAAACCTGCTAGTATTTTATATTTTTTTTTATACGAGTCCCACTGAAATTTCCTAATAAAATCCACATAAAAGATGGAAGCTTTACACTTGAACTAAAAATAACTTACTCACCCTTGATATTCTATTCACAATTTATTACCCAAGATTTTCTATAAAGTCAAATTTTACTTATGAAATTAATTTTTAGTTGAAACTTTTATGTTTAAACCGGGTTTTGTTAAGCCCTTTTAATTTTACATAAATCAGAATTTTAAAAACCTTTAAAGGGCTTTAATGATTATTTAATGACGAGGTATTTGATTAATTAGCATTTAAGCCTGCCAGGACAGAAATATTCAACAGACATAACGAAGGTTTAATGAGTTTAAGATTCATAAAGAAAGCCTATTCACTTTCTCTAAAAAAGCATTTCTACTCTTTGGACACGTTTTGATCCGTGCCAAATTTTGGGATTTTCAAACTTTTTTCAAACTTAAGTGTGGAGTCCTTAACCTAACTTTTATTAGCCCCTTTTTAAATTCTAAACAAGTTGTTTACCTATTAATTATTTTAGTTAAATATTCAAAATTGGGTAATTTTGAAACAAATTACCCAATTTATTACCAAAAATTTTCTATAAAGCAAAATATTACTCAAGAAATCAATTTTTCATTCAAACAATTATTTTGATTGTATTGTTAAATTGCGTTTTGTAAAACCTTATTAATTTCACATAAATCAGATTTTCAAAAACGAATTTCTAATGATTATATGTATAATGAAAAAGTATTTCAGTAATCAGCATTTAAACCTGTCAAAAAACGAACGTTTCTTAAAACTAATCTTAATATTCATAAAAAAGAGCCTCCGATTAACTTTCTCTAAAAAAAGCGTTTCTAATCTTCAGACACGTTTTGACACCGTGCCAAATTTCATAAGGTCTGAAAATTGAACATTTTCCCTTGGAAGAAAATACATTAAAATGTTTTTGTGCCGTACTTCTTCCCATCAGTCTTAGTTATCAGCAAAAGTGAAAGGTTGTGACGGGAAATGTTGGCGGAGATTAGAGTAGTGGCAAATCGATAGATAACGTGGATGTTTGGGGCCGTCTTAATTATTTTATGGGTTTAGTGTTTCGTTTTTTTTTTTTTTTTTATATCATTTCCAATTTGGTAGGTACTGCTTTTATTTCAACATACGGCAGAGATCGCCCTAACTGAAGTCAACACTCTTTTAATTATTTTGAGATTTTTGGTTTTACCAAAAAGTAGGTATATAACATAGAGTTTGAACGCTACGTTCGATTTAACCCCGTTGCTTCAGTAGAAATTTTATATGTTCCAACCTTGTTTTCGCTCGTTGTAAAATATGAGTTTAATAAAAGAAAATCAGCTTGAAATTCATGTAGTGCCATAAATATGAAAATTTTAAGTAAATTTTTGTGGAAGTTCGATTTCTAATTATTTTCATTAAAAACAAGAAATTGTCTCGGATTTTCCTACATCAAAAAGTTCTCCAAAACGACTGTGAGATCTCCCCATCGAAGTTCAAATCCCTTAAATTTGCTCGAATTTTCGGTTTTACCAAAGAGTATAAAACGTAGAGGTTGTACCTCCGATTTAAGCCCGTTGAGTCTCTATAAATTTAGGCTCTATAATAACAATTCAACCTCGTTTTCGCTCGTAAAATATGAGTTTAATAAAAGAAAATCAGCTTTGAGATTTGTTAGTAAATTAAAAATGTAGCAGCTTTCAGGATTGGTTCGTTATAGTTATATGATTATGGCAAAAACAAGATGGTGGGTCATAAATAAGGTCACTCGTTCACGAAATGTGTATTAGTAAACTGAGAATCCTAGCGTCGTATCTGCAGGATAATGAAGAATATAACATAGATCCTTATTGAAGCTAAGCCCGTACAAAATACGTGCTGGCGCCGACCAGAATATTAAGCTACACAACATCCAATAATGCGTACTTCTCAATATAACGTGGAATGAATAAGTATAATACAACATCGGGTTGATAGGTAACTAAATTTTTATGCACCGAATGGGAATACCTTCAGGATGAATATCTTAGTTTTTGTTTTGGATGTGTCGAGAAGGGATTCTGTTGGTAATAAATAAATAAAGGCAGGTTGCTTTTTCCATTCTGAATTTTTATTATCTTTTAAAACCTTCAGCAATATTTTTTTAAAGGTAAACAGGAACTTGGGTTTGTTCACATAACTCAGAATTGAAGCTAAACAAAACCCTATTAAGAAAAATTGAGAAAGATCTATTACAAGCCGATTACAATAAATTTACTTTGAAAAATATTAACCTGTTTTAGCGCCGCGGATTCGATCAATAAAAGTTGGGTTAGGTCAAGAGGTTATCTGAACAAATTTAGAGGTTAAAGAATAAATATCTAGAATTAGGTTAATGGAAAGTACGAGTACATTGCATTAAAAAACAGCAATTCATGGTATATAGCCAAGGCTTAAAATTTTATTTATATTATTTTCTGTAGGGATCAAACTCTTATTATTGTCATTTGCTTTTATTAGAAAATCATGAAGAATATTTTAAAATCTAAGTTAAGTTCGGTGAACCTAATGTAACTTTTATTTGTCCCTTTTAAATTCCGAACGGGATGTTTGTTAATTATTTTAGTTACGTTTTCAAAATTGTGTGTTTTTTCTAATTTTCTCAAACATAAGTTAAGTTTGGTGGACTTAACGTTTGTTCGCCTTTTTAAATTTTATTTTATTTTCTGTAGGGATCAGACTTATTTGTTTCTTAATACACAGGATTTCATTAGAAAATCATAAACAAGATTTAGTTGTAAGCATGTTGGATCAGAACCTTCATTGTTCAACTACTATCCCAAAAAGACAGATTATTAACTTCTAAAAAATATCTAAATCCTGTTTGCAAATGCAAAGGCAAGCGCTTGCAACGATTTGGGACACTAACTCGAAATTGAGCTAATGTAACAACCATTTTAATGGTCAATACAGTAAATTATAGCGGAGTATATAACAACGCAAAACGGCTCTCTATGCAGTTTTAAACTATCATATAAAGTGTTCTAATCACAAGTTTTGATTTATATCTAACATTTGTGTGGGCTGAAATGTCGACTAAATTAGGGTTTAACTCTCCGAGTCGGCGTTATTCCAGTAAATCATCAGAGACATGTAATTAGATAATAAGTGTGTAACTTCAGTTAGTATAGGCGTGGTTTATTTAATAACATTAGTTTTAACCCAAACGTGTGTTCGTTATTGGGGGACGGAATTAGCGATATTTTAATTATTAAATTCCCAACGTGGAATTTTTTATTCAATTTTAATTCGCCTTCAAAGCGAAAGTGAGTTATAAATTTATCATTCTTTTCCCTGAGTTTCGCTTTAAAGCGTTTTCCTTTATTCTAACCTAATTTTCTATGGCTTAATTTGGGTTTTGATGCGCTAATCTAATATTCCCGGTAGTAGACTTGTTGATCTTAGTAGCTTTTATTGTTTAAATTTAATTTAAACCCCTAGAAATTAATACAAATCTATCGAATGAGTAAGAAGAAAATGCGTAAGGGTTGCTCATAGAATTACAATAGTACCATAAAATTAAACAAAACAATTACACCTCTTTGACAGTTGACAGTGGCAGTTGCTTTTTGTTTTGTTTTGTTATAATGCTTCAAAATTCAATGGCCAGCTCCTTTTGCTCATATCATATTTCTAAAAAATTCTCAGGGCTTCGTTGATGTGATATTAATCTTGTTATTTTTATCCTTGGTTTAAGGAGTGGTTCCGAAATTCTACTTCCAAAATTAATTATATTTTTGCCCTCACCTTTATAATCATTAGTTCGGAATCTTTTGGCCGAAGTTATGTGATGCGAACATTATGTTAGATGGCAAGGTTATGAGAAATACCACAAGCCGAATGTCACCGGGGACCTGCGTGGCATTTCTCAATTAAAAATGTCATCACTGGTGAACCGAGGGTGACGAGAGAGTCGCAGTGGTGGCGATGTGGCTTACCTACAGTTAATTGGAGGCAGACTGTGCATAATAATGTCATCTACTATTCATTGAGTCCTTACTACTTGTCGCTTTGTGCTTTCATGAAGATGACATCATCAAGCCTTGTATGTGTCTGTGCTAGCTTGACTTGCAACATCGTCTCCTTTGTTCTCGAATTTCAAGAAAATTTGTATCAACACCTAATTTGTTTGCTACTATGCTCATTTGTGCCCTTTTCGCTGCTAAACAGAATGTCGTCTTATTGATTTGAACACTGTTTCTGCTGAGCGATCCTTTTGATTATCTTAATTAGAATTAATTATTAATGTAATTCATTTAAGTGTAAATTAGCATAAAAAACGTGCCCACTTTTTGCATTTTAAATTAATCTCGTGTCATACTTATTTATATTTAAGTTCCAATATTAGGCCTGTTTTATTTTAAATTAATTTTGATCGTAAGCTAAGTTACCTTATACATACTGTAACGTTTTTACGACGTTTATTTAACATTAAACTCGGTTCGTGGTGTAAATTAATTTATTAAACAAACTTAAAGTACGAAATAATTATAAAGAACAACAATTAAACACTAACGTAAAACTAAACGGAACACTAATATTAAAACCGAACACTAAAGTAATTTATTTATAACAGTTTATTTATTTAACAATTTATTTCTACGTATTCACAAACACGCCGCGATTATTAGTTCAAGACTATTCAAGGATATTTATATTAACTTCGCGACCGTTTTATAGATTGGATTCCACTAAAGTTCGCTAAGAGAATGCATCTTATATATACGCAAGCTTCTAATCTAGAACTATCCAATTCTAGAATATTCTACGGGCGCCTAGAATTATCGATCGCGCCAAGATACTTCTGGTGGCGGATGACGCATGTGATCTCGCACCTGCTTTCCGTGGCTGCTGATGCAATTCGTTACAATACTTTCGTCGTGTAGTTATAAAAAATGTCACTCAACCGAGGTTCGGATCGCTGTCATCTTGGTTAAGCCGTATGCTACCGAAGAACCCGATTAGCAAATTTCTGTCGAAAATTGACTGCGAATATTTTCAATTACAGCAGAAATATTATGCTTTTCTTAAAATAAAAAAAAATTGTTCCTTGAAATCCGGACCTATTTTGCCATAAACATCAAAATTTTAAGTAAATGTTTTTTGGCAGAATTGTCTTCGAAATATTTTTAACAAACACAGACATTTTCTAAACGGTCAAATTTGGAATCCCACATGTTTAGGCTTTCCTTAAGTAACAAAATAACTACGTAAATCCGATCTTGTTTTGCCATAAAAATGAAAAAATTTCCGAACAAATTCTTATTGAAGATTGGTTTCGAAATATTTTCAATAAAAACAGACTTTAAACTTTGAAAAATTGCAAAATGGTAAGCTCTTCTTAAATTATTAGAAAATCCTCTCTTGAAATTCAGTTAAATCCAGTACTGTCTTACCATAAAAATGAAAATTTCAAGCAAATTTCTTTCAAAGATTGACTTCGAAATGCTTTCAACAAAAATAGAAACTTTATAAACGGTTAAAATTGGAAAATCCCACTTGTGTGGGCTTTTCTTGAATGTAAGAAATCGCCACAAATGACTAGCTGGAAATTCGAGTAATTCCTCTCTTGTCTTGCTATAAACATGAAAATTTTAAGTAAGTTTCTGTGGAAGATTGATATCGAAATATTTTTAATAAAAACAGACAATTTTTAAACGGTTTAACTTTGCAAAATCCCACGGCTTTGCCCAAATAAAAAATTCTCACAAATAACTCGCTAGAAATTCAACTAAATCAAGCTTTGCTTTGCGATAAATATGAAAATTTTAAGCAAATTTCTGTCAAAGATTGACTTCGAAATGTTTCACCAAAAACCTTTTAAACTAACTGTTTAAAACTTAGAAAAATCTAACATGCTTAAGCTTTTCTTAAAATAAAAAAAAACATAATTATCACGCTTGAAAGTCCGGCCCTGCCTCGCAAAAAGGAAAATTTTAAGCATAAATTTCGAAAGTTGACTTGACCAAAAAATACAAAAATCTTTTAAGCAGTCAAACTTAGGGAAGCCTCAGCTACAAAGGCTCGGTTATACTTTAAATCAGGGCCGGCTTTAATATTTCTTAAATTTTAAATAAACAATTATGCTACGGAAAAGTCTGATAAAATTTTGTTAGTTCTAAATCTGTTGGCGTAGTAGAAACTTAGTTGTAAGTAATCATTCGTATTTGTTGTAAAACATTAAGTTTTAGCTCGAGTAGTATATAAAAGGTAGTTCTGGTTCCACTCGTAGGTGCTTACAAGTCGAATAACTCTTCTTCGGTTGCCTTTTGGCATAACCAAGCCTATTTTTACTCGAATAAAAGCCGACTTTTAACATAGTTTGTCGTGTAAGGCTTAGTAATTCTTTAATTTAGGAATTAATGATTGGTGAGCGCCTTTTCGAATGTGAAAACATAGGAGATTTTTTTTTCAGTTCATACAGTTTTACACCAATCGTTTCATCCCTGCAGTTAAGAAGACGCAAATAGATATCTCGAGGTTCAAATAAAAGAAAAAAACTTGATGTTATAGCAGTTTCGACGCGATATGTTCGAGAAAAACCGCGTCATGGAAAACCTAAGCGATATTGCTACCCGTTTTTTCTACTTTAGGCGTTATGTGGATAAAGGTATCGTAGCGAAAAAGTTCTTGGATGTAGAAAGAGTGGGCGATAAGACCGATATATACGTCCTTAGCTTCATCGAGGTGGAAAATCTTAACGACGGTTTTCTGGAATAACAGCTAAAATAATACTAAGCCGTTTTAATTTTAGTGGTGTTACTAAAAATATGTAATCGCCCAGTCTCATAACTGTCAGAGAAAGAAAATAAGCGTGATATACGAAACAAATTTTAAATTGGCGCGTGTTTTGTTAACGCGAATGCAAAATTAAATCACACTGCCGGTTTTTTGTTACGATCGTTATTAGCCTTTGTTAAAAAAGTTTTCCCTCAATGAAAGGTTATACGTTATTCCATACCTACCTCGTGTAATTAAAGTTAAATTACTGGACAGGCTTAGGAATTACGTGGGTAATAATATTTCTTCTGGGGGTTATTTATAATTATCCTGGTGTTCAATCAATTTTCCTCCTAGATAATTAAGTTTATTTGACTTCAAAATTGGAGGTCTAACTCAAAAATGTACCATTTAGAACCGAAAAAAATTCTGCTACGGTCGAGATTCGAACCTCATGTTTTCTTGGAATTTTTTTTATAGATGATTATAATCAAAGTCGGCGAAATTTCTAAACTTGAATGAAAAAAAAATAGGTCGATTTTCCAACACACACCTGTAGGTATTGGAAAAGTTGCATCCGGTCGGCTGGATTCGAGGATTTCCGCGCCTGTGCTGCCCCCGTTGGCCGCCCCTTGCACTATCAGTCAGTTACCGGTGATCTTTTAACAGGTCCGCTGTAACCGTTCACTTTACCGCTAACACACCGTTAATATCGACCATTCAGTGTGTGTTAATCATTTTCTATACATGATCGAATCAGGACTTTAATTAATTGTTTTATAATTAACGTGCGTTCCAACTAAAATCCTTCTCCCCTAAAGTATTCCCCCGCCTACGGCACCTGTTAATCCATTCTCGTTCTTGTTTTCATTTTTAATTTATAATGAAGTTTACCTTCGTTTGTGATTTGTTTAGTTTTTGCAAAGTTAATTTTCCGATTTCTCTCATTTTAAATTAGTTCAAGGAAACGCTTAATTATCCAATTAAAAAATAATTGACAATTAACTGAAATGTCTTAAAATTTGAAAAACCCCACGACGTTAATGCCAGTTTGCTTTAAATTCTATTTTGTGATTGTTAAAAAACGCACTTTGCGATTTCCTCCCAGTACTTGTTGATTCGGCCCGCCGTGAAAATTTTCTCGGAGTTGGGTTGGTGTCAAGACTCGCTCCTTAAATTTATATTCCGCATCTGAGTTTCTTACATTTTTAAAGTTTTCGACTCCGTAACGTCAAGAATGATTGTTCGTTTTTTGGATTTAGGTAACCGTTTGTTGGATATGCAATTTGTAATCAAGGCCTTTGATTAATTGGAATTTTCTACGATTAAATTAACTTCTAATACCAAAGAATGCATAAAAATGTGCCCAGTCTGAATTTTGCAATTTTAATAATAATTTTGTGAAACAAAAGTTAAGGGCTGCTTTATTTCTGTCGCAAATAAATAAAAACGGCAAATCAAAATTTAAAACAACTCCAAAACAATCGAAATCCGCAAACTAGCAACTCACAACAAAATTTCGAAGATTGGCAATAATGATCGATGTTCGTATGTTTATTTTTATATCCGATAACCTTTTTTCAAAGAGCTGTTTTTACTATAGAAAAAAACAGAAAAATTCACTGCCGATTGGTTAGTTATTGTGTAGAAAAATTTATTTAGAAAAAACACACAAAACTTAATCATGCTAGCAAAAAACTAAAGCTTTTTACTGGTTTATGTAATACTGGATTATTTCGCGTATTTCGTGTAATTTATTTAAATTTTTGTATGTTTGTTTTACTGTTTTATAAACCAAGAATTTTTTTTAAAGTAGGGAGTAAAAGGTATCATTTTATAAAATTTTGCATCAGGGCGTCCGTGGAATAAAAGCATTTCTTAGTTCATACTACAAACATATCAAATTAATCAAACGCAACTTTGTGAATTAATCCAGAACACTGATTTTTTGCCACTCGGTTTGAAATTTAAAAATCAGATGATTTCAAAAATCCCATGAGCGTCAGCGTTTTTCGATTAAATTAGCTAAAAAAAATTTGGCAAGGTAATGAGATAAAAGGAAGAAATTAATATAATCCATTCACATTTTAATTAATACCTAGTTGGCCATGATGTTTTGTTTTTAAGTTGCCTGTCAAATTGTCAAAGTATCTAACCTAACCTCGTATTCTGATGTTTTAAATTCCGAATCACACTGTAAAAACTGTTACTCATGGCCAACTGTGGTTTAAATAAATTGTGAAAAGATTAAAAAGCTCGCATTTAGAGCAGAATTTTATGAACCTCCAAGTGGTTGCTGGTTTTTAAGCTAAATTTTGTTGGTGTAATTTATTGTTTTATAAATCAAGAGATTTATTTGAAAAGTATTTGATGTAGGGGATGACTTTTTAAATTTGTCTCAGGACTTGCCAAGAAAATTTAAGCACATATCTTAGCTTATACTGCAAGTAAAAATTAATCTGGGACACTGCGTTTCTTTACCATAGCAAAAATCTGCTAGTTTTAAAAAAGACCATAACTCAATTAAATTAGAGATAAAAATTTAGCAGAGAAAGGACACGAAGAAGAAATATAATCCATTCATGTGTTGCTTAATCCCTAGCTGGCCATGTTTTTGCGTTTCTTTAAATTATCTGTGAAATTTGACATAGTATCTAACCTAACTTTACTTTCTAATGTTTTAAAAGCCCAACTTTCACAGTAAAAACAGCCACAACCATGGTAAACTGTGGTTTAAATGGAATGCAAACGGATTATACATTTTGAGCAGAATTTTTTCTATTAATCCGTGCGCCCATTTTAAATCGTGGCCCCTTACTGGCTCTGAATACGCAACCCTCATTACATTACAGGTATAAACTATACATGAAATGTAACATGGGTTGCATATGCAGAGCCAGTAAGGGGTCACGATTTAAAATGGGCACACCGTATAGAATTTATTAAGGTAATTGCGTGTAATTGCAGTTTACCTTCGGAATTCCCAGTCGTATTTTAAATAACCGACTAATGAGCAGTACAATTAAATTATTTTTCTAAATTGCAGTGCAAAATAAAAGGTGATCTTGATAATAATGCGTCAGTTTAAATGGTTTAATGACATAATGTGTTTTTAATTGTACACCGACAAATGCCAGCTGGGTTAATCTCTTTACGTTTTACAAATTATGCAGTAAAATTCTGTGCTGGGTGTTTTTTTTCTTATTTTTCTTGGTTTTTTCCTTGGAGGAAATCGAATTATTGAAACTGGTTAAAAGTTCACATTCATAAAATCTTAGAAATATCGGCCGATTATCTTAAATTTTTGATGAGGTAACAATCGTGTGAACGTGTAAATTTTTGAAAACGATTGTCAGCTGTTTCCAAGCTTTGACGAAATTGTTTTTTTCTCAGAGTTTGGTTTTCGTTGCCTGTAATTTCTGCATTTCTATTTACATAATTCTTCGAAAAAAATGTTTAAAAAATGTTTACATTTTCTGTCTCAGAACTTGAGCTGTTTTTTAGTGTTGTTTTTGGAGTTTTTTAAACTTGAAAGCCATGAATTAGTAAAGCTAACTGTATAAACAACCAAACAATTGACGTAGGTACGGTTAGGTTCCACAACCCTCCAGCTAGCTTCACCCTGTTTACTGCCACGGCATGCCCAACAGAATATGTAACAGCCATTGTTGTTAATATCTTTTTTATCCAGTTAAGGGGAAACAGAACAAGCTTTTTAGTCGGTAACAAAATTAATTTATATCAATATAATTCCAACCTAATCTTTATAAAGGTGACAGCTATAGATTCACATTCATTATTAATTTTCTATTTAATTATACAACAGAAACGGATTTTCCAACAAAATGTTTAGTAACTTTTTAAATATTTACAAAGATGAACTTGGATTTCTTTCGAACCTAGTTTAAAGTTTGTAAATTTGTTCCCCAAGATTTTTAGCAAAATTATGGCAGAATTTGTGTTAATCCGCCCTCTAACAATGTTTAAGAATTGAAATGTTACCATTTCGTCCCATAAATAATATGGAAATGTAAAAGAGGAAATGCCAGAAGTTAGAGCAGGTCATTTCATAATGAATAAACGAGTATCGAACCGCATAAATTATTTACGAGTTAAAACACTGCATGAAAAGCACGAAAGTTGAAATTTAAAGAAGTAAATGTTATACTTATGATGACGTCCGGCTTATTTACGAAAATTGCCGAGTAATTTTTTAAAATTTCAAAAACGACCTAGTTTTCCTTACTGGAATCATTTCTAATCTAGATCGTTTTTTTTGCGGGTTAAAACACGCGAATGACTTAAAGAAACCTTTAACATTTTTTTTCGAAAACCACAAAATAATTCGTTTAGTTACAACTAAAACAAACTTAACCAGAAACTAAGTTTAATTATGCATAAGATGTATTAAAATTTGCTTTACATGCAAACTGGTTGTATATGCCTGACACTACCCCAACCGGGTGGAATTAATATTTTAATTAATATTGATTTTTCACTTCCTGTTGAATATTTAATCGTCCCCTTAAAAGCTGGATTGTTGAAAGGTGGCAACAACCTGAAATATCTTTTATATTTTTCTGTTTGTCCAAAACACTTGTGTTTGAATTACGCGCCAATTCCAGAACCGTACTCGCTACCTTTCATTTCGCGTACTAAATCTTTTGTAAGTTCAACCCCAACCATAGCGACGTAGCAATTTCTACTTTTGTTGTTAAAGATTGTTATCAACAAATTTTGTTTTTCATTTCGTATTAAAACTTTGACATTCAAGCCACATTTGCATATAAAAAAAGCTGAAAAATTGCATGCGACACGCGCACGATTCGCGCGGTTACTTACCTCACACTTCATACCTCAAACCCTTGCAATTTTTAAACAGAATTTCCACACTTTAAAAATCGTTCTAAATCCCCAACCGTAAAATTATTTCCTTCGATCTGTGTTTTCTGATTTTAACCTCTGATAAGCCCGTAATTTAGTATTCCAATCGTAATAATGCGGCTTTTAACTGAGGAAATTTGTGACACGTGCATGACTGCAATATGTAATCATAAAGCTCGTTTCATTCCTCGTTTTTTTTTATTTCGTGCCCTTTAACGTCTACAAAAAATCCGGTGTATATGAGGTTTTTCATTTTTAATTAAGGCTGTGAATTCGGTTGTAATTTCACAAAGTTACCTTGATTAAGTTTTCGAGTGTTTTACATTAGTACATTAGTAGCCCGTTTGATTTCATCTCTTTTCGTAAATGTCGATACTAATAACCGTTATTCAATTTGCAAGTCAATTAATTTGAATATCATTCAGGGTAATTGTTACGGAATGAGGTTAGTGAAATTATTAAATATGCGGAAATTTTCCTGGGGGTTTGATAATTATAAACAGAAATTTGTCTTCTTTAATTTTTATTTCATTTTTTAAATGTTTATTTTACTGAACCACACCTAAATCCCTCAGATAAGCTGCAAAAAAGCTTATCTAACCCCGAAAATTTAGTTTCAGTTCTTCAACCAAAAGCTTTAAAAAAACCAAAAGTGCTCTTCGAGGGATCAAACAAGCGATTAAAGATAAACATTCAACGGTTCAGTGATGATAAAATAACATCGTGAACGCGCGACACTTGTAAAAATATCAGTGTAAATGTTAAGTGCCTCAAGGTATTGTTCAGCAAAGTGGGTCGTCGCCGTTATTTTCTTCAGTGAGCTTTTCCATTTACAAGTTTTATGGCAGTCCATTATTACAATGAAAAGCATATACAAAGTCATACGAATGTTTATCGTCGGTTATTAACGTGATTTGTAAATTATGAAGCCTTGATTTGTAGCATTCACTTTGTTGTTACAACATGTATATGGACGCGGATATCTTGTTATTTACGTTTATATAGAAATTGCATGTGCATCAGAAATTAATTGCACCTGTGATTCGTGCCGGAGGGGACTTTCGTATGCGGAATTAACATAAATCCCTTGAATCATCCTTGTACCTTAAGATAAGGATTAAATGATTTACTCTACGTTCTACCGTATGTATATTACATGGGGAAAAGCAAGCGTGGATACTTTGTATTTATGTTTTGAGGCCTAAGATTAATGTCAATTGTTTTCTAGTATTTAAGCTTGTTGGTGTAAGCCATAAAGTAGGCTAAGATTGTCCTTTAATTCTACACGACAACCATTTTATGAAAATAAACAACAAGCACTGCCCAATATGTTTTGAAGATAAAACCGATAAAGGGGAACCCTCAGACTGGGTTGAAATATATTTACCGGCATTACTAGAAACTTTTCAAATTCTGTAAAGTAGAAACGACCAGAATTATGATGGTAATCACCTCTGCTATTGCTCTCATCAAAAGCAGTAGAGTATCTTCCGCCATAAAAGCGTATTATGGTGGCAACATCGCAACTGCATTTATTACCCCGAGTAGATTACGCGTGATGCATTTGGCTGAGAGATTTTCTAATGGATTTTCCTGCAGGATTATGTCGCGATGATTTAGGTAGACGTGGAGGAGAATGGAGAACTTCACGGGTGTAGGTGTTGTTTTAACTAAGTCGCCCCTTGTGGGGTGTTTTCGAGGTGTAATCTTTGGTTAAGAGGAATATCGCTTTGTTTAATGTTGCTCATTATGCCTATGAGAGTGGTTTCGTTGAGTTTTTTCGCTTTGATTGATGATATTAAGTTAGTTTGAAGCCTTTTCCTTCCTGCAGGATGTTTCAATATATCGTCACCTTTCTCGTAAACATTAATTGCCTTGTAAATAACTTGAGGTCGTCAAATTACATCCAAAGAAAATTTGTTTTCGAATACTGAAAGAATAAATAAAGTAAAATGGCTTTTTAACGGTGCAAGTATAAAACGTGTAAACGAAAGGAATGGAATTTATTTGAGAAATACTCAATAACAAGTTTCCTCAATTAGATTTTATCGCATTGACATTTGATTGTTAAGATTCGAATGGTGACTTCAGGTAACGGAGGTTTTTAATTTCCGACGGAAGAGGTCGTAGATTTTCGTTTGAAATTCGAGTATACAAGCTTTTGATGTCTGCAAGGATACACTCGAGGACGCCATATAATCCAATATCTTCTTCACAGGCTTTGAATAATTTACTGTCGAGTAGGTGTGTCTCCTTTTTATAAATTTATTTACAACTTTTATGGGGGATCAGGCAATATTAATGCTTGTTCTTATTTTTGTTTTCTTCGTTTTTAAATGGAAAGTTTTTCTGGCGGGAGTTTGGGGAATTTTGTCCTTCGGATGTTTTATTTTTGTTGCCCTCGGACGGATGACAAACCCTTGAAATTGTACACGACAACGGCCATTATTCCGTGGCCAACTAACCGTAAAGAGTAACAACGTCAGATACGAAATAGGGAATGCCCAAGAGTCTTTTTCGCAACAAACCCACAACGAAAAAGCGGCAACTGACGCACATTAATTCAAACCCTCAAGGTGGACGCTTGTTAAACTACGAAGAAAAATTACATCAAGTTACTCAGTGGGATACCGTTGCAATTTTTTTTTAAAGTCGGTAAAATAAAAGGCTTTTTTTCTCCATCTTGTATAAAGTTCGAATTTGTCGATTCTTCTTGGTGCTTGAGCTTTACAATAAAATTATAGTGAAAATTAAAAAGTTTTCTTAGCAGGTTTAAACGATTAAGTTTTAATAACACTTAGGCTGTTCCACCAGGTTTCATGTTTTAATTTTCAAGTTTTAAAAATGGTTAAAAGTTCTTAAACATCTGAATTAATTTTTAGATGTCTAAAATGAAAGGAGGGCAATCTTGTGAAAATATTTGTAGTGCAGCTTAGGCTTTAAACTACATTTATTGTGTTCCTGTTGAGTGATTTTTCCAAGCTTAGGTTATTAATTTTTAGTTGTAACTTCATCAGAAAACGTAAGAATTGTGCCTAATTAAAGTTACAAACAGAGCAAAATCGATAAACTCATAATCTATTTGAGGGAACGAAATTAAAATAAGACAATTTATAAGGCGAGTGTATCGTGGGAGCGTTCAGAAGTTCATGAAATATTTTGCACTATCAATTCAATGAACGAACTTCGTTGAACGGCGTTGAAAATCTATATTTGTTAGAGCTCGGTTCGCTGCATTAAACTAGATTATTTATGAAAAGTCTCGCTTTACTTCACGGGCCCATATAAATTATACTTCTTCGCTTTTATGGCTATTTACTACCACGAAACGTGAAAAATAAAGTCACGAAGTACAATTATTTTTAACTCAAACCGAAAACCCCCCACATTTTTATTTTACGTTAAAATTTACTTGGGTGCAAAATGAAATTCATTATTGTTTTGGCACATTTTGGGTTTTAATTAATTTAAACCTCGAATTTTTAGGTGTATTTTATTAAAATCGGCCATTACCTCTTTAAATATTTGATTTTTTTTTAAATTTTTAAGTCTTGGGGTAATTGTTGATTCCAAGTAAAAGACTGTTATAATTCCACCCACTTCAGTTTATTAGAATTTTATAAACCAATCGATATTTTGTGTATGAGGCATATTAACTTCTAACTCCAGTTCAGTGCTAGTTTCGATAAAAGAGACGTATAATGGCATATAAATTACAGGAATATATAAATAATGAATTTTTATTATAACTGAACACTCAATTTTCCCGTACTACAAATGTTTTTAAATTTATTGTTGATGCTTGTTTGTACTCGTCGTGACATGTTTTGATTGTTAGTTCCTAATTTTGGACTCTGTTATACATATAACAATAAGTAAAGTTAGAACCTGGATATCCTTTGGGAAATCCCCAAAAGCAAGTGTAACTAAATGTAATTAATTTTTTCATTAATTAAATTTTAACTTTCCTCATAGCAGGTAGTTAAAAAATATTAAACAGGATGTTTTACTAATGCGTTTGTTATCTGACCTTAAACAAGAAACATGACGGTAATTATTCACCACGGTATACGGTATGTGAAATATACCCTTAAACAAAGCTTGGCAAACGAACACTTACGAATACAACCGACTTTTCTTTAATAAACTGGAGAAAATTGGGAATTTTTTATTACAGCTGGCCTTCATGGCATTAAGGTCAGCGTACTTTCCTTATAGGTCAGAGATCTCGAGTTTGATTCCCGATCTAGATCGGTGGGATTTTTTTATGCAGCAAAACCTGAAAGTATGCCCTCTTTTGGATACGAGGTAAAACCGTAGATCCTGTGTCAATACGACTTTTAGGGCGATAAAGGTGGAAATCCCTTGTATTCGACAAAATTCTAGTCGGGTGGTGCCAAATCACCGTAATAGTTGAACTCCTTGGCACTTGTAAGCCTAGATTTAGCCCAATAAATAAACAAACAAACAATTACAGAAAGTTTGCCGAATTGTTTTACTAGGATTGCACATTTTCGATACTTCCAAATAACATTAAAAAACTACAGTTTAGCGAACGCTGTTTTGACGAATTCTGAAGTTTGTGCATGTTTTTCAGTTTTCGCGTTTTTCTTTTCTTGATAACACGTAGCGAGCGTTCGCCACAAAAGAACAAATTTCCACAAGTGTGGTTGATCAAAGGGGGTGATATACTCGAAAATAGATCGAGTCGAGATCGAGGAACGCATTGAAATGAAAGTGTTCCAGATCCTAGTCTTAAGAAGGTGGAGTAATTCAGTGAGCTCGAGTTCTCGAGGTACGATATTACTTGTGTCAACATGCCCCCAGGACACGTTTTAACAAGGTAGATCTGATGAGCTTACGGAAGCTTGGAAAAGCGACTCTCTAACGTAATGTTTAAAGAAACAAAAGGCGACTTTGGTACGCTATAATGAGCACAATCTGTTTGTTCAGTTGCAAAAAACAACAACAACAACGTCGGCGAAAAATACTTCAAAAAGAAATTACTAAATAAAGTATGCAAAAAGATAAAAAGCTTCCTACTTAAAGCGCCACTGAAAAATGTTTCAAACAAACTTCGATGTACGTATTTAATCAAAAACACCGGTGGCGTTATAAAAGCATCAAAGGAAAATTTAACAGCCAATTTCAATTTATTTTTACTTTTTGCGTGGGCTTTTGAAACGTTGATATGATCGCTTTCTGTGTCTTTACGTACGTTTATTAAATTTTCCTGAAGATTATCTGGCTAAGTTAATGAAGACTCGAAATTTCAAAGAAATTTCGAAATACGGCATTTTATCGACCTTGTCCTTTTACATTTTCTTGATGAGGCTGAACTTAACTTCATCGTCAATTCTTAATTTCAAGCCCAAGTTAGTTAGTAAAGTTCGACGTTTTCTATGAAAGAACATGAAGCAAAGAAAAACCTGAAATTTTAATGGTTTTTGACGAAAACACTGCGAAGAAGAGTTTGGGGAAGCCCCGAGAAGTTCCAAGGAGGAATATTTCGGACAGCTTCGGGCAAAATCGGAAAGTTTGATTAAAAGAGTAAAGAAAATTTTCTTACAATAAAAAAGGGTTGAAACGATCCATTTCCTGGCATTTCTAAATGTTAAATTTAACAGAGACTGATGAGCTTAAGATGTAAATCTGTAACAAAGCAGGTAGTTATATATTGCCGAGCAGTTAGAACATCCAGGAACATAATCAACTGAAACGAGTTAATGAACATGCCACGTGAACGTTTTATATCCCGAGTTCTCTTATTATTTTAATTTACTTGACATCAGCACCCGACAGATTAAGATTAATTAGTTCCAGCTTTTTCAAATCAAGGTTCTTGTTTACGTCATCTTTAATTTTGCGGGATATGAAAACAAAAAATAAAGACCATGACTACGTGACAAGGTTTTAATGCGAATTCTTTCTCAGACTATGAATCAAGCTAGCTCGTTTTCCCAAAAAATGGAAATAACCCACTCCGTCCCTTGGAATAATTTATAATAATTATCTCGTTATTACATCGTGACTGAGAAATTTCGGCAAGTAATGCAAATTATCTAAAATATTAATGCTAATAGTAATTAAATACCGACGCAATTCCCTCTAGGATTTTGATGGAGCGAACGAATAGCGTTCTGGGGAGCTATTTGTTATTACCGTTTCTAGTGAAATAAAATATGTCGGTACGGTAATTCTTGGAATTGTCGAATTATGGGGTAGAAAGCAGACGAAATGAAAACGTTTTATCCCTGAAAGCATTCCGATGACCCACTAACACACTTCCTTCGGGCCACAAATTGTGTCTGGATTAATGAAACCTTCCCTTAACGTTTCGATACGATACCTACACCATCTTTAACGGAATTGACCCGAAAAACTTTTCCATCCAGGATCGTAAACAGATACCAAGTTACTTATAGCTTTGGGACGCCTGAAATCAAATGAAACGATAGATTTATACACACGCGTTGCTGTATTTCTGGTTGATTTAGGAAAATCGTTAAAAGGGCAGAAGATGGTTTACTACGTGAGAAAACAATGAGGAAACGCAAAGTCACGTTTTAGGTTCGGTCGGGACCTTTTAAAGAATGTTGTCTATTTCAGTGTATGTTAATAGACTCCGAACACTTTATTGACCCTCCTGGGATGACGACGGTATTGACAAACATGTTTTAATTGACAATGACAGAACCATAATCAGTGGCGTAGCTAGCACTGCTTGGGCCCTGTATCAAGGATTGCTAAGGAGGCCCCCCTCCCCCAATATTATAAATAGCAATCGCAGGTAGAAATGCGGAATATTATATTAAACATATAAATAAGGATATTTGAACAAAATTTTATGAAACTGTGTATAAATGAAAATGCAGCACCTATAAATGGTAATCCTATTTTTCTCAAAATTGGTAGATATGAATGGTGCACCGAAAGTCGTTGTCTTGAGATTGGCATGATGGCCGAATACAGGTCAGTCGGCTTAGAAATGAACTGCGGGCTGCTAGGTACTCGGGGGGTTATGATTAGGGGCGCTATCAGTTATGATGGTAGATCACCTTTGGTGATTATAAGAGGCACTTTGACTGGTCAGAACTATGTGGATGACATTTTGGAACCGGTGTTGTTACCATTTATAAGAGACATTCCAGATGCCATATACCAGCAGGACAATGCACGACCGCATGTTTGTGATGTGGCTATGACCCTTTTGCGTCAATCTGATATTCCCGTTCTTCCCTGGCCGGCTAGATCTCCGGATTTGCCACCAACTGAACATGTGTGGGATATCATTGGTCGGCAAATAAAGAGTTACGATGCGAATCCTGCGACGGTTGATGAATTGGAAGAGAGGCTGTAAGTGGAATGGAATCTTATACCGCAAGAGAAAATTTCACATTTGTTTAATGATCGCCGAGTGGGGGAATGCATTAGAGCTTGTGGGGGTCACACTCATTATGAAACCTTTTTGGAATAACTATAGAACTATACATATACTAAACGTAGAAGTTTGAAAATTTAATCGTTTGTTATCCTTGTGAATATCTAACTTACAGCCAAATTTCGTTCCAATATATTTGTGCACTATAGGTGTTGCATTTTCATTTATCCGCAGGGTATTTGGTAATTTTAATATAATAATTCATTATAATATTAATTATTCGGTGCAATACATTTCGCCACAAAATAATTTGATTATTAATTTCACTGCTCAAATGGACATCAATAGTGTTTTTTTTTTAACCAGTTGTTATAGGTTACAGCAGAAATTATATACTGCTGGGAATAGAGGCTGGTGGGCCCCCTTCTAACCGGTGGGCCCTGTATCATTGATAGAGCAGATATAGCGGTTGCTACGCCCCTGACCATAATATCGGCGACTAACAGAGAATATTTCTAGCGAAAAAAATATCTGAGTATCGTTAAGTTTTATAAAACAACGAATACATATTGCTAAAGAATTTCTCTCAGTGCATGTTAATCCATATTGAGCGTTTTATAGAACCATAATATCGAAGAGAAAAACAAAGAATATTCCTACCGAGTATCGTAAAAAGTTTCATAAAACAACGAATCGCTCTCTATGTATTTTAATCAGTCGTAAAAACCTTTTACAGATTTTTGCTAGGGTATCCCTTTTTATTGTAACGTTTTTAAAATTTGGTTCGGTGTGTGAATTACACGGAAAATTAAACTAATTTATTTACATCGAGAATGCCTATTTATTTTAATACTATTTAGGACATTTAGGTTAACCCGCGCACTAGCAGCGTTCAATACACTTATTCACTACAAGTAAACTGTTCCAAGTGCGTTTATTCCGACAGCTTCGATTTCATTTTCGAATTTAGATATTCTGGGGTATTCTCGTAAGGAACGAGATCATTCGAGAGTTGCTGCCGGCAGATCACGCGATTCGTTCTGGAACGATGAAGGTATTAACAAAAAAATGTCCTAATTGAGAATGCCAGAACCATAATATCGGTGAATATTCTTACCAAAGAAAATCCAACCGAATACCGTTAGAAGTTTCGTACGTAAAACAACGAATCACTCTCCATGTATTTTAACTCTGTTGCAAAATCCTTTTGTCATTTCTTGTTGAGCAAAGATTATCGATTTCTTCTTGGTAGTATCAGCCTGCATCAAGGATATTCACTGAATAAGAAACAAACGAACATCGTGTGCTAACCTTTTCGCTTATGAATAATAAATGTCCGGGTGTTAATTCCAGACATCACAATTTCAAAGGAACGAATACGAAATGTAGATTTTTCACTTTACGACGATCCCACATATATCTTTCATAACTCGCAAGAGTTAAATTTTCTCGCCAGCTTAAAACAATTACATCGAAAAACGTTTTCTATTCGGCCCGCATTTTAGGTATGCGAATGAGAAATGTACTTTTAAAAACCACCCTTCGCTTCTGGGAAGGCAAATCTTAATTTTTCATCTAAATAAGCAATTTTCATGCGGTAAATTTTAAAATAAACTTGAATACTAATCGGATTTCTTTCCATCGGTGTGGTCTGATATTAAATTTTCCCAATTAACATATCTAGGTTATCCATCAAAAATTTTGTAATTACTTTTTTTTATAATGCCAGGTTTTATCAAATAGTCATGCAAGAATTAACCTTGGCCCTAGTCGCAAGACTTTAAAATTTGTATACGAATGAGAATTCTCTGGCTCGCTCATTACGTGTCAGTTTTACGATACTGCAATGTTGAATTAATTCGGTGAGCACATACGTTTAACTGATTTATTTCCGCTACGACTTAAATTTTGATTAGCAAAGCTATTTTTGGGTTTGTTCTGTTTTTATTTGAAGTTCTTGGGGGATTCGAATTTTATTACCCTTTCGCTAGAATTTAATGAATTTTTCATTGGTTTTGTAAACTTCTGATTTAAACTACCTACTTTAAGCTTAAATGAATAGAATTGACACGGTGGCTGGAAATAATTTTTAGGCTTTTAGATAAACACGTAAAATACCAAGCAAAAGCGGTAATTACCGAGCGTTTCGAGTCATTTCACGTTGCTTCAGACTTCCAAGGTTCTCTCCTCGGTAATATAAGGGCAGCCATGGTGAAATTATGCGACATTCTCGAGTAAATTTAGTGGTTGCTTACTGTATAGAGTACTAAAATTAAGTTAGTTTACTGAAACAACGGTCTGGTAGATAGATATAGGGAAATAAACCACGTAATTAGGATGAAGCGGGCTTAGTTTGCTGCTGAGAAAAGCGTTTTCCCACCTGGATGTGGCGAAGATGAAGCATTTTCCTTTTAATGTTTAATAAATGGATTTAATACGCGGTTTAGGCTTTTCGTTTCATGTAAGGGTTTGCCCAATCCTTAGGATTAAATGTTAAAACATTTTAGCTAAAAACTGTGTCGAAGTAAACCGTGGCGCAACAAAAGGTCCGGGTTCAATTGTTTCAAATAGCATGTTCGGGATATTGAATAAACAAACGTGGGAATTCAACTAATTTTGATTAATACTACATACTACCAGGAAATGCCATTAAAGCTTGCTTATACTATACTTGTGTAGTTTTCGGTGTGGCGATTCAAATTCATATTACAGGGAATAGTTGGGAAGGGAGGTGTGATCGAGCAAGTTCTCATTTTAGATTGTTGAATATTTTAGTTGGTCGCCCATAAAATATTACTGTGAGAGTTAAACTAACTACACGCCTTCCACGGTCGCACACACCTTCAACGCACGCACGACGGCCCATTACAACACGATTTCGTGGAAAACTGATATGTTTATAAACAAATTTTGATGTTTATACACGTTGGGAGAAAACCAGGTCGTTTTCAAAAGATTTACGTAGAAAACGTATTTGAAAATGTTTTACTTTTCGATTTTAAATAGGTATCCAATCAGGGAAACTCAAATTTCCAATAGGTGAAGGTGTCGGTACTACACGAGGGAGTATGACCGGCACCATGGAGGGTTAAGGCCTCCTGGTTGTCTCGCACGTTATGCGTACGGGGTGATGTGGTAAACACCACACCTTCGAGAACCTCTGCGTTTCGGTTCCCAATTATTTTCAGTGACTAAATTTGTATTAAATGTAAAAATTTTCCCACGTAAAATTTTTTAAAAAATGCAGGGCGATGACCATTAACGTTAATGATAATAATAATCATGCGTTGCTTACTTTAAGTTCGTTGACTTCCCTTCATAAAATATGAAATAAATTCAAGTTACAATTATCAAAACTTTTACATTTATTCCACCCACGATAAAATCTTAAACAGATTAGAATTAGAGGGTTTAACGTACGTCGCCTACCCTTTTATCAGTGCGTGTAATTGCTTAATTATTATCAAACAGAAAGCAACGAACCTACAATAAATTCATAATAATAACCTTTTATGCGTATTAACACTGTAGGCGTTGGAATAGTTGAAATACATCACCCACGTACGTTTTTTAGGCTTCCTAATAGCTAACTTCTAAAAGTTTATATCGCATTTTCAAATCACAAAATTTGAAATTTTATAACGTTGTTGATTAGGAATAACACATAAATCAGCGTACGTAAACGATCGGAATATGAACGCAAAGCAATAAAAACACAAAAACTTGTAGAAAAGAGCAAGAAATAAGGATTTGCGAGAGTTTGAATAATGTATTATACCAAACATAAACAGGTTTACAAAGGTGGTAATTAATTTCCAAGCTAAGCTTGTAGCTTAAACTAACCGTTTCGTTGCAAAGCAAACGTTAAAGTGGAACGGTAGCAGGTATTTAATGACAAAATCAATAACTGGTAACGGTTTCGCCTGAACAAATGAATATTGTAATAAACTGTGATCATAAAAAAGTACGTCAATTTATTTATTTTTCGTTTGTTTCCAATGAGTTTTCTTTAAAAAAGACGAGTGGTATTTTAATTCCTAATTCTACTAAAGAGTATAGAATGTATAGGGGTTGAACTTTACGCAGCACAGCGTTTAACTTGTAGTTAGAAGAACAATTGGGCAATTCTATAATACCTATAGGTAGGTTTAGTTATATCTTCTGCTACTTTGGGCCAAGATATGCAGATTTGCCTCGAACCTTCTATTTGTATAACCCACGACCTCTTCGATTTCGCCGTAAGACTTAAAGCTGTTGATTCTTTATACATTCTGTACTATATAAATATAATTGAAGACCAATTGAAAAAACAATCTCTTACCTCAGGTACTTATAAAGAGTGTTGTGTAACTATACCGGATGTCAATGAAACCTGGGGCACCCCTATTTTTTTAATTATATTTTAAAATATCAAAATGAAATTTGGAATGTGTAATATACTGTTTAAATTTCATTTTTGACGAAGAACACAAGTTCCTACCACTTCCGATTTCGCCGGAATTACCCTCAATTTTGTTATTTTAAATGCAACACCCTGTATATTGCAATGAAATGTCCCCCTTTTTTCTTTTATTATTTGCTAACTCAGTATTTTTTAAATTTAATATCAAATTTAGAGATCTCTTAATACAGGGTCGTTAATGGGGATGGCCTTTTTGAATTTTAATTAAGTAATTTAACAGCCTCAAAACAATTAAAACCTTTTACAGTAATTAATGACAATTTTAATATCTAAAGAAACATTTTTCTCTTAAAATTAATAAGTTGACCAACTACCTTTCACAGATAACTCGAACAAAACACCTTCTCCTGTTTTGACTCCAAATAATTCACCACTTCACCACGTTTTCCCTTATATCTCCATCCAATAACACACTTCCTCGTAGTTTGACTCCAATTAATTGAACACTCTGCTCAGTTTCTTCTTTAATTACCCAATACCTCATTTATATCCAAATATTGTAACACCCATTTCCAAGTGAAGTTTTATTTCATAAATAGTATTCCATATTACACAATTTTATATCACATTTTATGTAATATTATAGTCGGATTCGATCTAATTTGGCATGTACTGAACCGTTCTGAACACAGTAAATGCTATCTCTTTTTGTTTCACACTTCATTTCATAAATTTCAGAGCGGCCTTCTGCAAGACTTGCGCTCGCTCTAATAGCCTATACGCACTAACAAGCTAGAAAGAGAGCAGTATAACTATACAAGTAACTATATTGCGAAAACCCACATGCCAAATTAAATCTAATCCGACTATATTAACCTTTTATATAACTTTTAAACAAATTATAATTTTATTCAGTTTCAAATTGTAATAATTATATGAAGCTAAACAAAATTTTAGTTTTTTTTATTTTAATACTCTATTTTCCGTTGTTTATTTTTTTAACCTTCTTTTTTTAATTCTCCTTGGTTATCTTATTTAATTAAACAAACACTCTATTTTAAATTATAAATCCCTTTTAAAATCAATTATCAAGATATCACAATCTACTTATAGTACTTATATACAGTGTGTCCCAAATTCAATCCCCACCATTAGGATCTCGGAAACTATAAAAGCTACAAAGTTGGTTAAATAGGGAAAGTTTTAGGAATTTTAATGCTCATTTCATATCCGTTGAGAAATCACAGCCAACTTTGACCGTTTTCGAGATATCTTGAAAAAACCGAAATTTGGAGTTTTCTGTTTTCCAAATATCTCGGAAAGTATTAAGTTATTAGTTTCAAGACTTATACATTGTGAAGGCACTTTTTACGGAGAATCGGGTGGTACCATATGTTTATATTTATGACGCTTTGTCTCTATTCTATGAATAACTACGTTTGATTTTCATATGGACGCCAAATTGAATTTTGGCGTAACTAAACTCAGCTCTTTTTTCTCTTTCCAACGATGTGTCACACGTACGGGGTTTTTGAAGAAGAGCGGGAATAAAATACATTTTTTTATCATAGCCTACTACGCGAATAAAGAAAAAATGTATTTTATTCCCGCTCTTCTTCAAAAAAAACCGTACATGTGACACATCATTGAAAAGAGAAAAAAGAGCTGAGTTTAGTTACGACAAAATTCAATATTGCGTCCATATGAAAATCAAAAGTAGTTGTTCATAGAATAGAAACAAAGCGTCATAAATATAAACATATGGTACCACCCGATTCTCCGTAAAAAAGTGCCTTTACAATGTACTAGTCTTGAAACTAATAACTTAATACTTTCCGAGATATTTTGGAAAACAGAAAACTCCAAATTTCGGTTTTTTTAAGATATCTCGAAAACGATCAAAGTTGGCTGCGATTTCTCAACGGATATGAAATGAGCATTAAAATTACTAAAACTTTCCCTATTTAACCAACTTTGTAGCTTTTATAGTTTCCGAGATCCTAATGGTGGGGATTGAATTTGGGACAGACTGTATATAACACTATTTTAAATTAACAACTATGAACATTTTCTAACATCAAGTTTACATTACTTTAAAGGCATTTATTTATTTATTTACATTATCCCAATAAAAAAAATTAGAACTCACCGTCTTAAGAAATCATCCAAAGATATCATATCAATACATATGTATGCATTTTTGGAATTTCCATTTAATTCTACGTTGCAGAAGAGTTTATTTATTAATCTAGGATGTCACGACCTGCGTAAAATGAAAGTCAGGGTGCTACGACAGTCAAAACAAATTGTTTTAGAACTTCAGTTGTAGCAAGTCTGCCACTTGTTTTGTACATGTCATTTGTTTCAATTGTTTTGAAGCCCAATTCCTAGATTTAAATGTCCAAAATACGGCTTTTCTGAATGGAGAGTGTTATCCCGAATTAAAGTTTCATATTAATCCCACGTTATTGTTATCAATGAAATCCTTGAAAAACGCTCGTTTTTAATATCCTAGTGTCCCATCCTAGTGCCATTTGAAAAAATAGAGTTATTCTCGAAAAAGCATTTTTGCCAACTTTAGGTCATTCTAATACAGCAACGAAAATAGTCTCGAGTGTTGGGATACCTTGACTTTCATTTTACTTTTACTTTGTCATCAAAATATTTCGAACTCGATACGACCATACGTGAAATTAAATGGAGATTCCAAAAATGTACAAATATACAGGGCGTTCCATTTAAAATAACAAAGTTGATGTTAATTTCGGCGAAACCGAAAGTGGCAGAAACTTGTGTTCTATGTCAAAATATGACATTTAAAGGGTATATTACATATACCGTATTTCCTTTTGATATCTTAAAAAATAAAAAATATATAGTGGTGTCCCATGTTTCGTTGACGCCCTGTATATCTAACAACCTTGCTTTTAATAAACTTGCAATTTAGGGGAGCTAAAATTTAAAAAGTAAATGGCAACGATTTTACTTGAACAGTCTAATATTATAATAACCTGTGATCATAAAAAGTACATCAATTCATTTGATTGTAGGTTTTCAGTCGATTGGGCTTAACCTTCTTTTAAAAAAGACTAGCGGTATTTTAATTCCTGATTTTACTAAAGAGTATAGATTTTATAAAGGTTCAGGCTTATGTACAGTTCGTATAACTTGAAGATAGAAGAACACCCGGGCAGTTCTGTAATGCATGTTTAGCTCTACGTTCTGTCACTTTGGGTAATGAACTAATGATACACAGATTTGCTTCGATTCTTTTATTTATAACCCACGACCTCTTCGATTTCAACGTAAGCTTTAAAGCTGTTGATTCTCTATACGTTCTGTACTCTATAGTCATAATTAAAGACCTGTTCAAAAAACGTTTACCTCAGATATTTATAAAGCGTGTTACATAACTAACTATCGAACATGCTTTTTATAAACCTGAATTTAGGGGGGTAAAATTTGTTTTACCAGTGTTTCCGATGTTTAATCGATTTGTTGTACAAACAACGAGATATTTTTGAACACAAAATTAACCAACGAGTATCCGCTTTACTATTACTTACTCCTATATACCCTATACCCTAATAATAATTATTAACATTTTTCGATTGGGAATGATTAATGGTGGGGATCAACACGAAAAACGTCAAACTGGGCGTTTAGATGAAAATAAATGGTGGTCTTCGTTCCTGAGGCTTTGAATATTTTATTTGCTTGGAATTCGGAATTACATATTTAACTACAACTTTAATCCATAAAAGCGAGAATCTAATTCATAAGCGATAATCTTCAGCCTTAAAACTTTTAAATACGAAGTTAAGGAATTTTTTAATGTCCAAAACTTTCGTCCACGAGCAGTTTTCGAGCTCAACAAGTCGAGTGTACTCGTAAAAAATAAATGTTCCAGTTTCATGGCCGTTGCCAACTCCACTTGTTGCTTAATGTAAAAAAAGATGTTTCAAATTGTCGCGTTTTGGATCGTTAAAAGTTTTTTCCTTCAAGTTTCTAACCTCGTTTTCTTTTATGGTAGGGAAATCTTCAGTTGTCATAACCTTTACAGTATCATCTTTTCCCCCGGTACCTAATAATTTTAAAAGGAATTTTTTATTAGTCGAACAAGAGACTGAGGTGACCTTGAAACCGGCCTCCTGTTTTTGAATTTCAAGTTTTAATAGCGTTGAAAGTTTCAATAAATTGCCTACTGGATTGCATGTTTAGGGGTGATGTTAATACGACCCAGTGAAGTTTACCTGTAACACGAAACGATGGTATTTCCACTTTCACTGCAGTTGTTTACTAGAAAACCGTGGAAAATATTTTTGTGGCAGTTTCGTTAAAAGCCCGATTTAAAGGCGAATATGGCGCCGTCTGAGAGAATATCAATCTAGAAATTAAGTTATTTAAAAGTTCTGGTTCCATCGATGTTCTTTTTGAAACGGTCTTTTTCGAGAAATATGGGCTGTTTCTTAATTGAAGTAGTGCCATCTGTCGAAACCAAAAATAATTAATATAATGAATTAATAAAATAAACAACATACTTTGGCTAATGTGTTGTGGCTTTTGCCCGTTTTTCGGCCTTGTTGTTTTTCCTAACCAACAGAAACCGTTTAAAAATGTTGCTTTGATCTCCCTCGCAAATGTTCTTAAAATTTATGTCGCTAAAGCTGAGAGAGAGAAATGGCTTGCATCTCCCGTTTCTCACAAAAAAATCTGATAAGCAAACCATTCAACGATTATATAGTAAAATTACAACATCAAAATTAAGGAAACAAATCGAACCACTTGCGTAAAGTAAAAATCTAAGATTATTCCTAATTACAACGGACATGTAAACAGTAACACGGCATCTTGATATCCGGGTAATAAATTTTAATAGTTTGGAATAGTTAGCGTCAAGCACTCGAACCGGCGTCTGCGAAAAGTTTTTGCACTTTCGTGACTAGAAATATTAGATGGCAAACGCACGGGAGTAATTAACTAATGCAATTGGGTCGATTCAAGTAAATCGTCTTCCACACTAAAAGTAGATAATTTTAAGCGAAGGAGACTAATAAAGTAGCTAAGGAGGTTTACGGCTGGCTTTTGGATTAATTTGATGCGGCAGTTAAACATTTAACTAAAATTCTGTGCTGCTTTGTTAGCCATGGTGAATGTTCGGATTTGACAAGAGACCAGCTAAGATACTTCGCAATTTCTTTTTTTTTATTTTTAGTTTTTCTTTAATGAAATTTCCCACGTGAGAAATTAAATTCGCCCCCGAGATTTTTAAAATTTAATTGCTGTATGTTGATTATCAACATCGCATGTTATTTCAGCTTGGTGAACTTATTATTAGCACGAAACGAAGGAATTTTCAGTTCACTTTCACCTAAGATTATAATAATATAAAGCACAGGAAAAACTTAACAAATGCAGAATACATAAATGCTGTTTAAACGTTCTTCCACAAAGAAATCAATAGTTGCGTACACAAAAATAGCCAAACGCCATTTTGCGAGACATTCTGGGGGGTTGTTTCCAGGGAAAATGTTTGAGATTCTAAATACATTACAAAACTGCTTTGTTTACTCATCAAACGTACGTTCTAATCTCGGATTTGGCTAAGTTTTGGTTATTTGTTAAAGATTCAAAGTAAGCATTAGTGTAAAGGTTTAACTTGACCTTCGAGAAGACATACGTTCGAATCTCGGAAAAGGTTTTCTGAGGTTCAAAGTTTTTGGTTAGGAACATTAATCTAATTTGAACGCGAATCATGAGACCGAATTACCAAAAAGTTCAGAACACCCAGTTCGACCTACATAGCGATAATCACAGTATTCACATGAAATACCACGAATCCCTTTTATCCATCCGTTGTACAAAGTCTTTAATTATCTCTGAAACTGAAACTGCCATGCATATATAATATCCGTCTATATCTGACGAACATAGTAATTAGTAAAGTTTTAAACAATGAGCACACGAACTGCAACTGGGGGGAACAAGCGCGTGGCTTTTTACCGAACATCAAGAACTCAACGAACTGCAGCTAAGCTGTCTGTTGCCAGGGTGACCCAGTGCACTCTGACCTACGCCGGCAGCGACATGGATCACCTCCAACCCCACAACGACCCCTATCTTTATTAAATACCTCGGATTCCGACATAGCAACTCCCCAATTAAAATTTTTTTCAAAAATATCCCGACAACTTTGACATCCAAAGACGAAAGTTTCGTTTAGACGTTTGCGGTTCCGTTTTCTCAATGAAAACAATTACCTTTGACGTTCCCGATTTTGTATTCAAGATGAGAAATTGCACATTGGATCGATAAACCAATAAACTGAACGTACTCTCTGAGCTTTTCATGCGGGAAATGAAAACGCATTCTCAAGGTTGAAATGATCAAGTTTGACTTTTTAGTTTTGAATGCAATCGCTGCTTGGCTGGCTTTTGTAGGGTTTGCATGCTAATGTTATATAAATTATCGCGAATATTGGCTGTTTTTTGCTTTTCTTGATGTATGATATGCATGATTTAGTTTTGTATGCAGGTTTTTCGTTGTAATTTATTTTCAAGCATGGTATTTTAAACTAAGAATATAATTTACACAGCTTCCATTTTGAGACACCTTTGAGAAGATTAGGCGACCATAGAAGAACACCAAAAGGTCGTTGAATGATCGATGATGTACCAGGAAACGTCAGTTAACGAAGATGAAAAACTAGCGAAAATTTTTCTTTACTACAATTAAAAGGGCAAAAACCTAAAGGAAATTACTGATGGGCCAGAAAAGAGTGAAAGGCGTACCCCATTGGGATTGTAGATGGAGTATCTCAAGGGGAATCCCTTGAATAGTGAAAGATTTGATCGATAGAACTCTACCGATTTAGGCCGCCTGCTTGTTTTTGCCCAGAGAAAAAAAAGGAAGAAATAGTTATGTTAATAGAAGAACCAACCACGTTCCACATTTTTCCATGGCACGACATACATAAATTCAGAAGCTAACCATGTTATGCATATCATGCTAATTTATTCCATTGAACATGAAGGAAATAATCAGTTGACCTACTAATAATTATCATAACATTAAGTAAAATTTATTTATGGCATGGGAAACTGCCAATCCTGAAACTTTGCTCGCAGTGTTTCTTGTTTTCGCACGCTTTTGTTATGTTTTATGCTGCGATGTGTTAAATGTCGATGGTAATTAGAATTTAGTCGTAGCCTGAGTGTAAATATTTGGGAAATAATTTTTATCGATAAACCTGTCGACGTATTTTGAGTAAACAAACCGTCAATACTAATTTGAGTTACATCAGTAAGCAGAAGCTCCAATGGATGTCCTTGTTTTCAGAGGCGACTATGATGAATATGCAAACTCGTAATACCCTCTCCTTCCACGTCTTTTTATTCCTCGTTTTCCATAAATTTGCATTTATTGAATGCCCTTAAAAAGAATTTTCCTTATTATTTCCTAAATATGAATTCTTATCATCCTGCAATTTGCAAAATTAAACAGTACAGCTTTGGTACGGCACATTTAAGTCGCAGAATGGGACGATAAAAACGGAAGGACCCTTTTATTTTTTGGTTTTCTTTTATTTAACGCGCGATTCGATTCGCGTTCTTTTTTCTTTTCCGTTCGTCTGAAATGTGTTCAACGAAATAGTCTGTTGTTACGATACAGGTACAACAAGTACTAAGAAATACTTTCGAGCAATACTTTTTCAATATTTTGTGTCTTATCATATTAAAAAAAAAGTGTTTATTAATATTTTCTATCAATACACACAATGACAATATCGTAGTCGATCAGCAATTATTAGAGAACGTGTTAATTAGAAACCGCCGAATTTATTGTTAATAAAAAAAATTTGTTGATTACTCTAGTTGTTATGGAAAAAAATAATAGTTAGACTCGTAAAGTACGCTTCATTTTTATATTATTATAAAAATTTTTTAGTCATTAGGGAAGGCCTTAGTAAAACAAAAGAAAAACTATATTGTTGTTAAAATACAAAATGAAATATCAAAGCAAAATGATCAGGTTTAGGAAAACAAAATCCGTGACACTTAAATACACGAAAGTCAAACTGAAATTTTATAGCACGGGCAATCACTCAAATACGCATCCAATCTGGCAACCGAATCAATTATTTATACAGTTTGTTTCGAAATAAATACGTATATTTTTACACCTAACAAATTTACTTGTTAATATTTTTATAAAGCAAATAATTTGTTAACAGTTTTTTCTATTTACTCCAGTGTACGCACAAACTACAACAATAACCTAAGAATAAACGCCAGTAAGAGTGAGAGGGTAGATTAGGGAAATTGGCAGAAAAGTCAATCAAAAAAAACTTAATTCGAGCTTAGATTGTTAAAAAAGATTCGTTATATCTTTCGCGTTACTTTTTTTTCTAAATTAAACGCTACGTTAACTTAGAGAACAATGTACGCTGCCGCAGGTGGCGCTTCCTTGGCGAGCCGCCAAGCTCGTCAAAAACAGCGCAAACAAAACAAAAATGAAAGACTGCAAGCGCTTAAAAATCAAAAGGTCGGCGACATGAAACCACAAAACAGACATTTCCAAAATTACACCGAACCGAAAATAAAATTATCCCGGGTCGAAAGGAACGCGCTACGTCCACCGACCCTCCAACCGGAGGCGAGGAGGCACAGTACGTCCCATCTGAAAGAGCCGTCCAGAGCTAGAATCAAAGAAAGTCCTTCCGTTTTAATTCCCATACAGAATCACCTAAATCAGCACCATCACCATCAGGGCCCTTCCGTAACGCCCAGCACCTTGGTACAAGAACATGCATCCTTACATCCTTCTTCCTCGATCCAAAGTCAACTTCCACAAATCCTCATACCTGAAGGGGAAAATAAACTGGAGCGACGGTGCAGCTTCGTGCGACAAGTGGAGGAAATGGAGAAGTGCCAGGAAGGGGGCCTTCTCGATCGTTGCAACCATATCTGTAACTTTGAAATCAAAGACAAACAACCTTGGGATAATAATTTGACATATTATAGCGAATTCCACCGAAGTGCTTTTGGAAGTTTGGATTATCCTTTCTCTGAGGTATTTCACCTTTTCTTTTCTTTATTAGAGTGTAATTCCTGTTTTTGCACTCGTTTAAATACAAATTTTTGATAACATTTAAGATATTAATTTTTGTTGACGTGTCTTATTATATACGCTGAAATCGAAATACAGTGACTTCATGACTGTGCTCTTTATATAAATACCAACCCATTAGTGACGTCACAGACATTCATTCTAGCTAACTGAATTACTTCTTTGAATGAATTCGAAGACTTCCACGGTCAGTGTCAGTATTAACAAAACGTCTTCCGGATTGGGACCGTGTCATTTTGAGACAAAAGACTCAACGTTTCGCCCACTTTTATAAGGGGCTTCTTTAGGAGGAAAATGAGCACTAAAAGAGCACGGTAACTCAACGTGTCAACCACGCCAGGGGCGATTCTCTTTTAGCAAGAGGCAGAAGGGTAACGGTAACTCAACTTGTCAACCAAGCCAGATGCGAAACCCTTCTGACGTTGAGTCTTTTGTCTCAAAATGACACGGTCCCAATCCGGAAGACGTTTTGTTAATACTTCTTTGAATGTTTAAAGGAGGAGCAGACTTTCTATATGCATTTTGTCAATTTTTAACGATTTTCAGTTATAGGTGGCGTTGCAATGTGTGAACTAAATACTCAAATTTGGCAAATAGAAAGACGTTGTAAGTGTATGATTCCTAGGTAAAAATGCTCGAAAAGAGCTCGTGAATATACAAAGTGCAGTTTATCCATAGTAGATGACAAACGTATAGCATATTGTCCCTTGTATGTGGACAAAGTGCAATGCGGCCGGCGTGTGCAGCTGTGCAGTTTGTTTGTTTGTGTCGTGTCTGCTTTGTAATGAAATATTTCGTTTTGTTTTGTCTTCTTGTGATTTATTATTTATCTTGTCTAAAGAAAGTTATAGGAATCAGTGAGGCAAAAGAATTTTCATTAAAAAATCAAAATCAAAAACTGACAATAAAGTTTTATTGAAATCCGAAATGTTTTATAGAAATGACGACTAATTCAAAAAGTTTAAAACAATATTAAAACCAGGAAAGCGATTTGCACGGATAAATTTGCCTAATGTTGTACTACAGCATAACATCAAATCTAAAAAATTGAAAGGCGTTTTAATACTTATCAAACTATCTCAGGGCCAGACTGGGCTGCTAATCCTGAACTTACCTGGTTACAGCCAATTTTATCAATCTGTGATGTCGAAAATAATGAACACACCGACGCAACAGCTGATGCGAATGATGATTTTGAAGAAGAAGAAGAAGAAGAAGAAGAAGACTTATTATTCGAGTGTAACAACCACGGGGAGTTAAATCTAGTATAACTGCCTATTTCTTTTCTGCTCTGTTTTCTTTTTTATTATTGTTATTCTAATGTTCCCAAAATTAAATTATTTTGAGTGTACTTATTAGGTATGCTATTTTTATATTCCTCATCCTACAAACTGGTTAAACTTTATTCCTGACTGACAAACATAAAGCAGTTTGTCCAACTTATTTTTGGGTTTTTGGAAAACCAAATATTTTCACCATGGGTAGGCAGGGCCTTTTGGAATTTTTATGAACTATTTGCAACATTCCGAATTTTGATAAATTTAGGCATAGCGTTGCAGCAGTTTTTCGCACTTTCTGAAAATTTAAGAAAATTGACAAAATGCATATAGAAGTTCTGCTCCTCAAAGTATCTGGCTAAAATGCTAAAAGTCAAACCTTTCTCTCTTTTGAATGCGTTTCTTAAAACTATTGCACTTAAAATCTGCTTTTGCTGTGTATGTATCCCCCCCACCCCAAACAGAAGTATAATTATTGTTCATTATAGTTGTCTGTGATTTTTGTTACCGTCAGAAATAACCCCTAAAACTTAGTTGCACCATTAAACGTCTAAACACTTTAAAAGTAGAGTTTTCTCCCGTTTTTTTTCAGTCCATTTATTTTGATGCATTGCGAATTGCGTCGAAGGTAGAAAGAAGTATATCAAAGAGTATAAAATAATATAAATGGTTAAAGTTTTGTAATAAGTAGACTGAACTTGTCTTGTGATAAATATAAGTTTCGTTTACGCAACGGTTACGAACAGTTTTTCAAGTTTTGAAGGGAAATTGCTTTCGACAAACTTTACCCAGTCATTTTTCAAAACAATTGCTCACCAACTTTCCACTTTTTTTCATTAGAATAAAAGAGAAGTACAATAAATATTGTATGAATACTTCATTCATTTGTTTTTGTCTAACGTTCCAAATTCGTCATTGATAAATATTTTGTTTCGTTCAAGTTTTTATTTATTAATTAAAACTAGTTTGTATTATTTTTAAGAAGCAGAAGTTGCGTAAATAATACCTGAATTATTTAAAAACCGAAGAATCGTTTTAATCTTAACGATATTTATTCAAGACTTATTACATCTTAATAAACTTACAACATTGTTCAGTACGTCAGTTAAGTTTATTATCAGATTGAACAAACAAACAAAACAAACACTGCTTGTTTCTATTGTCGATTGCCTCGATCGTAAATTGAAGTTTTCCGAAAGGAAACGTTTGGAGGGCAATTTTCCTTACGTTTAATAGGTGGTGGTGGACGGTATAATGGCCCTAAAATAGCGACAGTTTTGTATTTTCTCTATGGTGGCAGCAAAAACAATATCGCTAAAACCTTTGAAAAGTACAGAACTGTCTGTGGCAAGCTTTATACAAGGGTGAAGTTTGTCTAAATAAAGTATGAAAATGAACACATAAATATAAAAAAATTGCACATAATTTTGACCATCATTTGAACTACAACGGTGATGCATTGGGGCTTAGACTAAAGCAAGGTCGTAAGGCCAACCAACCTAACCTTGGGCAAGCTGAAAATCTTTCTGGAGGTACATAATTAGAATTACTTAAGTAAAATAATGGAAGTAGTCTGTGCCATCAATTAAACAAAACCAAAACGCCGACGTGAACCAACACTGATGTAAAGCTTGTTATAGACAGCTTGTACGTTGTTCAAAGGCTTCACGATTTGTTTTTTAGGGAATTGGTAGAATTAATAAAACAAAATGTCTTCTTACTGCCCGTACAGGACAAACACGGGGTGGTATCTGAGCAGCCCTTTCTATATCGTAAAAGAATTCCCCCAAATAAGTGTGCGCAGTTTTGCACATGTAATTCTCTTTTATTGTAAACACGTGCATGTAATTCTTGCCGTCCAATGCGGATTCAATATTTATTTCGCTCTGTAATTTGCGATTTATTTAATTAATAATTAATTTCCGCCACAAACTCACCCCGATATTCTCATCCAAAGGTAAAGGCATCCTAATATCAAACTCCAAATATTGGTTGCCATTTTCCTCTTTGATACTCCCTTTAAATTTCGTTGGAAAACTTTTATTACACGGTTCGAATCGATTCACATGGAAATTTGTTCTTAACTGACCGACGACATTCTGTAATTTTAATTGTAAAATAAATTAAACAGAAACAATCGGATAAATAAATTTACGTTTAAAAGCAGAAATTCAAGAACACAAGTTTTTGCTAACCATAACATCGTTGTGTTCCGCTGTTATAAAATAGCGTTAGTAGAGGACAAATATAAAATCAAAATTGTAAACAAAGACGGCTCTATTATTTTATATGCCGCACGTCATGATGGTTTTAGTTCGTTTCACTCGATAAAATCTTTTACCGCATAATGGTTTAAAAGATTATCAATGTACTTCCTGTTTATTACTGTGTTTGGCGAATAGGTTTTACATAGAATAGAAACCTGAAAATCTAATATTTAGGATTTTAGCCGAAGAGTATACAAGGACTATTGAGAAGCAGTGTTCCTTCCCCGATGGTTCGTATCCCGATCTTTCGTCTGCAACTAAAGTCGCCTTTAAGTTTATAGTAAACATAAAACTTAGATAATTCTTAATATGTAGAAGTGAGATGCACAATACTATCAATTAAACAAAATGTTAAATTTAAATATGAAATGAGAAATGAGATGTATTTAAATTGAACCTCTATATTTATATAGTCGTTGGTTTTACCATAAATGCATGTCTATTAAATTTGATATCGATTAAAACCCTTTTAAATTAACCTCTTTGATTAAATTCATTGATTTTTACCGTAGCTGCGCTTTCGTTCAAAAATACACAATCTTTGGAAATACCTGTTTTTTAAAACGTTGTAGATTTTTCTTAGAACTTCTGGGGTTTTGCCTCCAAAAATTTAAGTTTCTTTTATTTGAACTTCTCTTTCGTTAACATGTTACAATTAAAAATTTTATTCTCATAAATTTTAGCTCTGTCGTTTAAGAATTTTAAGCTTCTGTTAGAAATTTCAAAACTTTTTTAGGAGTAGAATTTGTAGGTTTTTTTATCAGGAAATTTAGGTTCTTTTTATATCTGGACATCTTCACACAATTTTAAATGCAATTCTCGGACATTTTTGCCCTTTTGTTGAATTTATGAATTTTCGTTTTATTTTAAAGATCTCGAATTTTTTATTTAGTCTTTCGGGTTTTCCACCAGAAAATTTAAAATTTCCTTCTAATAATGGTTGAACTTCTTTCAAATTATACACTTAACTTTTGCTCAAACCTTTGTTGAACTTTCGTTGGAAATCTTTTTCTTAATTTTTAGAGTTTTACCTCAGAAAATTTTAGTATTTTTTAACAACGTTTGGACTTCTCTCTCGTAACAAATTTATACTTTTACAATTTGGTTCTCGGAAAATTTCTTTCCTTCACAAATTTTGAGTTTTTGTTAGAAATTTCACAAATTTTTAACTTTTTCTTAAAATTTTTGGGTTTTAGGTTCTATTCTAATGTCTGGACTTCTCTCTCGCACAAATTTTATACTTTTAAACATTTGGTTCTTGGGAATATAGGCCTTTTCGTTCAAGGATTTTGACTTTGTCTTAGAAATTTCAGAAACTTTAAATTTTTTGCTTTAAATTTTTAGTTTCTTCTCTCAGAAAGTTTAAGTTTATCTTAACAATATTTCAACTTCTGACTCGTAAAGATTTTATAATTGTAGAAGTTCCGTTTGGAAATGCCTGCCTTTAAAAACTTTGAAGTTTGAAGCGTTTTTTTCGAATTCAAAAAACTTAGGTTCTCTTTTAGTATCTGAACTTCGTTCAAATTTTATACTTTTTCGAGAATCGTTTTTTCAGTTTTTTTGGGGTTTTCCTCAAAAAATTTAAGTTACTCTCTTAACAATGTTTGCGTGGACTTACTTCTCTTTCGTAAATATTTAATACTTTAAAAATTTAGTTCCCGGAAATTTTGGCCCTTTCATACAATAATATTAAGTTTCTGTTAATAATTTTAAACATTTTTAGTTTTGTTTTCTCAAAATTTTTGGGGTTTACCTCAGTAAATTATTAGTTTCCCTTTTTATTAATATTGTTGGTCGGATTTTGTTTAATAAAATTTTATTTTTAAATGTAGTTTTCGGAAATCTTTCATTCAAAAAGTCTTAGCTTTCTTTCTTAAATTTTTGGCTTTTTTTAAATCTTAAACTTTTTTTCAGAATCTTTGGGTTTTTTCTCGGAAAATTTTGAACTTCTTAATTTGTAAATTTCTTCCACTGAAATTTTGAGCTTTTCTCTTAGAAGTGTTGGGTTTCTTTCCGAAAAACTTTGAAGTTTTCTTTCGAAGTTTTACATTTTTCCAACAAATCTTGGTTTTTTTCTCTCAGACCATGTAGGTTTCTCTTTTACTATGTTTGGACATGGGTTTAATAAAAATTTTGTATTTTCAAAAATGCTGTTTCTGGAGATTTTACCCCTTTTCTTTAAAAGTTTTGAGCTTTGCGTGAAAATTTCTAATAAAAATTGATTTTTTTCTCCATTGAAATTTTGAGATTTTCTCTTGGAAGTAGGTAAGTATTGGGTTTCCTTCACAAAAAATTTAAAGATTTCTTACATAAATGTGGAGCTTTTTCAGGAAGAAATTTAGAATTTTTTTCCAACAAATTTTGAGCTTTTCTTTTAGAAGTGTTGGGTTTCTTTCTCAAAAATTTTGAAGCTTTCCTTCAAAATTGTAAACCACTATGAAAGAAATTTTGGATTTTGTTTCCCCCAATTTTGGGCTTTTCTCCCAATATTTGAACAAAATGCAGTTATGGGAAATTTTG
Organism: Melanotus villosus; assembly: GCA_963082815.1. Classification (NCBI taxonomy): domain Eukaryota; kingdom Metazoa; phylum Arthropoda; class Insecta; order Coleoptera; family Elateridae; genus Melanotus; species Melanotus villosus. The sequence continues at coordinate 12,749,980 of OY720424.1, read as the reverse complement.
CCTCTTTTGGTTAAACATTTTGAGTTTTCTGTGAAAATCTTAAACTTTAGTTGAATATCCATTTTTTTTTTATTATATATTAGTTGTACTATAAATATCCGCCTCAAATTTGATATCGATTAAAAACCTTTTAAATTATATATACATATATATATTTCAGCACTACGGGCCTTCTAGTCCTTATTACATTTCATTTTACATTTCACTTTTTACATTTTACATTTCCTTAACTTTACTAACGACTCTTTTCCATCTGACTCTGTCTCTTGCTCTGTTTCTCCAATCTTCCACTCCTGCTCTTTTCACATCTTTCACCACAGCATCCAGCCACTTCTTTTTTGGCCGTCATTTTTTCTTTTTTCCACCAGTCCCTTCTTCCAGCACCCTCTTAGCATGTCTGTTTTCCTGCATACGGCTGACGTGCCCTAGCCACCTTACCCTCTGGGCTCTTATGAACGCCGTTACGGATGGGTCACCATAGATTTCCTATACCTCTTTATTAGTTCTTCGTCTCCACTCGCCGTGCTCTGTTTTCACTCCTCCCAGTATTTTTCTTAAAACTCTCCCATACTTCCAGTTTTACTTCCATCTGTTTTGTCACTGCCCATAATTCACTCGAGTATGTTACGGATGGTCGTACAATCGTTTTGTAAATTCTTAATTTCGCGGCTCTAGAGATTTCTTTGGACTTAAATATGTTGCTGATAGCACCTACTAACCCTTGTAATTCGTTTTTGGATTTCTAAACTCTCGTCTATGGTATTTGTTAATGTCACCCCCAGGTAATCGAAACTGTTTACTTTCTCGAAGTTATATTCCCTTCCTTCCACCTTGAAGCTGACAACTGTATCTCTCCCAATGTTTTGACGCATTTCCATGTACTTCGTTTTCTTCTCGTTTACTGCTAGCCCATATGTTCTTGCTATGCTTTCCAGTTTACCGAATACCGTTTCTAACTCCTTTCATGATCTTGTAATTATAGCTAGGTCATCTGCATATGCAACTATGTGATGTCTTCTTTGGTAAATTATTCCACCACCTTTTAAATTAACCTCTGAAAAACGAACAAGTTCTGATTAATTTTTTTTTAAATAAAAAAACGCGAATTCTAGCAATTGTTTATTAATATGTCTTATTAATCAAATTAATTGATTGTATTCTCACATTCGACCAGTAAACAAAATAAACACTGCCCACTGTTATTTTCAATGGCTTCGACTGTAAATCAGAGCATCCCAAACGGAAACGTTTGGAGGGACATTTTTTGGAAGTCCAGTAAGAGGTGATGTACCCTGTATCGCCCCTGAAAATTCACAAAATCAAAGTTTATTCTGTTTCTTCCTGAAAAACAGGACTTACAGCTCGTACTGGGCAGATGCCTGGCTGTATTTGAGCCGCCCGTTCTATATCGTAAAAAGAAACTCCCCCAAATATGTGTTCGCAGCTTTGCAAAGGAATTTGTCTTTTATTTTGAATAACGGCATGAAATGTTTGCCATCGACGGTTGTTTCTATGTTTATGAAACGCTGAAATGGTGTTAATCAAGGCCTTTCGGATAAATTATTATTTTTAAAGAGAACTCACACCGATGTTTTCATCCAGTGGTAAAGGCATTGTTAAATCAAAATCTAAATATTGTCCACCCCTTTCGTGTGTAATACTTCCTATGAATTTCGTCGGGACGGTTTTGTTGCATGGTTCGAACCGTTTTAAGTCGAAATTTGTTCTGAATTGGGCCGTGATTTTCTAAACGTACACAAAAGTTTATTTTTATCTTTGTTTGGTAAATACGCAACCAGTAATACTTTGATTAATTACCTGTACAATTAACATTAAAAGAACAACACGTGTTTCACGCATCACCTTCATAGTTTAATGGTTGCCCAGTTGAAGTCCGGTAACGTAATGAATGGGTTTCCTGTTTTTCGAAAATCAGATCGCTGATAAGAAAGGAAATTACTTTTTTGTTGCGCCAATGGATATTGGAATGGATATAAGTTTTGGGTGATGATATCAACATCTCGTTTGACGTATTTTAAATTTATGAAGTATAAAACAAGGCAAAATTTTGCAGTTTGTTATCAAAAATGAGATTCAAAGAACTAAATTTGGGATGCTGTCTGAAGCAGTCTCTCCCCAAGGTAATTTTGACTAAAATACTCGTAAATTTTCCTCGACTAGTTAGTTTAATTTAATGTTTGTTCTGCTTTATAGCTGAACTGCAGAATTGCTTAGTCTTGACCTTCTTTTTGTAAGTAATTTTGGCTTTTCTCTCAAAATTTTAGTTTATTTTTTTAAATCTTGGGCTTTGTCTTTAAAGCTTTAAACCCATTTTGGTCTCTCTTAAATAATGTTATAGTTCTCCTAAATTCATACTTATAACATTCGGTTCTCGAAAATGGCTGCCCTTTCGTTCTAAAATTTTATGCCTTATTTGGAAATTTTACCTGCCTTTAAAATCTTTGAATTCTTGGGTTTTTCTCTCAGTAAATTCAGATTCTCTTTTAATAATATCTGGATTTATCACTCATATAGGTAAATTTTATACTTTCAAAATTCAGTTTTCGGGAATTTTTCTAAACTACCCACGATTTTTTGTGTACGTTTTTAGGATTACCCTCCAGAAAATTTTAGTTTATTTTTTAACAATAATATTTGAACTTCTCTGTGGCAAAAATTTTATGCTTTTAATAAATCAGTCTCGGAAATATTAGCCCAAAAGTTTAGGTTTTTTTTTTAATATCCTGACTTATCCTTAGAAAATTTAGGTTTTTGTATAACTGGATCCTTTCGTTCAGAAATTTTGAGCTTTCTTTGAAAATTTGTGATATTTTTTTTCAAAGATTTTGAATCGTGTTCTTAGTTTTTGCGGGTTTAAGTTACTTTTTAACAATGTTAGCTTTTTTGCTCAACAATTTTAGGCTGCTAGATTAAAAAACAAAATTACCTTCGAATTTTTGGGTTTTTCTTTCAATAAATGCAATTTCTTTTTTAACAATGTTTGGACTTTATTTAATGAAATTTATACTTTTACAAATTCAGTTCCAGGCTTCCAGGAAATGTTTGATCTCTTGTTCAAACATTTTAAACTTTCCATGGAAGGTTTTTCCAAGAATTTTTGGATTTTTTTCTCCGAAAAATTAGGATCTCTTTTAATATCTGGACTTCTCCTTCATAAAAATAATTTATACTTTTACAATTCGGTTCTTGAAAATGTTAGCTCTTTTGTTCAAAAATTATGAGCATCCTTTGAAATTTGTCTCTTTTTTCAAAAAGTTTTAGTTTTCTGAATCAGAATTTTTTGGATTTTCTCTTGGTAAATGTATATTTGACTTTAACAATGTTTGGACCTAACTTTGATCGAAAAATTTTGCCCAAAAATGTTTAAGCTTTCGTTAGAAAATTGTTTTTTTTTTAAAAATCTTGAATCTTTTTCTCAGTTTTTGGGATTTCCTATCAGAAAATTTCTCTTTTAATAATTTTTTGTCGTAAAAATAGTTTTAAAAATTTGGTTCTTGGAAATTGTTGCTCATTTGCTGAAAATGTTTGAGATTTTTAAAACTCTTAAATGCTTTCTCGGAATCTTCGGGTTTTCCTCTCAGAAAATTGTGTGCTTCTCTTTCAGCATTTTGGAATTTTGAACTTTCTTCTTAGAAGTGTTGAGTTTCTCTACCAACACTTTTGAAATTATCGTTCAAAATTATGGGCCACTTTCAGAAAGAAATTTTCTCTTTAAGAAAAATATCGAATTTCTATCTTACAAATTTTGGCGTGCTCTTTAAAAAATTTCAGTTTTTTGGTTAAATTTTGAGCTTCTCATTCAGCAATCCGTTTTTCCCTCAAATATTGTAGGTTGTGTACTTTTATAGAAAAAAAATAATTTTTTTCTTGAATAATATAAACAGATTAATTATCTAATCGTGCGTAAAAATTTTAAAAAGCAGTTTTCACAGTTTTTGGGGTTTTTACATCAGAAAATTTAATTATTTTTTAACAATATGTGAACATTGCCATAAAAATTTTATACTCTTAAAAATTCAGCTCTTGGAAGTTTTAGTTTTTTAAGGAGCTCTTAGAAATTTAAAATGTTTTTCTCAAAATGTTTGGGCTTTTCTTTCAGTTACCACAGATTTTTCTTTAAAAAATCTTAGGCTTTCAAAATAGTTATTAGACATTATAATTTTTTTATACTTTATGCTTTCCGGTTCTGGAAAATGTGTACCCTTTTGTTCATGAAATTTTACCTGTTTCTCTTAGGTTTTACTTTTTACTTTAATAATATTTGGACTTTGGACTATTGTGGCATACAAATTTTATACTTATAAAAATGCAGAGAATTTTTGGCCATTTCGTTCAAACATTTTTGAGCTTCCTTTGGAGATCTTAACTCGTTTTCAAAAATACTTTTTCTCAGTATTTAGGTTACTCTTTTAACAGTGTTTGGACTTTTCTCTCGTAACAGTTTTTTACTTTTACAAATTCAGTTCTCGGAAATCTTGGCCAATTTCTACAAAAATATTAAGCTGTTAGAAATTTCAAAGATTTGTAGTCTTTTTCCCAAAACTTTTGGGCTTTTCTCTCAATCAATATAGATTTCCCTTTTTACATATTTATTTGGACTTTTGCTTGATAAAACTTTTAAAAATTCATCCCTCTCGGAAAATTTAGGTTGTCTTTTAATATATGGATTGCTTCCTCATACAAATTTTTATGCCTTTAACAGTTCTCCGAAATTTTAATTTTTAAGTTTTTCTTAGGATTTTTAGGTTCTGCCTTTTTAATATCTGGATTCACTCTCATAACAACTTTATACGTTTAAAAACGCGGTTGCGGGAATTTTGGCTCTGTTGTTCAAAAGTTTTTGACCTTTCGTTAGAAACCTGGGCTCTGTTCCAAAAAATATTGAATGTTCTGCTCAGTTTTTGGGGTTTTTCTTCAGAAAATCTAAGTTTTCCTTTTAACAATGTTTGTTTAAAGCTGTTTAGAAATTTCAAAATTTTTGGTATTGAGACTTTTGTTTAGTGAACTCCTTCCATTAAAATTTTGGGCTTTTCTTTTGAAAGTTTTGGGTTTCTCTCCCAAAAATGTTGAACTTTTTCAAAACTGTGGAGCTCTTCCAGAAAGAAAATATGGATTTCTTTTTCACAAATTATGGGGTGGGTTTTTAAAATTTCAGTTTTTTTTTTGTTTCAATTTTGGGGTTTGTATTTCAGCAATTTGTTGATTTCCCCAAATATTGCGCATCTCTAACGACTTTTTATAGCAAAATTTTTTTCTTAAATAATGGAAATAGATTAATTATCAAACCGTATTGCTTATTTATTATGCAAGTTTTTGTGCGTGAAAAATACTTTCTAAAACAAATGACGCTATTTATTTATTAACCGGTATTAACCGTTGTTTTGCGTCTTAGAAGTCGTTACTCTTAAACAATTAAAAATTTAGCCAAGTGTTTTTTCGGTGGTTTTTAACCTTTTATTTTGTTGTTCAGTCTGTATTCCTGTCTTTCTGCTAGAATTATCATACTTTGTTCTTACTTTCTTTTCAGCTTATTATTTTCTGTGTATGTTCTTTCGTATTCTTCCTTCCTTTTCCTTCTTCCTTTTACTTGCCTTTTCCTTTTCTTTTCTTTTCGTTTGCTTGTTTTTTTTTCTTTTCCCTTTTTCTTACTTATTCATTCTTCCATCGTCTTCCTTTTGCTTGTGTTTTTTTCTTCTTGATTTTAACTTAAATATTATTAAAAGTTGTCATTTCTGTTTTTTCTTATACAAATATTATTGTAGTTAAAGTTTCAGATACTTGTAATTGGAATGCATCCGTTTGTATTTGAAATATACAGTTTGTTCTACAAATAGGGCCCAAGACTATAGCGGCTTTAATTGTATTTTTGCTTTAAAAGACCACATACAGTGTTCGATGGGACGGTCTTAGCTACAATTTAACGAACAGAAAAAATTTTGAAATGTCGTCATTTGTTTATTGTGACGTCACCGACAATTTTTTTAAATTGGTCGGTATAATTTTTTTGGTGTATTCTTGTAGAGAATTTTAAGTACTTTTCGCCTATCAAAATATTTACTAGCGTTACTATGATGAAATTTTCTAAAAAATGCAAAAAACTAGTTTGAGCTAGTAAGACCATGTAATCAAAAATTGTATAGAAATACATAGTAGTAGTAACTAGTAATCAAGCAACCTTACAAACACTTGTTAACTGTAAGTCAGTGGAATCTGAACGACTATTACTAATGAAAACACTACTACCACATCGACAACAAAACAGAACTAAAGCAATTGCTCAAACTGTGAGCCATTATTGGGCGCATTCAGGGACGCTCAGCTGCTTAGCTAAGCGGTAATTTAGTCAGCTTATGCTAAATGACAGCAAACGGTATTTCCCTGAATGAAACGGCTATAGTAAGCTGCTTTGACAGTTTGTTATTTGTTTTGTAAGGTTAGGTGTTACTTTCACTATTATGTAATTAATCAAAAATTAAAGAAATTATGGCTAATGATCTTCAAAATATGGACTATGTGTACTAGCTCACCCTAATTAATATGTTTTTATTCACATTATTAAGTTCGTGTGTTTCCCGTTCCTTATTTTGACACCGCTGACAAAGTCAGCTAACAAATTATACGCTGAGAGAATTTCTCAGCGGCTTACTGCAAGCTTTTTCACAGCGTGTCTGTTCAGGGACTTTGCTAACTCAGCGCATCAGCCGCTGAGCGTCCCCGAATGCGCCCAATGTCTATGTATAAGTGGCATCGTCTTCTCACACTATTTACTACTCGAATTAATACATCTTCCCGAATATCTGTGATAGCCTGTCTAATTCGGTCTTTTAGCTCGTCTGCTGTTTGAGGCACTGTTGTAAAAACGTTGTCTTTTAATTCACTCCACAGAAAAAAGTCGAGCGAGGTTAAATCGGGGAACGAAGGGACCATTAGTTGGGTTGTTAGTAGTTACCTATTCAGTTCTGCCCAAACATTTCGTTCAAACAATTTGTAGTAATATTGGCGTTATGGACAGGAGCAGCATCTTGCTTCTTCTTCTTTATGCCATATCCTTTTTATGACGTTGGCGAGGGGGATCAAAGCCACATTTTTAAATGACTTGGCGTCGTTGTTATATCCCCCTTGTACTAGGGAAATGTGTTCTGTGCAGTGGTTTCCCGCTGCTTTCTGCAGAATTTGTGACCGTGTATTAAGTGTATCGTATATGTGTCTTGTTACTATCTGAAATCGATCACTCCGACCATCATGCTGAAAATACATATTCTGCCTCACAATCAGTGGTAGTTCGTGAAGATATGAGGTTAAATCATTAGCGAGAGGATGGCTATAACGCTCGGCTGTTAGTGTGCCGTCGATAAAAAATGGACCAACAATGTTCCCACCGAAGATGCCGCACCAAACATTAACACCAAATCTTCTCTGAAAATTGCGTTCTCTCACTTCCATTGGGTTTTCGTTACTCCAGCGATAATGTTTGTTTCGATTAAACATGCCATTGTTAGTAAAGGTGCATTCGTCGGACCACAGAATTTTCAAGGGGAAATTAGGGTTTTCTTGGCATGAGTTTAAAAACCAATTTGAGAAGGTTATTCGTTTTGCAGCATCATTCGGTTGTAAATGTTGAACTAGGTTGACCAAATGATATAATTAATAGTATGTACAGCAAGGTGTAGAAGTAATGACTACTGCGCCTTGCAAATATGCAGCCCATCTATCACCAGTCCGGCTTTCACTCAGCAGTTTCAAACATATTGTAGCGGGACTGGTGATAGATGGGCTGCATATTTGCAAGACGCAGTAGTCATTACTTCTACACCTTGCTGTACATATGTATGTATGTATGTAGGCAATGTAGTGAACCGTGCTAACGGATGCGTCAGCGTTACGTGCAATTTCACGAACCGACGTTTCTAATCTGTCTTCGACGTTTAGTAAACACGTCCAATTCTAATTTGGGTTTTGAACACAACGATTTCCTTTCAATTTTATTAAAGATCCAGTTCTTCCTAAGCGTTGCTTCAATTTTCCGAACTTACTACGGTTGGGAGCAATTCTGTCGGGAAAACGATCAGCATAAAGCCTCTGCGCTTGAACACTATTTTTGTGGCACTCAAAATAATAATATTTTCAATTTTGGGGTGGTTAAGTTTTAAACAACTTCTTTAGGCAATTTGGAACGTCAAATAAGCGACGCAGTTGTTTTCAGCTTGCTTAATTATTATCACCAATTGTTTGTTCCAGGTTATTTTAGATTGAACAGCCTACTAGCTCAAAACAGTTTTTTGCATTTTCTGCAAAAGTTCCATAGCGTAACCCTACTAAAGACTAGACCGGTGAAAAGTACTTAAAATTCTCTACAAGAATACATAAAAAAAATTATACCGAGCAATTTAAAAAAATTGTCGGTGACGTCACAACAAACAAATGAAGGTGTTTAAAAAAGATTTTTTTTCGCCAAGTTGTAGCTAAAAGTGTCCCATTAAATAATATACAGGGTGTATGATGGGAGAGTCTCAGCATTGGGATCTCGAAAACTAGTAGAAATACAGATTCGCTTAAATGGGGAAAGAATTTGCTCATGACGATTATAGTTTAATACAGCTTTTGTTTTCCGAATATAACTTATAGTCTACTAGATATTGGCTAAAAACTGAAATATGCCAATTTCTAAAAATCCGAATAACATTTTTATTAGTAAACAAACAAAAATAATTCAAAGGCAAACTTTATGCAACTTTTTACGTAGAATACGCCTGTTTTACTAAATTTTTCCTTACATTCATTGTTTCCACGGAACAATATTAACTTAATTTTTTTTAAATGGGACGAATAGGTGGCTATGACATTTTCGAGATGATTACCTTTTTCTCTTTCTAACGAAAGTACTGTCAGCGTGTTAACCTGATGCTTAAGTTTTAATTAACTATTATGTAGTGTTTAATCACTTTATTAATTAACTTCGTTGTTTGTATAATATGTTAACTTTTTTCTTTCCTACTTTGAATATGATATCCTTATTACAATTTTTAAAATTTTCCATTGAGAGTTTGCTCTCAATGGAAGATTCCAGATGTTTGGACCTTTTACTTCGTAGCGGGATCAAGCATTTTTAATATTGGTTTCTTAGTTTTTTTTATAGGGAATCAGTACCTTAGTTGGTTGAATGTCTGAACCCGTTATGTTGCACCTGTTAGTGTTTGTTTGGCATTGACCATTGATAATGTCTCTATGAGAGTCTGGTTTGCTACTGTAGTTTTCAATATAACAAGTGGAAAAGACATTTTGTTTAACTCATCATTACTCATCTCGAAAATGTCATAGCCACCTATTCGTTCCATAAAAAAAAAATAAAGTTTAGTTGTTCGGTAGAAACAATGAATGTAAAGAAAAATTTAGTAACACAGGCGTATTCTACGTAAAAAGTTACATACATTCTGCCTCTGAATTATTTTTGTATATTTACTAATAAAAGCGTTATTCGGGTTTTTAGATATTGGCAAATTTCAATTTTTAGCCAATATCTAGTAGGCTATAAGTTATATTCGGAAAACAAAAGTTGTATTAAACTATACTCGTCATGAGCAAATTCTTTCCGCATTTAAACGAATCTGTATCTCTGTTAGTTTTCGAGATCCTAATGCCGAGACTCTCCCATCATACACCCTATACCTATATTCTATATTATGGTTTGTTGTTTGTTGAAGGTTAAATCACAATAATTGAAGTCGCTATAGTCTTGGGCCCTTTTTGTAGAACAGACTGTATATTATTATTATTATTATTAGTACTACTTTCTTTCTTCTTTTTATTTTTCTTCCTTTTCCTGCTTCTCCTTCTTATTATTTTTACCTGCATTTTTGTTATTCTTTGTCCTTTGCTTTGATTTCATCGTAGAATTTTACTTTTGTGTTAGGTTGTTAGGCCTAAAACGTTCAAAACCAGGTCCAAATAGAAAAGAAAGCGAGTAAATAGCCGTACAGCCGCTTAAGTTCCATGTTCTCTGTGTTAAGAACTTAAACCCCACGAAACGGAGCAAATTGACGCGAGTCCCGCGAAACGATTTTTAATATTAGGCCGTCATATCTGTCGACGAAATCTGGATTCAATATTGCGGTTAAGTCAACTGCAAACGAGCAGTAACGAAAGCCAAAATGGGCCACTCGGTTTTCCACTTAGCTGTCGTTAGGGTTCACCTCCATAAGGGGGGAAGTGTATATATCTGGCGGGTCGCAGTAGCTGATAAGAGACCGACTGCCTCATTACATGTTGGGCCCCGGTTATCGATTATCAATCGCTGGCTGCACTCGCTACGCCTACCCGTCTCTTGATTACGAACTCAATATGTCATTCGCCACCGACGAATCCCTTAATCAATCGTTCATTAGTCTTAATTGAGACGACTAATTAAAGAGCTGCATTCGCTTTTTGGAAAGAACTTGTTGGGGAAGCGCAATTAGTAACGATTTTTTTTAAAATACATGGTAAAACAATAGAGTTGAAGGAAACACGAAAAGGATTTCCTGGTACCGGAAGGCTAACAAATGCAGGATATTGGCTAACGAAATTATACAGCTTGTCTTCGAGTAAAATCAGCAAGCACGACGCCACCAAAAAAACATCGAAGCATCCGAAAATAACTTTTTTTGCATTTACCTTATTTGAACAATTTTAAAAGGTGCCTCACTTTAATCCAATTCGCTATCAAAAAAAAAACAAGAAAACCTTCAGGATCACACCAGAATAAGATTGAATGTCGGTAGATATTGAAGAAGTTCAAAACGGGGTTAACTATTAAACAACACTTTAGTATTCTCCCAGCTTCTCTTTTCTGTTCTGGAGTTTCAATGGATAGAAACGCACACCCACGCGGAAAACCTACTTCCGTCTTCTTGGTGTCTATCCCATTTATTCGTTAATTTACTCTCGTGTATCTGTCGCCATTATTTCTCGTTATTTTTCTGCAAGTTGTCTGTTGTTGTCTATCTTTAAAAGAAGGCAAAAGACCACAGTACATTTTTATTTTATTATTTTCAGTTTGGTATTATTTATACCTCGATAAAAATTTTGGTTATTTATTTAGTGTTAGAATCGGTGCGTGTTGTAATGGTTAATCTTTCCTGCCGCACTGTTTCCCTCATCGATTTTCTCCTCTTTATAGGACGTAATTTTATATGAGGGTGTATTATTAGTGAGGGCGTATTAGGGTTTTTGTTAAAGTCAGAACGGTGTTTGTATTGTTTTATATGGGCAAATACGGTCAAGTGTTGAACGATCTGGTGTATATTGATCGTAGTTATCAAATATCGCGACGTAAATGTAATTACTTCAACGGATGGCAATCACGAACCGTTCTGCGGAATGTAATAAAAGATCAATTTCTCATTTTGATGAATTACTTTGGCGCAGGAATTTGAAAATATTCTCCCGACTCTATTACGGAAATATTTCTGAATTTTTTTCCCCATCGTTTCTGATTCCACCGAAACTTTCTTTGATCATTCTGATTAAGCACCAAGATATTTTTTATTTATTTGTTTCCTTTTACGATGGGAGTATTTTCGTTTTTTTTTTCTGGCGAATTGACACGAAACCTAGAAAGTTCAGCTCTCGATTGCTCGACATTCGAATGTAAATAGGAGATATCCTTAATTTTCTAAATTTGTCCGCAATAATCATTGACATTTAACGTAGGGACGACCTTTAACCTTAATCAGTTACTATCGCCTGACTAATAACAAGAAAAAAAGAGCTAAATCGATAAGGAAAAACTGTTTCTTAATTGTGATTTTATGTAGGATTAATATTAATCGGGGTTTTTAATATTTGTTACTTTTTTTTTAACTAATTGCAGTGGTCGAAGTGGAGGGGGATACGGCGGGTTGGCATCCCCCTAGTTTGTTAAAAAAATTAAGCCGTTCCCCTACATTGAAAGGAAAATTAAACCATCCCCCTACTTTGAAACAAAAATTAAGACATCACGGGGTTTCATCCTTCAAATATGATTTTTAAAATTAACTATTTAGTAGGTAGCCGGTATGTAAGTAACTGGTGTTCAGTTCTTCAAAAAATATGACTCATTGTTTGGGTTTGGGCACCGCGCGGCTCCCGTGGAGTTTATTTATTAATTTTAAAATACCCACAGATAAAACAGCTATCCATTACTGATAAAGACACTCTTTTCAATCTGCGTGTATTAAAAACTAAAAAATATTGGAGTATGTGGAATCAAGTATTAGATTCTTAAGTGAGGTTTTAATGAACCAAATTAAAAAACTCAGGTTTATTTTTTGTCTTTGTAGTATCGCCATTTTATTTTCCTAAAATGATAAACTATCGCACACACGTAAATATTTGGGGGGGGGGGGGGCACTGAATATTGGAAAATCTAGCATCCCCCTTGTAATGTTTTCCCACTTCGACCAGTGACTAATTGTTTAGATATAAAAACCAAAGTGTTTTCGGCGGGATAGGTTACAAAGCTTTTTCTCTTTAGAAATGTTGGTTCTTTTCAAACACTTTTAATTTTTTTTCAGAATTTTTAAGCTCTTCTCACAACAATTAGGGTTCTGTCTTAGAAATATTGGGTTTCTCTCTCAACATTGTGGATTTCTCTCAGGAAAAAATCTTGGAACTTTCTCGCAAATTTTGAACTGCTCTCTCCCAAGTTTTGTGTCGTTTATTCAAATATTTTAGGCTTTCTATTTAAATGTAAAAAGTTTCAGTTACTTTCTCATAATTTTTGAAATTCGTCCATAAAAGTTTTGAGCGTTTCTCTCAAAATGCTTGGGTTTTCTCTCAGAAAAAAATGTTTAGCTCCTCGCTTACAAAGTTTGAGATGCACTCAGTGGCGGCTCGTGACTTTAGGAATGGGTAAAGCAGATCATTAGGTTCCCCCTTGCCCCTTTGAGGGTCGAGCTACAGGGGCCTCTCGGTTTTTTTCAAAGTTCAAGGTCGTTCGCTTTATTTACAACTTGAAATTTTGATGGAATCCGAGTTCGCTTAATTTAAAACTAAAAATATATATATATGTATTTTGGAGTTATTCTTTCAAGATGTATTAAGAGCAATTTTAAAGAAATTAGGGCTAATAATAAACATTAAAATCAAGTCCACTTACCAAAAAACGTGAAAAAATAATCCACTACTCCAAGGAAGTTTATAAAGTATAAATAAATAAAAACAAAATCGTGCCTCACTAACTTATACATATACAGGCTGCTTAAAAAATGGGGAAACAACGCTATACCAGACTATTCAGGGACACCCCCTGAGTACTAGAAAAATGTTTAAAAAAATTCTACCTGCTGATTCCGTAAAGATAGAGGTTTTAGTTTACGGTAGATGTGGCAACCATGTGTGCTTTATTATTATATTTTATTTACGATATAACGGTGCTTTAGGAAATCAACATTTTATTTAAATTAATTTTATCAACTATAAGCAGATTTTCGGATATAGTAGATGTTCGAAATTACCGCCACCTATGACTACACAAGTTCTAGCTCTCTTGACGATATTCTCAGACACTCACTGCAGCATGTCCCTGGTTACCAGCCGGAAAGCCTCTTGAATTTGTTGAACAAGTTCTTCCCTGTTGTTGACAGGTGTTTGGTAGACGTGGCTCTTTACAACACTCCATAAGAAGAAATCCAAAGGAGTCAAGTCGGGACTTCTTGCTGGCCACAAAAAAGTACCATTTCTACCAAATTCTATCTCGTGATTCCTTAAAGATATGGAGGTTATAAGATCTGAATTTGAAATTTTTATTATTAACCAATTCTGAATATTTCAACAACTTTTGTAGTGAAAGACATATTTAAAATGATGTTCAACAATAATTTTTATTTAAAATCAATAAATAGTACCTAATACCGTCCGATTTATAAAAAAGGCCCCAGCTTATAGTGCTTTTATTATTAATATTACACCCAATAAACTATATATATTCTTAAATGGCATTATAAAAGCTATATTTTCCCATTATAACTTTCTCAATATCAGTCAACTGTTTTGAAGGGCGATATTCAACTTTCTTATTTTAAATGCAACACCCTGTATATTTTATTTTTTTCGGATAGATTTTTAAATTGTCGTTCTAGGGGTACCATATAAGTATACTTTTAATACATAGATGAACGATTTTTTAAATTTAATACCTAAGATCTAGTAGCGATGATTAAATACAAAACTACCATGATATTCACTCATTTAACAGCACTATTATTAACCAAATTACTGAACAAAATGCATAAAACAATTTTGGTATTGTTAATTCGTTTTATGCATTTTATTCAGTAATTTGGTTAATAATAGTGCTGTTAAATGAGTGAATATCATGTTAGTTTTGTATTTAATCATCGCTACTAGATCTTAGGTATTAAATTTAAAAAATCGTTCATCTATGTATTAAAAGTATACTTATATGGTACCCCTAGAACGACAATTTAAAAATCTATCCGAAAAAAATAAAATATACAGGGTGTTGCATTTAAAATAAGAAAGTTGAATATCGCCCTTCAAAACAGTTGACTGATATTGAGAAAGTTATAATGGGAAAATATAGCTTTTATAATGCCATTTAAGAATATATATAGTTTATTGGGTGTAATATTAATAATAAAAACACTATAAGCTGGGGCCTTTTTTATAAATCGGACGGTATATATGAAGTTTTATTTTTCATGTTTTGCACAAAAATCATCATAAAAATGATTTGGCAACCAAGCTGTTAATTTGGTAAGTAATTGCATTTAGTTACCTATGCATTTACTTTGACTTATTGTTTAATGTCAGTTGACAGAAACATAAATTCAAACTCTCACTAAAAACTTAGTACTTTCGTTGTATGTCAAGCAATAATAGTTATTTATTATACAAGACGATATAATTAAATTGTATCGTCGTGTATAATATTCTATCTTTTCTATAGCATTTATTTTAAAGGAAAAAAATTATAAATAAATTTTATTTGACATTTATTTGACATTGACGTTTAAAAAATTACAAATCGAGTCACATTTTAAAATGTCATTGGTATGGGCGTTTCTAGGGTTACAAACAATAAAGAAATGACTTTATCTACTCTTGCCGTTAAAGTATTACTTTATCTACCCTTGCGATTAAAGTGCTGTTTGACCTTTTGATTTGAGTAGAACAAAGAACACTTTAACAGTTGATATAGAAAAAACATAATGTTTTCAGCTGGAGAATACAGAGACATGTATTTGGCATTTGGTAGATGTAACGAAAACGCACATGCAGCTGCTAGGCTCTACGCCGAAAGATTTCCACAAAGGACACATCCTCATCGCAATGTTTTTAAAAGACTGGATCAGCGGGTACTGGAAACCGGAAGCTTTGTTCCTATCAGATTTGCCTATCGTGGACGTCCAAGATTTGTGCGAACTCCAAGTCGTGTCACGTGGACGGATGAAGCAAATTTCAGCGGAGATGGTATGTTCAATCAGCATAACGAACATTTCTACAGTTTGGAAAATCGCCACGTAACATACCGGAGAAATGACCAACGCCGCTTTAGTGTAAATGTTTGGGCTGGAATATTGGGTGCCAACTTGCTGGTTCAAGTCTTCCTTCCAGAGAGGTTAAACGGAAAATCTTTTTTAAATTTTTTGGGAGAAACCTTTGTGGATCTCGTTGACGATATTCCATTAGCTGCAGTACATAATTCTTGGTTCCAAATGGATGGTGCGCCAGCTCATAGTGTGGCTGCCGTGAGAAATTGGCTGGACATCAATTACCCCAACAGGTGGATGAATAGAAATGGTACTTTTTTGTGGCCAGCAAGAAGTCCCGACTTGACTCTTTTGAACTTCTTCTTATGGAGTGCTTTAAAGAGCCATGTCTACCAAACACCTGTCAACAACAGGGAAGAACTTGTTCAACGAATTCAAGAGGCTTGTCGGCTGGTAACCAGGGACATGCTACAAACAGTGAGTGTCTGAGAATATCGTCAAGAGAGCTAGAACTTGTGTAGTCGTAGGTGGCGGTAGGAACAAATGTATAGTTCGCCCCAAATGGCGACATCGTCCTTTCTAAATTGCGTCATGGCTAAATGAAGTGGGCAGGCCTTAATATGCAATATTTAATTCAGCGGGCCTTGAACGTACCAAGGCCTGCTGAATTAATATCACATATAAGGCCTGCCCACTTTATTTATCCAAGACGCAATTTGAAAGGACGATGGCGCCATTTGAGGTGAACTATACATTTCTCCCTTAAAAAATGTATGGTTCACCGCAAATGGCGGCATAGTCCTTTGTAATTGCGTCTTGGCTAAATAAAGTAATATGTAATATCAATTCATTGGGCCTTGGAACGTACTAGCATAGTTCCGAATGCTACCGTGCACGCCAGTGTGGCGTACTTTTAGCGTTCAAAGTAACTAACTAGCCTCCGTCCATATTACCACATAATGATCTGTAAGGAATATGTTGAATCGAGAAAAATACGTTCATCATGAGGTGAAATTGAAAAAATGTTCAAATTCAATGTTATGGTCTGCAGTATGTACCACAGAACACTTATGTAGTGGCGGCATAATATGCAGAGGCTTGCTGTGTGCGACATACATACGTAGAGCTACTAATAATTAGGAATGGAGGTAATTATTTCATTCTTTTTTGGGTATATCAACTGAATTAAAGAAAATGAAAAACATTAAAATGATTTCGGATTTTGAACAAAAAGAAAACATTTAACCGAAAAATACAGGTGAAGCAGCGCTTCACCTGCATCATTAGGCGAACCGCCACTAGCTGCACTTTCAAAAATTTTAGTTTTTTTTTTTAAATTGTAATTATTAGGTTTCTTCTATAGAAGTTATGGGCTTTTCTGTCAGAAGCATTGGACTCCTTTCTCTACCAGAAATTTTGAACTTTTCTCTTGAAAGAGCTTTTAGGCTTTTCTCTCAAATTTTGGGTTGCTCTCTCACAAGTCTTGGCTTGTTTTTTTAACAATTTTAGGGATTTTGTTTAAATTTTGGGCTTTTTTTTAACTTTGGAGCTTGTCTCAGAATTTTTGAATTCTCCCAAAACATTTTAAACCTTTCTCTCAGAATTTTTGATTTTTTTTCTTAGAAAGGGATTTTGGACTGTTCTTTCAAATAATTCAGATTGTTTGTTTAAATTTTGGGCTATTCTTGGAGAAATTTTGTACTTTTCTGTTAGAAGCTTCGAGTTTTCGCCCAAGAAGCTTGGACTTTTTCCTCATTGATAAACCTTTCTCAGAAAGAATTTTGGACTTCACTCTCGCAAGCTTTGAGCTTCTCTTTTGCATGTTTTGGAACAGTTTTAGGATTTTTGTTTGAATTTTGGGCTTTTTTCAAACAAAGTCAGGAATTTTTCCTTAAAATTTGGGATGTTCTCTCAGAATTGAAAGAAATTTTGGGCTTTTTTCTCGCATAATTTAGGTTGCTCTTTCAAAAAATTCAGATTTTTTCTATTTGAAGCGTTTAGTTTACCTCCTAACAAGTTTGAACCTTTCCCTTAAAAATAAGATCAACAAGAAATGTTGGGCTTCTCTCTTGCAAGCTTTTTGGATTGCTTGTTTACAATTTTAGGGTTTTAGTCTAAATTTTGGGCCTCTTCTTTAGAAGAAATATTGGGCTTCTCTCAGGATTGTTGAGTTTTTCTCTTAAATAGAAATTTTAGGCTTTCTCTCACAAATTTTGGGGTGCTCTTTCAAAAGTTTCAGTCTTTTTGTTTAAATTTTTCAAGAAAATTTGAACTTTACCTTGAAAATTGTGAACTTCTCTTAGAAGGGGCCTTTTTCCCCACACATTTTGGGTTACTTTTTCAAACATTTTAGGCTTTTTGTTTAAATTATGGGCCCCTCTGCAATCATTTTGCAGCTTTTCTATTAGAAGCGTTGAGTTTTCCTTCCAAGAATTTTAAACTTTTCCCTCAAAATTAAAAACTTCTCTCAGAAACAATTGGACTGCTTTTTCAAATACTTAAAGTTTTTTGTTTCAATTGTGGCCTTTTCTTTCACAGCAATTTTTAGTTGCTTGCTCAAATATCGTCTTTTGGGCGTTTCTAACAGTGACTAATATTGTAAGAAATTTCCTTTCGTTATTTAAATAATATAATTACACCTTAAAGAAAGACAAAATCACTGCTAACAATGTTTTCTTTGGAAGTTTAGGATCATGTAAAGCATCTTTCAGTTTTTTGATGTCGAACTACCTAAAACCAGCGTTGTTCCTCTATTCTATGTAATATATAGGTACTCATTGATTATATTGTAAAACTAATTCTCAGGCTTCGGAATATTCTGCCCAAATCCTTTTAATACGTCTGCTATTTGAACATCTAATAAATACATGGCGTCTTCTCCAAATGAAGATGTGTTTGTAGAGGGTGAAGTTCAAATAATTGTTTAGGACGAACTGAACGATGAAAGCCTATCCGGATATGGATGTTACGTTGTTAAATATTTGATATTAGGCAGCATATTGACGTTGTGTTTAATACTTAATCATAAAATGTCACTTTAAACCGTCCATTAAACAGAGCAAGCAAATACTCTGTTTAAAAATAATTAATCTTAGTACGATTTGATATTCAAATAATGGAACGTTGAGAAAAATCACGAAACTGTTTAGGATTCAATTGACTTTTTATATCGGACGTTTTACAGGCGTTTTATTTACATTTTATTACTGTATGTTCGCTTTAAATACAATGCCCCGAAAAGAAAATTTCAACTTCTTAAGGTTAAAACGGCAAGTTCGTATGACTTTGTTAATCCCAAGCACAAATAAAAGTAAACTGCCATAAAGCCGTCGGGTGAGCTTACATGTTTAATCTTTTAAAGCAGGAACACGTTTACAAACTAAATTTTTGTAAGACGTTTTACATTAACCCATAATAAAATGAACTCTATTTTGTGTTAAAACCAGTTGAAATAATGTTGATGTGCCTGATAGTGTTATCAAATAATCCACAAGCAAAACTAAGAAGACTCAAATAAAATAATGAAGATGAAAAATAAGTTCGATCCAGGATAACAGTGCAAAAATGTGATTTACAGACTCGACTTTTTAAAAGTATTAAAAACTGCGGGTAGTTAATATAAATAAAAATGTGAACCAATCAAAATACTTAAGACGCTTTTAATCAAGAAGGAGTGAATTTAGAAGAAATCGCCTTCGTAATCAAAACTCGTATCAAAAGGGGCCATACTCGACCAAAAGATTAAAGCTACACATATCAAAAACAACAAAAAAAGAAAACAAAAATCTTCTACTATTTTTCGATCTACGCTTTTCGCTTTTATTTCGAAACTCGCTGTGTTCACGAACTGCTTTCATGAGCTTAACTGACAAACTTACGCTTATGCAACACTAAAAAATTATACGCCTTTTGCAAAATTTACGCCTTTATACTGTTATATTTTTTGATAAACGTCTGTATGTTGTATTATAACAAAAATCTGTGGTGTTTATTATCCAGAAAAAAAGGAAAAAAGACTCTGTACCAAACTACGTAAACATTAATCAGTGCTACAAATCCTTCGAACGCAAAAGCACAATGTGTCTAAAACGAAGTGCTCGATCGTGTAATTGGACAGCACAACGGGCCATTAATTCTAACTCGACAAAATGATAAAGAAAAAACGAGCCAGTTTAATCATTTAGTCGAAGAGTTCAATTGCGTCGAAGCTTCTATCAACAAAATTACCTGTTGTGTTGTATTCGGAATAGATTACCGAATCAGGAATATATTTTTTTACGATGAATGAAACTGACCAACAAATCGAAGCAACTTCTCTATCATGACTTACTAACATCTATGGTACGACTTCTTCGCTGTCGATATCTATGTTAATCTTCGAGAATGACAAACGGGTAAAAGATTGGACACCATCATTCATCAAAATGTAACATCGAACATTTAAGAAACGTACCTGAAGATGACTCGACCCATATGAAAAGAAAAAAACGTCAGTGTTCACCAAAACGCTTCAAATCATGTCTTCACCGGAAGAACATCACCATAAAAAAACTTAAAGGTACCTTCCAACGAAACCGTCCTTCTTAACCTTTTTCCCCGACCCTTTCTAGTTTCTTTCACCAAGTAAACCTTCCCCCTTATTTATTTCCTCCACTAAAAATGGGAGAAATAACATGGCAAACATCTTTATAACTGTATGAGCACCGCAGTATCAGCAGGTATGCAGGCGGCGCTACTAATCAGGGAGAAGCAGCGTCTTCGGCGCAAGAAATTCCGTAAGGGTCGCTCAGAGCTACCCAGTAACGTGGCCACCAGAGAAATTGCACCTTTCCCTAGGTATCCTCCAGGATTTTGGGTACGTATCGACAGTGTTTTTTTACGAGTTTAATGTGGATAAATGTTTGTAATCCACCAAAAACTTCTTGTGGAACATTAAGAGAATGCCGACCTTTAAGGATTCGGCTTTGTAGTCTAAATTTATTCCTGTATCTCGTTTTTTTTCCTTTAGTAAATCTGTAAGATAGTTTAATTCGTTTTGCGATGGTGTATTTGAAGAGGTTGGCCTTTGTCTTTGGGCGATTTAAATTTTGTAATCAGCGGAAAGACCATTTTCGTTTCATCAAATACACTTCGTAGAATGTTTTGTGTTAAAATAAATTATTAAAGAAAAATTCAGTAAGTTTTTCTTTTTTTCCATCTAACTCAAAGGCTGGAACCAAGGTGGGTTAAAAAATTTCAAGTTTCACACGTTGTCCACAGTCTTAACATTTTTAAGATTTTGTAAATCTGAAGTATTCTTAAATTTTTTCAGGGGAAGAACTAACAGTTTTTACTTTTATTTATCCATTTGTGTAACTTTCTATTTTTTTTTTGCTTTACTGTCGCCAGCATTGTAACAACCGTTAAACTTGTCGTTGAAAATCTGACAAAAGTGAGATTACTTTCCTCAAAAACAGTGGACGGTGCCAACTCCCCAAACCGAATATTAAAGCTTTTCCCCTTGAAAATTCAAAAGAGCAAAATAATCGATGGGCATTTGTTTTTCCAGGAGTTCAAACTTAAACAGAAAGCCATTAAACGTTTAATAATTTATGTGGCTCAAATGGTTCACTTTGTGTTGTTTTTTCATATTCAATCTTTATAGTCAGAACTGAGTACGTTCAATGTTATAAATAATTCTAACAGTTCACGATGTTCAAACTGGCCTGGATCGAAATTACATATGCAACATTCGAATTCTTTAAAATTTAAAAGAACGTGAAAAAGTGAAAGTTCCTGGATCAACTAAATGGTTTTATATATCAATCGATTCCTTTTAATGTCGGTAGGAAGCATGAACGTGATAATTTGTCCAAATCTGAAGCTAAGCCTGGAATATCAGTAAAACCGATCTACTTTTTTAGTCTTAAAAGACATCCGAAGGGATTACGTTTCAACCTCAAAGTGATTTTTTATTCCTTACTTCTTTGCTTTTTTTAACTTTCCTTTTAAACTGTCCTTTTAAACAAAGTTGGAAAAAACATTTTTTGATTGTTATTCATTTTATACCTATTAAATATGTTTAATCGTGGTTTGCCAAATAATGCTAAGAAAAAAGCGATCGAAAATTATTATTCGTTAAGTTTTAAGTTTTTTTTTGTGTCTGAGGATGCCTGAAAACAGTCGAAACGTATTTTTAACTTTTAACCTTTATGTTATCCTTCCTTTCAAATGATACAACATATTGTCCCAATTTTAAACGCCTTTAGCAAATATTTAATAAGCGTTTATTCTATCATTTCTGAATGACTTTCAGTTAGTATTATTGTTCCTCATTTTGACGCCAGTAACTTTCTTATTCTCACCGAAATGGATATTGGAGTGAAACACGCAGAGCATGGTCTGCACTTTGGTCCTGCGAAGTAATTCCACAAATCTTTGTATCGTGCTATAAATCGACTGTCTCGAGTCCTGGAAATGGAACTCCGTTGCTAGGGAAGCGCTAATCCTAGTCTCCTTACACGAATCTCAAATACCTGTTGAAATTCGTGTTTTAGAAACTCCGATTTGAATTAAATTGATCATCTTCG
This sequence comes from Melanotus villosus, assembly GCA_963082815.1. Lineage (NCBI taxonomy): Eukaryota > Metazoa > Arthropoda > Insecta > Coleoptera > Elateridae > Melanotus > Melanotus villosus. The sequence continues at coordinate 12,727,920 of OY720424.1, read as the reverse complement.
AAGCACGTTTGACATTTTGATAATATTCGAACGTATTTAAAAGGATTAGGGTGGCTTCGTCAAATTAAACATTCGTCAAGTGAACAAATTCGAATCAAAATTCGCATTCGTACGGCAAATAACTCGTTAGTAAACAAGAAATGATGCTCTTTTGTCAGTCGTTAATTTAACAAAAGTTTTGTGCGCGACCTTCCAGATTTTGACGTTTTTTCGGTTCTTTACGCGCTCCTCTGGGGAGCATAGGGCGTCAGAGACGTTTCTTTGACAGTAGATTTTGACATAAAACACTTTTATGTGCTCCGCGTGGCACTAGTAATTGCATGTGGTTTGTAACGTAGGTAACTATAGATTGGCAACGAAGCTTTGCCCTTAACTCGGCAAAAAAATAACGTACATTCTTATGGAAATGCACCCTCCACATGATTTGCATGTCGTTCAGTGCCAATGATTGTTTTGTTCGGTAAGTGGCTCCATGAGGAGGACACCCGAAACTGGTACTTGATCAGGCGGGATAAAGACGTTTTACGACAAAATCTGGAAGGTTGTGGTTTTGTGCAACCTTTCTTTAAACTAAAACAAACTAATTTTTGTTCATTTCCTTTGCATTGTACCTTTTTATTATAGGGAAATCTTAAATGTAAATGGATTTGTAGAGACGCTAAAATAAATGTCTAATCTATGCGCGAAGGAAAGACAGGATCTGTTTAGATTTAAGTGCGGCCGTGTAAATTTAATTAGGCATTTCGGACAGGGCGTTGGGCCAAGAAAAAAATTTACGTCCACGTTTGCAAAAACGGCCTTTCCTTTCTACCAAATAAAAATTCATAGACCGACAGATTGTCCGGAAAAACAGATTGCGTTTCACACGACAGGTTACGTGATCCGCCATTTGTCTCTCTTAAACGCCATTTTCTAAAATTGTCGGGAGTTTTATTTGGTAACGAAGAGAATTACGTGGATTTATATTAAAGCCGAAGAGGAAGGCTTAATTACGGACAAGGTGATCATAATTTAACCTCTAACATTTTGAGAAAACGAATCCCTAGTAATATCCGACACCGATGCCAACTTTCCACGTTTCCACGGGAAAATTGCTTATTTTGATAATGCTAGCGATTAACCTAAAACCACACCAACTGCCATTACTGAAACTGTTACGCTGATAATGTTGATGAATGTTGTTGAAAACTGTTATCGCGATTGGGCATGGCATTCTCTGATCTTTTTGTATTTTATTTCAATTTTCAAGAATAGGTAAACAGAACAAAAGCTTAAATAGGTCAGCTTCAGTTATTTTCCGCGTAAAACAAGTGATGCCTTTTTTAGGAACAAATGTAAAAATTTAAGTCAGCTTTTTTTCGCGTTATCACAAAATAAAAAATAAATTTTATTTTATAAAAGTCTATAAACAAGTTATTTTCTGATACTCATATTTGATAGCAATGTAAGAATGTAACGTAAACATCTAAACATCAATCAGTTTCAGGCTTCAATGAAGTATCTCATTTATCTTCCTTTCTACCAGCTTTTCAATACACTTTCAGGTACCACAGAGGAAAAAAGGCGCCCCAGGCGTTTCTGTTATTTATTGTTTCTCCAGCAACCGACCGCTGAACTGCATACTAATAAATAAATCGATACTTCAAATCGCAACTAAGGCAACACTTAATTATATCGCGGTCAAAACATAACCTGATTTAGTTTTAAAATCAATTGTTTCTGAATGTGCTTTGTTTTTTTATGGAGAGGGGGATGTTCTTATGTTTAATGACATACACAGTGTGGCTAAAAAGTTTTAGGACGGCTGTAATAGAAACGTTGTAAGTGGTGCTATTTATGGGCAACAAATGAAAACATGCAGTTCAAAGCCTTCTGAATAGAGTTGCCAAGTTCCATCAAGTTCTGTAGAGTTCCAAGATGCAACGTTTTGCGTATCATGTGTAATTTCCGGTTGTCATGAAATAATATTTCAAGATGGTAGATATGCACAATAACGGAAGAACGGGATATCCCTGCACCAGCCAAACTCAGACGAACATCGAAGCTGTCCACGCTGCGATGCTGCGTTGAAGCACGATCATCGGTTAACAGACTGTTTGCTGATCAATTAATCGATTTGCACGGAAACAAAAATTGGTTCTTGCCGAACGATAACGCCCCGTCTCACAATGCAGCAGTAATTCGTCAGTTTTTAGCAAAACAAAGTGTGCTACATCATCTCTTGTACTCGGTGGTCTTGGCACTAGCGGATTACTTTTTGTTTCCAAAGCTGAAATTGAAGCTAACAGGAGAGCGATTAAAGGATATCAAGACGATCCAAATTAATGTAACGAAGGAACTACGAAGCATCCTACACATAGCTTTACAAGGGTCATTGGGTCATATATAGAATAATTAGTTATAATGTTATAAAGAATATTTTACTATATTTTCCGTTTTGTTTATGAGCTCAGTCCTAAAACTTTTTAGCCAGACTGTGTATACTTCGATTCACGAAAGATGTGCTGCGATTCATTTGTCACCTGAAGATTAAAATACCTAGCCAAATTTGAACCTGTCAACATATTTGTGTTTGGCGCCAATTCTGAAATTACTAATTTGGGGTACTTTTAAAGTACATACACAAGTTGCTTGAATTGAAATGATATGTAAAAATAAAAATACGAGTACTAATAGATAATTTTAATAAATTGTTATATCTTTTTTAATTTAATAAATTATTTAAAAAGTGTTAAAATTGGTAAAATATGACTTAGCACAACAGATTCATATAAAATTTTCAACACAACACATAACTTAAGCATAGTACCAACAGAATTATCGATTTAAAGGAACTTATCAAAATTATTTATTTAAATGCTCTACAGGCCTTGGAGGCCTATGGCTTACTTTTACATCCACAATATACAGGGTGTCCCAAAATATGACCGACAAACTTTGGGTGGTTATAAAGGACACCAAAACAAGCAATTTTTATTGATAAGCCAATGTTCGCAAATGAGCCGTTTTTGCACTAGAGTGAATCAAAGACAGTTGATTAAGTACAATTTCAACTCTGAAACCGCTCTAGATGCGACCTGGAACTATAGAGGTAAACTGGTAGAGCGCGACAGCGCAAGCAACTTTTGTTAAGAAACCGAACCTGTATCTAAACTAAATTCAACGTCGAGCTGCAGCGCAAGTAAATAATAATTTCTACGGGAAACGCACGTGATACCTGCAGTCTTACGTTGTTATTGGTCAAGGGAGGTGCCCAGCCCAGTACCAATGCAGAGTTGTATTCAGAATTCACTTGTAATTTACGCTTTTGCTTTTTGTTATAAAGTATTAAGTTTTGTAATACTTAATTAAATTTAGCTATTTTTTAATTTAACACTAAAATTATTAACGTTTTTAGAGCATATGCGTGCATACGCGTCCTAGTGCGACCCTGTAGAATTGTCACGTGATCTATGCATACGTTTGTTTTGATTCACTGAAGCTCGAAGTTTAGAGTCGTTACGGAGCTAGGGTATCGCTTGTTGAGATCGACGTGCACCGACGGATGTTTCAAAGTCCCTAGCTCCTAGATAGAGGTTCGAACGAAGGTTACTCGCACTATCGCGCTCTACAAGTTTACCTCTATAGTAGTCATTTCTAGAGCGGTTTCGGAGTTGAAATTGGACGTATCAACTGCCTTTGATTTACTCTAGTGCCAAAACGGCTCATTTGCGGACATGGGCTTATCAACAAAAATTGCTTGTTTTGGTGTCCTTTATAACCACCTAAAGTTTGTTGGTCTAATTTTAGGACACCCTGTCTATAATTGGTTGATTAGGCGCTCAGTTAACCATTTTTTAAACATTTCACCATTCATTTCGCCATGATAATCTTCTCTTTGTGGTTTTGATGCAAATAACAATGAGGCGTTTTCAACAAAACCTGAATCAGAGCCAGCATGGACTACAATAAACCGTTTTCCATCCTAACTTCCTAACTTCGCACGCTTCATGTATCTTCATCTTGTCAAGACCTTCCAGGATTACCTTTTGAAAAAATCCATGTTTTATCCATAAAAACCACACGTCGCTGCAACGAGGAATTTAAATTTTTCACATAATCCTTTAAAAATTGAAGTCGCATTATTTGAACACTCGGTTTTTCACATAAAACTCTTCGATTGTTATCCTTCAGTCGTATGCTATACTTTATCAACGACTACAAATACTAAATAATTTTAATTACAATTTAAATAACAACGCTACCAAAACCATGTGGTAGGACTATATGTTAAACGAAGACTATAATCATAACCTATTTAGTTAATTATACACCAGAAACAATGATGTTACCATGATACCGTGAATAATGATTATTCACTACTGGTAGTGAATAATGGACAGCATTATCCTTGACCAAACACATGAATAATTGACAGATTATTGAGTAGTCGTGGACAAAGTATCATATTACGGACTAGTCCATAATGATAAAGTAAAATGGCCGTTGCTAAGAAAAACGGCCGTTGCTTCCTTTGAATATAAAGCTAACAGGAATGAGGATATACAAAATATACGTGAGACCAAGATAGATGATGCAAATGGCGGCTGAATGTTTCCGGTATGTCAGTGGCGTACCTTTTAGAATGAATGCGGGATACGTAAACCTTTGAATATAAAATATTCAAAAACGTAAACTGACAAAAAAATGTAGTAAAAGTATGAATGAACAAAAATTAGAAGCTGCAAGAAATAAAATAGTATAATACTGACGGTTAAAACAGTTTTTTATAGCTATTAAGACAACAAGTGTTTTATAGATGGTTTAAAAATCAAGGTCGTAGTTCAAATCCGAGCGAACGAAGTGAGCCGAGGATTTGATAGACCGAGATTTTTAAACTATAAAACACGAGTTGTCTTCAAGATTTTTTCTAACACTAATATCTTTCACTAATATATTATTAGAAATTTTAATAAATTATTATTTGAGGCGCTTCACAATACACAAAATGCGAAGATTGCTAGGCAACGACGTATTTTATGGAGAAAAGCGTATTTTAAAGGCCTATAAAATACGTTGTTATTGACGACGTATTTTATATAGAAAACGTATTTTAAAGGCAACATAACAAGTGAGCTCTTATGCACCATACAAACAGTATAAGATATTAGTGTTAGAAAAAATATATACTTTGCAAAGTGCTAATTTATATAAAATACGTACATATGTGACGCCTATGATATTCACTCGTGACTTTTCTTTGACATTGAAATTATAACATCGAATTGTTCTTAAATATTATTCGTAATGAACGTAGTTACATTAAATGAAGGTAAATACTTACTTATGGAAAGTTATTCCTAAATTTTTATTTGTCCTTGTTGGAGAAAAACCACAAACAGCACAACTAACCTATTATTTGTCAGCTGTCAGTCTCAAAACTATGACTACAAATAGATTATCAAAATGGCGACTTCCGTCGCACTTTTTGTATGGCTACTAAAACGATACCCTCCTTCCTGTAGCTTTATATTCAAAGGTTGCTTCTATTAAACAACCTGGTAGCTAGGTGATTATGCAACGCAGCACCCTGCAAAAAGCTAGAGCTATAAAACACATTTGAACCTCAAATTAATTTAAAAGTAAATTTTGTGATATGCAGCTGAACATAAAGCTTTGTATGTAATTCGTACATAATTAGGCTTGATGGAGTCGCCAAATTTATCGGCCTCGCTCACTTCGTTCGCTCTGCTATAAACTTTTTAGCTCGTCTATAAAGACCTAAATTATGTACTTATTACATAAATAGCTATTATCCTTGTTTTACTCTTCTGAAACAAGTAGGTATACATACGTGAAGAACTTATCGTAACTAAATTCATCCAGTGATGAGGTAGGGCTCTTCTTTTAAGATTCGAGGTTTATGAAATATTGGGTAGTTGGAAAATATCTAAACCTCAATTAAACAAGGCGAAAGAACCTTGATGGGTGTGTTTTGTTTATGGTGGAAAGGGGGATTTTCTTTTGTTTTGTTAGTTGTTTAATACTGGATAACTGGCCAAAAACTCTATTAAGCACGGCGAATAAAATTGAATGTGTTTTGTTTATGGTGGAAAGGAAAGGAAAGTTTAATATTCGATAGTTGAAAAATACCAAAAATTCGATTAAAAACATGAAAAAAACCTTGACTTACACTCAATACTTTCAATTTTCAAAACTGTATCCTTAGGATTGCTAAATTTTCCTTAGTGTCCTATCTAGCAGCGTGGAAAATCTAAAATTTCCCTGGAAACGTCATCATGTATTGTATAGATATAATGCACGATTTGCCGTACGAAATAGGAAATTACCATAAAATAAGAATTGCTAAGTAAAACAAATTTTCTACCAGGGAAAAATGAATTTATTATCCCTCAAACTGCATTTGCACATTTATGTTATACGTACGAGTGTTGAAGCTTACGAATTGCATTTATTTCGCGATCAGAAAAACGTGCCTCATCCGTTGAGAAACGGATATGAAAGACGAACCTCGTCGACGTAGTTTCGTTCATAAAAATAAAAAGAAGAAAAACAGGGCAGGGCGTTCGTTACCGACGCAATGGACTTTTTTATTATTATTTTGGAATACAAATGAGTTATTTATGTCATGATAGGTTTGTTCAGGTCTTCCTTGACACTACCCCCTGCTTCTCGTGTTATTCTCGTTGCTATGGGTTACGATATATATTGAATACGTGTACAACGTGGTGAATGTGTTTACGTCTCCTAAATGAATACGCGAAAAACTGACGAAAATTTACATATTACATTGGGTTTCCATTAAGTTACCTTCAGATTCTCCCAGTCAGAAAAAGGTTTTTTAGGGTTTTCCGTGCAAAGGAAGTTCGTTTTCTACACCTACATCGAAATCTCATGCATGTATAACGACTTATACATACATAACAATCTGAAAGTCGTTTGGCCTACGAAAATATGATTCCGTTACGAAAACATATTTTTCAGCTCCATATTAAAGTCGCTACCTTTTTGCCCACTTTTATTTTCACGCAGGACACGGTGATAAATCAAAATTTCGTACTTAATAATGTGGTTGGGAAAGGAACACGGCAAACTTGGGTACACGATAATTTACTTTATGATAACAAGCGAGAGTTTTGGTTTTTATTACTTTTTAGTGTCATTTCGTGTACTGCTATATCTTGTTCAAATTAATTTGATAGTTTACTGGCCGTGCATGGCGTGATGTTTAAAATCAATAACTGCCGCCCTCGATGGCGTTAAGGTTAACATACCTATTCCTTATAAACCAGAGATGTCGGGTTCGATTCCCAGTTCAGGTCGGTAAGATTTTTAATTCAGAAAAATATAGAAATCCCTTACAAAATGACATGGCACCCGCAAGCCTGAATTTCGCCCATTAAACAAACAAATAAGCAAACAAAATCAATAACTGTGAGGATATCCAAATTTTTGTTATCTAAATACTAGCTAGGAATTTAAATTGTTTTTCATCAAGGTGGTAAATTTAAAACTGAGTTCATAATTTAAACCCCAAACACGTGAGTTTCGTACAAAACTACTACCAGTTAAATTCAATGCTTGCATGCTTACAAGCTCCTATCCTATGAATCAAGCACTCCACGTGAGAAATTTTTTATGCCGTACAACTACGTGAACTACTTATGGAAATTTGTCAATAAACGCACTTCACCTCAAGCTCTATCGTTAATACGTGATAAGTTTACGAAGCCATGTAAGAAAAATTAATGAATTACCATTAAGGATAATGACAAATGTCTCTTTTTTGCTGGCAACAAAAGAACTCACAAGATTTAATTGTCATAAAAATTTAGTACTTGGTACGATTATGTTTATGACAATGGTATAATGTGTGGTGGTGGTTGACAGTGTTCCCAGGGCCGGGCCGCGTGGCAAGAGCGCCAAGGAGGAAGGCGCTGCTCGCTCTCCGAGGAGGCGCACCAACACCGCCTCAAGCAGGTCGAGGCGCATCACCGATGGATGAAAAGGAATCGAGTAAGATTAGAAAAACGCATTTCGCATGTTATGCCTTGGGACTCTATCTCGTTTATATGTATAGTCCCCCCGAACTCTCTTTTTCTGCATGCCATAGCTATTAAATTTGCATTATGCGACTTGCCCTTAATTTGCGCTAAGGATTTTTTGGGGTGACGTTGCAGATTCATTCTGAAACGATCAATTTTTCTTCTGCAGAAAACCTTGACCATTTTGGGTTTTCCCCTGATACAATACGTTCAACGTGTTTAGTTTTGATAAAAAACGGCAATGGTGGCAGTTAGATAAGCCCTTCTATAGCATAGAGCTTTTGTTTCTTAAAAAACAAATGTGTGGAAAACATAGTTTGTTTCGCTTTTGTTCTGAAATCGTTTGTTTTTTTAATAGTCGAAGCAACAATGTTTTGCTTTTCCCATCAGCACGCGTTTCTCGATAACCCACTAGGTCTCTCATAACAGTAGATTGTAAAAATGTTAGTTACGCTTGCTTTTCGTCCCGTTACCGTTAAAAATCTTTAAATTCGAAACACCCTAGAACTAAACGCTTCGTAGGAAAAGCTTAATTTGTGACGAACACCAGTTAGTTTTTTTTTTGTTTTCAGTTTCAAATCGTCTCATAAGTATAAAGCAAAATTCATTAAGTCAGTCATTTTTATTTGCTTTATGCATTTCGAACGTAGTCATTACTTGTACTTTTTGGGGAAGGCTTTTAGTGGTGTTTTAGCTTGGTAGTTTCAGCACCCAGTGTAGTAAACACAACGGTTAGGTATACCACAGTAAATTTATCGAGCGTAGGCTCCTAACGTTGTCCTCACCTTTTGAAGAATTCCCGAACCATATTGCTAAAAACATGCAGTGATTCTCTAATTGTTTTATTTTGCTTATACCAAAAGCTCATTGTGCAAATTGAGTTTTTTCTTAGTTAGGCCCCTAAATTTCGTTTATTGAAATGTTGTATTATTCCCAACAAGGAAGTCCCACCTAACCTAATTTTCTGTAACGCCTTGAAGAGTAGTACGTAAAATAGCAATCGTAATTAAATATTAACTCGATCCAAAAGTAGTTTTTCGATGTATTCTAACGTTACCATTATTTGAATTGCTTATTCTGAGATAAGCTTCGCCCCTTTTGTTATTAAAACTTTCCGATAAGGGCTTTTGCCACTCGAAGGCCAATAAATAGAGAGCCCATTATGTTCATCATCTAACATAAAACGGTAAAAGTTCGACCTATAGTAATATTCTAATCTAATCTTGGAATCACACAAAAGAGCAGCTTCGGGCTGACAGTGATAGATTAGGGAATAAAAGTGCGGCTGTGCAACGTATCGGTTAATTTAGTCGAAACCCAGGGCACATTTGCGGATATTACGTTCTATCCATGCCAGTACATTAAATGTTTTGAACGTTAGGGACGAGACGCGAGATTGTATGTCCGCCCTAATTCGTTACACGGCTCTTCCTGTATTCGTTTCACTTTAACAAACTTGTTGCGTGTGAACCGCAATTAATCCTTTCTCTTTATGACTTTGCCATTGTGTTGTGGCGTCACCCCTCGCCCATTTTCTGCCCTACCCTTGCATAATGTATGTTTGGCTATGGTTCTCTCCATAGATTTTTTTTTGGCTTACACCCACTTCGCTTTCATTATTTTGCACTGCATGACCTGCCTTCATATTTAGCACCTTCATATTTTTTACGTTCGAATAAATTAACTTAGCTTAATCTATTCTTAAATTACATCGATACCTTTGCGTTGCAATTCGTACTTGTATCTTTAAGCGATAACGAGTTTCTGGCCGTTATTTTCTTTCACGGGACCCATTTGTTTTACAAAAAAAAATTAGGCATGTAATTTTCCACCTTTGAAGCTCTAAAATTACCTGCAGGTGCTTTTCCATTTTATAAAACAAAAGTATCTTAAAAATAAGCCTTTACGTATTTTTTGTGTGTAAAAAATATACATGCATAAACATAAACTTAACTTCCTCAGCATCAGGTCTTTGTAAAGGAACCAACCATCTCTTCACCTGTTTTTATTCTACTGCAGACAGTGTTGTTGTATATGATGTATTGAAGAGTATTAAATTAAATAATTATTAAGGGTCAAAAGGTTTGACTAATCGCCACAAGATGCTACTTAACAACAATCATAAAGCAATCTGCTACATCTGCCGCGTTTTAGAAGCTGTTGGGAATTTTCTCCGTAGGAAATTACGTTTTATATTCCAATTTCCTTTCGTTGATTGTAAGGGGAAGAAAGTCCCTTTGAGTTCTTAACGCTAGCAGTGAAAAGTTGTGGCTCTGAAAAAAAGTCAGCTTTCGGTTCCGATATAAAGTTAATTATAGGGACACCCACGTCGAAGAGCTCTCACACAATAGACTGCAGCTGGGCTCAACTAAATTGGAGATGGCTGGAAGAGTGCAACAGGTTGTAGAGAATGGGTTGAATTTTCTTTTGAACTTCTAAGGCAACCCGTAAGCCACGAAGACTTTGAGGAAGCGAGATTAGTTTGGTGATTGATAAATAAAAATCAATCGAAATAGGATTAGTATATCAAAGAACGGCCAAAATTGGGTTTGAAAAAGAGTAAACCAGCCACCACACAGCACCTTTTTAATTTTTTTCCTTTCGTGGTTCTATAATTTAATCACCGTTAATTGAGTTATAAGTTTGTGTAAAAGTCCAGAAAGAAATTTTTAATCAAAGCCCTTTTGTATGACTTTGAATTGCCTCGAATTTTTGGGAAAAATGTGGATATAGTATTAGACGAAGCATCAATATCTAGGAATCTAGTTTGCATGAATAAATGTTAAGTTGCATGTTTCCAGTTTCAAAAATATAAAGGCTGCTGTAAATTTGCTAATACGATATAGCCACATTTGGCCTGAAGTAATTTAAAACCGTGTTGTTACTGTTAATTTCTTGCAACAGGGTGTATCTTGAACATTATATGGGTAACCTTTTTGTAAAGATTTATTTTTAAAATTAGAAAAATTTTGTTTAAATATTTACTTTCGGAACACTTACGTAAAATAAGGTAGGCTACATGAGTTATATTTTTTTAATGGAAACCATAGTTTTTTCTCTTTTCAACATCTAATATAATATATTATGATTATTTGAAAATATGTAACAGCCATGAAACAAAAAAAAACAGAAATTTATTAAGGAATCTCAAGAACACACAATATTAATATAAAATTGTGTTTATGTTTTAAGTTAATACTGTCCTTAAGGTCTGATAAAATGTCCTTCAGCAAATTCTACTTTTTTAAGATCTTATATTATTATGAGGGAGAAATTAAATCAAAATTTACACCTTCAATTTGGAACAGTAATATAAACAATAGTTTCTATATAGAGTTAAAGAGGAGCGAATGTCCCACCAAAAACTTTTTAATATCATTGACCCTTTAGAATTTCCCATTGTAAAGAAGTTTATGCTATACTTCTGAATAAATTAATTCTAATAAAGCTTAGAAGAACATAAGCTGATACATCAACACAATTATTTTATAAACCGTTATTTCGAAAAATATTGAAATTGTAACCTAAAATAAACAATCTTTTAAATAAAAACCAAACCGCTCTCGTCATGCGAATTAACAATTATTATATATATTATATTGTCTACAGACCGGTCCTACCATAGAAAGTAGTACAGGGCTTATACAGAACAGCATTGCCGTATTGCACCGAGTAATATCTGTTCTTCACGTGACTACTACGACCGCTAAAATAGAATTAACAACACTGTTTTATATAGAAAGGATGGCATGATTGAGATAACTCTCAAATTGAACAAATACAAGTATGTCCCATAACAGACTGTGCTTCCTTATAAGGTAGGAACGGACTATAGTACTGTACCTAAATTTTAAACCATAGGCCAAAACATGACAGGCTGAACAAAGACTAGGTCACAGCTAACTATGGTTTTTATTTAAAAAAAAAATACAACTTTGGTCAATTACTCGAAAATAATAATAGTTGTCAAAAAACTATTTAACCTACAATATTCTACGTGAAAAATTGTTCAAAAAGTATTTGAGGCATATTTTTCTAATTTTAAAAATAAATTAACTACGTCGGACAATAGAAAAAGTGACTTTTTCATTTTTGGCCGACAACTTTTTAACCGAACCTCGTATATTAATTTTCGTCATAGTATTGGATTCTTTATTAAAATACTGCACTTCCTTGCGTATTTGACCATTTCTCTATCTTTACAGATAAAAAAGTTAGCCGCATAACATTCAAGAAATAGGGCACCCTGTATAGGTTATTTGTTTGAATAGTCGTGATAGATCAATAGAACCAATTCTGGGATTGGATTTATGGAAATGCCCACGAAAAACTGTAGTTACTTCCGGATTCAGAATTTCGACTTTAGTAAAAAAAAACTTTAGCAAAAGAAAAATCCGATCTGAAGTACTGTAAAAATTTTAAGGCTTCCTTGTTTGAACCATCACACTACATTTTGACTTAAGCAAGGTAACGTTGACCAGATTCTGCTTGCTTTGCCATATTATGTTACGCCAAATTCTTGTCGTAATTCCGAAGGAACTGCGCTGATTTACTTTGATACGTTTTGGGCTTCATCATATTTTGATGGAAGGTACGTTTTGGACTCCCATCAACATATGATAAAGACCGCTTGCTTAACTTCAAGCGAACTAGTATTAATCTGCTTTCGACCATGCATTCACCAAAAACTACCACGAACAGTAGAGGTGTTTGCCAAAATCCGGAAGTCGAAGCCTTTGAAAAAGCGCCCACGACTTATCCCTTTACTGTTATACATTTACTAATTGTGGTTTCTTTGACAGATACACGACTCTAGTTATGGCGGTGAATCGGAAGAGGACATATTCGCCGTATATCATCAAAGTGCGGCAGCAAACGCTCTACTTTACGTAGGTCTCGGTACAACTGCCATAGGAAGCGTCGTCTTCTTCGTAGGTTCGGGCGACAAAGGTTTCAAAACCTTGGAACTTCGACTCATTGGGCCTACGCTGGTAGCTTGCGGCCTATTGTGTTGCCTAATTCGCATATTACTTTGTGCGTGTCCGTCGACGTGTATACGAAGGCGAAAAAAGACCCGTCTGAAAAACGTGTGCCCCCATAGTACCAGTAGATTTCCTTTACAGCAACGCGAGAAAAACACTCCTGACTTCGTAGCAGTGGATCCGACCACTTCCTTAATATCTAAGCAAAAGAAGAGAGTCTCGATAGCACAACAACCGAAACCTGTACCAAGTACGAGCACGGCAGAAGAAATTCCTCCCCGTTCGGCCTTTAACGAAAACAACCCCTACGCCGATTGCAACCCGACGATTCCTATCATAACAGTTCCAGAATTTGCGAACTTTAATTCCGACATATTGCGATTATCCAGAGACGAATCTAGCATAGAATTACAAAATTTAGAGTTGGCCTACGAATTGGAAAGTGTTTCCAGTAACGATAGTGACAGTATTGTGATCGAAACCGAGACTAAAGCCTCGTCTAAATTAACTCGAACTCGTGTTCCGGTACACACCAATATTTCTGATGCCGCACCGGAAGATATAGAAACTTGTCTAAGTATAGTGGTCGAAAGAAGTGACAATAGTGAATGTAGTGGCGATAGAAGCGAAAAAAACTATAGACACGACAGCGATAAAGCGACTAACAGTGAAAAAATATCGCACAGTGGCATTCTATTAAGTCCGTTGCAATTAGAACAATAAATCATTGTTGTTCTAGTATTTTTATGTTGTTAGATAATCAAATTTAAACAGTGCACTCGTTTTGTATTTGAGTTTTTTCACATTTGACTTCATTCCAGTTTTATTTTATTTCAAAAAATTATTATTAATAGCGTCAATTCTTATCGTTATTATATTAACTAGCTCAGCCAAACAGTATTCCAATCTCAGTCACGACTGTGATTCGAACCTGTGTTCTCTCAGTTGCAAAGTAAACTTCTAACCAATTCGTCTTTAAGTTTGAAAAAAATGGTTTCAGTAGACTTTGTTTTTCCAGATTGTTTTTTAACGTTGTTTCTTTGTTTCGCTATATTGGCCTGCACGGTTTTCCTATGTTTCGTACTATCGACTGTTTCTTTCCTTTTAACGTGCTTGTATTAATTTATAGTCGGGATTAGAAAGCCATAGGTTAGATTTAATTACCGTAGCTTTATAAAATTTTACTGAAGTGGCTTAATAGTTTTATAAAAAAAAAATGATCACGAAAATAATTAAATATACAGAACGTTCAGTAAACCATTCAAAAGTGTCTAGTTCCTAACCGATGCATTGTTTCAATTTGAAAAAGTAAATTGTTAGTATCTAAATGGAATTGATTAGTAGATTAGGCAAAAATAAGTGAGCATTCATTAATTGTTCTGCTGTAAAAGAAATAAATGAGGTTTGTGTTTTTATGATACGATTGTACGTTTGAAGACTACAGCAAAACAATTACTTAGTTTATTAATTTACCGATTCATTGCTGTTACAGTTTTTGTTATTAAAATGATGTGCAAACTTAGGTAATAATGAAAATAATAATAATAATACTTAAAGTCTAGCGTGCCTAGTTCTTTTTTATTAATTAGTTATAAATTTATATAAACGCTTCGTTGTCGTATTCAACATCCACATAGCAATACTTATTGTTATTTTGTTTGTAATTGTACGAAATTGTTTTAACGATGGATTTGTCCTTTGCCGTTGCTACAAAGAATGTTATTTTCGCCAAGTGTAATTTGTTTCTAAAGTTAAGGCGATAGAAATTCAGAAAGATGTGGAAGTTTTGGACAAACCATCGTTAAACCTCGTAAGATCGACTAAAACATTTTTAAAATTTTTTACACAAATAGGTAGGATGTACAGTAATAATTACGATAAATTAATTTCTTCGTTTTCTCTTTGTCTCCAAATTTACAACACAAACCTGGCAAGTTTCCAAGCAAGAATATTAATAGACACTTAAATTGTATACTACACCTTGTCATGGAAGTTCAACTTTTAATTCCCTGTCACAATGTTAAAGTTTAGAGACCACGCTGGTTTTTCCTTTTTTAATTGTTTTTTGCAACCTTCGACTGTATTTCTCTAAAGGTATGCTTCCTACCTTTCGGATCTTGTTTCTTTATTCTAAATCCTCGATTACCTTTGTTAATTGTCTATTATATTTATAATAAGCATTACAAATATGTTGCCTGAGAGCTTCGATTGTTTACAGTAACTTCTAATTATTTTTCATAATGTTTAAATTGTTTGTTATAGACCTTGATTGTTTTTGTTTTTTGAAGACTCCAATTGTTTTCTGAAGACCTCAATTACTTGTCCTAAAAGCTTTGGAAATATTTCATTGCTTTTCTTAAAGCTTCCTTTGTTTCTTGAAAATCTTATTGTTTTGCCTAAAACCCTGGACTTCTATTTTCCACAAACAATAAAAACATGGCTAAATTCATGGTCGGCAATTACTGACCTCTATAGGTATTTTCTAAGGTGTTTATTAGCTTCAAAATTATTTATGTATATCTTCAACCTATGAGCTTATTCTTATTTGTTTTCCACCTTCATCTAAATAAATCAATGTGCGTTTACACCTCATACTACCTAATTATAATCCAAACAAAAAAGCTGACTGTGTTATTATTTAAATAAAGAAAATAATACGAATTTGAACTTCTTAAAACAAAAATGTGTGCGATTCAAAATTTATAAATATAAAATCAGCATGCTTGCCACAATTTTTTCTCTTTAAAATACTCGGATTTTATGGCACTTTTTAAGCACCTCATTTTGGAATTTCTTATTTAAGATTTCTGTTATTTCAAATATTTCTTACGTAATGGCAACAAATAAAAGCTTTTTTGGGCAGGTTCCTTAGGGTGTTTACGTAATTGTACTGATAACCCTGACATTGCGTTGTTTGACTTTTTTAAATTTTATAAAAAAGAAGCTTTGTCACAAATAAAAATGCTATCACACCAAATTATAATATACCAAACAAAAACCTGCTGTATTATATTCTATATTATGTATACATGATAGAAATTATATAACCATTTACATGTATAAATATTTAAGTCTTGTGTAAAACATCTGCTGATAATTTATAAGTTTGTTTTCGTTTTGAAGATTTTATACAGGACTTAAAACTTTAGTAACTAAAAGATGTTAGGAAAAGCTATATGATTATAATGGGTACATATCGTTAAGAAGAAATAAAAAAATCTTGCGACTATAATATTTATTTAATTTGATGAGTAACCTTAACGGCTTGTCCGATCTCTTCTGTTTCACTACACCGAACGCTGTATTGTAAGTATTTCACCAGTTTTACTTAAATTCATCTGAAAGGCATGACAGCGTGACACTTAAATTATGGTGAAATTTAAATATAGGAAACTTTTAATTGTGTTGTGTGTTAAATGCTCTTGAAATTATAATTGTGTTTTACAAATAGATATTTGGCATATATTAGGGGCAAAAAAAAGAAAGAGAGAGGAAGCTGAAGACAATAAAGGCGACATCCTGGTGTTCCAGAAAAGTAAAAAAAATAATTAGAACACTGTTGTATTTTATATTCTTAAGAACATTAATAACACTTTTGTACAGGGTGGCCCATTTTCGATGTTTTTAAATGGGAAGTACCCTTAATATTGGAGATAGACAAAAACTGATGTCGGAGTCCAGGGCTCTTTTTTGATGAAGATTCAAGTCCCGAAAACAAAATTCCGCAATCTTTTGTTATTTTTTACTTATAGCCCAAAATTCAAAATTTAGCCATATCGAAAACTTCAAATAACTCTTTTGGTTTTGAAGATATCTAAAAACGGTAAAAACATTCTAGAGGCACTTTTTTAAGTAGAATACAATAGTTAATTCCGATATCTTCTAATTTTCATGTTTTAAGAATTATGACATAAAGTTGGAATTTTTTAAATATAAGTCGTAGTTGACCATGATACCATTAAATTGTATATTTTTTCTGCTTTCCGAAAATATATAGTTTATAGCGGTTAAATGCAGGAACAATGCCTTTTTTGAACAAAATCAGATTATATGACGTTGTTAGCAATTAGTAGGCCATGGTTCATGATAGGAATAAATAAATAAAAGCTGTTAAAGATAACTCGAGATTTTCTACAAAATATTAAATTAATTATTTAGTTTGGTTAACTTTCAAAACTGTTGTTCATTTTTAGTCGGGCGCGTTATTGTGTGCCTGGTGACGTCACATGCACCCGCTCTATTAGCTTTTGTTTATTGCTATCATGAACCATGGCCTACTAATTGCTAACAACACCATATAATTTGATTTTGTCCAAAAAAGGCATTGTTACTGCATTTAACCCCTATAAACTATATATTTTCAAAAATCAGAAAAAATATACAATTTAATGGCATCATGGCCAACTACGACTTATATTTAAAAAATACCAACTTTATGTCATAATTCTTAAAACATGAAAATTAGAAGATATCTGAATTGACTATTGTATTGTGCTTGAAAAAGTGCCTGTAGAATGTTTTTACCGTTTTTGAATATCTTCAAAACCAATAACTAAAAAATAACAAAAGATAGCGGAATTTTGTTTTCGGGACTTGAACCTACATCAAAAAAGAGCCCTGGACTCCGACATCGGTTTTTGCCTATCTCCGATATTAAGGGTACTTCCCATTTAAAAACATCGAAAATGGGCCACCCTGTACTGTATAAACAATATTTATTTTGATGGCGCAGTCGATAGGATCAAAACCAAAAAGTGGAAAGGGAGAACAGAATGAAGAAATAAAAAGCACACAAGAAATTAACATAGGAAAAATTAAAATCAGAAGTTACAGGAAATGTTTGAAACAGCATTAAGTAAAACTGAGCAAGGAATGAGACAAGAACTACAGAAAAATCGAGAAGAATACAGAAGATTAAAGAAGAGTTTGTGAAGAAAGAGGAAAAATGAGAAAAGGAAAAGAAAGGACTATGTAGCAAGATTAAGGTACTAGAAGAAAGAATTGAAGGCCAAGAACGCGAAGGAAAGAGGGATTAAAGGTATCAAGATATTCCAACCGAATTTGGAAAGAAAAGTAGAAGAGTTTATAACGAATAACTTAAATGTCAATGCAAAGATCCTAGAGCCAAAGAAAGCAGGGAAACAGGAAGATAAGAAAATACTAGGGAAAGTCAGTAATTAGGTCACAAACTGATGTGAGTGAGCTATTTTCAAATATATCATTAAGTGGCAACACAATCCAGCTTGATGATATTCAACTAACACTTGCTGTATTCCAATAGCATGCGTGCGCAGGCAGTATTAAAATGCTGACCGTACCCGAGTTCAAGGTAACAGGCGAGTAACAATAGACAGCATAGCAACTGCAATAGGTGTTCTCATGGTTTAGCGTACGAAATAATGCACGACCGTTTGAATTTCCGAAAAGTTTGCTCACGGTGGGTGCGTAGACAACTGACCGAGGAACACAAAATTAATCGAATGAGCCTGTCCTTGCAATATCTCTCTCAGTACGCCGATGAAGGAGAGGACATGCTTAACAGAATTGTTACTGGTGATCAATCATGGGTGCATCACTACTCACCCAAATCAGAGCGTGATTAATGCAATGGAAACATCCTTCTTCACCGTCAACAAAGAAATTCAAGGTTGTGCGCTCAGCAGTATTCTGGGATTTTCAAGGAGTGCTCCTAGTCAATTTCCAGAGTAAAGGTGAGAACATGAATGCTCAATCATACTGTAAAGTTTTGTTGCTGCTTCAGAATGCAATTCGAAGGAAACGTCCAGGCCTACTGACGAGATTAACGCGAATATTGCTCAATCACGATAATGCCAGGCCTCATTCGGCCCAATTACGGGAGAGAATTGACAAATTAGGGTGACAACTTCTTGAACATTCGCCTTACAGTCTCGACCTAGCCCTAAGCGACTTTCATTTGTTTGGTCCACTAAAAAACATCTTGGCGGCAAACGTTTCGCAGGTGATAACGATGTTGAACGTGAGGTCTTCCCAAAGACTTTTATTCAGCAGGTATTGGGGCACTGATAAAACGATGGGATAAGTGTATTAATGTTGGTGGAGACTTTATTGAAAAATAAAACTTGTTTTCGGCTATGTATTTTTCTGAGTATTTTTTCAGTAGCCTTTTGTGACCTAATTACTGACTTTTCCTCGCAGTGTTCATAGAGCGCGATATAACAACAAATGAAAGGAATATACAAGCGGGAATTAAATTAACAGCGAAGGTGAAACGGGCTACAGGGCGGTAGTTAAAGTAAGATACCAGAAATTGATTGTGAATAATAGTATATACACTCATGGACAAAAATATTGCATATTTTTATATTGTTGATTTCTTCTTCTGTTTGAGAAGTAATGTGGATCTAACTGTGCTGGATTGTTGTTTTTAAGCTTAAATTAATGTATCCGTCAAAGAAATTGCAACTAAGTCTTGGTATGTAAAATCCACAATTCAATTTATTGAACAAGAAACTGTAGAAGAATAATAACACATGATTAATTACTGAACAGTTTCAAAAATAACGTGTCTTTACTAAAACAAATGAATTTCAGTAACACGTGTTTCCTCCTCGACATTGAATGACTGCCCTCAATCTTCTGGGTAGGCTGGAAAGAAGGTTTTTGATTCTTTCTTGGGGAATCGATTCCCATTCTTCTTTTGCAGCAATTCTGAGTTCATTTATGGTCGTAGGAGCCTGATGTCTGGGCCGAATCCTTCTTTTCCGCATGTCCCATATGTGCTCGATCGGTTTAAGATCGGGACTGTAGGGAGGCCATTGTAATGTTCTGATATTAACCTCATCGAGATACTGTGTTACTGCAGCTGCTACGTGAGATCGAGGATTATCGTGCATTAGCATAAAAGCACAAAATAACCTATCACTCCAACATAGGGCACAACATGCTCTTGTAAGATGTCTTTAATGTATCGTTCAGCCGTCATTTCTCAGTTAACCTCCACAAGCTCTGTAGGTGCCTCCCAACTAATACCACCCCAAAACATTATTTCACCACCTCCAAAGCTTACATTATTAACCAGATTTCAGCTGTAATAACGCTCTCCGGCTCTTCTATACACCTTATTTCGTCCGTCCGGCTTCCAAAGTTGAATCCTTGTTTCATCAGTAAATTAAATATGCTTCCATTCCTCCATGAACCAATTAGCATGAACTCTAGCAAATTCTAATCTTTGCCTTTTGTGTTGTTGGAAGAGACGGGGCACTAGGTCAGGTACACTGACAATCAAATTGACTTCTTTTAATATCCGCCTTGTTGTCTTAGATATAATAGTAACCCTTCTTACGTTTTGCAGCTCAATTCTTAATCGGGAGGATGAAAACTCACGATTTATTAAAGACTGAAGTTGAACAAAGCGATCATCTGCAGCACTGGTGCGCCTTCTTTGTAGTTGCCCTGCCCTTCTTTTATAATTTCCAGTTTCTTGGTACCGTTTTATAATCCGAGAAACCGTAGATTGATTTAATTGAACAATTCTAACAATATTTTTCTGTCTGTAACCTTCTTGCTATAAAGTTACCACTTTTACGGCATCTGATTCGCTGCTGTGGTTATTTCGCGGCATCTTTTTACAAAGGTGTTTTAATTACACATAAAGCAACAGAACAGATAGAGTAAAACCAAGTTTTAGTCAAAAATATCGCTTATAATGATTATCAAGGAAACGCACTATTTCCACAATTTTCACAAAACAGCGTAATTATGATAATCGCCAAAACATTAACAAATCAAATGTTTTTCACCTAAACTAATAAAGTGATATTCCAAGCAGAAAAATCCACATTTTGCTGGATTTATTAATATAATTAAAAATATGCAATATTTTTGTCCATGAGTGTATGTTGGAATTTGGAATAAACAAAAGGGAAGTCTGAACCTACAAAAACAACCGCCAAATCCTACAAAAAAGAAGGAGAAAGAGGGGACGCAGAAAACAACAAAAGCTATGAATACGGAAATGAGTAAGGAGAGTGAAGATAATAGCAAGGGCAGGTTCAGGGGGGGTACGGCGGCAAGTGCCCCCCCCCCCAGGACGGTCGATCGGCCATACAAAAACATAAAATAGCACCATAGGTACAGGGTTTTTGTCATCCTACCAGAGTACTACTTACATTGTGCCCCCCCCCGCAGAAAATATTCTGTATCCGTCCCTGGATAATAGAAAAAACAAAGAAAAAAGCAAAAATTGTATTGGAAATCAAAGCAAAGGAGAAATTGAAACAAAATTTTATGTAGGATGTAGGAATGTAAGAATAAGAACGATGACTGACACGAGTACAGTAGAACAAGTAGCAAAATAAATTGATGAATATAACATTAAGATCTTAGGGATAAGTGGAACGAGGTGAAAAAGACGAAAATGCAAACAGAGAAAAAGGAGTAGCACTGATGCTAACCCCAGAAACAGCGGTAGCACTAACCGAATAGAATGGCGTTTCGCCGTTTCGAACCGAATCATATGGCCAAGGTTTAAGGGAAAGTTCAAGAATATCCTAATTATTAACATTTATGCTTCTACAAATGAAAAAGAAGATGAAATAAAAAACGAATTCTACGAACAAATGTAAACAATACTGGCGATAATCCGTAAAAAGTACAAAAGAGATACTAAGATCTTAATGGCGGATTGGAACGCGAAAGTGGGGAAAAATAACAAAGGTAGAAAAAAATTATGGGAAAGCATGGAAGAGGGTAAATGATTGGAAATGGGCAGACTAATTGAATATTGCGGCAGTCTTGGATTAATCATTGGCGGAACGTTATTCAAACACAAAGATATTCATAAGACAACTGGACTTCACTTGACGGGAATACAAGACTGATCATATAATCATTGAACAACAATGGAGGAATTTTCTCCAAGATACAAGAGCTATGAGAAGGGGGGGCGATGTGGACCACGACCTTGACAGAGCAAAAATGAAACTGAGCCTGAAAACTAACTGCACAAAAAAGATTACGAGGGGAAGTATAATACCAAACAACTGATAGGAAACGAAGAAACTCGAGGGCAATTTCAGAAAAAGGTAGACCAGGAAATTGGTAAAATAAAAGATTTGATTGCAAAAAGTATCGAAGAAGTGTAGCGGAAATATAAAAAAGCTATTACGGCGGCAGCATCCGAAACAGTGGGATTTACAAAGAATAAAGATAAAACATGGCTCTCCCAAGACACAATAAAAATAATTAATGAAAGGAAAGATCTAAAATTAAAGATAATTAGAACTAGAAACACAGAAAAAGATTTGAAGAAAAATATCGAGAAAAAAAGAAGGAAGTCAAAAGAAGTGTGTAACGATGCGGGGTGTTGAAAATTTACAATTTTCTGTAACTGTTGAAAAGCCCCGAAGCTTTGGACCCTAGTTTGTTTTTGTTGTGTGTTTGTAACCCCGTCTTTGGTAAAGGGTAGGAAAGAAAAGTCACAAGTCAAAGTACAACTTTAAGCTTTATTCACATAGACAATGATATACCTAAACAGCGAATCTTAACAACTGGTAGTCGAAAGGCGGGTGTCCGTTTAGAGTTCGTTTGTTTTGGCTCCGAATCTCCTGAAAAGAACAATATAACAAAGGATGTACGAATCTACTAGGACACTCTCGTACGATGAAAGAGTTAAGGGAGTTTTGCAGGAGCCTAATGAGATTTTTTAGATCTCAGATTAGCTCTCGTACAATGGAAAGGGTTAAGGACTATTGCAGGAGCCTAACGAGATTATTTAGATCTCGGAGTAGCTCTCGTACAATTAAAAGGGAATCCCCTTGCTCTTGTGATCAATTGTATTTATACAATAATTTTCGATAAGCCCCAAATAGAAGGGGTTCCTTTTATCAAATCAAATTGAACTTCAAACTGAAGTTTAGCCGTGATTGACTGACCGGTTTTCTATCAAAACCGGCATAAAACTAAGTTCCCCATAGGAATTCTTTCATATTTCTGCCGCAGTTTATTATAGCTATGTTGCAGTATCGCAACGAAACTCGATATCCCAATATATAACTTAGCTACAAAAAAGTGGCCTGAAAAATAATTAAAAATGCCTGCAAGGAAAACATAAATTAAAACCCAACGAAACGTTTCGATTTACGGATTATATATTTCTTAACTAATTTAAATCTAGCATTGTAAAACTGTTTACGGAATCGCCTTAATATTACTTACAATCTTTTACATAAAATAAAAGAAAACCAATAAGTCCTTATTTTAAAATGTCTATAACATGCGTGCCGTTACAAGTGTAAGGAAAGACAAAAGGCAATTCGTAGAACTACAAGCACAAGAGGCAGAAGAAGCAGCAAGAAGACATGACACAAAGAAGCTATATGAAATTGCAAAGAAGATAACAGGAAGAAAGCACACATCAAACATAAGAATACTTTACAGAAATGTACAGGGAACCAGAAACCATAAGGCATAAAACAAACTACACAAACCAAAAATCCAAATATACAATTAAACCTAAGCAAGATAGAGTTTAGTAAGGAGAAAATCAGGAAAGCAATTAAGACCCTAAAAACTGGAAAGACACCGGGAATAGATAATATACCTGCAGAGCTGATAAAACGGCACAACAAGACCTCGGTGGGAGTTATGTACCTACATATTGTTTCAAAAAATAAAGGTAGAAGAAAAAAAAATGGTGCGAGAATTGTAGGCCAATAACGTTGTTATGCACAGCCAACAAATTAATGACCAGGATAATACTGGAGCGGTTAAAAGACACCTTTGAAGAGAGGCTGTGGGAAAAAGGCTGGTTTTAGACCAAATAGATCATACCGGGTTGGAACTGTGTCATTATTGAGACAGAAGAACTCAACGTTTCGTCCGCTTTTTTAAGAGGCTTCATCATGAGCAAAAGGAGGCGCTAAAAGAGCACGGTAACTCAACGTGTCAACCACGCCAGAGGCGAAACTCTTTTAACAAGAGGAACAAGGGAACGGTAACTCAACTTGTAAGCCAAGCCAGAGGCGAACCCTTCAGCAATTCAACAATGGCACGGTTCCAACCCGGAAAACGTTTTGTTAGTAGATCAAATATGCATGATAAGAATCATTTTAGACCAAATAGCCAAAAGAGGACAAGAGGTGTACCTACCTACATAAATGTTATCGACTTTGTTAAAGCTTTGGATTTAATGAATATGAACAAAATGTGGAATATTAATATAATGAGACAATATGGTATGTCAGAAAAGTATTTGAGAATTATAAGAATGTTGTATGAAAACTACACTGCAGTCATTAAACATGAAGAAAGTTATACCAAAAAGATCCATATTAAAAATAGGGTAAAACAAGGGTGCATTTTATCACCAATGCTCTTCATTATCGTAATAGACTGGATTAGGAAAGCTGTAGGAGACCACAAAACAGGAATAAACTGCGTCATGTTCAAAAAACTAGAAGACCTATAATTTGCAGATGGCATTACGATATTAGCAACTATTAAACAATAGGTGCAAAAAAAGACGATCAAATTAGTCAATGTTACAAATGAAGTGGGACTTAAAATAAACGTCAATTAATAGTATATTATAGACCAAGGTAGAGAAGACATTTTTCTCAGCCGAGCAGTATTATTTAAGTTGTGAGGCTGAGAAAAGTCTTCTCTACCGTGGTTTATATACTATTTTTTTCACTACTAGCACCTTTATTCCTTTTAATTAATCATTTTTACATAAATAAAAAATAAAATGGCAGATGCGTATATTTATTTCTAAATATCCACAAAAATCAAATAGCCTTGCTCGAAAACAAGGGGAGAGGTTAATTTCAATTGACATTTGGGTAAAACATATTTAAAATAGGCACCTGAATGCATACCAATTGTTTTTATTATTAACCAGTAGTCAATAATAAAAAATTATTGACCACTAGGAAAGAAATTCATCTTCTGGGCTCGAAAATAAGGTCAATAATGACATCTTCTAATACTAGTAGTGAAAAAACAAAATTACTAACAAGGAAGCCAAATGAAGGTAATAAAATCACGATTAACGCGGAATACATTGAAGAAACAGAAGAATTCTGCTACCTTAGAAGCATAGTCTGCAGCCAAGATGGCACTGATAGAGAGATTAACAGCAAAACGGGTAGTTGGAGCATGAAGTAAAATCAATAAGCTTTTAATAATCTTTGGTGTACAGCTAGATTAAGTATTGCTCGATGTAAATCCAAAATTTTAGCCAACTTGACCAGTTTCGATCGAAGTTATTGTACTCCAAATTTGGAAGATTTAACATGGCGAGTATAGGGAAACTCAAGAAATCATCGACATAATTGCCTCTAGAATCGCGAAAACCCATAAACTTTTGACTAAAAACTGGGTATAATAAATCAAGGTCTGGAAAAAAAACTAGTTAAAAAAAAAAATGCATGACCATCTGGTTTCAAAGATACCGGGTGTTTGACTTAAGGGACGAACATAGGGAAATAGCAAGGGAAATCGTACATATGCAGATTCCTGTTCCCCGTTTGAGTTGATAGGATTGATAGTGGTATCAATCGAAAGACAAAAAATTACGCTTAATTAGATACTACTTTACTTGTATTTGTTGCTTATTTAAGAAATAAATAGCTTAAAAACTGCAATAAATAATTTGCATTTTATTCACAAAAAGCAGACCAGCCATGATCAAATTTGAAGTTTCTTTATGTCAAAATAAATTTTATTTTCTTTCAGTTATCAATTCACGTATCTACTTTTTCTAACACTAATATCTTATACTGTTTCTATGGTGCATAAGAGCTCACTTGTTATGTTTCCTTTAAAATACGCTTCCTCTATAAAATACGCCGTCAATGACAACGTATTTTATAGGCCTTTAAATCTTCTTTAAATACATCGTTGCCTAGCAATCTTCGCATTTTGTGTATTATGACACGTCTCAAATAATAATTTATTAAAATTTCTAATAATATATTAGTGACAGAAAATGTCTGATATTAGTGTTAGAAAAAATCTTGAAGATAACTCGTGTTTTATACTTTAAAAATCTCGGTCTATCAAATCCTCGGCTCACTTCGTTCGCTCGGATTTGAACTGCGACCTTGATTTTTAAACCTTCTATAAAACACTTGTTGTCTTAATAGCTATAATTACGATGAATAGCAATGATGAACATTTTAATGAGAAGAGGGTATTTATTGTTAAACATTTTATACTAGCATCAGTTTTCACAGTTCAACTCTAGAGTTTGTCTACATTGTTCGGCACGGAATCAATAGATGGCATTGATCTGATGATCCACCTAGAGACCCTGTATAGATTAGGATAAGAGTTGGGAAAATGAGACTATTTTGACAGCAATTTTTGATCCAAACACGTGATCAACACAAACGTCATTTTAATTGTCATCACAGTGTCACTTAACCAGTCAAATATAAAAACCGCAAATATTTTAACACAAGATTTATTTGAACAGATTAACATCATTTTCCTTTATTTCAGCTCTATTATTACAATTTCTTGCGCTGCAGCCAGTCATTTTGTCGTATTAGGCCCTTTATTAATAAACATCAAAAGTGTCAATTTTAACAGATTTCAAGTAAATGCATTTTAATTAAGTAGTCCATGCAAAAATTGATCCAAACCAATCAAACTGTATCACGGCATTTTCCCAACTCTTATCTTTATATATACAGGATCTCTAGATCCACCTAGAGACCCTGTATAGATAAGAGTTGGGAAAATGAGATTATTTTGACAGCAATTTTTGATCCAAACACGTAATCAACACAAACGTCATTTTAATTGTCATCACGGTGTCAGTTAACCAGTAAGTAAAATATAAAAATTGCAAATATTTTAACACAAGATTTATTTGAAGAGATTAACATTATTTTCCTTTATTACAGTCTCTCATTGCGTGGCTTTTACTTGACCATTTTATTCTTTGTTGTTTTTTAATTTGGGTTTTAAGTTTAGAAATGTGTATCCTTAACCGACAAATTATAAATCTATTGCAAATTTCACAATTCTTAATAAGTTAGTACCCTTGCTATTCATTAAATATTTCTTTAAGTTTAAAAAGGTTTGTTCGATTAAAAGATAGTGGGTACCTACTGCGTTTTATTTAATTTTTTTCCATATATTTGCCACTTGTCTTCCGCGAAATGATTTAAGCAGAATCTTGCATTTTTTGATAATGTTCGTTCAACGTTTTAAATCCATTCTGCCCGTTTCACTGGGTTGACAGGAACGGCTTTAAAAATATAACCACTTTCAGCTCTATTATTGCAATTTCTTACGCTGCAGCCAGTCATTTTGTCGTATTTGATACTTTATTAATAAACATCAAAAGTGACAATTGTAACGGATTTCAAGTAAATGCATTTTAATTAAGTAGTCCATGCAAAAATTGATCCAAACCAATCAAACTATTTTTCGAACACCCTGTATAGGATGGTTGGTTAGTGAAAAATCCAAATTTCCACAATCCAGGGGCCTCCGCCATCTTGTGGAAACCACAGAAAATCGGCACTTTCTTCAGTTTTTTGCCTATAATTTCTTCCTGTTGAATTTTAGCGCAAAAAAATTATTTACGCACTTGTAGAGGACAAAATTTCCTGCAAATTTTTTATTGGAAGTTTTTTTGTATGATTAACATCAACGGAGCTATGAAGCTTCCAAAAAAGGCTAAAATTGCGTTGGTACTTTTGAGTTTGTTTCCACTTTACATCGCAATAACTCCGTAACACTTAATTTTAGCGCAAAAATCCTTATAATAAATCTTGTAGAGAATTACCTACAAAATCCATGTATCAATTTCTTTTACGACCACTGCAACAGAGCGGGGATAAATTTACAAAAAAAGAAACGAAAAAGAGGCTTCTTTCAAGTTTAGTACAGCAACTCTCTTTGGTTCATTATTTCTAATAAAAGTATTACCTTTCATTTCAAACAGAATAATCTGTATACATAGATGCAAAATGAATGTAATTATGAGTTGGCGAAAATCAGTTAAGTCTCGTGGGACTACTAAACTACTCAAAAGAATTAAGGGGTCACTTTTTTCAGAAGGTATATCTTCCTTATGATATCAGCTAGAAGATAGGTGTTGATATATTCCATCAATCAAGTATTCAGCTACAATGTTTTATTGCGTTCGTTTGTTTTTTCCGCGTTTCTTAGAAACTGTAAATAAACAAGTTTGTTTTGTACGAAAATTTGAGTATTTGCATAAGATTTTAATTACTGCAAGACGGCGGTTTTTTAATACAACCACAAAATATTGGTGTCACGTGGTCAAACAAGCAATGAGAAGACACCTGAGTTCAGTAGAAGTGTCAAGTGCAGTTACCTTACTACAAGAAGGCAGAGTGCAGCGAAGTGTTGCTCCAGAACTCAATGTAAGCCAGTCTGTGGTGTGGAGGCTCCGGCAGAGGCACCAATAGACTGGTCTTGTCACCAGGAGGCCTGGACAGGGTCGCCACAGAGCAACGAGCCTAATAGACGACCGGTTTTTGAGACTTCAATCCCTTCGCATCCGTTCGAAAACCGCTCGTAGTCTTCAAATCGACCTTTCCAGAGCCAGACAAGTTCAGATAAGCGACCAAACGGTAAGAAATCGACTTCGGGAAGATCTAGACGCCCAGCAAAGAAGCCAAAGTTGACCAGAAATCATCAATGAAGGAGTATGTTCTTCGCACGTGAACATGAACATTGGCAATTGAGGCAGTGGAGTCGAGTGATGTTCTCAGACGAGTCGAGGTTCAAGTTATGGACAAATGGTGGTAGAGTTAGGGTGTGGAGAAGGCCAAACGAGAGTTTTTTACCAGCATGTGTTAAGGAAGTCGTGGCTTTTGGCGGTGGTTTAGTAATGGTATGGGGCGGCATTTCAATAAACGGCCGCACTGAACTTGTTGTCATCAGAAATGGCTCTCTCACGGCAGAAAGGTAGATTAATGAAGTCCTTGCAGAACATGTCCTGCCTCAAGCACTTGCCGTGGGAGAAGATTTTTTATTTATGCAGGATAACGCTTGTCCCCACACGGCTAGAGTAGTCACTGAGTATCTTGGCCAGAACAACATAGCCACTATGGAATGGCCAGCACTCAGTCCTGACCTTAATCCCATAGAGCATTTATGGGATCAACTCGGACAGCGTATTCGCAAGCGTCTACACCCACCAGATACGTTGGCAGAACTGGAACAAGCTCTCATTGAAGAATGGCGACGTATTCCCCAAGAAAACATATGCAGACTGATTCGCAGTATGCCACGCAGGTGTAATGCCGTAATTCAAGCTGGAGGAAGCTTTGCACGATATTAGGTTTAGGTATTGTTTGGGTTTATTGTGAATTCTTAAAAATATTTATTTTTTGATATGAGTTTTCAGTTTAGTTTCTGGTTCACTTTGATATAGTGTTCAATGATGTAGTAGATGTTAAGATGATATCCAATTTTTATAGCATTTCATTAAAATAAATGTTTCGACAATCCGTATACCAAGTTTCATTAAAATGTCATCGGCCCTAAAAAAACTTCAAGCATTTGAAATTTTGACCCCTTAATTCTTTTGAGTAGTTTAGAAAAAACTTTTAAGAAACAGCACTTCCTTTTTTTATTTGCCAGCGATTTCTTTCTACTGCTCTTCAGCTCAGAATGAGTTATTTGCCGAGTATTATATATATTCTAAGGCTCAATTTTTTAAAACTTTGGCATATTATGTCTTTTGTGAAACCAATAGCGGTGGAGCTGTAGGGGAAAGTCGCCTAATATGGGCTACTTTTTTTGGAATGCTTGTAAAAATTGGAAAAATGATCCTATATTGCTGCGACTGCACAGGGGGCTTTGTTATAGTATTAGCTAATTGTTTTTGGCCAAAAACTTGGTTATTTAGATATTATTCAAAAATTATGTACCTGACAATAAAAAGTTACAAATACCCCATATTAGGCACATGGTCTCCTAATATGGGGTAGACAATGTGCCTAATATGGGGTAGTCCATTGTTTGCTGAAAATAAAGCATCCAAGCAAAACATATTTTATTATAAAACGAAATACTTAAACAAAAACACGTAAAAAACTAAATAGTAAATATACTATGCATAATAGGTAAATTATTTATTTGCACCAGTCGCACACAAACACTTTTTGTCCACATCTGCGCAAAGTGTATGGCTCCACCTGCAACAAATGCTGCATCTGATCCAATCCTCGCCTTCATTGTCATCTGAAAACAAGCCGGCACAGAACATACATTCCACTGCTCCTTCTTCATCTGATAGGTCGTTGTCATCATTAGAATCTATAAGCTGAATTTCTTCTTCATCCGAAGATTCGGAACTTGTGTCAAAGTGAAGAGCTCTCATAGCTGCTTTAGTGCGTTTTCCACTTGATTTTTTGTCCCCTTTCTTCACTTGATTTACCGGTTTAGATTGATTAGCTGCTGCTTTGGTATTTTTCTTTTTTTTATCGATCTTTTTTGTATTTTTAGTATTGGCCCGTTTTTTCCTTTCGGCTGCTGCCTTTTTTTCAGCTGCGGATTCAATAGTCTTCATGTATGGAGTGCTAATTATGACCTGTGCTGATCCAGATCTAGAAGAAGTACCTGTTTTCTGTTGAATACTCGGTACAGGAGTAATATCTAGTGATGGGCGAATTCGAATGAAAAAAATCGGATCATTCGATTGTCGTCGGTATTCGAAATGTTTCGATTGTTGTCGTCAAATCACTCGAATGATTTTTCGTTCGGAAACTCTGAAACGAATGACGAATGAAAAATCATTCGAATGATTTTTCATTCGAATTAAAAATCATTCGAATGATTTTTCATTCGGAAACTCTGAAACGAATGACGAATGAAATGTCATTCGAATGATTATTCATTCGGAATCTCGGAAACGAATAGCGAATGAAATATCATTCGAATGATTTTTCATTCGGAATCTCGGAAACGAATAGCGAATGACGAATGCGAATGCGAATGAATTCACATTAATATCGAGTTATTTTTGTACGGCATTGACGACGCGTGGGCGATTTGCCGCTGTTGCAAGTTGCAAGGCACGCATCAGACAAAGACAAAGATAAAGTTTTATACCTATAAGTGCATATCGCATTACTTTTCCTAGAATTACTTAATTACTTTCATTTTGAAAGGTTTCGTTTGTTAAGTTCAGTATGAGATTGCGCATGGGCTATTTTGAATGAATTCTTTCAATAATAACAAAACCCCCCGTCTTGAGTAAGAAACTACATTGAGCTATTAAACAAAATAAAATAAGTCAACATTTTAATTTGTAATTGTCAGCGTAAGTACACATAATAATATAAATGTAAATAATTGTGACTAAATATTTAATAAAAAATATATAATATAAAGCTAAATTACAAACATGAACTAAGTTTGAGAAACAATAAAAAGAAAAAGATGTAAAATGTAAAATATTAACGTTGAATTTTTTAGCAGTGATGGGCGAATTTGAAACGAATGACGAATGAAAAATCATTCGAATGATTTTTAATTCGAGTGAAATATCATTCGAATGATTTTTCATTCGGAAACTCTGAAACGAATGACGAATGAAAAATCATTCGAATGATCATTCGATTGTTGAAATTATCCGATTGCCGATTATTCGATTCTCAAAATCATTCGATTGTGCCCATCACTAGTAATATCCATAGCACGAATAAAACTAGCAGATGGAGTTTCTAAAATATCACGTTTAGCTGATGTTCCAGGTTTATCATAAAAGGTATGAATAGCTATTGTCTTAATCGGTGTACATTGCACTCCAATTGCCTCTGGTTGCAGGTGATTTTGACGTTTTTTAGTCCGATGTAATTGAGGTTGATGTTCAGGTGTAGCTGGTTCTGGCACATCTGCAAGTTGTCTTTGAAGTCGGAGTGGTGTAGAGTTTGGAAGTGGACGATCAGGTGTTACTTGATGTTCAGGTGTTACTTGACGTTCAGGTGTTACTTGACGTTCAAGTGTTAACTCTGGCTGATTCTGGGAAGGTTCTTCCAGTGGAGTAAGAGGAAAATCATGTGGGCGAAAAATGTCTCTATTACAAGGATACAAGTCTGATTTTCGGAAGCCACTTGCTGCATTTTCCGCTGTTGCAGCCCTAAGATAAGCTTTTCCAAATAATTCTCCTACTTGATATACTGTGACAACTCGACCGTTATTTTGTCGAAGCCACCGCTCGATCTCCTGAGCATAGTAAGTCTTCAGAGGCGACATAAAGCTTACATCTAACGGTTGCATCTTATGCGTGCTATGGGGAGGTAAACAAATGATCTTGACATGGTTTTCTCTTGCCATTTTAATTACATCGATATTGCGTGTATGTGAATGGTGTCCATCGATAACTAAAATAGCGGGATCCTCAGAAGTAGGCT
Source organism: Melanotus villosus (assembly GCA_963082815.1). NCBI lineage: Eukaryota > Metazoa > Arthropoda > Insecta > Coleoptera > Elateridae > Melanotus > Melanotus villosus. Next base: position 12,695,505 of record OY720424.1, on the reverse strand, counting down.
TTACATGCTTGATGAAGTGGCGGAACCATTCGGAGAAGATGTCAGTTTGGATCCAACCAGAAGGATGGCAAGAATACACAGAACCGGGCGGCGTCCCATTCATGAGTTCAAGTTTCATGTTTTTTCTGGGAAACACGAACAATGGGGGGATGTAGTGGCCAATTGGGCGATTGCCCGTTACCACAGTAATAAGAGCTCCACGCTCAGCAGATTGTAGACCAGCGATTTGGCGTTTACCCTTCAGTCCAACAATTTTTGTGTGTTTATGCTGTACAACAGTTATCCCCGTCTCGTCTGCATTATACAACCTGTTAGCTGCATGTTGAATGTCTTCCATTGCTGGCTCAAATATGTCGAAAAACTTTGCAACTGCCTCAGGTGTGAATGCTTTTGCACGAGCTAGTGAAAGACCCCGAGGCGTTCTTATTGATAAACGAGGATGCCTTCGCAAAAAATTTTTTAACCATTTTTTTCCAGCTTTTTCGTTGGTTTTGTTAAAAGGAGATTGAATATTATTGCGCTGCGAAAGTTGAAAAGCCATCCTCCTAACGTCATTCTGAGATAAACCAAAGAACCGTTCTTCCATAATCAAACAATAATTAGCAAGATCTTCCTCGATATCTAGTGAAAAAACTGGTTTTCTGCCCAACTTGCTTTGGATGACAAGACTAGGTTCTTTCTCAACGTCTCTTACATAACGTTCGAGGGTCGATTGTGGGACATCAAAAGTTTTAGAGGTTTTCAAATAACCCATTTCATGATTCCGCACCGCTTCCACTGCAGCCTGCATTTTCTCTGCCTCCCATGACTTGCGTTTGGGCATCTGTGTTAAGTAACAATACATTAAATTATTTATATCGTAGATAATGTTGAAAAAGACCTAATATGGGGTACCCCATATTAGGCACTTCCTCCCACCCCATATTGCGCATTTTAACCTGAAAATTTTAAGCAAGTGTCACTTAATTATAATTTGCAATAATTTTCCAAACTAATCATACAAAATAAGGGGCATCAAATACAGATTACGCCAGTGCAAAATATTTGTAAATAATCACTTACGTTTTTGTACAATACGTAGCACAGTATGACACAACGAAAACTTTCAAAATGAGTCAAATACAAACACTAAATCATGCGATTTTTGTTATAACGATAGTAATTTCCTTTAGAGTCAATTTAATACTCCAGTCGCCAATAGAGTATGTTGGAAATAATGCATTGCGCTCCTTTCATTGCTAGCACAAGCTGGCTATTTTATATATTTGCTTTGTACGACACATGTTAGGATTGGTTGTTTTCATAGCAACTAGTAATATTGTTATTTTGTAATTTGACTTGTCATATTATTCTGTCTTTACATTTTAATAAAAAGAATTTCATTAGAACAAAACGAGCTTTGTTCATCAGGTTATGGGCGCCAGACACGCATAATCTAAGGTTGACAAATATTTCCCTGAGATGGCTGATTCTGAAGGTAATTCCACACGATTAGTTCCACTTCTTTCTGGTAAGAACTATGCAGTTTGGAAAGAAAAGATGCAAGCGTTGCTCATTGAAAAGGACTTGTGGAATGTGACTTCAAATCCAAAACCGGAGTCTGGATCCGACTTAAATGATGTATGGAAGAGATCAAATGAGCGTGCATGGGCTGCACTGACTCTACATGTCACTGATACTCAGTTGACACATTTTGCCGGTCGTGAGTCAGCGCACGATGTTTGGGAACATCTCAAGCACTTATACCAAAGGTCAACTTATGGCAGTCGCGTTTACCTACGCACGAAGTTAAGCCAAGTCAGATACAAGTCTGGCACAATGTCAGAACACATTACTCGAGTGCTGGCACTAGTTAACCAGCTTCGATTAGCCAATGCCAAAGTCGATGATGAAGAGATTGTGGCATATTTGTTTGCCAGTCTTCCGAACTCATACACTGGACTTGTCACAGCTCTAGAGGGACGAGATGAAGCCGATTTGACTCTGGACTATGTAATAGGCAAACTCGAAGACCAGTACCGACGTCGCATGGAAACTGGACAGCAGAGCACCAAGTTAGACAGTGAAACAGCGTTGCAATCAACTTCCGGTCGTCAAGGACGAAGCGAACGTGGACGCGGCCGAGGCTGCGGCCGAGGCCGTGGCCGAGTAGGAGGTCCTGGCAGCCAGCCGGCTGAGGATCGTACCTGCTACAACTGTAATCGTCCAGGTCATCTGAGACGTAACTGCCCTGAAACGCCACAGTGTCAGCCTACAAATAACAGCCGCAATGTTACTGCACATTAGGCAGGACAGGGTAGAGATAGTCGCAATGGTGGAGAAAAAGTGAAGTCGCGATTTGCTTTCCATGGCACAGCTATTCAAGTAAAAGAGCAACAGTCAGTCATGGTTGCTAACAACAGCGGCGAAAAATGGTGCATTGACTCTGGAGCGTCATCACATATGCTAGATGACAAGAAACGTTTCCAGAACCTATCGGAGTACAAGACTAACATTTCTTTAGCTGATAAATCATCGAAGTTAATGTCAACTGGTATTGGTGAGGTAAAGTTATCTTGTAAACTTTCAGAAGGGGAAACGTCATCAGTCAAACTGCTAGATGTACTGTAGAGTCATTCGGGGTAACCGAGCGCAGCGGGTAAGTGTGCGCACGGGCTGTATTTTGGAAATGTGGCAAGGGCGGCCAAACGTTTTTTCCGAAAAATCAGCGACCCCAGCTTTAGACTTATTTCAGACATGTCACTGTGTCACTTGTCGCTTGCTCCATAACTAATTACAATACAACAAAATTTGTGATATCAATTAATAGATTTTAACATCGCGGAAAAGTGTGTCATACCCAGGTTTTTTATTTGCAAACGTTGAGTATTTTTTCATGCTGTCAGAGCCAATCTCAGAATGAATATCAGTAGAAAGCTTAAGGTTATAATCGTCACTATCGGATTCGCGATTTTTGTTTTCAAATTTGGTCCCGGGGGGCAAGTGTGCGCGGGTAAGTGTGCGCATGCGCACACTTGCCCCGTATGCGTTCACTTGCCCCATATGGGTGCGCACAGTTACCCGCAATACGGGTCAAGTGAACGCATGCCGACAAAACTATTTTATTCTTAGTTTATGAAAAATTTAGGGAATTTACTTTTTTTTGTTAAAGTCGATGTTCAAAGAATAATAAATGCTCTATCTAAAAATGTTGAAATTGTTTTCATATACTTTTTATTTAATAGGGTTTAGAAGTCTAAAGTGCGCACACTTAACCCGAATGACTAAGTTTGCGCATGCGCACACTTGCCCCGTATGCGTTCACTTGCCCCATACGGGTGCGCACAGTTACCCGCAATACGGGTCAAGTGAACGCATGCCGACAAAACCGTTTTATTCTTAGTTTATGAGAAATTTAGGGAATTTACTTTTTTTGTTAAAGTCGATGTTCAAAGAATAATAAATGCTCTATCTAAAAATGTTGAAATTGTTTTCATATACTTAACTATTTTTATTTAATAGGGTTTAGAAGTCTAAAGTGCGCACACTTAACCCGAATGACTCTACATGCCGAACCTCAGTACGAATCTACTATCTGTTCGCCGTATGACACGTGCTGGCATGCGTGTGATTTTCGAAGGTGATCGGTGCATGATCACCACCGCTGATGGTCAGCTGGTCGCTGAAGCGTTCAGCGAGCACGATGATGACCTATACTGGTTGCGTGGTGGTGCACCAGTGAATTCATCGGAAGACAAGGTAGGAGAAAGAATTATATTTAGAACAACCTGATGGGTTCGTCATCCCCGGACAAGAAAACAAAGTCCTACGTCTACGACGTAGTCTGTACGGACTTAAACAATCTGCTCGAGCATGGAATAAGAAGGCAACTGAAGTATTACGTACTTTGGGCTTCAAGTACAGCAAAGCAGATCCGTGTTTGTTTACACGTATTGAGAATGACGGGAACGCAACATACGTGCTGATCTATGTCGACGATCTACTAGTGGCAGCAACCACTGAGCAACTTACTGAAAGTGTTGGTGTTCAGTTGGATTATTACTTCAACACAAAAGATTTAGGTGGAGTTGCTCATTATTTGGGTATCAATGTGGAACGTGAAAGTGATGGTTCTTTCCTGATCCATCAAAGGCAGAAAGTTATTCAGATGCTGAAAGAATATGGCATGGCTGTTTGTCGTCCAGCATCAACACCAATGGAAACTGGATTTCCTGCAATGAATGCGGAAGACAGTCCGCAACTTCCGAACAATAATAAATACAGGCAAGCTATCGGATCATTGCTGTATTTAGCCACTGTTTCGCGTCCTGATATTGCACTTGCAGTTGGTTACTTATTCGGAAAGTGTTCACTCCTACAGAAAAAGACTGGAGCTCAGTCAAACGTGTTTTACGTTATCTCTCCGGTACCAAAGATCAAAAGTTACGATTTTCGTCTACTGCGAAATCACAGTTAGTCTGTTATTGCGATGCAGATTGGGCAGGCGACAAAGTAGACAGAAAATCTACCAGTGGCTATCTGTTTCAGCTTGGTACATCGACGATTGCCTGGTGCAGTCAGAAACAAAAGACCGTTGCCCTGTCGTCTACGGAAGCCGAATACGTGGCGGTTTCGTTAGCGGCTAGAGAGCTGCTGTGGTTACGACAGCTACTTTTTGACATGGATGGTGCTCTGAGTGGTCCAACTACTATTTTGGAAGACAACCAAGGTTGTATCAAGATGGTAGAATCCAATCGATTGAGTAGCCGAACGAAACATATTGATATATCGCACCACTTCTTGCGCGATCTACAAGAAGAGAAGGTCATCAACATGATCTACTGTCCTACAGAGCAGATGACAGCCGATCTACTTACAAAACCGCTCACACGAGAACGACATTACTATTTCAAAGCGAAACTTGGAATTCAAACCGAACACCAAGAAGATGTGCATGAAAGCAGCGAGAAGGGGTGTTGGAAATAATGCATTGCGCTCCTTTCATTGCTAGCACAAGCTGGCTATTTTATATTGTTATGGTTGCAGTCTTTTAATTAATTTCTTTTTATCAATAAAAGAAGCTCCATACAATTTTTTAGACTCTCTAATTAATATTTTTTTTAAATTTTGAATTAATAATGAAATTTTTACATCTCAGGGTCGTTAAAGGATTCGATTTTGAATTTAAAAAAAAATGAGTAATATAATAAATTTCAATCAACTTTTAAAATGCAAGATTTATTACAACAACTTATTTCTAACTTAAAATTAACACAAATCTAAAACTAAAAAAAAAACACTCACTCACAACAACCAATCCCCGAATTTGAAAAATCCCACCAAAATATAGTTCCTTGTCCAATTTATTCTTATTTGTTCCAAATATCCTTTTTAATTATAATTTAATTATCCAATTTCCAATTATAAAATTTTATCCAATAAATCCAAATCAATATTATTAGTTTATCCCAGCTTGCAATTATTCTCCACTAATTAGTATTCAAGTTTCCGTTGATATTAGCGGCCTTTACACGGGAAGTTTTAACCGCGCGAATTTAGAAAAGTCCGTTCAATCGCGCGCGCATAACCCTTCGTATAATTATGATTTTTAATACAGGTTTGAACGAGTGATCAGTGGCGCGATTGCAGCGAAGAAAGCGCGTGAAGTTAATTTTTCTAGCGAATTTTCGTTTCGCGTGCGCAATTTTGGTAAGTATAAATAAATATAATTTTATTTTTTTTATATGTATAGGCATAACATTTCTTAGTGAAGCTCTCTACTCTAATATGAATCGCTATACGAACGCCGAGATGACTGATATGCATTTTATATATGGACTTGCCAATTGGAATTCGTTAGAGGCTAGTAACAACGGTAGAATTGGAAGAAAATGTGCTAAACGTGGTAAAGGATGATCCCAGGTACTTCTACCAGAAAAATGGCAAATGCGTTCAATGTGTCAGTAATAGGACTGTGTGAAAAATTTTGAAGCAGTAGTGCTTGTATCCATACCATATTCAGCGCGTTCAGGCACTTAATCCTGCTGATTTTCCTCCACGTATTGCATTTTGTCAATGGCTTCTGCATATCTGCATACATTGGTTCAAATCCCTCAACTACTGGCGCTGATTCTTTTTACCGATGATGCAAATTTCTCCAGAAATGCAATTAGGAACTTCCATAATAACCTTGTGTGGGCTGATGAAAACCCACATGCGGTAGGTACTTGAAGATCGTTTCCAACATCAATTTTCATTAAACATTTTGGTTGGAATTGTAGGTGACTGGCTAATTGGACCGGTATTTCTACCGGGAATACTTACCGCTGAGGTGTATCGAAATTTTTTGGAATAAGTAATCACTACCTGGGTTTCTAGAGGATGTACCTACCATTGACAACGAGAAATGTAATGTGGTTCATGCACGATAGCGCACCAACACATTTTAGTGTGGTTGCTCGTGAGTTTTTAAACGCAAAATATGAAGATCGTCGGATTGGACGAGGTGGACCTCACTTATGGCCAGCCTTGAATCCCTTGGATTTTTTCCTATGGAGCCATTTGAAGACATTAGTTTACACTATTTCAGTGGAAAATGAAAAACATTTGAGAAATAGGATAATTGATAGGTGTGATGCAATAAGAAACAAGCCTGGTGTTCGGCAGTCAATGAGGAGAAGATTGGATGCATGCATCCTAGCTGGTGGTAGTCATTTTCAGCAGTTTTTGTAATTAAGAATCTTGAAAGTAATAAAGTACTGTTTCTTTTCGAAAAGCTCTTATCGCCCTGTATCTTCGCAACAAAGCGTCTTTCCGAAAATCAAGCAATAACCCCCTTAATTTTTGCTGCGTGTTTAGTAAACACCCTATATATTATTTATCTAAAAATAGAAAACTAACCGATAGTTTGTTTTTTTTGGCATCGTTAAACCTGCTGCAATTATTGCAAGAACATAACGATTTGGTAAAAAAATCTAACATTTTATTTAATCTTGATGTTTCTTGATAAGTAAAGCCTATGTCACACTATCAGTCAGTTTGACAAACTAGACTAACCAAACTGTTTTAATGACGTCACAAGTAACCAGTTTGACAAAACCATCAAACTCTGTTGTCAGACTATACATCTAATTTGATTAAACATTAAGGTTAAGTTGTGGTTTGTACAAAACTTCGTCGGCCCTATACAACTCAATAAGGGCCAAAACCTGCTCTCGAGTCCAGGACATAATTAAAAATATTTATAACTACTAAAATATAACAGTAGTCAGACGAAAAGCACGAAAAACGTGCGGGTAAACGCAATGTTAGTAGGTTATGTTTTTATTTGTTTACTGCACATGTTCCACGCTCTTCGCGCCTTTCCGTTGAATTTAAAATTTACCCAATCAGCGGCAAGGTCGCATCAAACCGACTGACGAAATAGAGGCACTTCTAAAAATTAGAAAATTTGACCAAACCACAACGGTGACGTCATGTGACGTCATTAAAACAGTTTGGTTAGTCTAGTTTGTCAAACTGACTGATAGTGTGACATAGGCTTAAAAGTGTGTAAATTTCACAAATTCTACGCGCCAAGCCGATCGCGAGCGATTGAATACAGTTTTGCATTTACACGGGCACTTTTGCTCGCGCGATAAATGTTTACACATTCTTAACCGCACGACCGAGCAAGACGTAAATTTTCAAGTTTTTCGGCGCGGCGGTTTTACGCGTCCAAATTTGCGCGCGTTCATTCGCACGCATTATCGCGCGTCCCTAATAACGCGGGTAATCTCTCCCGTGTAAAGGCCGCTATTATCTTATTATTATAAGTTTTCAGAAGAAAACCCAAAAACACGTCCTTCACGTTTATTTCAGTTTTAACAACTGTTGTTTTTCGTTCTTCAATTTTTATATCCTTCCCTAGTTATTTCCCAAAATCTCCCATTCCTTGAATTTGTTAATAACATTCATTCTTTCACATACATTCATATAAAATATAACTATGACTACTATTTTTAACACTAAATAACAATAAATAACAATATTTACAACAAATAACAATAAATACTTAAATTAATCTTAACTTATTTACATAATTAATCTTTTAAAACTTGCATCCTAAAAGTATACTCCAAATTTGTATTTTTAAATAAATATAAATTTTCCAAAAGGTTAATATCACTTCAGTATATTTGCTTTGTACGACACATGTTAGGATTGGTTGTTTTCATAGCAACTAGTAATATTGTTATTTTGTAATTTGACTTGTCATATAATTCTGTCTTTACATTTTAATAAAAAGAATTTCATTAGAACAAAACGAGCTTTGTTCATCGGAGTACATCACCTGTATTATAGAAATATCTTAGTACCCCATATTAGGAGCTACCTTCATATTAGGCGACTTTCCCCTACCGCTCCCAACAGTCCCAACAAGGCAAAAGTAGCGATCTTGGAAAAATATTAAGTTTTTTCCCACTTTTCCTAGCTATAAGTAAATAAATAAATAAATAAATAACTCCTTGGCACTTGAATAGAATCAATCTTGTAAGGAATATCATCAAACTTCATTATATAGTTTTAGTTGTTGTACTCAGCTCTACAGTTGCGGGATGGAGCAAATATAGAATACACAGATTACCGCCAAACATCCATTTTGAAAATTTCTTTATTAACATCTTAAAACTTAAATCTATATAATTATATAATACATCAATTCGAAGGGCACAGAAAATATAACAAAAAATAATTATGTACAGTATTTACAATTTTTTACGTTTAGAAGGAGGTGGAGTAGGAAGGGTCATCCTCGTCCTCGTCGAAAAGCACACCTGGCCTGTTTTCACAAGACTGCCTACAACAGAACTTGCAGAGGGTGGAGCATTTGAGGCCAGCTTTCCTGCAGCCACAAACTCCCATGCACCCAATCACACATTTGCATGATACCATTTTCAGTAATTTCGGAGGAGCAGCATCCCTTGTAAAGTCTTGATGGGTTGCAGTCCTCGGCTCCCTCTCGTCCAGCCCCAATCCAGAGGATTTTTTTCTACTCGCATCCACGCCATCTGTTGTAGGTGGTAGCTTGGCCAAATTGAGTTTGGGGCATAGCGGAGAGAGCTGAGGGATTGGCCATTGTCCCCACCATACAAAGCCACTAAAATGCGCTTTCGTACTTCCGAAACTTCTGAAGCATTGGCATTTGGATCTCTGAGCTTCTCTGAAACCTCAAGTAAAAGCGGTTTTTTTTGGATTTTGAAAAAGGTGGCAAAATTTATTTTTTCCGAAACCAAAGATGTTTGAAGTGGTGTCACATCCACTTACTATGGCATGAAGGAGCAGGACGTTCTCCAGCGAATTGTACTTGAATGATGAGGATGAATACAGAACGTCAGGTGAATTAACTCTCCCAGGTTTTCGGAGGTATAGACGTTCTTGACTGTAGGTGTAGTTCCGGTCAGCACAACGAGCAAGTCAATGTCTTCACCAACAATCACCACTGCATCATACTGTGACGCAATGGATTTTGCAGTGGTGACTATTAATACATCAGCATCTTTTTCAGCTTGTTTGACAATGTTGCTGCACTAAACTTGAAAAAAGCCCCTTTTTCGTTTTGTTTTTTGTAAATTTAGCCCAACTGTGTTGCATTGGTCGTAAAAAAAATTGATAATGGATTTTTTAGGTACTAATTAAATTCGTGGGGTTGCTCAACTCGCTAGGCTCGTATCGCAATCTTCCCCACTCACAAAATAAAATCTCACTTTTAACACTTGTCTCATAAATAGCTATAATGCGCACTTACGGCAACTTTTGACTCAAATATCTCGGCTTAGAGGGACTGCACAGCAATAATTCAAAAACTTATATGTAGCTATTATAATATCTTTGTATATGTCATTCATCTGCGCAATTAATAAATACCTACCATTTATAAGCTTTGTATTTTGTTCCTACCTAGTCTATCGCTTGCCGCCTAATACTTTTATGGTAGATCGCCGATAGTATAAGTCCGAGCACTCCTGCCTTAGGATAATATACAGCATTTACTGGCCACAAATAATTATTAATAAAGAACTGTGGAAAATAACGGGAGAAGAGAACATTGAAGTAACAATTAAAAAATGGAAATGGGCATGGTTAGCGCACACATTAAGGAAACCAAACAAGAATATAACACATCAAGCACTAGTCACAAGTGAAAAACTGAGAGTAGGAAGACCAAGGGAAACTTGGTAAAGAAATATTGAAAAAGAACTGGAGAAGTTGAACATCACCTGGAGCGACACAAAGAAATTGGCACAGAACAGAGAATTGAAGAAGATAACTGGAAAGATCATACAATCAAGTATAGATGCGCAAGACTAGCAATCATGCCGTCTTTATCGATGCTTTTATGGCACTTTATTACTCCTCCTTGGAGTAATATGCTGAAGAAGAAGAAATACGGTTGGGAAATGTAAATAAAACAATGAACAGTTTTGAAATAATTTATTCAAAATTATAAACGTTTAGCTTTACACATCACATAATTTATCGAAGAAAAGAGATAAACGAGAAAAGTTTCTATATTTTTCAATTTATAAATGTATTAATATGATTTATATTAATTATCAAAATATTAACAATTAGAAGAGGCTTAAGGTTACACTTAAGATGATTTAATAAAAACAAACAACCCTTAAGCGTTAGCAAATGGCTGTCTTTCGTAAAGCTATCAAAACATATGTCTACATATACGAATTGTTGCCTTATACGTTTAAATTTTTATTTTTCTTACTGGCTCAACAAAACAAATTACGTTTATAACTTAAATTAATAGGCAACGACATTAAATTGCAAAATGAATCAAATTTAAGAATCACAGAATTGATTAACCGTTAGAACGAATCTCCAGTTTAACGGACAAAATTAGCATTAATTTAAACCGAACAGAACCAAATTTATCATCCTCCAATTTTTGTATATTGACATACAATTACGTAACATATGCAGACAAATGTAAGCAACGAGCCTTAAAACTGCCTCAAAATTGTACCAAACCATAACAGTTGCATCGTATTATTATATTACAAAGCACACGTAAAGCTTGAAACGTTTTTTAAAGCTGGTAAAATACAACGCCTGTATTAATACAATTAAAATACAGTCATTTCAATTAAAACAATAAAAATTGAATTAATACATAACCGATTACAATTAATATAAAACCTTAAATTGTAACAAATATTCGATTACTTATTAACTAAGGATAACATCAATAACGATACAATTCCGAGACAGATTCAATAAATACGTAAACTTGAGCAAAAAACTGGAGGTTTTTATAAAATCTAAAGCAATTTTCATTACTAGTTCGCAAATACTAAGAGTTCCCAAATACAAAAGAGAAGCACGTCCAAAACAACTAATGTCGGTGCACGAATAACAGTGGAGAAATACTAACATATTTACAACAATCGCTTCCACTACGAGTCCGTTTAGTAGTCCAAAGCCCATTCGTTTTCTTGAAGAAACGAGTCCACCACTTCTTTCATTGCAAAATTTGGAATTAGTTGATCCTGTGTTAATTTTACTCTTGTTACCGGATCGAAATGACCAACTCTCTGTAACAAAATTGAAAGACCACATTAGTTTCTTCGACACAAGTCGCACCTCGCAAAAGTACCTGCAAGTGCTCCTCGATATCTTTTTTTTCGTACGTAATACCACTTGGTGTTATAACAGGTTCTTGTAAAATTTCGAAACTAATTTTACCACATAAATAATCAGGAACTTCCCTTTTCTACGAAATGTACAATAATTAACACAATTTTATGATTTAGAAACATGAACCAAACTCACCCTTCTTTTTTCGTCAACTTTAGCAAAAAGAGAATTCAGTTCATTTGTGTACACTTCCTAAACAAACATGATAATTTAATTTTTAATCTACAACAGTTTTCGCTACGTGTAACGATCACTCACACATTTTTCTTCGATTTCTCTAGCCTTTTCTTGGACGACATCGCTACTCTCCTCGTCTTCGATTAATTTTGCCAACTGTACATTTTTCTCGTCCCTAATTAATCTATTAAGATATGTTTGCAATTCTATTTCTTGTGCTATTCGTTTTTCTTCGAGTGCTGAAAATCGTTTTTTTCTAGCTGCCCTAAGTACCGAGGCTATGTCGTCCCCAAAATTTAATTTTTGTTCCTTGGCTAAATCCGCAGCTAAAACGTAAACGTTAATTATTTTCGAGTCTTTGTTGTAGTCAAATATTATTACCTCTTTGCAGATGTTTAATTGCTTCATCGTAATTTTCTGTTTCCACTAAAGCTTCCCCTAAGAAGAAGTGACCCTTTATTGAACTTGTGTCCATGTCGAGTGCTCGACGACAGTCCGTACACGCTTGATCCCATCGCATTAATTTTAAATGGCAAAGGGCTCGATTTGTGAAATACTGAGCTACGTCTGGATTTTTTATCTAAAATCAGTATTTAGTTTAATTAAACAAATTGCTTAAAAATGAAAAAAAAATCTAAAACGTTAATTAAAAACAAAAAAAAACCCAGAGATTTCAAACAAAGTATGCATTCTTGTATTTCATTTTTTATTATTGGCCCCCCATAACAATGACATTTCTCGGTTTTAACCTCACTTTTTTAACACTTGTAATTTTAATCTCTTAAGAGAATTCTAAACATTTTCTACTTACGATTGCTTTCGTATAACAATTAATGGCTTCATCGTATTTCCTTAGGCTAAACATGCGATTGCCTTGTTCCTTTAATTCTTTATCAGTCAAGTTGGCGGTGGAGTACATATGTTTACTCATTTTTACGATTTTATTAATGTTACCTATTATTTTACTGATCAGTCAAATATTTTAAATAACCGATTATGTATGTTTATAACCAATTAAAGGTAATTAAACCGTCTTAAACTAATTCACTGAATCATCACTTTGTAAACACCATTTTCCTCGCCCGCCATGCGTAGACCGCACTTAAGGTAGCGTCAAAATGCGTTGATAGCGTCTAATTAATTATCATACCACAAGTCGAGCATAAATATTTCGGCGGCTTAACACACGTGGTTTAGGTTTTTAGCCGTTAAATTACACTGTTTAAATTATTCACCGGGTTATTTTTAGGATAGTGTGAACAGTTGACACCCCCTCTAGAAATTTGTGTATTTTAATCTATTTTTGTATTCTTTCCAAAGCTAAATATAGGTTTGTTATTAAGCTTTAGACACCTGTCTTCCACGAAAAAGGTATTTATGACTAAATTTATAGACTGCCTAACTCGGCCACATAATTTGAAAATGAAAAATGGACAGTTTCGAAGGTGCTTAATGAAGAAAACATGAGTTTGTATAGTCTATATATTTTCACTCTGCGTAATCTTCTTAAAACTTAAAAATATTTCACACTTGATAAGAAACTTAACTTGTAATATTAAGTTAAACTGGTTCAAAAACCAAATACCTATGGTACAGGGTGTGAGTAACTCGTTTAAGCGGATTGTACCAGTTTTACATTGCTTAGCTTGACTAATAACATTACGCACAGTGAAAATGTATAGACATACTTACTTACTCAGCGGCACTGCGGCACTACAGCCCATGCCGGGCCTTGGCCTCCCCTAATCTCTCCCTGTCCTTCGCCAACCTTTTCCAATTTCCTGTGTTTAACATTTTACGCGCATCTTCTTTAACTGCGTTCCCTCATCTTTTTCTTGAGCGTCTTCTTCTTCTACTTCTTGCAGGGATTTGTTCTTCGATTCTCTTTGCTACTGCCCCCTCCTCCAGCTTGTTTACATGCTCTGTCCATCTTAGTCTTTCAAACTTTACTAATGCATCTATGCTTGCTTATATATTCTTCATAAAGTTCATGATTCCAGCGTCTTCTCCAAACTTCTTCATCCTTGATTGTTCCTAATATTCTTCTTAGCAGTCTTTCGAAGACATCTAATCTTTCCGCATTTGTTTGGGTAAAGGCCCAAGACTCGCTGGCATCCTAATATTTTTCTCAATTTTCCTGTCCTTCGGCGCTTTGTTAAGTGAAGTCGGTTAGTTTCCTTTTAACTTCTACTGTCTTATCATTGTCGTTTGCTATCGTCACTCCCACCCCCAGATATTTAAACGTGTTTACTGTTTTCAGGTTAAAATTTTCTATGGTCAGATTCTGGCTCGGTCTTTGTTGTTGCATAACAATAATCATTACTTTGTTTTTTCCTCCTTTATTTCTAGACCGCTTTACTATTTCCATCAGTGGTTCTCGAATACTAGACATTGATTTTCCCATTACACTTATTTCGTCTGCATATATCATTATTTGCGTTGATTTATTCTAAATTATTCCATTGGGGTTTACATTTACACTTTATGACCTTCTCAAGTACCATATTAAACAGTACTCCTTGTCTTGACCACTTTTGGTTTTCAATTTTTCTGATGCCTTATTTGTTATTTTATATCTTTACCTGGATAAATGTCTGTTCCATCATGCATTTAATCAATCGTATTAACTTCTCCGGTATCCCAAATTCTCTTAATATTTCATATATTTATTACACTTCTGGTAATCCTGTCATAGGCTTCTTTGAAGTCTATGTACAGTTGGCACGTATCTATTTCGTATTCGCACGTTTCCTCCAATATGTGCTTAAGAATAAATATCTAGTCGAGTGTCGATTTTCTTCTTTCTCCCTCTCGTCTAGGTGTTACCTAGTCTGTTCTAATTGAGGTGCTCTGAGAAATAACATATCCATCTACGCAGTATTTCTTTCTCGTTACATAGTAATTTGTCTTCTTTATCCTTTATTGCTGTTGTTCTTGCTTGATATCTTCCTCTATTTTTTTAATAACTTGGTAACATTCTCTTATTTTTTACTTTTGTGGAGGTTTGCTATTTGTTCCATCATTTTTTCGTTGGCTTCCTTTTTCTTTGTTTTACAGGTTCTGTTAAGCTGTCTCCTTGCTTTTTTGTATTGCTCTTCTCTTGATCTAGTTGGTCTTTCAAGGAACAGCTTCCGCTTTTCTTTTTGTTCTTCTAAAGCCGTTTTACACTCGTCATACGATCCATTTCTCTTTTTATAGGGCCAGATTTCAAATATGTATAATTAGTAGACGCTGATAACATAACACTATTTCTGTTTGATTTGTCACATTATTGTTGAAAACGGTTTAGCTTGTTTTGGCTTTGTGTTTGTTGTCGTTGAATATTAATGTTATGTGTTTTAAGTCCTGTTGTTATTAATATTACTTGTTATTCGTTAGTTCGTTGCTTCTTGGTTTTGTCTAATTTATTTGTAAGTATTACTATGGAAAGAGAAAATTTCACAAATGAATAAAAATGTTGACATGCTACATCTTGTGTCATAAAAATTGTGTAGCTGCTAAGCATATGTATTTTGATAATTATCCTGAACGAAGACAACCTGGTATATCCATTTTTAGACGTTTGGTATCTAATTTAAAAGAATTTGGTTCATTTACAAAACCTATTTTATCCCGTCAAAAACAATCTAATGAAGAAAAAGCGAATACCGTTTTACTAGCCGTTGTTGAAAATTCAGAAATATCGACAAGACAAATTGAACATCGTTCTGGGGTAGCTAGATCTACAGCCCAATTCATTTTAAAAAATAATAAATTTTATAAATTCAGAATCTGTCAGAGTCTTAGACCTGGTGAAGAAGGGAAGCGAGCAGGTTTTTGCGAATGGTATACCAGAAAATGTGAAGAAGATCTAAATTTTCCTTTCAAAGTAATTTGTTCTGATGAAAGCATGATATCCAACAATAGCATTTTCAACCGGCACGGCGTAACAAACATTATTGGGCAAAAGAAAATCCTAATTTAAAAAAAGAAGCAAGACATCAACATAGATTTGGATTTAATATGTGAGTAGGCATTTTGGGTGGTAGAATAATAGGACCTTTTATTTACCACGACAATTTAAATTCCGAACGGTATCTCAACTTTCTGGAGACTGATTTGGAAAATGCCTTGGATGATTTACCGTTAGTAATTGTTAACAACTGATGATTTCAACAAGATGGTGCCCCAGCGCATAACTCAAGAAATGTACAGGAATATCTGTCTCAGAGGTTTCCTGAAAAATGAATTGGAACTCACACTGAAGTAGCCTGGCCAGCCCGATCACCGGATTTAACTCCGTTGGATTTTTTCTCTGGGGTTATGTGAAAAACCAAGTCTATGACGAAACTTTTGAAAACGAAGAACGGTTATTAGCATCGGTTATAGCAGCAGTTAATACAATCTCATCAGAAATGATAGACCGTGTTTTAAATTCCACAGTAAGGAGAGCTTTCTTGTGTCTAGAAAATAATGGCAATCTATTTGAACATTTATTATAATTTTTTAACGTTCAGTTCTGTTATTTTACGAATGTCTACTAGTTTAAAAAGTAAGAAAACATTAAAACTAATTTATTTCTTAAAAATTAGCTCTAAAACCATATTGTGTGATACATTGTTAAATTCGCAATAAAAAATACTACCGAATACTCTCTTTGTTTGCGGCCATTTAAAAAAATAAAGTTGATGATGGTTTCTCAGAGATGAAACGTTGGATTTCAAATTTGATAACCCCATCTTGTAGAAAGGAAAAAGTTACAATACTAAAGTGTGAATTAATTTTAAATATCTCTTCAAATAAACTCAGAAAAAATAAAAACGTTTTCCAAAATCTCGGTTTTTCCGGATATCTTCGGAATTAGTCGGAATTTTTCAAATTTTGAGGCGGCATTTTATTGAGCTCAAAATTACGCAACTTTTTTCTAATTTGAGCCACCCTGTATCTTTTGCCGTTTTCAAGATCCCCATGCTGTCCATTCTTATCTTGGACACGCTGTATACTTCTTTGGGGGTTTATTTCTAAAAATATATATATTTCATCAAGTTTTACATAATACTGTCACGCAGGGCTTGGGGGTTTATTTGATTATTTATGTAGCTCATGAACCTTAAGGGCTGAGGTAGCTTTTCTAGTATTTTGGTAGAGACTTAACCCTACATGACTTGTAATTCCGCTTAGCTTTTACGAAAGGTGTAGTAAAACACTCCGTCAACCAACATTTGTTTATTGTTCTTAAACTTTCAACATTAGCTCCGACAACGTTAACATCAAATCCTCTTTTTTACAAGGAATAAATTCTTTATATTTAAGATCACATTAAATTATCTACATTGCAGGAATTAGTCAACCTTTTTACATTAAGACAATTGTGTTTAACCCGAATTTACATTATTCCTGATTATTTGAAGTCCGCTTATTTTATTACAATCACGACAATTAGTTAATTACATTTCCGTTATTCCACATTTATAATTCTCCGGGTTTACTTAAATAATTTTAAAACAACTTACATTATTACAAACATCATTCTTTTTGGATATCGACTTTCTCGGTATATAGATCAGAACAGCTTCTATTGGAATGAAATCAAGCACTGGCCCTTTTGGGCGGTAATCTGAACTATACAGGGTCCTGCAACAGTGCGTCGGGCTTTCCTAGCGCCCTTACCGTGAGAGATAGAAAAAAAAGTTTAAAGCATAAAATTATTGGTTCAAAGAGGTCTACGTCGCGAAATTATTTTCAATAATACAGAGTGTTCCACTTTTGCGCTATAATAAAAACATACATTTTTTTAAATGCAACACCCTGTAACTTTTTATGTCTTCCGATGTCATTTTTTAACCTCTACATAACTGTCTACCCACTTTTGTATTTTGTGTCAGTGTTATCAACTTATTAATTTTTTTCCGAAAAATCTTTCATAAACAGACTTCACTTTAAAAATCATAAGCGACCTTGATTTTTGAAGTAGAGGGATAAATTTTAGCAATAATTGTAGTCCGGTTAAAGAGCAACACTTTGATATGAGGAAATGGGATTCAGTTGATACAGGGTGTTACAAAAGAAAATGCCAAACTTTCCAAACTTCAAAGTGACAAAGCTCATTTTTTTCAAATGGAACCACCACTGTTTTATTTCGCAAATCGATAGCATTTTTTATCCTCTTTAATTTTGTATTTAGATGTCCGATACCTAAACCCCGTAGTTTTAGAGATATTAAATACTTTTCACAAAAGTAACAATTTAATTACTTTTTATGCACCGAAGTGGGCGGCCTGCTAATGCAAAAAACAAAAACAAAATGTAAGTAAGCCTCAATGTAACATTTTAGTAAATTTAGAATCAAAACGGATAATACTTATGTAATAAAATTAATTTATTGTTTTATTCAAAAACTATGAAAAGTTATAACAAAATTCAAAATGCATAAAAGAAAAACGACTACAATAAATGTTCGAAATATCTTCCATTTTCATTCAGGCACAAAACTTGAATTTTTTTTGTGGGGATTCGTGATTGTTTATAACGAACTACCGACAACATAAATAAATATGCAACAACGAATTGTTGACGCTTTTGCAAGTATTTCACCTGAAATGTTAGGAAGAGTGCAAAGATCTTTTCAGCAGCGAATTGATTTGAACCTGAATGAAAATGGAAGACATTTCGAACATTTATTGTAGTCGTTTTTCTTTTATGCATTTTGAATTTTGTTACTTTTCATAGTTTTTGAATAAAACAATTAATTTTATTACATAAGTATTATCCGTTTTGATTCTAAATTTACTAAAATGTTACATTGAGGCTTACTTACATTTTGTTTTTGTTTTTTGCATTAGCAGGCCGCCCACTTCGGTGCATAAAAAGTAATTAAATTGTTACTTTTGTGAAAAGTATTTAATATCTCTAAAACTACGGGGTTTAGGTATCGGACATCTAAATACAAAATTAAAGAGGATAAAAAATGCTATCGATTTGCGAAATAAAACAGTGGTGGTTCCATTTGAAAAAAATGAGCTATGTCACTTTGAAGTTTGGAAAGTTTGGCATTTTCTTTTGTAACACCCTGTATCAACTGAATCCCATTTTCTCATATCAAAGTGTTGCTCTTTAACCGGACTACAATTATTGTTAAAATTTATCCCTCTACTTCAAAAATCAAGGTCGCTTATGATTTTTAAAGTGAAGTCTGTTTATGAAAGATTTTTCGGAAAAAAATTAATAAGTTGGTAACACTGACCCAAAAATCAAAAGTGGGTAGACAGTTATGTAGAGGTTAAAAAATGACATCGGAAGACATGAAAAGTTACAGGGTGTTGCATTTAAAAAAATGTATGTTTTTATTATAGCGCAAAAGTGGAACACTCTGTATTATTGAAAATAATTTCGCGACGTAGACCTCTTCGAACCAATAATTTTATGCTTTAAACTTTTTTTTCTATCTCTCACGGTAAGGGCGCTAGGAAAGCCCGACGCACTGTTGCAGGACCCTGTATATTGAGATATTCGATCCCCCCTTAACCTCCTATAATATTAAGTCTTTGTTTTACCACTCTACCGTCTCAGCATATTTTTAAGAACGTTGACTGAGTCATTTCTGTACACGCGTGAACTGTCGCCAAGCACGAGGCTGAGGTAATCCTTTCTCCGTTTTTGTCTCGTACAATCTTATGCGGTTATACGGTAGAGAAATTGACCTTGCCTCGTGGCGCATTTTCGTTTCGGAATTCTTTGCTGGCTATTGGTTATTTTGCACGATGTTTCAACTGTCGTTTCTCCTTGGTAGATACTAATTTAGTCATAACTGTAATGCCTTCGATAGTAATTTTCTTGACTCAATTTATAACGATGCGCTGCTCCAACTGGTAGTGAGGCTAATTGGTTGTAATCTTGTCACGACCCTCGTAGAATGGTAACAGGAAGAAACTCCTTGGTGAATTGGAAATGATCGATTGGCTGATTCCAATGACTGGTGTCTCGCTACTTAATAAACTTCTCTTAAAAAAAATTTTTTTGGTAACTGGAGTTCGACATCCTTTGGTTATAATTATTGTGATAGTTATTGCGCTATAATTATTGAAACAGTTATGCACTTTTAGTTCTCCTGTATATTGTCTTTGCGGAACATCCTGTATATGTCGGTCTTGGTAAAATGCAACGTGTGCGTTTATTCCTTATCTGCATTCTTCCGGCAGTATGTTGTTTGTTACCAGCTAACCCGGCAGTGGTTCTCAATCTTTTTGAAGTCGGGGAACACTAAACTTTGATATTTTGTTGCGCGGAACACTTACGATACATCGTGAGCTTTAAAACAGGAGATTGTTCGCAAAAATAAGTCCATTGTGTAAAAGCAAAAACAAAACTCATACGTATCGCGGGCGCAGGGTAGCCACCGCTGCTTCAAAGTGTTACTTTTATAAAAGAAGAAAATACCGATATTTATTAACGCAAACATATTTATTTAAAAATCAGTTAAAACTTACAAAACTTAAAAATATTTTTCAAATTTAATGCGATATATGAGCTTGCCGATGTTCGCAGATTTCAACAATATTGGGACGAATAAATGATAAGGCCACTCTCATCTCCTCTTCTACATTTCCAAGCCTCTCGCGTTTCTTTGTTTTAATATTAACCATTGTTGAGAATCCTGCGTCGCAAAGATATGATGTTGAAAATAATAATAATGTGTTTAGTGCTTCTTCTGCCAGGCTCCGAGGCTCCTAAGCTGGAAGAAATAAACGGATTTCTTATCCAGTCAAACTGTTGTGTACTCAATTTTCTCGCGGAACACTTGAAGTGGCTTCACGGAGCACCAAGCACCAGTGTTCCGCGGACCACGGATTGAGAACATGAGAACCACTGAGCTAACGTGCAACTCTAAAAGTGCAATGCTTTGCTGGTTTGTTTTGTGACCAGTGTTAATGGATATCCCTTGAAAATAACATTTTTAAAGTAGGTACGTAGAACATTAAATTTGAAATTAGTCCTCTTAAAATATAAGCATGAAACAAAATAAAATAAAATGGTGGTTAAAACAGTTATTCTACAGGCATCACAAGTAAAATTATTTCTAACACTAAATTAAAGGATTACTCATCGTTGTATAATTTAGAAATATGGTGTCAGGTTCACATAATTTCCAGTGGCGGCTCGTGGACCGTTTTTCAGGAGGGTCATTTCGAATTTTAGCTGTATAGGCAAGCGTGAAAAAAATTGTGTTTTTAAAATATAAATGTATTTAAACTCCAGTCGGACAAATCATACATGCCCTTACGAAAATTACGGTGAACTTCTTTATTTTTGTCCTTGCTGGTCTGTCTAATTTGCAGTTCAGGGAGTGGACGACCATTTGCTTTGAGCTCCAACCGTTTCTCAAAACTTAAACTATGATTATTACTATTAGTTTTGACTTCTTTAATTGTTTGAACTACCGACATGATGAAAGTTGAAACCTTAAACCACAAGTAATCAGATAGAAACATACCCCACCTCCACAGACATAGCAGGAAAACAATAAATGCTATAAGACGGACGTCCGACGTTCCATCTCTATCTCGAGCATGCATTACGTCGATTACGATAAAACAAAATGATTCGATTCTGCAATCAGACCACTCTCGGGCTGTTGACCGTAACAGCGGAGATACGACGTCCTGTTTCCTTGTTTAGTGCGAGTAAAGTTGCAATAACTTTATTTCTGTCGCGCCCGTTGGAATTGTTCTTCAAGATTTCGTTAACGAGGGCAGGTCCCTATTTGACCCGGGCGAACTCGACAATCTCCGCCGCGAATAAACTTAATGTTCGCGCCAACTGCTGAACTACGCTCAACTCAATATACGAAAATTTAAATATCATAATTGAAAATTATATTGTACAAAACAAAGTGTATTGATACTGTCTTTTTCTTTTTTCATTTTTTTTCTTTTGGGAGGTCATTGACCAAATGACCTAACGAAGAAGCCGCCACTGATAATTTCTTTTACCCTGAAACCCAAATTACAAAATTACGAACCGAACTGTTCATTTAAAAAGTGAATTAATTATATTTTGCCGAATATATTTTTATGTAGTATTTCTTTTGGAGAAACTTCAGCTGAAATATGCTGATTTATTTAATAATCGTTGACTATTCATTTCCCAAATTTTTGGTACTCCAAGGATTAAACCTTAAAACAATTTAAAAATTTCCCAATTGGAAACATATATTTGTTCGCGTTACTTTTTCCAAATTTAGCAATCAAATGTTATAGTTAAAATGTATTTTGATAACATTATTACATATGTGAATTAATTCGAAATCTTTAGGTAGTTACGATGATTTATTTTAAAAGAATTTACCCAGTGCAAGAAACGTGCGTTATTATGCTTGCAGTAAGTATTAAATTTCACTTACTCATATCGTCAATGTGAGCGTGTTCTGCTACCGTTGCAAGTTTAATCGTAACAACTTTATGTTTGAATGAATAATCTTGTTTTGCTAAATTGAAATCTCCCAAAAAAAATTTCATTTTGTAAAAAAAAACAATTTCTTTGTTGCAAATTAAATGATTATTCTCCCCAATATGCTTCTTAACAGCTTTTTAACAAGTGTGAATTTAACACAATTGTAATTATCTTTAACTGTAAGACATGAATTTTTCCGTTTAACTCTAAATTTTAACAACAAAATCCTTAATTTAATATTTACAAGGCATTCACAAAAAAATTAAATACAAATAAATTCTAACTCCGTATGTACGAAGATTTTCTTTAAACGTTATGCAAGTTAGCGTTCTTATTTCACGCGATATTCTATTAAACTTTCAGTTCTGGAATTCCTAAAGTGATCATGAAATTAAGTACTACTAAAATAACTGTTTTTGAAATTTTCAGTAGTTATTTACAGGTTCTAAATGATTTTGTTTTATTTAAATTGGTGAGGCCTGATTTAATTTGTTCAGGCTTGATATATTTTCCCTTTTTCTTTATATATAATTTGAAATTCTATCTTATAAAACCATTACTTTATTTCAACATAAACAATTAATTCGGCTAATATTTTTGCATAAAGGTAAAAACGTAGGACTGTCGATCTACTTTTACTTTAACTCAAATCTTCTGATAAGCATCCCAACAGGATATGTATTGAATTTCGTCAATAATTGTACCTTGTTTTTTATGTGATTTTCTAACCTAATTTCCCTATAAGTACCTTTTAGTTAGTTTTTTAAATCTAAAATATTCATATTTGTGTCCTTTCACAACTAAAAATGAAATCTTAATTCTCTAATTTCAGTTTTGCATATATAAAAAAAATGGCTAACATCGGCCTTTAACTCTAGAATTCTGTGTTTTTAACTTTAGGACGACTATGCTTCTAAAATAATGACATGAAAAACTAACTAGTCCAGTTTTTTGGATTCCGGTTTGTATTTGATCACCCTAAGCTTACATACGTTTGTCCTTTAGTTATATCAATTATTTTGTATGTACCTCACTCGAGCGACTATCGTTCATTTTTTGATTTTGTGATTGCTTTGAAGAAGCATTTATTAGTTACAAATTCAGCTAATTGTTCAGCTCCGATTATATACAGAATTGACAATTTGTAATTGCTGAAAAAATAAATTCCTAACATTTCCTTACTCCAATTATTATAACTCTTTGTGCAGCAATTTATTAATTTCCTTTTTATTTTCAATCCTACTTTTTATTTTGAAATCCATTTGTTATTTGCTTAGTTATTCCTTTATCGATCCCTTGATCGCTGCCTTGTTTATTTATTTATGTACTGATTCATTGATCGCTGCTTCATTTATTGATTTATCCGCCGATTCGTTGATCGCTACTTTATTTATTGATCTATCGATTCAAAGAACGCTTCCTTTTATTTTTTAATCGATTCATTTATTACCCCTCCTCGACTGTTTGTCGACCAATTGGTATCCTAATATGTCCCGTTCACTGTCCCTCTTTGAAAAACTGCCTAATTGATATAATCGAATGCTAGTGCGCTAAACTGCCCCAATTGGTTCGTCTTTTTTCGGTTCGAACATTGTCGAATTTCGAAAAGCGTGATTGGCCACTCACGGATTTTCTCAACTCGTAAACATTCTAACCGACCAGCATCATGATTGAAAAATATTTTGGTTCGCGTGACTTTTCTCCCCCCTGAGATTTAATAATTCTTACTTCTGCTATTTCATATACAGCGTGTCCCAGGATAGATGTTACAATAGGTGTGATGGACAAAAAATTTTTGAATTTTAGTTTAAGATTGTGGAATTAAGCCCTGCTTGGTTTGAAGAGAATTTTAAGAATATTTTCAGTTTTTGAAAAACAAGTCGGCCTTGACATTGAAGCGAAAACTATTTTCTTTTCAGGTAAAGTGCCCTTTTTGTTCATGATACGGCAAAATTTTACTAAGAAAAGTTGTTGATAATAAGAAATTATGGCCCTATGCAAAATTTCAGGAAGATCTACGTACTTTGATTAAACCGTCACATTTTAGATTAAACAAAATAAATCGTATTTATTCAAAATTTTCTTTGTAGAACATTGAACGAAACAAATAGCATTTACAAGAAATTTAACTTACGAAACATAATAATAACACTGATCTACAATAAATTATTTATTCCACATAACTGCCAGTAGGCCATGAAAAAACTATCGTTGACTAATCTTCCTGAAATTTTGCATAGGGCCATAATTTCTTATTATGAACAACTTTTCTTAGTAAAATTTTGCCATATCATGAACAAAAAGGGTACTTTACCTGAAAAGAAAATAGTTTTCGCTTCAATGTCAAGGCCGACTTGTTTTTCAAAAACTGAAAATATTCTTAAAATTCTCTTCAAACCAAGCAGGGCTTAATTCCACAATCGTAAAATAAAATTCAAAAATGTTTTGTCCATCACACCTATTGTAACATCTATCCTGGGACACACTGTATATGCAATATACCCAGGCCTAGTATTCACGCCATACAATACTTTCGTATTACACTCTAATACCTTATACGACATTTGCGCATCACACTGTACATGTGTACATTACATCTTATACGGTATTTGCGTACCACACTGTATATACTACCTTATACGACGCTTTCGCATCACACTGTACCTAATACCCTAACCCTGAATATATCCCCCTATTCTTAAAACCGATTTCTGAAAAGTATTTGAAGTTAAAAAATTCCCAATTATGATTTTGTCGCTGTAAACCGGTTAATGGTACTAGTTATTGGTAGTTTTAGATCCTTAATTAACCTTTGCTCTACCGAATTATTAGAAAAACAATGTTTCGTTATGGTTATTGTGACGGTTTGATTTTTTGTTCGTAATTAATATGGGTCTTTTTTTTGTATTTTATGCAGAAGTGATCTCCGGCCGACGCCTTGATACCACCTGGGTCTCCCTGCAATATTCGATGTCCGTGATTATTAATGAATTTGCCACGCCATCCGGACCCGGAACTCTCTACGTGTTCGTGGACTCGACGGGCCGGGTGACCCTTTACGGCAGTAATATCCCGGTAGAATTTGGCACCGTCGAAATCACACGGAGCAGCATCTTCTGGGTGCATCTGAAATTCATTTACAACCCGTATGCACCGGCTGCTCCTAGTGTCGACGAGGGTTTCCCCCCGGAGTCGGTAGCTGGATCTTACGGGGATTCGCTTGGGGCTGGCGCCGAGGAAGACGAAGACCGGGTTGATAGCACCAGCTCGCCCCCTGTTTGAAATAGGAAAAAAAAATTTCGTTTTGGACTTTTCTGTTTGTTTGTTTTGTTTTTCTCTCTTTTTTTTGGATTAGTTTTTTGGTTTTTTCTTGTATATAATGTCAATCCTAAAAATTTTCCTCAAATAAATTAATTTTTTACATATACTTTTGTTGCTTTATTTGTCTTTCTGTTTGTGTATTATCTTTTTAGAGACATGACCGGCGCAACTGCTTAAGTGCGCTTATTTCCTATCAGTACGTTACTGATTATAGTGCTGTGAGGTTGTGTTTGTGCCGTTTCTTGGTTGTTGGAATTGTAGGCCTTCAGGTAGGTATGCATTTCTACTATGTTCTGGTTCTCTAAACATCTAAATACTTGTTAATACAAAATTACCTTAAATGTACAAATTTAAAAAAAATTCGGCTATTAGTTGTAATTCCCATTTTGGTAAAAATCGGTCGTTTGGTTTGCTAAATGAGAAGTTCTGAAATTGGTGACCTTACGACTGATAGCCGAATTTACTAAAATTAGGTTAATCAGATTTGGTTAGTCTAAGTTTCTTTTGGAAATCTTGGTTCAGGGTTACATACTTTAGTACTTTACATGCATACATTGTTGCTTTTCCCATTGTACCAAGATTTCGAAAATCTCTAAAATATATCGCATTTAGAGTGTTTCCGATCGTTGCCTTTGAGTGACCGATTTCAGATCAATATGTTCCGTTATGTTTTAAATTTTAGCAATTTAAAATGCATTTTGATAACAGGATTTACCCTTATTAATCGATGACTTTTCTACTTAATGACTTTCTATCAAGCTTTTAACATTTCTTTATTTACTTCATTTTGATACGCATGTTGAACTGGATATGTTACATTTAAAACAACCTCCTTTACTACTTTTAATTCAAAAAAAATATAGTCTTTAATACTCGATGACTTATTAGTCAATAACTTCTTATTTTTAATAATGATTTTTATTGTCTTTCTTAAATATCTTTCCCCCCAATCTTACTTCATAGCTACTATATTCATCATATCGTCTTTATTCATCATATTGCATCTTTATTCATTATATTTCATCTGTATTTCATTATACTCATATTTTTGTTACTTGCAACTTCTATACGTTTAACAAGTTAACATTATTTACCTCATAGGTATCCTTATTTGTTTCACCGTCGATTTATTTATATTATCATCATTATACCTTATATCATCTTCATTTGTTATACCTTCAACCCTATATCAATATTTATTTCTGGTAATTTTAAAATCATTATTAAAATTCTACTTCACCCCTTTTTATATTAAAATCTACATAATTAATCGTTCTTTTATCCGTATCAATAATCATTTTACTTTTCTAACATATTCATTTCAATTATCATGTCATTTGTCATCCCTGTCATTAAATTTTATTCTTTTGATTATTAATACTTATTTATTCAATTTTGCCGTATAAACTGACGTTTATTTGTTTCTGGCCTGCCCATAAAAGTTGATGTTTTATAAACAATCGTTTAAAATTTTTATTCCGCTAGCGATTTAAAATTTTTATTCCGCTAGCGCTTTAAAAATGTCAAATAAATGTCAATCAAAATAAATCAATAATTTATCAAAAAATTATACATAAGTACATTACAATAAATTAACAAAACGAAAACAAAAGTAACTACATATTATTTCCTCATTAAGGAAGCCAGGTCCTTCAACGGTTCGCCGATAAAAAAAAGGTTGCAATTTTGAACACTACCAGTTTCAAAAGTTATATTTCTTGTAGCACTAACTAATTCGTTATTCACAACTTTATGCAAATGAACTGCATCATCAATCAGAACAGGAGTTTTTTCCTCTGAAACATCAACTGCGGTACTAGGTTTCTCTACAGGTATCAAAGAAAAATTTTGTTTTCCAAAAATCTTTTCGCAGGTCTCTATCTTCTTCGTAATAGAGTCTTCGATATAATTTTCAGCGACTGTACTTGAACTCCATCCGCCATGTCTCTTAAGTTCAAGAAGATTCGCACCTCCATCCACCAAAAGCGAGGCGGAGCTCCTTCGAAAAGCATGACCTGTATACAACGCAGGCTCAGCAAGACCCAAAAAGGTCGCAATGACGCTAGGCATTTTACGTATTTTGTTCTCTCCTACCGGCTGGACAGTACATTTGCCATGTTGATAATTTAAAAAAAGGCGTCTATGGGTCACCGCTTGAGGTCGTAATTTTACGTAGGTTCTGTAGATATCGACAGCATTTATGGCTACTTCATTAATTATAGTGAACACGCGAGGTTTGCTAGTTTTTGTGTCTGGTAGAGTTACAACCAAAACATTTCCTCGATCATCCACATCGTCGATTTTCATGTTTACGAGTTCGCCAATGCGGCATCCACCAGCTATACCCATGACAAGTATTGTCTACAACGAACGAAGACATTTTTTCATTTGTTACGTTTTCATTTAAAAAATTAACTTACCTTAACCAGTAGAAAAATTTCGTCCGGTGCCTCACTGAAAAATCTTAACATATCATCACGGTTCAGTACTTTAGATTTTTTGCTCCTAAACCCTTTTGAATTTTGTTTCAATAGCGCTTTCACTTTAGAGAATCTATAAAAGTAATATAAATATTTACAGTTTGATCTATAGAAACACACTTTTTTCTACTTACTTTCCAATATCCACGTTCTCAAAAATAATGAGGCAGGCTTTTAGCATGGAGCAATAACTCCAGAGCGAAGATGGCTTCAAGCTCTTGGAATGTTCGACAATATAATTTAAAACGAGAGCTTCAGTAACTTCCATTGCACCTTTTTCTATTTTCCAGGAGCTAAATTTTTGATAAATTTTTTTGTACGTTTGTTTCGATTTTTTAGGGAGCAATTGCTCCATAATCGTATTTTCATTCTCCATTACAATTCTCACCTTGTAGATACACAGAATAATACAGTTTATAATAAACTTTGTTACAAAGAATTCGCTGTCATTCACAATTTACGTTCGAATTTTTTTCCCGTAAACAGTTCAATCCATGACAACGCATCAAAACAACTCACACTTGGCAACTCGATAACTACAAGGGATTAGTGACATTTTAAGCTTTTAGCATTTATAAAAATCTTACATTTACATTAGAAAAAGTTTATTACTGCAAAATTGAATAAACAGTTGTATTACACTTGCGGATTAAAATTAATGTATTAACTCGCGGTATTAACGCGCTTGCGGCTATCGCCGCTCGCGCGTTTAAACGTACCGCTCATTAAACATTAATTTAATCCGCATGTATAATAAATAACTATTAATTTAATTTTTTATTCATGACAAACTAGGTAAATAAAGAGCTTTAACTTTTTAAAATATCATAATAAGCTATTATTTAATTTATTTTATTTACAACATTATTTTTAGAATCAAATTAATTAAGCTTGAAAACGAACTTCGTTTAACGTGTCGCAGGGTCCGGGCTTGTAGCGTCCAAACGTGGAAGCGCTCGCGGTAACTGACTGCGTTCTCGCCCCGCTCGGATAAATTGGCGGGATTTTTCGATTTTACACATTGTTAATTTAGTTTGAATTATGCGGAAAAATTAAATTCAGTTTTAATAATGCGAGAATCAAGCCGGCAGCTTCAGTATATGTAACGATTCTATCAAATTAATAAACACGAAAATGAACTGGCATCTCCGTCAAAAGTAATGACGGTATTAAATAAATACGGAAACATAAACATAAAATCACCCGCTAAGTTTTTATCATATTAACGAAATCGAGATGTAATCGGTATTCGTATTCGTATAATACTATTTTTCAAAAATGACTTGAATAATAATTTTTTTTGTGTAGTCAATGGTAAACGGTCATTTTACTGTGTAGAAAATAGTAAAGTAATGTGGCATTTTACTCGTTAGCAACCTTTACTCATTAGCAACACTTTACTCATTAGCAACCACTTCATTCCTTAGCAACACAGTCTGTTTGT
Organism: Melanotus villosus; assembly: GCA_963082815.1. Classification (NCBI taxonomy): domain Eukaryota; kingdom Metazoa; phylum Arthropoda; class Insecta; order Coleoptera; family Elateridae; genus Melanotus; species Melanotus villosus. Next base: position 12,665,985 of record OY720424.1, on the reverse strand, counting down.
TTACTTGTTACTATGTACGTGTTGCAGTTGCTATCTTTCCGTACAAACATAACCTTGATAAATTTGTCTAGAAAATTAGTTTCATTCGAACTTTTAGTACTTACACAAAAAAATAGCGTATTCAACGCGTAAGAAAAGTGGTTTTCTAGCTCGTGGAATTGTAATTCACTCGCTAACGCTCGTGAATCAAACATTTTCCACTCGCTAGAAAACTGCCACTTTACTTTACTTGTAATCTACTATTACTTTAGGTTGACTAATTTACTAAATATCTGAAAAATCAATCTGGCGGCTCTAAATACGAAAATCAACTCGACAACGAGCCGGCGCCTCCAGCATATGTCACGCAGGGCTTGGGGGTTTTATTTGATTATTTATGTAGCTCATGAACCTTAAGGGCTTAGGTAGCTTTTCTAGTATTTTGGTAGAGACTTAACCCTACATGACTTGTAATTCCGCTTAGCTTTTACGAAAGGTATAGTAAAACACTCCGTCAACCGGTCAACCAACATTTGTTTATTGTTCTTAAACTTTCAACATTAGCTCCGACAACGTTAACATCAAATCCTCTTTTTTACAGGGAGTAAATTCTTTATATTTAAGATCACATTAAATTATCTACATTGCAAGAATTAGTCAACCTTTTTACATCAAGACAATTGTGTTTAACCCGAATTTACATTATTCCTGATTATTTGAAGTCCGCTTATTTTATTACAATCACGACAATTAGTTAATTACATTTCCGTTATTCCACATTTATAATTCTCCGAGTTCACTTAAATAATTTTAAAACAACTTACATTATTATTATTATCATAGACTTTCTCGGTATATAGATCAGAACAGCTTCTATTGGAATGAAATCGAGCACTGGCCCTTTTGGGCGGTAATCTGAACTATATATTGAGATATTCGATCCCCCCTTAACCTCCTATAATATTAAGTCTTTGTTTTACAACTCTACCGTCTCAGCATATTTTTAAGAACGTTGACTGAGTCATTTCTGTACACGCGTGAACTGTCGCCAAGCACGAGGCTGAGGTCATCCTTTCTCCGTTTTTGTCTCGTACAATCTTATGCGGTTATATATATTGTAATGATATTAGATGCTACCTCTTTGAAATTAATTATTTTTGAAAAACTAGCACATTTAACACATATTGCTCCGGTTAGCTCAGCCTGTATTTTACAATTTATTATTTTATAAGAACTCTCATCAAAGGACGTTAAAGGGATCGTCTCATTACAATCTAACGAAAACCAAATAAAAAAAAATTAAAAAATAATGCAAATCTTTTGATAAATTAACACAAAATTATTATCTAATTAAATTGTCATTAAATACCAAAATTTGTTATTTAATAAATACCTTTTTAATCACTTTTAAAACATCACACTAACAATCCTGTAATCCCACGTTCTTATCGATATCCACAACAGCTACAAACTCGTTTTACTCCTATCAATATTATCCCAACTTCTTATCGATCTCCACAACCGCTGCAAAACTCGTTTACTCCTATCAATATTATCCCACACTCAATTTTTATCCATTAAAGAAACTTCCAACTTCAATAATTGTATTTAATTAATATATTTTTTTCAAAATTATAAATATTTTTCCATATATTTTATATTTATATTATTAAACATCTTCTTTAATACATTTGATAAAGGTTTTATTAATTTTTTTTTTATTTAAACTATAATTCTTTATCAAAATTAGAATTTTTGAAAAAAGAATCTTCACTTCAAAAACTGTATTTTTCAACAACCTTTCAGTTTTTTTAAACATCCTCATCTCCCTGGATATTTTTTATTTTACCTACTATTTAGTATTTTTTTAAAATATAATAAAACCTCTATCAATTAAAACGTTAATTTAACAAAATTCACTTAAATCTAATATTTGTACTTTTTTTTTTAAATCATACAACAACATTAACATTTCAACCTATTCATTATTTACATTTTATTAAAATTATACTTATATAATTTTAAATTGTACATTTCAAAATCAAAATAAAAAAAAATATTTATTTATATAATTAAACTAAAAATATCATATCAATATATATTATTTAAGAAAGCTTGAGAGTAACTCTAGGGTCATGTGTTGCCTGTAATAATTTTAAAAAATGATTGTAAGTCTTCGTTAACTCAGGAAACTAATACTTACTTACTATTTTTGTACACTGCATACACACTCTCTCGTATAGACACTTTTACTGCTTCACTAACTTCACAAACAGGTTTATTCCTTAGTTTCTTCCTTTTTGGACTACGTAAAAGTTTATTGGTTTTCACAGTTTGTGATATATACTTCCAGCTAACAGTTTTTAGGCTTATATTTAAAGCGTTCGAAAGTCTCTACAAAAATGTACGAACGGGATTTTTAGGGCATAATGAGCAAAATTATGTTATAAAATTATAATTTACTTCTCGTACGGCATTCAAAGGAATAAATGGACCTCCATGGTATTAAAGACGCAATAAGTTCTTTAGACTGTTTACTTAAAGGTTTTGGCATTTTGTAGACAACTATGTACAAAAATGCGACGTGGTTTAGTTCTGAAAAGAACTGTTTATAATAATAATAAAGAAACACAAAAAAATGACACACAACACGATCTGTCAAAAATTTGCAAGTGAAATTGGAAATATGAACACGCCAAAAACAAAAATAATATTAACTTTACAAAAAATAAATATGAGCCAAATTAGAAAATAAAAACCCGATTTCTTTCTTATTTTCAAAAATGTATAGACCTTGTGATCAAACACGGCTGCCTAATCTTAGAAAACTACAAAAATAATTTATATTTACCAAATACATTTTGTATTTTTTTATCGCGTATTATTGGTAACGACGATCGTTGATCATTTTATAAGTTTATAAGTAGGTAGTTGTCGTTACTTTTTTAAAGACTGACAGTTATTGTCGGTTACATGTTACTTCTTCTTTTTTTAAATCTCAAATTATTAATTAAAATATGATTTATTCGACAACAGAGCTGTTAAACGAAATTACAAGTATTCATACCACTGCAGGTGGTCCTGCCCTATTAACGAAACCAAGTAAAGTTTTAAAATTCGGCTTATATTTAGGTTTAACGTAATTGGTGGGGTTTCTGTTGACCTTACGATTGATTTTAAATAAGGCTTAATATAATTGTATGACTCAATTACACAGATCAATTGTCGGAATATTCCCAGAAGCAAAGAAAAGAATTTGCCCTCCATTTCGTCTGTATGCAGGCATGGTTCACAAGATGCTCCTGGTTAGAAAAACTCAACACTTTAACGCAGTTACTTCAAGGTTTGAAAACGATCGATTCTTTATCTCTCATCTTAAATACACTTCTCAGTACTTTTTCAAAGACGACTGTGTATGCAGAAATCCAGTAAGTTCTAGGAATGTTCTCAAACTTGTGTTAATACGTAATGCACTTAATAAGGTATTCGACAAATTTTGTCTACGACAAAACACTGAAGGACCATAATAGAAGCTTACATCAAAAAACGTTTAAGGAAATGCAGAAAGCGGACATAGAATGGTTTAATTCACTCGAGGAAGATCATCATCAAGTTTTAATAATTATCGGTATTCTTTTTCTCTCATACCTTCTGCATATTTTTATATTTTTAATTCCCAGTTTTGTAGGTTTAATTAGATTAGGTGGAGGATCGGTAACGCATCATGTTTTTGAACAAGGTAAAAAGCTGTACTATTTAAGGCTACAAAAACTAAAAGAAGTTAAACAACATGCTAGCTTAATAGAAATTAAAAGAGTGGCAACGGATCGGGCTAGTTCTGAGTGTAATGTAAAAATATCCCCCTATAATGAAGATGAAACAAATTTACTTAAACGGCACACTCGCATAACACCTGGCATTTTAAATATAAAACCTGTTAACATGGATGAGTTAGAGAAGCATGGTCCTAACGATCCTTTTGCCGTTGAAGTCGAAAAATTTAGGAAGGCTTGGTACGAGAAGATTAAAAAATATAGAATACAAGTGGAAGGTAAGCCTCCTTCGTCTAGAAAAAAGGGTAAGGGTAAAGGTAACAGAAAGGGCGGTAAAGGTGGTAAAAAAGGAAAAAATGCTAAGAGTACTAAAAGTAATAAGAGCGGGAAAAGCGGCAAGGGCAAAAAAAGGAAGAAAGGCAAGAAGACGAAAGCAAAAGGAGAAGAATTAGATTACGTAAGTTAAAACTTAGATATATGTGTGGAAAATTAAAACTTCACTGTAGATTCAGCTGCTGCCTATTTGGATTGTTAAGAAGATATTTAACTACTTAGATGCAAAAACGTTAAAAAATGTTAAGGCTGTTAATAAATATTGGACTTATGCAATTACTGACTTGCAGAAAGATCAAAAAACGCGAACATTTTTGGATAAGTTTATCAGTAAAATGGAAGCAAGTTTCTGGCATTTTGTTACCTTTCGTATAATTTTTATATTAAATTTGTTTTAATAGGAAGCATTGCAACCTGTTCAAACACAAACTGATATCCTGGAGAAGTCGATGGTTTTAAGACCAACACCAACCTCGCTGAAACCAAACAAACGACTTCTGCAACTATGGGAACGAGGTGCGGTTGCTCCGAAAGTAAAAATCGACGTGAAGAGTTCATTAATTAAACAGTCCTTAGCAATGAATGCAACAATGCAGGTCATTTTAAATTCAAATCTAATTTCAATCATATTTTTTTATTTAAATGGAAGTTAACTACTAACTAGACTTATTTGTAGGCACCTGGAGATTATTTATTGCCAGTTCATTTATTAGAATGCTTCCCAAGAAAGATACCTAAAGGCACGTCGACTTTACATAAAGCGCGATCGTGGATTGTAAATGAATTGGGTTTTATAAAAATTACACATGACTTACCAGCACCCCTTGATAGTGTAGATCGCTTTCCAAGCGAAGTCCCACTGGAATATAAAAAGCAGCGTCATATTTCCAATCCTAAAACATCAAAAGATTCAAGTCGTACAACAAGAACAAGTGCCGGTGAAAGTAGGCGTCCAGGGGATGTTAAATAAATTTTACTTTTTTACTAATAATGTTTTGATTGAGTACGGTAATTTTTGCACTTTTTTATAATACCTTAAGCACTTAAAGTATTTCGAAGTTAGTCATTGACGTTTTAATATAAAGAAGAATTAATCTCTCTCTCTCTCTCTCTCTCTCTCTCTCTTGTGTTATCAATTTTTATGATTGGTTTGATTCAACACGGTAGTTTTCCATCTAGGACTGTCAGTGGCCAATCTTTTAAGTGCTGAGTAGCTGGAACATTGTATGTCTCTCATTATTTGGTAATTGAACATTTTTTGTGGAAAATTATTTTTACAATAAAACTAACCGTTGACGAGATATTCTCAAAATACCGTTTTTTATGACGTTTGACCCCGCGTAAAATTTTTAACAGCACTCGGATCGATGGGGACTTTTGACATTTCATTTACAACTATAATAACGTTAGATCGAAAAAATTTCACCTCAAGTTGGCTATGAAACATGAAAACACAAAATTAGGCATGTCCACTTTTAAGTCATACAAATGTCAGCTGTTGTTTTATAGGTTACGTGAGGTGTGCACCTCATGTCTGTTTTGGTGTCAGGCATATAAAGTGTCATTAATTCTATTAAACACAGAATTCAAATCTGCCACCAAGGAAATGGAGGTCACATAACTCATCTACTTCAAAATAATTTTCCGTTAATAACATTTTTCTGTTCAGTTTATATTTCATTTTAGTTTTTAGAATAATTTAATCTACTCTAATTTTTATCAGTTAGGCGTGGTTTTAGATTTAGTAGTTCTAATGGCTTAAGTTGTATGAGTTTAGCAAAGACACGATTTATATTTTTCATGGCAAACTTTGAGGTGAAATTTTTTCGATCTCACGTTATGAAGGTCCACACAAAAATTCAGCCCCATGCGAATTATTTCGAACTTTGGGCATTTTCGTGTCTATTTTGACTGGACTATTAAGAGAATTTTCTTCTCACACATTTTCATCTGCATGGTTACGTCAACAATCAAAATTGCCGTTATTGGTCGCAAGAAAATCCCCGGGAGAAACATCAAACTCCATTACATAGCCCCAAAGTTACTGTTTGGGCACCTCCAGTGGCATAATAGGCCCATACTTTTTTGAAAATAACAACGGACAAACAGTTACTGTAAATTCTGACAGGTACGCCCCAATGATCAGTGAATTTTTGGCCATGCGTTCCAAGAATTTGATGATTTTAATGAACAGTGGTGGTTCCAACAAACTGGGGCTACTAGCCACACAGCAAATACCGCTTTAGAAGCTGTAACAGAATGGTTCCCGGATAAACTGATATCAAGAAGAGGCGACATTAGGGTTACCACCTTTTAAAAACTGTAAAGGAGGACATAGAAAAAAAACACACTATATACTATATTATAAATTTTTTATAAATAAAACAAAACGGCATTCTTTTTGATAACAAATAATGTAGGTATACAATAAAAAAATATTCTAAAAACAAATATAAACTTTATATTATATGTACTTAACTTCATTAAATAATAAATATGTTTCAATTTTTCATTTCGAAAGTGTACTATCCATTTGATTGGGCCATTGTTAGTAATTGTAGATTTAATTTAACGCGCTCGTAAAATTGTTCACAATTAATATCTTCATTAAAATATATGATAAGTTCGCTTTTAATTAAATCAACACTACACTTATTTATAACATCTGATCATTTTGCTGCATTATAGAAAAAATTCTCTCAGTAAATGCAGAACTGGCGGGAAGACTTAATATATATGAAATAATTTTAAATACCTACATTATCTATGTCAGATAAGTTTTCGAAAATATTTACGATTTTTCGACGGTATTTAATACTGTGAAACAATCCTTGGTTTTCATGATATTGTAGTAGTTTTTTATTAATTGAAGTTCGTCAAATGGTTTATCACAAGACATAATGAACACAATACACAATGCGCGTCAGGATTTAGGAGGACATTTCTGTAGCAAAGGAGGACAGAGAAAGATATATGATAAAGGAGGACTGTCCTCCACAATGGAGGACGGGTGGTAACCCTAGGCGACATCAACCGGGCCCCCAAGAAGCCCGGACTTGCCCCAAACGATTTTTTTTTGTGGGGTTATCTTAAGCGTCGAGTTTATAATAACGCCCCAGCAAATTTGATTCAGCTTAAAAATCGTATCCAGGAATAGATTGAAGCCTTTACTCCTGACTTATACACAAGCGTAATAGAAAATTTAAGGCATCGCTTGGAAGAGTGCCAGCGGCGAAATGGGCGACATCTAGATGATATAATTTTCCATATATGAATTTCCAATAAATGTAGTTTTAAGTTTCAAATAAAGTTAGTTGTGAAAACTGATGATAGCTAAGCAAAATTAGAAAGAAAACTGCAAAACTCTCTGAGACACCTTGTATAAAAGCTGTGCCATTAAACAATAATTTTAACAATATTGAATTAGCTCGAGACCATACTTATTTTTACCAAGTCCAAATGCAAATGGCAATGTCCGAAATAGGCCAGTAGGCAAGGGGTTTATTGTGGAAATAATTGGTAGCAAGCTGGAATAAATTATATTCTCTTTATTGGGACCTCCAAAAAGTCATACTAATTTTGCACGTTCAACCGACCGGATTTTGTCGCCATATTGCAAAAAAACGAGAAAAAAGATATTTTTATTGATTTTTGTGAGTATCTCGGTTTGGATTAACTTTAGAGGAAAATATCAAGTTATTGAAAATAAGGTAAATAAAATTGTATACAACAAAGAGTCCACACTTTTTTCTGTTAATTGATTGGTTACAGAGTTACAGATATTCAAAGCACCCAGCATATATGTATTTGTTGTTCTTAATCTATTTTTTTCACTTCAACATCCCGCTCGTTCCAAAATATTTTTAATAATTTTAAATTAATACTAACGTAGACTTGGTGCCTGGGACAGATGGACGGGTTTACCACAAGACGAACGCTTTTACGAAGTTCTCCGGGATGCCTCAATGTTTTTTAAGTTTTCTTTAAAGAAATAAATCGTATAACTAGCACACGAGAGCTGCCACGACAATAAGAAAGTGCCAGTGATTGCAATTATAATAAGGCCGGTGAATAAACAAACTAAAAAGTGGGATTAGTGTAAATAACAACGTGTGTGTAAACAAGGAAGGCGGAAACAAGACCACATAGCATAGAATTCAGTAATCGATAATAGTAATAGATAATAACAACTTTCCGTCTTATTAATACATTCAAATTAAGCCTACATAACGTACGTAGTATAAAATTGCAAGCAACGTCACATTTTTCGACCAACGGTCCGTGCGCAGGTAGATTTTCTACAGACTTTCCCAGAAATCTGTAAACCGAAGTCGTCCCTTCGGTTCAAAGGAATAAACGGAACGGCATCCGTTGCTACAAATTATATCTGCAACGCTAGCTGTCATTTTTAAGAGGGTAGGAACTGACCGGTGACAAAAGGCGGGTGGTTGCAATTTTTAAAATACAGCTGTAGGGTAAGTGTAATCTGTACTGCATGAATATGGGGAATGATAGGGTTCATAGTTAGTATTGTTAGTAAGTAAGCATAAATACGAGTACAAGAGGAACCAACGTAAACTATAACAGGAGCGGGAGGACAGCCGGAAGTCATAGGCAACCGAAGGGAACGCGAAAGCAAGTACACCACCCGCTATGGAATTCAAGTAGAGAAAACATCAGAGGACGAAAACCTCCTGTTTGTGGCTATGACGGATGAATTAACAGAAAGTAGAGGAAACAAAGAAGAACTCAAGATAGAAGCCCTGGACTTAAGAGGGAAAATCTCAAATATGTGAGGGAAAATAGAGAAGAAAGGCAACTACAGCTGGAAAAAAATATCAAAGGCTTGGCCCCCAAATGCGATCATCTGGATCACAGCTTCGGCCCGCCATGCAAACCGACGCCTATATAGAAGATTTGGGAACGGAAGGATTCGATTCTGGGGGAAAAACAGCACTAAAACAAGATATAGAGCGATCGGGTATACCACAACAAACCTGGGAATAATCGGCAAGAAACAAAATTATAATGAAGAAGGAAATAAACCGCATATATAGCTCAAGACAAGAATCAGACAACAAGAAGATAGAAGTAGAGGAAGTAGATGTAAATATCGAAGGATAATTTAGAAGAACGGTGTAGGAACATATACTATAATAACAATGCCAATAAAAATAGGGAATACGTATACAATTGAAAATAGAAATTTTAATAAGAACAATAATGATTAGACTAAGCTAGCATAAAGTAACATGTAATAGGGCAGGCATGTTTGCCATAAGGCGTTTCATATCATAAACATAGGAAATTAGCGGATATACTATTAGTATAAGATGACAAAACATGTTTAACCATCTCGGTCATATATTCAACTCCCATTGAATATGTGATCTACTAACTACCTTGCACTGTAGAAGCGGTGTCTAGCGGCTAGCGTCACAGGCATGTTAACGTTATACAGTGCTCCCAATCCCCACCTATCATAACAATTTCCTTCACGCCCTATTGGCATGGGGTGGGCCTGGCGTAATCGAGGATTGATCCACGGGGATCTGCTGGATGTCAATTGATGATGATGATGATACTAACGTAGACTTGGTTCCTTAAAATATTTTGTTAGAATATCTTGTTTTCTGTTGTGCCTATTTCTACACCACCTAACGGTATAGCACTCGGTGCGTTTTTTTTTTTTTTTTAGTGGTATCCCCAGTACATGGAAAATACTTATTGTAATTATACATGTTATCTACTTCTTTTTGATGCTAATGGTTGATCTATAGTCTCATTGGTGATCTTATCGGCACTTTGAACACCCTGCTCCTGTAATTCGGATTCAAAATTCACCTCCATAATATGTTCTTGGGAGAGGAGGCCCTCTATTTGCGCGTCTATTTCTTCGTCATCGCCCAGTTCTTCTATGACTTTTTCAGCATTCGAACAAGCCTTTCCATGACATGATCCACACACTACTGAACACTGCAATCTAGTCTTTTTACAACTGCAAGATGCACGAAATGATTTTTAGCAACTCTTGAGGAGCGGCGTCTTGTAGTGTGGGGATGGGCATTAGTCCATTTCTTGAATTCTTCCATCCCCAATCAGTTGAGTCAGTAGTCTTGTCATTTCCGAACCACCGCTGAAGTTGTAGGTATACAAGTACAAATGCTTCATAAAGAGCAGAGTTTTTCGTTTTGCGCATACCTACCTCATCGAATAGTGAGAGCGGTTAGGGAGCTAGCTCGTACTTGACATTATTTGTTGGATTTCTTGGAAAATGAAATTCTTTGGAACAGCAAAGTAGGATCAATTGGTATAATCTTATCTTCTATTTTAACTCCTGAATTTACTGACCCAATTGGTGTAACTCTTTTTTCTCTCTGAAACTTGACATTGTCAAAGTTGCTTCCAACAAAACCCGTCATTGCAGATAGACCGATATCGTAAGCTTTGTGACAATTGATTTTGTCGTCTCCTGTGACACCTGTACTGATGGACATAATATTATTGTAACGTTTTTACTACGTTTATTTAAAGTAAACTCCGTTCGTGGTGTAAATTAATTTATTAAACAAACTTAAAGTACGAGATAATTATAAAGAACAACAATTAAACACTAACGTAAAACTAAAACGGAACACTAATATTAAAACCGAACATTAAAGTGATTTATTTATAACAGTTTATTTATTTAACAATTTATTTCTACGTATTCACAAACACGCCGCGATTTTTAGTTTAAGACTATTCACGGATATTTATATTAACTTCGCGACCGTTTTATAGATTGGATTCGACTGCCCTCTCGTAAGCGAGTGCGCCTTAAATATAGGCACACTTTCAGTCTCGTAAGTTCTACAGGCTTCCAGATCTCTCGCGGCAACGGTGGAAAATTCTAGCGGCGCATGACGCATTTGATCTCGCACCTGCTTTCCGCAGCTGCTGATGCGATTCGTTACACTGCCCCCCTCTTCAAGTCTGTTCTGTCCCAGAACAGGTTTCGACCCTTGATTCCTGAAGAACGGGTCATGACGGTATCGGCATTGTTCTTCTCTTCTGCATGTCCCACTGCGGTAGAAGTAACAGTCTACACTCTTCTTTGGTGTTAATGCAGGCTTTGCATCAAAACTGCAGACCAGGATAGTAACACCGGAGTCCTTGAAGACTACCTCCAGCATGTTTCGTACGGTCCTCCAATCTAGCCGATCCAGCCCACAGCCGAGTTTGGGAACTACCAACTTCTTAATGCCCCTAGCTAACAGGTCTTTCTTCAAATCCCATAGAGCATTCCAGAGGTCTCCATAATCCGGCTTCTGGTAATGGAACTGTTTCGTAACCAAATAGTAAATAAATCGTTGTTGATCTGGGAGATATAAAGCTTTGCCGACTGTGGGGTTCTGTTTTTCGAGGGCGTCTAGTCGCCCAAATTTCTTCTTAAATACGACCGCAATTCCTCTTCCTAAACGAAGGTCCTTGGATACGCAGTGAGCTATCGAACAATCAGTAGGAACCTTGAAGAGATCTTGCTGTACTTCAGTCGTCACTCCAAATCGTGCTTTTCCGGTTCCGGAAAACGCCGCCATGAACTCTTCAAAAGTCGGTCGGCTTTCGGCAGGCTCTATTCTGTTGATAAGTCCTCTGCCTTCGTCTTCAACATCCAGGGCCCTGTTATTACTTCCTTCGTATGGTGCCAAACGATTGGAATGTACCACCTTTGGTTTTCCTCTGGGTTGTCTCTGAATGC